>OX392462.1:31272194-32472194 GCA_947623515.1 Neoascia interrupta | reverse complement strand
ATTGGTGCAGCGGACAGAATTTGTCGAGGGCGGGGATTGACTCTGGTAGTTGATGTTTACTCAAGCAGAAGGCTTTTGGCCTGCGTAGAATTGAAAAACGCATAGCATTCATTCAGGAGCCATTGGTGTTAGTGGTATTGGTGACACAAATAATCTTGGTGCATTAAAGGCTTCTTACGACGTTTTTTGTGATAAGAAGTCCGAAAGACCTAGGAACTTGTCTTATTGCATCGAAAGCCTTCGTGGCAGTTGAGTTCGAAAGGGTTGTATACCCAAGATCTGTTTGCTGCCTCTATTTCTTGCCACATCAATGTCGAATAGAAAACTTCTGTTTTTGCATCCGGTTACTTTTCCTAAAACACTTTAACTTCTCTTGCACGAAATGCAGTTGTTGAACTTCTAGAAAACAAGGGGCCAACGTCGTTCCTTCTATCTTTTACGGTAGAAGCACCAAGCTTTTGCTACCCTCTGGCCTGCCTGTGGTCAGGACGACGATACAACAAAACTCTTCCTCTGAGGTGTTCCTGCCTTTTCGCGAATAAGGTGACAGATCTTTGAGGCCGACGTGGTGAGTGCCGAACAGCTAAGCTTTTCATCACTGAAGCTCCTTCTAGTCTCTCTTCGATTCCGTCTTTCGAAGTAGTGTGTTTGATAGAGCTGTGCCAGTCGTTCATTTTCAGTGGACGATCATTTCCATCGATCGTTCAATCGTTGAAATTTCAAACAATACGTATCGCTTGCATGTCATCATTCTGAATCGTTGGGATTTTTTCGAGGGTGAATTGATGATCTTGATCTAGTGCTTTTGTTTCACTGTGGTGCACAGCTGCAGTCAGGTACATAGCCATCTGTTATTCCGTCATTCTCGGTGACGATAAGCCGATAAGAACGGTATGCCGTTATGAGATAGTAAACGATTCGGTATAAGTATAAAAGATTGGTTTCGCTCTCGTTTGTTTCGGTCATTTGAATGAATGGAAAATGGTTTCTTTTCTTAATTGTTTCGCTAATTTGAACGAAAGGCACCAACTATTAATACTTTAAACGATTGGTTTAGGGAAGGGTGATTGTAATCATCAACACTTTCTTGCGAATTGGTCAAAATGAACGAATCAACCACGATTGACACTGCTCTAGTGTCTGAGTGCTCCATCATATGGCAGCAACCTCAAAGCACAGGGAAATGAAGAAGATCGTGCCCAGTGACCAAAATACGTTTTTCACTCTTTCGAAATTTGTTCCGCTATTTCAACTCCACTAATCAACTTCATTGCCTTAAATTTTCAGCTAGAAAACTGAAATCTTGTAGCTGAGTTATAATCCATTGGACCAGAATGGCGCCCACTATCGGCCCACTATTTCGCCCACATAATGTGTGGCCACTTCGGACGGGAAAAAAAATATACCCACGGACATTGACCACGCCCACTTTTTAACCAGTTTTAACCAACAATGTATTTATTTTTTATGATCTAGATAATATATTTGTATTGAAACAAATAGTGGGTTACTATTCAGAATTCGGCCTATATTTTTTCCATTCGGCCGAATAACAAATATTGAGTTACTATTCGACCGAATACCGAATAATAGGAAAAACACGACCCAAATGGATCCCTGAGAATCATATTTACTATTTAGTGCTCAAAATTCTGGAGTTTGAGTAGAATGGTTTTATCGTTTCTTCGTACTTTTTGAGAGTTTTATAATCTGACCGTAGTTTGGCCGAATCCGACTTTCGGTCACGCTTATAACCAAGTATTCAGTATTTGGCCGAATATTTTATTCGTTTCAACACTAGCCTATATGAAACTTGGAATAAAAATTTAAAACAAAAAATGTATGTAAATGTATGTAAGTATTCGAATTTGCTGAATTCTATTTGTGGGCGTGGTTCAAAAAAGGCGTTTTTGTTTCAGATTAGGTTTTCTAAGAGACGCAGGGGTTTCAGTCCAAAATAAATATAGCCACCTTGTTTAAATTACTTAAACGTTATTTCTTTCATCATACCCGCTTTTTGGAGGCGTGGTAGTTGATTTTTTTGATAGGGCAGGGCATTTTGCCACAGAAGGCCTAAAGATTTTATATACGCACTGTTGCACTCGGTTATTTTTTAATGTGTCAAGTTAATTTTATTTCAACTAAAAACACAATTTCAAAATATGAATAAAGAAAACCTAAGATAAGAAATCAAAAAGTTTTGCTTTGTTGTTTTTTTGACAGACTTGCAACTTTTCGAATTCGTAATCATTTACAATACTGCTGACACCATGCAATTTTGCATTTAAACTCTCTCCAACCCCCTTTTCAATTTCCTATCGTGAGCATGAAATAACAATTCATCTCGAAATTATCCTTATTTTCACTTTGCGTCCTATTGCACGAAGTGCTTTTGTGGATTATACCCCTCTTTGGATTGGGTTCTCCTTCTGAGTCTGCCAGTTGTTTTTGATAGCATTCCACCCGCTCAACGAAAAATCCCCTCAATTGCTCATTCGAAATCCCTTTGTTGCAGAATTTATCACCCGACCACAAAGAACATACAAAGCCAAGCCGATACCCTGTGCTGCCATAGGACGCGACCGCCTAATGTCTGGTTGGTAAGCGTATCTTGTGCATTCTGCCTTCCGGCCAGGGGCCAGGGAGATCGCATTAAAAACCCATTTCCGGTCTTGAAAATAAATTACATTCCTTTCCAATTTTCTTGAGTGTTCATCGCTGTTGGTCGACGCGCGGTTCAGATTCCATAAAATTTACTTCCTATCCAGCGCACAAGGCTGCGCCACACTTGCGTCGTAGTCGGTCGACGTCCTCGTCGCATCATTTTGATCCTAAAAGTGTAATATTTTCTCATCCTGTCACATAGCGAGCAGTTCCATATTCTTTTTTTTTTTGTTTCAAACCAGTTACCTACTTCCTTGCCCATCCTTTAACGTCCCTAATTTGTGCACAACGCCTTATCTGAATAGAGGCAGAAGTTTTCGTGCCATACGCGCCAAGAACCTATCTGCTGAACGATGAACTTTATACTCGCAGTCGCAGGTCCGGTCTACTGACTCTAGGCAATGAAAACGCGACCCAACCACATTCCACAGACGACGAAAATTAAGTCATGTGGAAATTTTCAAATACCACGACAATATTTTGAAAGTGGATACCTACCGTAGTAGCGCCAGCCAAAGAAGGATCCTTCGTCCCATCTCAAAGGGAATGGAGCCGGGACAATGTTTCGGTCACGTAGTAGTTTTGAATGGTGTCATCTATTTTGACAATTGGGGTGACAGCATTTCCACTGATGGGTGTTGTGTCAGCCGGAGCGTGTGCAAAACAAGTGATAAAAGTTACATCCCATCCTCCAGTATACGCGCGGCTGACTGAAGGGTTGCGGGGAGGTTAACCGCACAACCATAAACTTTTAGCGATGCGGTACGGGTTGCGTCCGCAAATAATTTTGATTTCGTGGTAAACACGGTTTTTCTGATTTGACTGGAGGTTGCCAAGAGCGGCTCTTTGGTTAGCTGTGGCGGCGCGGTGGCATGGTGCTGCGGGTAAGAACTTTTGGAAAATTGTAATTTAACAAAATAACTGGGTCATTGTTGATGGTTTCACGGAAGTTTTATTTTAATTTCACGGAAGTGTCTTCGCCCCCGCTGTGTGCCGGGGGAAAAAGTTTTTTGCTTTGAAAAGTTTGATCTAACCGGATGGCGAACAGAGGGATTATTGCCTTTGTTTGAGTGGGTGCCATAACATTTAGTTAGAGAATTGCCTTTGACGAAAAGGAAACGGGATATGGTGACTTCTTGTCATTGTTCTGTTTGGGAAAAGA
This sequence comes from Neoascia interrupta, assembly GCA_947623515.1. NCBI lineage: Eukaryota > Metazoa > Arthropoda > Insecta > Diptera > Syrphidae > Neoascia > Neoascia interrupta. The sequence goes on along the minus strand of OX392462.1, from coordinate 32,468,368 downwards.
AGCGAAACTTTTTTTGGCATCTACCTACGCTCCCATTTTAACATTTCCATAGGGGTTCACTGTATAAAAGTTGGGTTTCAATTTGTCGTTTATTTATTATTGACGATTCGAAATTCGAAACGATTTTTGCTACTCTTTTTGTTCTTCATTTATAGGTTAAAACTTATGAAAGAACTGACAAAACCTTTCAACTTAACTGCATATGCTTTTGAGGCAACCTGTGGAGTTTGATCGCCTTAAAATATAATAAATAGTTTTCTCTTTCCTTTAGTTAAGTTTAATATAATGTGATTGAAAAGAAAAAATTACTTAGTGGCAACGCTGTTCACTAGTTAAATTTTTTGTCTTAATGTAGGTAGGTATAACCTGAAACAACTTTAAATAGTTAAAAATAGCGCGATTTTAAAGGGTGTCAAAAATTTTTCACTAACGGAACGGAACCGATTAGTTTTGACAGAGTCAAATTTTGACACTGCAGTGTTGCCGAGTTGCCATACTTAATTAAAAAATAATGTTAACAGAACAAAAAATTTGGACATCTTAAGGGTTTTTTCATTAAGTGTCTCATAGAATAAAAAGAGCTGAGTAAAATTTCGTCGACTTTTTTTATATAGGTATTTGAAAGTGTGATTTTGATATGGAATACAACATCATATCTTTTGCCGCGGCCGATGGGTGGCGAGCCCTTGAAATGTCAAATGTTTCATCGCTCCGCTGCATAAATCAGGCTGAATTTTTGGGTCATAAAGTCGCGGGATATGTAGTCGGAAATCGTTTGTGAAAATTGTCCCTTGCACCGACTATGTGGCCGTGTCTTTGACATGAGGTTTCAACTCACGGCTCATATCTCTTGGTTTTAATTTGAGTCGAAAGAAATAGGTAATTGTTGACCGATAACGCCAATGTCCCGTCGGTCTTAATAGACCAATTATAATACCAGCCCAAAATTCGATCCAAAGAGTAACATCCACTCGATGTATTGTAATTTTGTGGATCGCATTTGGAGTGTAATAGTTCCAAAGTCGATAATTTCGTTGGCTAACGATTCCATTCATCCTAAATGCAGCTTGTAGTAGAATATGGTTTTTCGACCGCAATTGAAGTGAACAATCAACTGATCGAGAGTCTAGGAGCTAAGTAAACATCTGTCGTTGTCTATGGTCGTCAAATTTAAGCTCCTGAGTTAGTTGAAGTTTGTGCTTTTGAAGGACTTAATTATGACGTTAAATTTGACAAGCTGTGTGCGAAAGTCCGAGTCCAAGTGATTGCGGCGACATAACAATTTTGATAAATTTTGTTGGCGTATTCTTCACTGAAGCTACGATTATGGCGACTTTCATAACGCAAGGTTAGCATTTAGACCTGCTGCTGACTTTCTACTCTCGATATAAACTTGACAACACAGGCTTTATAAATTAAAGCTAATTCAACCAATGCATCTTCAAAAATATGACTGCTATTACCTTACGATATTCGTAAGCTCAAAAAACCGTTGCGAATCTTTTCGATTGAACTAAATTGATCATAAGCAAAACAGGACGTTTTAAAAGCAACTTCAAAGTCTCGGATGAAATTGTTATGATTATTGATAAGTATGAAGGAAAGGAATTAAGGAAAGAATGAAACCCTGTGGTACACCAGCATTTGTACTGTAATTTTTTTTGTAAAAGCCTTTTGATCAAGGAGTTATTACTAACCTGCTTAGCGTAGCACATCACGAGCGGAAAGAATTAGGCATTGGTGGATAGAGGAGAAGAAAAGCAGTCCTCGGTTCAACTTAAACGCTGATGAGCCAGTACGGAAGACTAAAAGCCTGCAGAGAAATACATAGCTTTCCCCCGCAAATGTTATGCCCTTACGGAAAAGCAATGATAAACTAGTAAAGTATTCCTGTAAAATCGTCTGGCATACATTTAATTCTTGTCTATTATATTTACATGTTGGAAGAAAAAACTGTTTAATACTCCGTCAACCTTAATCCAGATCCTTCTGTTCAGAAAGTCACGTTAGATTTGCGTTTTCATAACCATGGAACCGATGTTAAGAAAAGGGCGAAAATTATCCTTTTTTCGCAACAAGGTTAAATAAGGTTACTTGGGTGCGCGACGACGTACTGGAGTGGTAAGTGGTATTCTCTTCTGGGGTTGCTGTTCCCCAATTGAGCGCCTCCCCAGGTGGCGTATAGGGGAATACTCATCAGATATGGTGGGTACCGGCATGGAAAATATCCGGCGCGGACCAAAAACCAGCAACAAACGAAAAATCCAGGAGCGTCTGTCTCAAAATTAACGGCTTCCAGGTGGGCGTCTGCTATCCAGGTTAGAGTCGACCGAATATTAAACACTTCTTTCTCTCCCAATATGCAAATAGAATCGACAACAGTTAGATGCATGCCAGATGCATTAATGAAATACTCTGCTGGTTATACTATTGCTTTTCTCCGTAACGGTATAACAGCAGGTAACAGGTAAGCTTTGGTCTTTCTGTGCAGAGTTTTTATGTTCCGTACTGGCTCATCAGCATTTGCGTGTTGGATTTACAATTACTTTTCTTTTCTATCTTTTCTATCCTCAATTTCTTTCGGATGTGGTACGCATCTTACGCATCTTATAGGTAGTCATAACCCCTTGATCGAGTGTGTCGGGTTGCCCACCACAAGATCCCGGGTTCGATTCCCAACTTTTACCAGCATGAATCTTTAGAGCTAGTCTAAGTGGGCGTAAGCTGAGTGAACCTAGTCAAAATACAACTAAAACTTCATTGACATTCTTACAAATGTTGTGGTGCCTATAATAAACTTGAGTCAACGATTAGGACCATTCTAGGATCAGCCAACTTTGCGTTCAAAACTGGAGAAGATTAGAAACAGAGCTGGATAGCAAAGCACCTAAAGTAAGTCAGTAGACGATTAGGAAAACAGCTGTCTTCGACCAGCAGTCAAAGTTACCTTTTTGAAACTTTCATTTCATTTGAGCTAGCGGGTCAAACAAAAGATAAGGAAGAGTTAAAAAATCGCGCCGTTTTCGTCATGGCACACAATTTGCGTATAGTACTTTTAAAAAAGCCAACTAAGGCTCTTTGAGTCTATAATGGTTAGGTCTTAGATTAAAGAACGAACAACGGCGTAAAGTTTTATGGCGTCTTAATTTTTTGAAGATCGGTACTCGGTTTTCTCATATGGATCATAAGTTTCATTCGATGGGAGCCCTAGAGCGCCATATGGTGCCACAGTGCTCACTTTTTTCTCAGTTCTGCATTCGATGAAGCTAAGACAACAACCCACTCCACTTTGCACATTACTCGATGTAGGCACTGTGGCACCCTACTGCATCACTAAAGTGCCCCCAGCATTTTGTCGGGGAAGAAAGTTCAGTGCTGTGAGCATTTGACGTTTCAGCTGTTTGACGTTTCAGCTGTGCTTGGAAATAAACAATTTCTGCAAGGGAAGTTCTCAATTCTATAATTTAAGATGCAAATTATAAAATGTAAAAATTTAAATTTTTAAAATGGAAAATATTACGATGTTGGATTCTGCGAGAAGTTTCAGTTAGTTTTGCGAATTGCAGTCCGGCGTGCACTTTTGCGTTCGATGAACAGTGAGCTTTTCAGAGTTGCACTGCTTTTCGACAGTCAGCTGGTCGCACTGAAATCAACGCACTCGCGAGTGCGTTTGCGGGGCGCACTGGGGTAGCTTCATTGTATAAACTATTACGTATGAGAGCCCTGTCTGATGTTGTTTCGAAAGCTCTTGTTGTGCAAAGCACATTTGTAAAGGCTTTTACTATTGTAATACCGTACAAACCATTCACATTTCACAGGCTGACATCCGACCTGCAGCGCCCAAAACAGTCGAAAGTTTCAACTCAAGAAGAATAATCGAGCAGAAATGTGCACGGTTTCGCAGAACCTTTCTCAGGAAAACGATAAATTTGAGGGACCTGGATTCTCTAGGACGTACTGATGTCTAGAGTTATTGACTGACTTTCTTTTATACGCTGTCTCTATTTGGGCGAAACCATTAACCTAGAAGAAGACGAGAAGAACACTCAAGCCACTTAACAGCTCTTCTTGTCAAGCGGACAATGAAGGTGGCTTCGTTCGACTTTGACATAAACTGATTTCTCACTGATATTCACGCGGACTAGAATATCCTCAAACAGAAAATCTCCATTAGGCAATCGGAGAGTGAGACAGAGACATCAATAGATAATGAAGAGGAAGATAATGAAGTAGGGAGAAAGGTAAAGTTTGATGACTATATTGAGTGTGGCCGATAGGACAAGTCTACGAAAGCTTAATGGATCTTAATGCTGATCCAGCGGTTTCAGACCCAGGCGAAAAGGACCACGGTAGCTACTCTCCGATGAACAATTTTTTCCTTAATTTAATTCTTGAACAGCCTGTAACTAATTTCTATACTTGAGAAATAACAAATTATCATAAAAAAATGGAATTATTGAATTAAAGAAAACTTAGAAAAAGAGTGGACCAAAAATGGAACCCTGAGGGACTTTGGTGTTAACTTATAGATCAAGTTGTTTTCCCATCTTTGGCACTGTACTTCTTTAGTCAGGTTGATAATAAAAAAATTATGTAAAATCAATCAGCCCAGGTCAACCTCCGCTGCGCCACAGATCATACGCGCAAATTATGTCTTTTCTTAAATCATTTCTGACGCTCGAGACCAACCAAGTCAATTTCGCTCGACAGCTTTTAAAGTTGGTTGCTTCATCTTCCCATCCGTAATTAAACAAACTCCAGACTGTGGCGATAAATTTTTTTATATTACAGACTTGAGCATAAATTAAGTGTTAAACCGTAAGGCCAAACGTGCAACATCCGTAAAATATGAATATACAGTAAACCACAGCCATTTGCATTTATAATGCATTCCTCTCTCCTTAAAAAAAATGAAAAAAAAAAAAAAACTAACCGCCTTGAAAACAAAGAGCGCACTTAATTCCCTTCGCTCGACCCCAAATTGCAAGAGTTCAGCGAACCAACATTCCAAAACGTGCGTCCTTCAAACAACCCATACCACACACTCAAGACAATGCCGCACTTAAGCTGTATAACACTTCCTTAAACACACCGTCAAATCGCTCAATCAAATTGTCCGCGAACAACTTACAAAAAAAAGCATTTGTATCTCAACAGTTTTTGGGGTCGGTCCGCGAAATCCAAATCACGTGCGCACACGTTCGCGATTCCATTTGTCAAACAATTTTTCCAGTTCGCCTGCTGCCCCTGGAATAGAACCCAATTAATTTTTCAATCAGCTTCCGAGTAGCAGCACGTTCCCAGTGTTCTCTGAGCAATAATTACCACCGCGAGGTACGTGTTCTGTTTCGAAGCTCCAACCGTGAATTTAAATAAGCGGGAGTCGCGAGGGGTAGGTATAAACACCTAAATGCGAATGTATCTACGAGTCTGGATGCCTATTTGCTACTGCCACGTGACCATGAGTGTGCCTTGCATCGGGTGCCCGAATAATGCCTCTACGTCGAGCTTCAGCCGGTGCTGTGCCATTGATGCGATGACTGCATCCAATGGGAGTCTATTCGATTGTTGGGGCCTTTTTGCTCCAACTTCTTGTAGCCAGACATCGGCGGATAATTTATTCAAATCGAATTGGATGCAGATAAGTAGCTGAACAGAGGTGCGCATTGAGATCACGTGCTCGCGGACATTTGCCTGAATTTTTCCGCACCATTTGTTGCAGAGAAACTGCGCGATTTGTGGTTTACATCCGCGGATTGGATGTTCAACAACACCGTCAAGAAGACCATCCACCGCTGAGAGATAGTGCTGAGTGGTTTAGGAGGTATGGAAACTCAGCTATACACTTTGCGAGTTCGACCTCTGTCAGTTTGTGTTAGTATTTGTTAAGCGGGCACCTTATCGGCGAGCTTCTGTCATGATTGCTTACGCACCTATGCAGCTCTGTGTGTGACGACGCAGTGGCCTCGATTCGAAGGTAAATTGCAAGAAGCTGGTGCACACTGGGTTATCGGCCGAATTGATGGGGTTTTCTTGTACACACATCACACGTGCTTCGTATATGGCAAAGCAACTTATTTTTATCTACGCATGTGACGTATCCAAAGGAGGAAAATCAATCAAACCACATTTCAGCCTTTGGCCAGACCGATCAAAAGTGAAATCGAAAATTAGGTTAGTTGGTCTTTTTAGTGATCGATTATTATGTGCGGAAGGCTGATGTGCGTGGCCTTATGTGGGTAATTTTCTCTTTTTATCAAAATAATGAGAAGACCAAGCAAGTAACACAATCAGGTGCACAAATAACACAGTATACCTAGGTTAAAAAAATGCAAAAACACAGCCTTAATAGTCTGCGAAAAACAACTTGTCCTTCTTATCTTAAGTACCTATGTAGGTACTAAGAACTTTTAAGATAAATACCTTCAACTGTCGCACAGAAAGTGTTGACTAAGGCCAGGGACACACGGCGCGCGACAGAAAAACGCGCGACTAATTGCAGTGCGACTAGAAGGCTACAACAATTATTCGCAAGATTCGATTCGCGACAAATTTTCGAATAACGACTCTTTTAAGTCGCACGACAATAAAAGATTTTTTTTTTTGTAATTTTACGATAAAAATGACGAGTTTCACCACAATTCACTAAAATCGCACAGTAAACAAATGTTTGCGTTCCGAATTTATTACGAAGACCTTGCAAGCTCTTATTTTTGATCGATGAAAATTAAATTTTCATTAAAACTGACAGAAACCGCACGAAAAATCGCTGCAAAAAATCGCGCTGTTTTTTGTCGCACGTTTTTCTGTCGCCGTGTGTCCCAAGCCTAAGTCGTCTCCAAAAAAAATGTTCCAGCTTTAAGGAAAAATGGCGGCGATTTGCTTGTGGCATAAATGCTTCAATTTTCAATTAATACAAATTGGCATTAGTTTTATAGGGTTTATGCCTTTTTTTAAACAGAAGCGCCTTAAATGCTCTTAGCAAGCAAGACAACGATAAAAACATTGATTTTTCAGCAAACCTTTGTTGTAAATTTTTTTCAACTTCGCAGAAATGCTCCATACCCAGTCGGTAGCTTCACTATCTGCGCTTGAAGTGGCTTTTCATAATGGCTTACTCGCAAGCCATAAGTACAAAAAGCAAAGCCAAAAAAACATCGACTTCCTCAAAAAAAAAAAAAAAAATGGTGCGGTCGAGATTAAGTGTTTCAGAGATGCTACTACAGGGGAACTTAGCGGAAGTTTTGCCAAGAAATAAAAATTAAGGAGCACGGGATGAAGCCCTAGGGGCTTTTCGAAATGCAGACGAGATTTTATAGAAGATTTAGAGCTCTTCACTTGCAATTCGAATCCTAGGCCTTCGCTGTCAAAACAAAAGAATCATTTGACCAAGGCGACGAAGGTCAATATGTTTGTTTACCTTATCGAAATGAAGCAAAAGCAAGGCTAGTTATAATCAACATCATCCTGAACTAGTATAAATAAAGATCCTAATCTAGTGTAAATAAAGGGTAACTCTTTCCTTTGAACTTCTTCTTAAATTTTTTATACTGATCTTTTATACTTGTATACTGAAGAGGAAGAATACGTTCAAATCTACACTCACGATCTATAAAAGTCGTATATGACAAAACATAACCTAACCTAAATAAAGCTGTCATATCAAGTAACGTCGACTCTTAGTATTCCTGCAAGAATCGTTCTTCTGTCCACCATTTACACAGGTGAAACGACGAACAACGGTTAGTTAATGATGATTGGAAACTACATCCCAGATTTACTGATGCCGATTTTTTGACACTTCAAAACGATGCAGGTTTGTGATCTTGATGGAAGAAAGAAGTCTTCCAGTGCCGGGTTAACCCAAATTTTGACATATCGACTCTTTCCCGTTTTCTGAGGAAGCTTGAAGAAAATAGTTTGAATACCTGTTACTCAAAGCAACTCAATCCAGGGATGCTTCTGAGTTAGTGACAGGTATTGTTGGTGGATATACTCAACCTGACTTAGGTAATTGGTTTTAAGCAAAAGACGATGAAAAATAAATCAGCTTTCTCTCGAAGCTAACAACAGTAGACGAATCTATAGATTTTCCATGACTAAGTTGATAAACCGTGGGCACATTTTTTACACACCGTTGAAAAATTATTTTTCGTGTGTGCTTAAACTCCAAAATGTATTTATTAACTGCATTCGGCTGCAGCCGCGTTCTGAGTGACGAGCGGCGAAAAAAAAGACCGTCAAGTATGCAGACATACGCGGAGCGGTCCGTCGGCTTTTGTTGAAGGTTAAACTCATTTTTACTGCGTAGTTTGTGTAAAACTCTATTTGTTAACTAAAATTATTTCTGGACATATTTTACATTCTGTTGTATACTTTTTTCGTAGCTCAGTATACTGCGCAGTATATTAATTTGAATGCATAGTTTGTAATACAGTGAAATAATCACCGTAGACCCCTAAGACCTTTTAGAGATATGATCGAGACCGACAGGTAAGTCGATTAAGCCATGTCAGTCCGTATGTATGCAGTTTCGAGGTCTTTAAAAATGAGCTAGGAAGCTGAAACTTGCAGCGTTGCTTGGTTCTCATTTTGTACAGACAAAGTATGAAAATTGAGAAAATCCGCCCACAGCCACGCCCACAATTGGCGTGAATGTCAGACAACCTCAAATTTACATTTTATTTCAAAATACCTTTTGGTCAAGATAGAACATATAAACTTAAATTTTAGTGGAGAGCGATATCAACCAGAAGACTTTAATAAGGCCAAAATTGGACCGCCCATTCCATTGACCATGCCCACTTTTAACATCTGAAATCTTTGAAAACCTGATTTCTCGGGAAATTCATTTTAAATTGAAAAAAAATTATATGACAAATATTAAAGATATTACCATTTGCTAAGTTTGTTTGCAATACAAAGCATTGAGCTCCGCCCACTTTTAGGGGGCGTTTTTGGGAAAAAAACTGTTTTTTAAGCATAAATATTCGCTTTTTACCCATTTTCTCGTGTTTCCAACGAAATTAAAGTTAGTTGATTTAAATTTTCAGCCTACGCCCTTATTTAGGGGCGTGGCTAACACAAGTAATTGACATTCAGTATATGAAACAGACCAAAAAATTTTAAATTTGATGTTAATGGGGAAAGAGGGTCGGGTATTTAGAAGTTCGTTACAGACGACCTCTTGCACTTACTTACTTGTTTTTTAGTTTCGTTACTCTATAAAAAGAGGCTGGAAAAACTTTTCCTTTAATATTTTTTATATTTCTTAACTCCTAAAGGTTAATTGTTTTATTTTTCAAATCGTTTGTGTTGGTTGTGCCTGCGTCAAATTTGGTTGATGTAAAATAGGTGGACCAGAAGTTACGATATAAATTATTAACAGCATCATTTAAATAACAGCATCATTTAAGACAGTCAACTAAAGTGTTTCAAAGCATATCTAGGAAGCTATTTACCATTTCCAGACTGTTTTTGTTTTTTTTTTTTGAATTTCTTAGGATGGTCTACGTCCGTTTTTTTTTTTAATTTTTGCTTATTACCGTTTGGAAAATAGAGGGAAGGACAGGTTCCGGTTACGGTTTCTTGGCCTTTTTGGCATTTTTGAAATTTAAAATCTAAAAAACAACAATTTGGTTTTTTTTTTCAATAACCGTTGGACTTTTTTTGAGTTTGACAACTAAACGCTTGAATTCTGCGGACATCGTACTTTGAGAAAACACTCAAACATGCATTTTTTGTTGCGTTTGTTTAAATGGATTTAAAAACTTTACAATGGAGACGGCAATTTTGAAATGCTTTAAATGCAGTAAGCTTGCCTTGTAAACGTTATATACTTCAGCCAAATTTAATCAAGATCATCAGAACGGTTAAGGGACTAGAAACATTTAAAAAATCGTTTTTGAGAAAATTCTCAAATTTTTGAGTCAAATCTTCGAAGCTTGTTATAGCTTTGCATAAAGTTTCGGAATATGGACTATAACCGTTATTAATTTCATTAATTTGAAATATAGTGATAGAGGAGGCAATGCGTTCCTTTGATCTTTTTTTTAGCATTTTTATACCCTCCTTCCCATAGGAAAGGAGGTATGTTAAGTTTAATTCATAGTTTGTAAGATAAAGAAATAATCGTCTGTCGCTTTTAGGCTTTTTTTGAGCTAGGACTTTGAAACTTCATATCGGGGTTTTCTAGGTTTCTAAGCAGTACAAGTGTAAAAAATTTTAATCCCGCCCACTCACACGCCCACTGTACTTAGTAGTAAGAAAAATGAAAATTGTCATAGGGCAGTCAAATTTTGTATGCAGTATTCTTATGTTCTTAGATTGGCATTACAAAAAAAAAAAAAAAAAAACGAAAAACGCCCCCATGTGGGCGTGATCGCATTTTATTTTCAGTTCAATAAACGAAAAAAAAGTCTTGCTTTATATGTTAATATATTTCTGTAGACTATCAACTTATTGGATCAATTTACAACACGCCCACTTTCGCGCAAACAAAAAGCAACAACATCCAGTTAACAAAGAGGTAAAGCAAAAATAAATCAACGGGAAGCTGACTCTGTCCAAAAATTTTTAGACTTTTTTATAACTTTTTTTGAAGCATTTTGACTTAATTGTAACTTTTGCCACCGTTTAACTCATAGCGATGTAACCTAGTGGAACACTAACTCGACTCTCAAACCGTCGGTGTCGAGTTCGATTATCAGTAGGTACCTACGTGTCTTTATACCCGACCCAGGGTATATTAAGTTTGCTGTGTAGTTTGTAACGCAGTAAAATAATCACCGCAGACCCCTAAGACCTTTTAGAAATATGAATGAGACCGACAGGAGAATCGTTTAAGCCATGTCCGTCCGTCCGTTTAGGCCTTAAATTTTGAGCTCGAGAGCTGAAAATTTGTAAGTGAACTGGAAGTCCATTGGACCTGATCAATTTCGGGGTTTTCCAAAATGCATGGAACCACCTAGCGTTAAGTATTCAAAAGTTATATTTTTACATCCCGCCCACTGTTTTGGGGGGGCCGGTTTCTCTTTGGTAGGGTCGGGCTATTTTGCAACCCGTCGCAGAGGGACTGAAGCTTTTGCATACGCACTGTTTCACTTTCAAACTTGTTTTTTTTTTGTAATTATTTCCGAGACTTGCAATGTCCGCGACATTTTTCTTGGCGGATCTAGTTTTTCTTAAAACTAGCAGCGTTTTTTCGGCCACTCGTCTAGTAACGAAAATCGCAATATCCCGATTTCTGCTGTAAAAGAAGCAAAAGGCATGGGAAATTTCTAGCACCGAGCGCTAACATTTTTTTTTGAGTGTATAATGAGTTTGACACCAAGCTCTCTTGTCGAAAATGCCTGCATTTGGAATCGACAAATCTCTTATTCAGTGGATTAGTAATAACCTTTCGAACCGTTCAATTCAAGTTGTTTTGGATGGCTTCAAGTCCGCTGTTTATATATTTAACGCTGGGGTTCCCCAGGGCTCTGTTTTGTCTCCGACAGTCTTTCTCATTTTCATTAATGATCTTCTGTCTGCTACAACTAATCCAATCCACTCCTTTGCTGATGACAGTAACCTCAATTTCTCATATTCGTTCTCGGTTCCGCGCCCCTGCTCTTCGGACGTTGAATTGGAACGGCAGCGTATGGCAAACTCATTAAACTCTGACCTTAACAGCATTGTACCATGGGGATCTCGTAACAGAGTAGAGTTTAATGCTTCTAAAACTCAATGCTGTCTTCTGTCATTGAAGCAAAACCGAATCACCCAGCCATTATCCATGAATGGCACTTGCATCGACGAAACCGAAACGCTTTCCATTCTCGGTATGTGTGTCAATAACAACCTTAGTTGTGAATGACCACATATTCGACGTCGCCAAGAACGCTGCGAAATGCCTAGGTTTCCTTAAAAGATGTTCGAAGTATTTCACCCCCTCTGATTTGGCTATTTTATATAAGGCATATATTCGCCCGAAGTTGGAATATAATTCCCATGTCTGGGCTGGTGCTCCAAAAACAGCACTGCACTTGCTAGATAGGATACAAAAACGCGCGTTAAAACTTGTTGGAGACAAAAACATTGCGAAGTCTTTTGACTCATTAGAACATTGTCGTAATGTATCTTGTCTATCACTGTTTTATCCCTTTTTTCACAAACAATGTTCCATCGAAATAGCCAATTGCATTCCGCCCCTAAAGACGTTCCACCGTAATACTCGCCAAAGATCGAATGCACATCAGTTTACCCTCGAGCCCACCTTCGGACGTACAGTAAAGTTTAGAGGTTCTTTCATAAGCCGTACAACGCGAATGTGGAATGTTCTCCCACGGTCAATCTTTCCTGCGCAATACAACTTGCAACTGTTCAAAACAAGAGTGCACCGGTACCTCTCCTCCTTTTCCTCTTCTCCTAATCCTTTCCGCTCGTGAGATGTGTAACATTAAAAAGGGTATCCAATCCCTTATATTCGCGAGTGCATTATAAAAAAAAAAAATAACGAGACGTTGCTAGAAAACAAAAAATCGGTAAAAAATCCTGTGCTGCTCGGGAAAAGTGGGAATTTTTTTATAAGTACGCGTTCTCTGACTTTATCCGCAGTTTAAAAACACAACAAATGTTGTCTTTCTACGACCTACCGTTCAGAAGTTATAACAAGATTGGACAGACGGAAAACGTAGGCGATACGATAAAGCCTTCAGCCCAATGAATCCGTTGCATCCGTTACGTCGGAGTACGCAACTGAGAACTCAGTAAAATAAACACGTTCTTATGGGAAGCGGCCCACAGAAGAAGTGCGTGAGGTACGTCGCTTCCCATAAGCACGCGTATATCTCACTGAGATGCTGTGTACTTGACGCAGCGTGACGGACGCAGCGTAATCATTGGGCTGGTGGCTTAAAAAGTTCTTTTTCCATTTTTCAACGGACCGCTAAGAAGTCGAAATATCTCAAATATGTAGTACAAATGTTGTGAACCAAAAATGATAACTGTATATCGGGCTATAGAGCTCGAGTTTTCGGGTTTGAATTCTGATTGGGGTACTACTAGTTTTTTTTACGGTCCCACCTCCTTGATAGTTTGAAAAACCCTCAGAGTGTATCATTTGTCAGGAGAGACTTCTCGATTCGTCTCGTGCGGAATCGGCAGAAAAATTTAAGTCACGTCAGTCAATTTAAGTCACAGTAAGTGTGTGAGAACATCATGCGTGGTTGTCAGAGGTTAGGCAATGGCTCCAACGATGCATGCTGACAGTAACTTTTCTTTTATTAAATATTCATACCTATGTTCTAACTTTTCAAGTAGTATACAAACCAATTGAACAACATTCTTGAAGGCTTTGAACATCAAAACTCACCTGAAAGAAGAAGAAAGATTTAATTTTAGTTGAAATACAAATAAGGGTATGAAATTTAAATCTATAAATTTTCGTAGAATTTTACAATATTTATATGGCAATGGATACAATTATAAATATTGATAAGGAAGAAAACGCAAGTAAGGGTACAATATAATACTAACATTTTTTTTTTTTTTGAATACTAGGATGGACGGAGGCTAAAACTCCAAAATCTTTCAAAGATACCAATACGCCCTCTATAGCAGGTACATAATACCGAAGTAGCCGATATTGGTTATGCCCGATTTCCACGTGCTAAAAAACCACCCATTTATGAGAGACACTATGAAACTGCCAGAACGCACTTCATAGTAGTAAATTTTCGCTCTCTCATAATACTTCTTGACTACAACTAAGTTAACTTAACAAGTAGTTTACGCTTCCATAGTGTTAATCGCATTGGATAGGTTGCTTTCCAGTGAATGCACCTACTAAGCCGTTCATTCATGCGGCTTCACCCTACGTCGCTAGATCGAAGGGTCTTGTTCTTTGTAGTCGTCGCTCGTTGTTAACATCGTTAAGAGTCTCGTTTAGAGTACGGATCATTTCATTGTTGCAATCAACATGAAGGCGAGCATTTAGCTTTCGAGCGAAGTTTGTTACTCCTTCGCCCACGGTAGCTATTCCTAAATCTCTGTGAATATCGCTATTCCTAATATACCATGGAGCATTCACAATTGCTCTTAGTGTTTTGTTTTGGAAAGTCTGCAACATGGACATGTTGCTCGGCTTGGTACAACCCCAAAGTTGTATACCGTATGTCCAGGACGGCTTTAACACCTGCCTGTACAAGAGCAGTTTGTTATATGTGCTTAATTTCGAAAATCTTCCGATAAGCCAATACATTTCCCTGAACCTAATCTCGAGCTCGTCACGCTTCTTCTTTACGTGTGGTTTCCACCTTAGTTTAGCGTCCAGTGTCATCCCTAGATACTTCGCTTCATTTGCATAAGGTATTTGTACAGAATTTATGAACAGAGGCAAATTGTTAACCCTTCTGTAAGTGAAATTCACATGCGTAGACTTGTTCTCGTTAAGAGCGATTCGCCAAGTCTTCGTCCAGACACAAATTCTGTCCAATGCTCGTTGGAGGTTTCTCGTTGATGACTCGACTGATTCACCTGTTGCCAGGATGGCCGTATCGTCCGCAAACGTGGCCACGACAGTCTCGTCATCTAGAGGTATGTCTCTTGTGTAGAGCAGGAACAGGGTCGGACCGAGGACGCTTCCCTGGGGTACGCCAGCCCGAATTTGCTTGAAACTCGAGTATTCACTACTACACCTAACACGAAAGAGTCTGCTTTCAAGATAATTTCCCAATATTTTAAACATGTCTTCCGGCAAATTTTGCCGTAGCTTATATTTCAAGCCCTCGTGCCATACCTTGTCGAAGGCTTGCGATACGTCGAGGAAAGCACTTGAACATATTTTTTTCCCTTCTAAGGCTTTTTCAATTTCATGCGTTATTCTGTAGACTTGATCTATTGTGGAATGGTTAGGTCTGAAACCGAATTGATGATCCGGGATCAAGCGTCTTTCTGCAATTATTGGTTGTAATCGCTTCAGCAGAATTTTCTCAAATACTTTCGATATTATCGGCAGAAGCGATATGGGCCTATAAGATTTTTTATCATTTGCGCATTTCCCCGGTTTAGGAACCATAATGACTTCAGCAACTTTCCATTGTCTTGGAACGTATAGAAGTCTAAGAGAAGCGTTTATCATATAAAGTAGCTTGACTAATGCCTTTTTTGGTAGCTCTTTTAATATTTCGCCAGTGATCAGGTCGTAACCCGGGGCCTTATTATTTTTAAGTTTGCTAATTGTCTGTCGGAGTTCAACTAACGAAACTTTTTTCATTCTAAAGCTACCAGGTTCCCCGTTGTTGTTTAGAACGTCAGCCAACGGCGGACCGTCGAAAGGCTTGAATGTTTCTTCTAAATGTTCAGCAAACAAATTCGCTTTCTCTTTGTCTTCTCTTGCCCATTCGCCGTTAGCTTTTTTTATTGGTGCCGAGTGGATTATAGGTTTCTTGATAGACTTAACTGCTTTCCACAGCGAGTAGTTTGAGGTATTCAGTGGTCTCACGATTTTTAAGATCTTGCAACATTCCTTTCAGTTTGTTGGAGAGGTGGTTCAATAGGGTTTTGTCTGGGGGGGGCCTCGTGCCTTGCCATCTCCAACGCGCTCTTCTCTTTTCACGAATCAATTCTTCGATTTCGAGCCGATATGTTTTACGTACATGCCCGTCGGTGCTAACTGCGTTTTTTTGGGACGAATTGTTGTTCCAAGCAGCGCTCTGAATTGCTTCAATGAATTTGTCAACTGCGGCTTCTAACTCGAAAGGAGTTTTCAATGGCACATTCAAGCCAACACCCTCCTTACAGTCCTTTCTGAAAGCGTCCCAGTTCATGTTTTTGCTAGCTAATCTAGGAGCTCTTTCTATTTTCGCCAGTCTTCCACCCATCTTCAAGATAACTCCTGAGTGGTCTGAGCAAAGATCATAACACTCTTCAATTCGCGTAAGGTATTTGGGGTACCCTTTAGCGATGAAAAAATCGACAAGGTCAGGCTTTTTATTCCTATCGGTTGGCCAATATGTTGGCTTACCCGTGGAGAAAAAGTCCACCCCACGCCTCATACTATTTTTGTACAGTAATCTGCCTCTTGTTGAATTGCATCGTAAGCCCCAAAAAGTATGCTTCGCGTTAAAGTCACCCCCAATGATAAAATTGGACCCAATGAAGTCATACATACGATCAAGATCGTCTTCCACCAGTCTATATCCTGGCGGGAAACAACAAGATGCAATGTTATAATCTAAGCAGTCAATTTTTACAGAAACTGAACTGATCTGCATAGAGTCTAGCTCAACTTCTGTGTTCTTGAAGTGCTTTATGCAGTTCTTAATGTAGAGGGAGGATCCTCCTCTCGAATTTTGCGAAGGGTGATGTGCGTGATAGTCATTGTAACCTTTAAGTTTGGGTGTAGACCCGTTTTTAAGGTGAGTTTCCGTAATCATGCAAATATCAATATTGTTTTTCCGTAGAAATACTTCTAGTTCGTCTATTTTATTCAGAAGGCCGTTGGCATTCCATGTTAGTATTTTAAATAACTGTTTCATATTCATGTTCTCTTGTAATTTTTTCGAGGCTTAAACTCGAGCTTGCTCAGTTTGTCAAATATAACTTTGTTGATTTTAGTCTGATCCTCAAGTTTCTCCAAGATTACAGCGAGGATCTGAGACACTGCATCTGTTGTGGGCGATCTTGCCTTGTTTTCGTTTGCCGCAACCTGTGCGTATGATTTCGGTCCGACCAGTGGTGGTTTCTCCGCTGCACTTGAACTGGCGCCGCTCTTTTGTGGAGCTTACGCCTTTACTTACGCCTTTTGTCGACGCCTCCTTTGCCAATCTTCCACTTTTGATTGGCTGGCGTCTTTGGAGTCTTTATCTTAGGAGTTTCAGCAGGTTTTGGGCGTCCTAGGCTTTGATTCTGACCTCTAGTATTTTCCTTACATACAAACATGAAAAAAAAAATATTGAAGGATATCATTGGGCGCCGGTGGAGTTTTCCCTCCATCAATCAATAGGAGCGAGCTTAAAATGCTCCTTTAGCTGGTAGATAAGTTTGTCTTTTTCAAGTTAATGGCATGCGATGTCTAAGGACACTTTTATGTGCTTTAATTGTGGCTACTTCTGTAATTACTTTATAAAACAGCTGTAGGGAATACTTGGTAAGTCGTCGGTACGTCGAAGTGAATTTTACTGTGATATTCATAAAAATATTCAACAGATTATTACTGCTCCTTTGAAAAAGGCTTCGATAACCGGGAAGAAGAACAAGAATTGCTTCTTGTAATTTAATGAAATGTAATTGTAATTTAATGAATTTAAAGCAGGAGGGATATTACCAATGAAATGCTGAATGGAAAATACCTATTCAATACCTATACCAAGCTCATAATATAAAGCCTCCTCATATACGGTACTAATGGTACTGCTTTGTTCAGAATTTTCAAACTTAAAACTACAAGAATTCAGATAATTTTTTTAGTGCTCTTTTACGTACGGTAAAATTTAAGATAGAAGCATGCGGCTTCTTATATGGCTTTATTCTTATTCTTCAGACATTTATTCGATATTGAGGTGTACCCATAAAGATAGTGTAGATTACCGGATGTTACGGACAACAGATTCAACACAGCAAATTCGACCCGTGATTAGGCCGAAATCGGATATAAAGATTAAGTTGCTGAAGGTTTGGTTTCTGTTCTGTTTTCAAGAAAGTCTTACCAAACTTACTTTTCACGCAAAGTCTAGAGAGGATCACGTTTCGACTAGAAAAGATCTTCAATCTCTTTACTTTTGTCCGTTAGATTTTTTATCACAAGATAAAAGCGCTCTCTCTAAGGGTCGGAAAGAGTCTAATTAGATAAGTCTTGTACCCATAACACGGGCGTTTGTTAGGCTAAGGAAACCAATTTACTAACAGCCTTGACTTGACACCAGGATTCAGTGAAAATCTCTTAAAGCATTTCGACTTGCACAATTGAACAACTCGACCCTCCAATGGGTTTGTGTGATGCATTTTTAGGTTTTGCATAATGCATAATGGTTTTTTTGAATATGTGTATCAGGCTTTTAGGTATTCAGGATCAAAATATTTCATATTCAGAGACCTTCGCAACGGATTACTCTAATTTTCAAGACTAAAACAAATAGAAAAGGTCCCTACTGCTGATCTTTTGAGAAAGTAAATAAACTTGGTTGGATCTGGGATCAGGATCAGTTTATCAGTCACTTTTATAAAAAAGAAAAACTACAGGAGACAAAATGCATCCCTGAGGAACTCGAAATGAAAAATGTCGAAAGCTACACTATTAACTCCGTTCTTATTGTTTCTTGAATTCAATGGAGTTATCGGTAGTTGGCAGGTAAAGGCTTACCTGTATGTTCGCTTAAAGTCCTTAACTTGCCGATTTTACTACTAAGAGTTTCTTTGAAATACTTTCTACTTTACACATTTTTTTTTTGTCTGCCTCGTTTCTACCTATAAAAGCATCACATATTTGGTACGTTGGTCGAAATTTTGTGTTTTCGCATAAAAGATCCAACATCTGGCTATTTTTACGCCACGGACATCAAAGTTCCATCAATCTTCTATAAAATTTTCTTTCAACTCAAACGGCACAAAGCGCTTTAAGGTGCCTCATGTGAACATGGACATCCAAGGAAGTGTATAGGTACCTATTCCCCCTGCACTTAAACTGACATAAAACAACAAACCGCACGCTAACGAAAGCCTTACTAATTGGAAGAGGGATGGATGGACTGGACACACAACACAGACGTGAAAATAAATTGCACAAGCAGCCCAGTAAATCGTAAAATCCTCTCTCATGGCATGGGTCGCCTGCGAAACTGTACAACTGACCCAATTACTGGCGTGACCTTTCCAATGATGTGTATTGCCCGAAAAAACCATCCACTGTTCAACATGCTACTGAATAGCAAACATAAGGACTCGTCGCAGGTGGTGATTTTCCCAAGCTAACATCCAGATCAGTTTTATATCAAAAATCGATTATTGAATGGAATCACCACCCCTTCTTGGTGCGGTATTCCCACAGACCCACTTGCAATTTACTCCTGGAAAATCGCAAACCTCCCTTGTCGTGTCAGCCCAACCTAGGTCAGTTCCCGAGCAATAAAAGAAAGTGCCATATCCTCCCATATCAGGGAGGACGGATTAAGTCGCTCAATCCGCGAGGGTGAAACACAGCAAATCTAAGAACAATCCTCGGAACAATGACACGAGTCGCACACTACACAAGTGTGTCACCCACACGCGTCCGTCGTCGTCCGCTACCGCACATAGCTCCTTTTTTTTCACCCAACAACTCTCACAAGTGATATCATTTACAACACGGTGCAACGTCACTTGCATGAACAGTTTTATAAAAGTCACCGCACAGCACCCCGCCGCCGCACTAAGGGTTGATAGTTTCGGATGCATTCACCAGACAGAGAACTTCCCAGTCTGTCAGCTAAACTGCTAAAATGCTGCTGCATCCTGTGCCAGGCTTTGTGCAAATCGTGAAAATCCATTTCACCCCGAATGCAACAACAGCAGATTTGAATGGTAACATCTGCACATCCCTAATGGGATGCTGTATCCCAGGGAGTGCTGGCAAGAGGACGACACTGATGAATAGGATTGTTAAGTGAAAGCACATTTGGGCTGTCGAAAACTCCCAGCGCTGGGAATAAAACGCATCCAAGTCGAATGAATGAATATGCATGTTGATTTGATGAATCGTTTCGACACACACACACGCACATACACAGGACTATAGACTAAAAGAACGTGCTGATACACGGGAAGAGATTGTTAAGCGGGACACCGTCCGGAATACGATTTTAGAAAATTTTAACTTTATCGCACATAAATGGCTGTGAATTGCCATTGAGACGAGAGTTAAACAGATTTATGAAGTGTGAAGAAACTAAAGGGGCAACGACAAAAAAAAAAAACGGCCCACAAGGCGGGTGTGTTCATTTTTAATGGCGAATTGGATACGGCTAGAGCGTGCCTCGAATACAATACATGCGGTGAAACTTTAGAACTAGCTTTTTATAGCCGACTTCGTAGAGCCTGCAGGTCTCTGGAGGACATTACTACAAGTGTTAGAGTGTGTCATATGAAGGCACTGTGACGCCATGAATATAAATCCTAATTTTGAGATGCAGTCTGGCCGCTGCTACTGCTCAGGTTTTTATGGGAGTATAGTGTAGCGCCGGCGAGGACATTTTATTACTATAAGGGAGTAGTATGTACCTTCTTATTTGAGGGTAGGTACCTACATACAACGGGGAAAGAATTATGAGGTATCGCTTTATTGCATATTAACCAAGCAAACTACTATAAATCCCCCGGATGGATGAGCAAAGAGGGCATCGACCTAGTGTTCATTTTTAGGAATACTGCAAAGTCTAGAAAGGTGACTTTACGGTAGTAAATTGAAAGTTGGCTCTACATGGGCCGACCAGAAATTGGACTGCTTTGTAAGCTCAAAGTTTTAACAAAGCAATTGTTTCTCTTTAAATTAAAATGACTTCAAAGGTTTCTTGCAAAAAGCCTGTCCGAGCCTAAGAACCCTACTCTAGTATTCGACTTGTGGCAGCGACTATAATTAAAAATTAAAATTGATTTATCACTCATAGTCAGTCTTCTGTAAAAGGCTTTTCAACGCCAAAATCTCTAAATCAATTCTAAAGTTGATTTGGGGGCAGGTTTATTAAGCCTGACGACGACTACCGGCGTCGTGCGTCGTCGACAGCCTCGTCAACAGCCAACATCGACAACGCCGACGACAGAGCGACTGGCAACCTAATTAGCTTTAATCTCATTCTAGTCGAATTCAATAGCACATTAATCATAAAATTTGAAACGAAAATAGAGTGTAAAGGCTTGAAATAGGCGCGGCACCGAAGGCACTCGTTGTGGCCGAGCGGGGGGCGACGACGCGCCGCGCAGCTACCAGTTTGATATTTGGTGGTTGATAATAAATTGATTTATGCAAATATTTTGCAAATTGCTTTTAAATCATTCACCACGTCGACGTGTTGTAGATGTAGCTTGGCTCGAAGCCATAGATAAGTCGTCCTTGCCTGATGTTTGCCTTCGAGTGGAAATCATTTTTTAAAAGGCAATTTGCTTTTAAGGAGCAACAAACCGTCAGAGAAAGAGAGAGAGTGAGGAGAGTCACAGGATGTTTTTTTTTTTTCTTTGTGTGCGAAATAATTTCAAATGAAAATGGGGAATTTACTTACGCAGGGAATACCTACGACGCGCCCACAATTTCCAATGAAAGTGCACATCAAATCAGGATGATTATTTCTATGATGGGTTCGTCCTTTATATTTTTTTTTTTGTCAGTCAAATAATGGAAATGGAATCATGTTGAATTGAATTTTGTGGTAAATTGTTTGTGTTGTGGATGAAAGGAACGAGAGAGTCAAATATGGATCCTGCCTGGGTTGAAGAAATAAGTATGGAAGACGGAAGTGTGTACGTATACAAAAGGATGTGCAGTGTTCGCAAAATGAATTTGAATGAGGATTGCAATTTAGTTTGATTGTGTTTACTGCACGCAAATAATACTTAAATTGGAGAGGATGGGGGTCCTTCGGATGAAGGGTCCCATGGAACACACACACACAAAGAGAGAGAGAGAGAGAAACAAGAAAATTTGTTGGGTGCCTTTTTGCTTTGGTGTGCAAACAGGAAAAACGAATCCTGTTCGAGGTGGGTTACAATGATTGGTTTCGGTTTAAGGATTTTCAAATTTCTCAATACCGTTTTAAAAACATATCCTAGATCGTAGATGGATAGTAGGTAGACCCTTAATTCAATTTAAGGATGGAAATTAATTCGATAAAACCTTGAACGTAAAATACATTTTAAACCAGTATGTGGCAATACCCTTCTACCTAACCTTATAAGGAGAGCCAAGGAGGTTAGCCTTTTTGTGTAAATGTCGAGTGGTCTGTTTGCATTTCGATTAGCAATGGAATTCGAATGAAAGGAAAGGAAAGGATCAAATGTTAATTTATACGTAGAAGGACTGCCAGTCCTATACCAACATGAAGAAAAGAAGGCTGCTGCGTATGTACGTTTGTTGCACAATGCTGAATAACTATCGTAAGTTATTCAGGTCGTTTACGAAGTAATTTTTTCCAAGAAAAGAATTTACTGAATTCCATGCTTGAAATTTTTCTAATTTTTCTAAATGTTGCTAGTGTTGCCTTGGCTTGGATATTTACAGTGAATTTGTTTGAATGTCTCGGCATCGGTTTGAATGTCTCGGCTAGGGTGGCTAAAGCTTTCCAACACTTTCCCTATCTAATTTGAGAATTTGATCATGGTACCTAGTAGGTAAGGTTTAGGTAAGGTTGCCAGAGGTTCTTCCCGGAACCTTTTCCAGTTACTTAACAGACTATTTTCACGGCCACCTGTTTTGACTTCACAATAAGGTTCTGGTCATGAAAGTAGAATTTTTGCGACAAATCCTCTATTAGTTTGTCGCCAGATTAATTTGTCTGACGCCAGATTCAACGCACCTTATAATCGTCTTCCTAATGAATATATGAAAGATTGTTAACTTAAGCGCCATCTGCGCTAAGGGCGTCTATTGACAGACATACGAAGTCCTCCTTAAACTCTTGGTTTTTTTTATAGTAATCAAGGGGTCATTACTACTGTTTATATGCGTAAGCATGTCGTGAACGGAAACACTTAAAGGAAAGAGCGGAAAAGGAGCACTCGATGGCATACAATTTCTGTTGAGCCAAGACCGAAAATTAAAAAACTCAACGTACTCCCGCGAGTGTTATGCCTTTACGGAAGAAAGCAATGATATAACCGGAAGAGCGAAGAAATTCGGAGAATATAAAAGAGAAAAGAAGTAGCCGATGCAACATAAACGCTGCTGAGCCATTACCGAGCATGAAAACCATGCAATGATACCCGCAAGTGTTATGCCTTTGTAAAAGAAGCAAATGTCTTAGCCAGAAAAGTATTAGTTACGTTCCTCAAAATGCGAAGGATTTAGACTTTAGAGAAAAAAGATGAAAAGGAGCACCCGATGCAACACAATCGATGCTGAAGCAGTACTAGAAATGTCGTCCTCTAAACATCCCTGCAAGTGTTATGCCTTTAAGAAGAAAGCTAATGCTGTAACGAGAAGAGTATACACAGATAAGATTTGGCATTTATTTGAAAGGTGCCAACTTTATTTTCATGATGGTGTAAAAGGAAGAGAATATTAAATTTTCAGACGACCCTAACTTGGAATACCAGATGCCCATTTTGGAGCCATTTATTTAGTACCCAAGAGACGCTAGATCTTTTTTTTTCGCTGGTTATGGTCTACTAGGAAAAATGGCCATGTCGGTATATTCCAAATCTGGTAAGAGTTTCTAATCGAGGATCAGCAGCCACCGAAAGGGGTCTTAGAAAGAAGGGGATGTCTTAAAACATTTCTTCTTGACACGAAAATTCATTCACAATTGGTAGCAAGGCATGGTAGCTATCGTATGGTGTGTGGTTTTCGCTGTGGTTGTGTAGTCCTTACAGACGTTTTCCCGCCTTATCCGCGCCTGTGGCCACTTGGTTGCCGACTCTAGTTGGAGTTTATTCTGTCGGAAAGGGTTATCCTATGCAACATCCTTTAAATTCCATCTAAAAGTGGGCGTCTTCAGCGTGTAAGCCCGGTTTGAACCGGCGGCATTTTAAAACCGATGTGCTCAAACAAATACGGCATTAAGAAATGTGCGTTTGCCAGAATAAGGCAAATTTATCAGGAAGTATAGTGTGGAAAGCCTTGCAAAAACCCGTAGCCAAAGTGTTATAGAAATGTTTTAAAGTAGTTCGGCGCAAGTGTTACCATGATAAAGAACTAAGTTGACGCATTGCAAGGGGTAATATTTCACCGCAGAGCAAATGAAATCTACTTCTAAAGACAACTAATGCGCAGTACAAACAACCAACACGATTTCGAGGAATTATTGGAACAGTCAAAACCCGCCGATCCCGTAGCTCCAGGACGGCTCCAGTCAGCCAATTCCACAGCGAGCTACGACAATTGATCACAGAGCAAAAACGGTACTCAGGGCAATAAGATCCAGGCCAAACGTTTGTTAAACTGCCAAAAACACCTTATCTAAGGGTAGGTCATAGGGCCGAATAGATGTGCAGAAAAGGCGGAAAAGTTTGGCGGCTTCTCCAAAGTAGAGACCCTGCAGCGGACGGCTTATATGGCGAAAAACTTTTAGGAAAACGTTCATAGGTACTGCAAAACAATGAATCTAAGGAAATGAAGGCATGTAGTTCCGAAATATCCGTAGTTGCTTAGAACCGAAACCAATTTAGGGAAGACAGTAGAGATCACGACTCGTTTATAAAGATAAATAAAAGGAGACGTAGAATAAAAAATAGAGTGGCGCAACAGCTCGAGGTGAACCAGGGCCAACTTCTCAACGATGTATGCTGGTGTGTTGATTTCTTCACATACAAGGGGACCTACAATTTTTTGCCGAATCCGAACGGCACTTTGAGAAGTTTTTCAACACAATTAATACTCTCGGAGGGCTTGTCAAGCCCTCGCGGAGGTGGGGACCGTGAAAAAGAACAAGTACGTAGAATAGATTTGACAATTTCTACTCTCACGATACATTACACAAGAAAAGACACGACACAATAGCAACATGGGTTGCCTCCATGTCGTTATTATGTCCTGTCTTTTGCTAACGAAACCTTTCACGCAATAATGGCAGAAGCAAGCTGCGTTCCAAACGTCCCAAGAATGACAGCTTTTTAAACAGTTTCTATAAAAAAAGCCAAATCCATGGGATTGTTCATTGTAAATGCAAAAGAAGCAGGTGCTTTTATAAGCCATTTCCATAAGGTTGCAGACTGAAATCTATGCTTTATGGGGATTAACAACTGCAAGATCTTGTTAAAGACCTGCGTTCGCTTCTTCTAACCTCTGATACCAAACAAATTGCAACGCTACAGTTGTTTTTTTCCAGTCTTTTTGAATTTTAAACTATGAATTTCAGTAAAATGCGGAGCGCCATCTTTTGTATCGGTATATTATTATTGAATAGTTAATAAATCTAAAAGCCGATTTCAAAATTAGAGGTATTTTTATTTAACTTGGTCCTGTACAATTGATCTGAGCTACTTTTTGGACAAAAAGTCAAATCATTTTGTTCACAAAATCGCTCTTTCAGACCGGCAGCATTCGCCTCTACTAACCTTCCATATCAAACAAATCGCAGGTGGTTGCTTTTCTTTAGATTTTATGTGGGCGCCATGTTTTTTGTCTGTATATCAATGTTAAAAAAAGTTAAAAGCTAACAAACCAATTTCAGTATATGAGTTATTGTTTTTCGACGTGGTCCTTTACAATATTTTTCGGATACTTCTTGAGACAATTAATAAAAAAGCCTATTGACAAGGCAGATGTGCGCTCTTTTCTGCGTTTTCAATAATTTTTGCAGGCATTTTTGGCGATAAAGCGTTGATTTTGACACATATTTTGCAATGTCCGAGGTTTGCTGGCGTGTACAAACTTTGCTTTTCAAACAGCCCCGCAAAAAGTAGTTGGAAGGCATGGAGGGATCTGGCCAGTTAAATGTTCGTTGCAGAAACTGCATTGTTTGATATTTAGTTTGGCATAGTGCGTCCACTTCTTGAAATAAGTAACTGTCCAGAATAGATGAACCTCCCCCATCCATCTTTTCGACATCGTTCCCCATCAACCGTTTCGCCTCTTCTAGGGAAGAATGGCCCAATAATGGTTTAGTTCAAACACCGACCCAAACAGTCACTTTTCGGTCATCCAATAGTTTCATAAGTTCTCTATACATTTACCCTTCCAAAAATGAGGAAATTTTCAATTTTAATGGTATTTATAACCGTCCCTATATTTTTGAAAGCCAATTTCAATGTACAGCATTACATTGTCAGCGCGTTGTTTCAGTGTGAACCAATTCGTTGTTTTATCATGATGACGAAAACATCTACACTCAAGTCAATCGGTTGTTAAATGTCAAAGTTATTCTAGATTCACATACCGACACAAAAGCTGGCGCACCTGTCAAAAGTTTCAATAATGCCTCGTTATCGGAGCCACAGTTGAGAAGGGACAATTTTCGAAAACAACATACTCAGAATTTTAGAAGCCTTATCGGTACATTATCGAGAGAAACTACCCTCTAACTATGCTTCGATCTTAGAGCCACAGTTTTCGAATTGAGAATTTTCGAAAACAACATACTCAGAACTTAAGAAGCCTCATAGGTACATTATCGAGAGTAACTACCTTAATAAAGCATTTATTGGAAGACTTATTTCAAGGCTTACCTACAATTTATTTTTACGCAACGGAAAACTTTTTATAGTTACTACTTCCGCCGTCTCTTATAGCTGGATAAAGGTGCCTCCATAAGCTTAATTATTTTTTTTGCACCTGGGCCTAAAATGATCTTGAGGTGACGATGGCAGGATTCGAACCCAGACCTCCGACGTAGTAAGCACACACGCTAACCACTGCCGCCGTTGAACAACACCGCCGCTTGGGAGGTTTTTAATTATTTTTTTTGCACCTGGGCCTAAAATGATCTTTTGTGCCGTGAACGGTCAAGACAGCTTGGCTAGGAGGCCATCAACCTTTCTTACGAATTTGATAAATTGAAGGATAATATCTGTCTAGTACCATTAAGGTTTGAACATATAGCATAATATTCGGCACTTTCATCCTTTCCAAAATAGAGTCGGCATAATGGAGGATCGACTGTTTCGATCAACTTGGGAGGTAGGAACATAATTCAAACAAAAAACCCTTGACAAGAGTGGGGTTTCTCCAGGTGCTGAATCGACAAAAGGGTTTTTCTTTATATTGAAGCTAAAAAGTCGTTGAAGCTAAAAGTCGAAGCTGGTGCTTCTACCCACATAGCTATAGCTATGGAATTATAAAGCCAAAAAAAAAAATAGACGAAACTGGCTAAGGCGAGTAACATAAGCAACTTTTGAACAACGAGACAGGTTAAAACTGGGCTATTAAGGAACCAATGAGAGGCTACGCAAATACAATACACGCCTAGGTATACCTATGTATTCGGCTCTAAGAAAGGTAGGCAGGTAGGTAGGAAGGTTACTATTTTTTTCTAAGGAATATAGAAGGGGTAAAAGGTTCCCCACTGACTACTTTGGGAAATATATTAACTTTATGACCTTTTCCAATTAAGCACAACAAATTGCATTAAACACAAAGGCTCCCCGTAACGTTAAGCATATTTTCTTCACTTAAGGTGCTGCATCCATTAGTTTGCCATTAAGAATACATATTTCTCTTTGAGAAGTCGCGTCTATTTGGTGATGCCTAAATGACTTCCTTAAGGGAAGCTTAATTGTGCCTATTCACAATAATTAATTTATACTCGTCAGGCCTCGTTGAAAAGGTCAAAACTAAACGATTGTTCAACGCGCGTCTGTTCGCAACACCGACAACAACCACTGCAAAGGGGCAAACTTAATTAATCCAATTATACGCGCTGTTCTGCAATCATCATACTCCAGGAAAGGGACCCTCTAAGCCAGGAGCCAGTATAAAACTTCCTCGGTAACCGTAAACTAACCCCAGACTTGTGTGCCTGTCATCGAGCCGTCCACACATCAGCTATCCGCTCGGCACACATGCATCATCCAAACAAAATGTGCCACCCCAAGTCGTCGGTCGTCTACTCTCCCGAAAATTGCATCCATATGGTCTCACATCTCACTAATCAACTCGTCGCTTTCCCCGCGTCGCGTCGAGTCTGCGAGTCTGTCGTATACGTATCTCGTATCTCCAATGGACCTTATGTTCAGGAGCCTCCTGCTCCTGTGCAGTTCACAAAACTGCAATTTAATATCCCGGTGCCGGTTTCAGTCATATACACCGTTGCAAAGGATAGACAAGACGCACATGTGCACGAGGCAAAGTATCCTTTTTGTTTCTGGTGCCAAAAAAATCACCATCCACCGCAAAAACAAGAAAAAAGGAAATTTCATCCCGCAGTATCTAGTAGGTATAGTTCCGCAGGGACGAACGTCAAATATGTGCAGAAGAGGGTAACATCTGCACACACACACAGAAAAACACACTACGCGGAACGGACTGGGACTGGGATGTGAAGATATGACGACACTAAACACGAGTTCTCGGTTAGTTATAGCCGGTTCCAGGATATTCACTCCAGACGACGACGAGACCGACCGGCCCCCCGTCTGCTCCTCCGCGCCAGCTTGTATGCGCAACTAATACAGTGTATGATGGATAAAAACAAGCAAAAAAAGGACACGGATATGAGTTGAGCAGAGACGACGAAGTTGCCAAGTACACATCTGCTGCTGCTGCACCCGCTCTCCATCCCCTCACACACATTCAACAGTGACAACAAGGACGATGACGACCACGACGAAGAAGGATGTGAAACATAACAGACCTTCAGTTGCTTCCTCCCTCGTTCCAATTAAGGGTGTGTGTGAATGGTGGAAAATAAAGTTTAAACATTTTTGCAAACGAGATTCATCGAACAATGGAACAGAAAGGACGAAAAAAATATATAAGCCGGCTCCTTTCCTAACAGAGTGTAGGTCTAGGTATTGTAACGGAATTCATAGCCGGAGTCAACAACAGATTTCCAGCTACCTACTACACCATTGCCAAGCATCTTGCCGATTGTCGAGGCTTGCAATTGGAGTTTGGGACTTGCGAGTCAGAAAAGTTAGCAAGATTCGTTGATACGAATGATAATGTCCTTCCATCTGGGCGAGGGGTGGCGTTGGTGTTTTTTGAACTTCATTTCGAGTTTGTCAGGACTTTTACGGAAGTTGTTATTTCTTGGTTGTGCATACAGAGTGTCCTTTTTGTTATTCATTTCTTTGTAGTATCCTTCCTTATCAGCTGCTAAGGGTAACCGATTATTTTTGACTTTATTATGAAGAAGATTTATCCGCATATCCCTGTCCCGTGGTATATACAATGGGATTTGTGCAAAGGATACACTCTCTGAATGGTGTGGCCAAAACTTTAAAACAAGTTAAGGAATATCTAACATGGACTTTGCTGTGTACCGTCAACGTTAAGGGGTGTTGTGTACACTTTATTTGGTCTCGCTGCAGCGTTTTGTGGAAGCAGCAGCAGGACGATTTAAATGAATTTTCAGCAAATTAGTTCCTTCGCCTGTTTCCTGTGTTGGATTG
This sequence comes from Neoascia interrupta, assembly GCA_947623515.1. Lineage (NCBI taxonomy): Eukaryota > Metazoa > Arthropoda > Insecta > Diptera > Syrphidae > Neoascia > Neoascia interrupta. The sequence goes on along the minus strand of OX392462.1, from coordinate 32,439,157 downwards.
GATTGGATGCTGCTCCTTGCTATGCAATGTTTTCCCAGAAATTATGAGAATTATGTTTCAGTTTTCATTATTCATTCCTGGTGTTGTTCCTCGTTTCGTCGCGGGAAATGATGCCATCTGTTGTTGTTTATGTTTTTCAAAGTGCGTCCTGCTATAGTTGAGTTGTGTGCTGTTACCCAAAAGGATTTCCTCTGGGAGTATAGCGACAGTCTGTATGTAGTTTATGGCACCTCTATTGTTCGTTTTTCATTTGAGAGCGAACATTTTCAAGCTAACTGTGAGTGTAACCCTAGGTTTTGGCAGTTTGTTTTTGTTTATTGTCCAAAAGAGGGCTTATCCCGTTGAGTCTAATTGATGAGATGCCATCTGTCAATTGGTGGTTGGTCTTTTGTGGAAACACAGAAATATGAGGAAGGCAATTTAAGATAAGTGGTAGGTGCTAATCGAGGCGATTTTCGATGCTTAAGATGCCTAACGATGGGAGCAAAACTCGAGGGTTATTAAACGGGGTTCTAAACGGGGTGTGCCTAGTATAATCGAGGGTGAAGTTGTAGATTTGATGAATTGTTGAAGTATGGTCGGCTTGGGATACAGGCCTAGTTCGGAAGGCCTATTACAGGTACAAGGAGTCTTATCACAAAAAATTTAAGAAACCGTCACAGAACTACACAATTTAATGGAAAGACTTAGGAAAAGGTCGCAGGTTCGATTCATGTACCGACTAGCGCTGTTACTTGGCAGGCAACTAGTATCATTTTACATAGGTACTCAGGCTTTATCAGGTCTCGCGTTGTCCTTGGACGTTCTACTCGCCGAACTGATTAAGGGAGACTTTCGAGGAATCGTCATTCATCCCGTTTTTCTTATTTCCTTTTTTTTTGAAAACTTTTACAAAAAGTAAAAAGTTTTTGTAACAACTCGTTGAAGCACCCGTTTCCCTGACTGAAAACCCGAAAAACGAACAATCGGAAAATTTAGTTAGCTAAAAGCTAAACGTAAGGGGCACGTCTCCAAAGATCAGCTTCAAGACTTACCGATTTTCAAGATTGGAAGCTTACTGGAAATTGACCGGTAATAGTATTGTCAATTGGTGTCTCTACTGAATGTTTTCCAGTCGCTTTCCAGCAGCAAAAATCGGCACGTCATGTCCAGGACTAAAGGAGACACTAGGTAACGCAGGGGGTTCCACGGACGTGATATGCCTCTATACATATTGGTGTGTTTGCGCATAAGGTCCATAACCGCTTTTTCTGAAGTCACTTTTACATTATTTTAGATTTCACAAGCTTCGCTACAAAAAAATAGCCCCGCAAGAGTTCGCTCTAGGATTTAGGATGGATGCGAGATTGGGTGTATGCACAGCATACATGTTGCATGAATAAATCTCAAATACAAAGAGAAAATTAAGACCAATTTCCCCTACTTCTAATCTCCGATGGCAAAGAACTTGCAAGCCTTTATTAATTGAAAACTATGAATTCGAGTAAAATGCGGAGTGCCATCTTTTGTTTCGGTGAATAAATTTTGAAAAATTTAAAAACCACAAAACCCATTTTATCTATGATTTATGAGGTATGAGGTTTTATGAGGATTTATGAGGTATTTATTTATGAGGTATTGTTATTTGACTTGGTCCCTTACAATTTATTTAAGCTCCTTTTTGAACACAAAAAGCCGCATCTATTGACCGAAGCAAGGTGTACACTTTTTGCTGCGTTTTCAGTAACTTCTTCGAGCAATTTGGGCTCACCACTTTGAGTTCGACACACATGTTGCCGCACATGCCTTCAATTTGACAATGGTCTGAAGCTGCTGGCGTCAACTTTGATTTCCAAACAACCCCACAAAAAGAAGTCTGGAGGGTTCAAACCAGGTCATTTGGGTCCTGGGTGAAAGAAATGTGTAGTCTTAATTTTATTTGAGACTTTTTGTTTCTAGATTTTGTCACATTTGAGATTTTTTAAACCAACTTTCATGATTTTGTCCATTCTACATTTTTGGATCTCAATCACATCTCGCTGGATTGGAGTCGAAATTCCAAAATTATGCTTTTTTAAATTCTGGAAATGTAACTTCAACAAAACGACACAGTGAATTATGTATCGGAAGCGCTAGAAAGATTAGAGTTATTCAGTAAAACTTGTTACATCAATCTTCCGTTCCCTTTTCTCTTAAAAATACTTTGTAGCCATAAGACCGACAGAAAAGTCAAAGAGGAGCCAAAAGCTATGCGCACAACAGAATTTTTAAGACATTTCGGAACTGTTATGAAGAGCTGAAAGGTCAGCGAAAAATTCATTTTGAATCTGAAGCTTTATAGACCTAAAGTTCCCTGACTACGGGTCTTATATAACAAGACTCCAAAAATTCTTTCATTATAGGAGTTTTCGTCCTTTCAACTCGGGTAGCCTTTTTATCTGGCTATAAGAGTACTATGAGAGCAAACTCAGTTTTTCGATATTGTTTAAGTATCTTATGGGATCCTATAAGAGGTTTTTTTCATTTTTAATAGCTTAATTCGGAAGAGCAGGACAGAGTATTGCTGGATCGGAAAACTATTTGAAAAGACAGATTTAATATAGGTATGCCACAGCCTATTTGACAGATATAAATTCTAAAATATGGTCGCAATCTTCTGTCCTTTAGAAAATGTCCGAAAAACGATGATAAAAAGGATAAAGGTTGTTTTAAAATTTCATTTCGAATGCATCAAATAAAAATGTCGCCGCATGCAATGAGATAGAGTCGGTGGGAGAGGTGAAGAGGGATATACGAAGGAGGCCTCCGTATTCAGGAGGCCTCGCCTTTCACATTCGGGGGCATGCGAACAACGTGTCCAAACCATCGAAGAATCGATCGCTCCACTCGGAGAAGTAGCTGATCAACATTTAGATTCCCACGAATACTGACGTTTTTCACTCTATCCCTTAGAGTAACACCAGCCACGCACCTCAGGAATCTCATTTCGGCAGCTTGTACCCGCGACCTTATTCTTTCGGTCATTACCCAAATTTCATGACCATAGATGAGGGTCGGAACGAACACTGAATTAAAAACTGAGATCTTTGCTTTCACTCCAAGCTCAGCTTTCCTGATGACCGACCGGCGCAGTTCCTTTACTATTGCTCCAGCTTGGCCAATTCTACAGGACAGCTCAGTATCACTCCTCCCATCTTTCGTGAAAAAGACCCCGAGATACTTAAACTTCTCCACCTATTTCAGTGGAACTCCATTTATGTGCAGGGTACACTGCATAGGAGTTCGGGAAACAGCCATCACTTCGAATTTGTTCACATTTACTTTCATCCCAGCATCACCACAGACGGCTGTAAACCTATCCAGTGTTCGTTGAAGTTCCTCTTTGGATGATGCAAGGATGGCCAAATCATCTGTGAAAAGCAGATGGCTCATCCAGATACCAGCCAATTCGAAAAATTGCTCGCCAAGACAGCGCTTCACCATCCAATCCATATATGCTATGAAAAGGAGCGTCGACAGAACACAGCCCTGGCGAAGTCCAACGCGCACATCAAAAGGACGGGATTTGACGCCCTTCATCCGTTCACAACTTCTGCAGTTTCCAGACAAAGACTGGATGGCTCTCAGAAGAGGCCCACACAGCGCATAGTCCTGCAAAACTCTCCACAGTGTATTCCGAGGGACTCGGTCATACGCCTTTGTTTCACGTTTGTCATGTCGTCAAAAATGAGCATCATGGTGACGATGGTCAGTGGGTCTTTCTAATGCATGGAGTCCCTCTTAACCTTTCTAAGCCTTCTAAGTAAGGCTGTAAGATTATACGTGAAAATAAAGTCAAATCTTTATCTTAAAAAAGTTTTGTAAATGTGCAGAACAGAAAGTGTAAAGTAATCTATGCATCTCATTAGCTCATGCTAGGCGGGATGCGAGCCCGAGCGCGTCGCCCCTCCCTGATAGGCTAAGAAACATGTAGTGGCTAAAACCATTTTCGAGACTCGCGTGGAGATCGCGCATGACTCGTAAAAGGAGCAGCATTGAGAAAACTTCATCGATGACTATTAAAAAAGTGTTGGAGATAAAATTGAGCCGTGGGGCACACCAACATTTATATAGAATCTAGACTAGACTAGAGGACTGGATTCTATATACCGAACTCTTTTAAACCCTTAAGAAATGTCAAGCACAATAGCCTTGCCTTGGCCCTGAAACCACGCTCAAACCATTAAGCCCAAGAAGTATTCTAGAAAAAAAGCCAAAAAAAGTGTTTTTAGAAAAACGTAAAAATTATTGAGGAAACTTTGTCAGATTCAAGGATTATGACAACATTTTTGGGAAAAAAACTAAAAAGTAAAATGTCAATCACGGCAGAAAATTTTTAATAATCCGTTCTTTTTTTTTAAAATACTTTGCAGCCATAAGACCGACAGGAAAGTCAAAAAGGAGCCAAAGAGGCTGTCAAAAGCTATGCGTACAAAAGAATGAATTTTTTGAATGAAAGGAGCTGAATGAAAGGAGCTGAAAGGTAAGCGAAAAATTCAACTTATCTGGAGCTTTACCGAAGGTGAGCTAATTTTTTGCCTGAAGTTCCCTGAGTACAGGTCTTATATAACAAGACTCCAAAAATTCTTTTCTTCTTGCCTTGTCTCCCTGAAACCACGCTCAAACAATTAAGCCCAAGAAGTATTCTAGGAAAAAAAGCAAAAAAAAAGTGTTTTTGGAAAAACGTAAAAATTATTTAGGAAACTTCTTCAGCATCAAGGATTAGACAAGCCTTTTTTGAAAAAAGCTAAAAAGTAAATTGTAAATCACGGCAGAAAATTAAATTAAAAATTAATTAAGGATCTTCCTTCTTCACCAGTTTTCTACATCATTACTGACGCGATCTTCAAGAATTAAAATTCGTTTTTATCGACTAGTTTAAAAGGGAGTCTAACTTACCCTCGGAAATTGTAATTGAAAAAAAAAGCCAACAAATTCTGTACCTCTTTTTGAAGACCCTTTTTGCCAAAAATTTTGCCACTTTTGGATATTTTGAAAATGGAAAATATGCCAACGGTTTTTAAAAAAAATTTCCACCATAAATTTTGGGTACATTGTCCTTTGAAAACCGCCAAAAGTTTTTATGAAGTCCTGTTTTTGTTTCTATTTCCCTTTTTAGGTGTAACTTGCTTAGGCGTAATTTCAGAGAGCGCCTTACTTTTGCCCAAAAGATGCATGTAACGATTCCTCTTTTTCTGTGATAAAATTTATTAATCCACCATTGGACCTTTGGGAGCCATTTAGAAGCGTTTCCCCATGACTTTACGATGACCAAAACCAAAGGTAAAGCTTTTCTGGTGTTTTATTTTTATTTTTCGACTTTTTTTCAAAATATTGGCCCGATTTCGTTGATTTCGGCAAATTTCATTTCTTCGTTTTTGTCGTTTTTTCAAATACTTTAAAGCAAAATGTTTTTGCCTTTCTTTCAAAACACTTTTTGGGGTATTTTCCTTAACAATGGCTCACGTTCTCAAGATTATCGCCTCTTAAAAATTCAAGTCACTTTACGAATTTTCTCAATTCCATTCTTTGAACCTTGTTATAAACACAATTTTTTTTGGCACTTGAGGAAACATATCGACTTCTCCCAAAAAAACGTCTGTTGAGTGAGTCCCTAATTGCTGCCCTTCATTATATAATTTCAAAAGGTTTTCACTTTTCAAAATGTATATTTTCTGTTTATCTTTTATGCGTTTAGACCTTGAAAAAATTCACAACATTAGTAAATTAGTTTTCACTAACCCACAACATAACCTTTCAACGCTAAACAATTTTGAAGGATACCCCAAGGGTTGAGGGTAGAAACTCCTAATTACCCTGCAAACCGATCTTGATCTACTTTCCAAACAGAAACTAAATAAATTTATTTCCACTCGGTTTTTTTTTCATAAAGAAACTCACTTCCCTTGAGTGAAGCTATTTGCATCCTACTTAACCTAATTTTCGACAAGTGTCACCGCTGTCAAAGCACCACATCAACTATGCAGCCTCTTACTTTCGTTTAGGTCCCAAGAAACTATATTTTTTTTTTTGAGTGAAAAATTTATTAGACTTCTCCCACTCGACTCCTTTTTGTCTTTGAAGCCTTGAAAAAAAAATATATTGTCAACAAAATAAAATTTCCCTACAGGCAGCAAATTTCTCTATCTTTATGAAAAACTGTGTTCAAGCTCATTAAACGTAAGGGAACCCGGACTTTATCTGCCTCACTTAAGCCAGTGAGCTATTTAGTTTACTTTTTATCTTCCATCTACACAAGTCAAGTTGCAATAAATCCCCAAAGCTGAAAACTAAAACGACTGCACTTAAGCTCGTATATACCCAGTGTCCTAGATCCTTTTGCCCGAACGAACGAAGAGGATTAACTCTTGAAATGAAAAGCTAAAAGCACCCTACCGAAGCGCAACCACACTGTGTTAATCATCCTAAGTCGATCATTATGATTTCTTTTACGGGACAACACCTAACCAACAGCTAGCTCCGCCGCTTTGCGCTAGCTATGACTTTAATTACTTAGATACTCGTACTATGTCCTGTGGAGATGGGTACTTTCCCAGCGATAGATACGGGCATAGATAGATACGGGCCACTGCCGCGCTCTGTCATCGTACCACCATGAACGGTTGTCAACGGTTGCTGCGGCGATGATGGTCCCGTCCCGAGGGTGGATTATATTCCTCGGCTTTTATAATTTTTATTTGAAATTCATTGCACAAGTCTCTCGGTGGCTGATATGAACAATGTTTCCCTGTAGGAGTAGGTAGGTGGTACTACACCATCCAGTTACCGTTGCGAGGTTGAATGTATCTTCCTCGCGCCGCGCCGCCAGGGAGGTTCTTCATTAATCTTGGATGTGACTGTGATTTAAGCATCCATTAGGGGGAAGCCGGTCGAGTTGAAGTTTAACCCTTGAACTTTAGAGAATTTTATTTCTTTTTTAATGAATTAAAAATTTAATCATGACTTCGCCGCGTACAACCAGGGGGAGGGTTTTGAAAAAAGTCAATGTTTCGTATATTTCTATGGGTGAGGGTCTAAAGAGATTGTGTGAGGTCATGATTTACGGCATCGGGAGGAGGGGAGGTTTTCAATGCTGCAAGAATCTGTAACTATATTTCTTTAACTCTCGCACATCATAGAAAGAGCCATTTATTTGGTCGTTAATTTTTTATTTGAGTCTCGCGCGAGGACGGTCCTTTTTATGTGCATCGACGGAACTGATGGGGAATTACTCATTGGCATTGGAAATGCTGTTTGCATAGAGTATAGAGTAGCTTGGTTGAGAAATTTGTTGTTCATATTAAATTCGTGATATTTTGGGTAGAAATTCTGATACGGGAGATTTATAGGAAATTTTCCGATCAACAAAGGCAGGGGGAAGCGAAAGATTTATGGGCTCTGGAGTGCATATGTGACGGAGGCTTTTTTTAGTGGCGTCAGACAGGATTTATCGACGAAATAAAACCAATTTTAAAAAAATGTATATAGATGGGTGGGAGATCATATGTCAGCGTTAGATTAGTTTGATAATAAATATTTAATCACAGAAATTATCGCCAGACGGCAACAAAAATACCAGGAGCCAGACGGTGATAGTCTGTGGAGTAGTTTTGGGCTGTGATGAAATGGGCCATTGGAAGTGTGAATTGGCTAATAATGTTCAGAGGTTAGAAATGATTTTTTGCGGGAAATACCGATTTTCGTAAGAAACAAATTCCGTACGATGGTTTAAACTAGGAGAAGTGCTTTGGGATCGAAACAAGGTTTGCTTTGATGGATAAGTGTTTTTATAATTTACAAAATGATGTTTGTAACGAAAAAGTGTGAGACACGATTTATAAGGGAACGATTTTCTTTCATCACTATTTAAACATCCTTGCATCCCTTGAACATATTTCTATTAAGCATTCAGCATACTAACATGCTTTGCGTTCCCGGTTTCTAGAAAAAAATATAACTAGACCATTAACTACCAGCTGGCGCGTTTCTCTTTAAGAAGCTATCCTGTTATATGGGTGCAGCACTGGGAAAAACGTTGCTTCTATCACAAGAAACACTCCTGTCACTGCCAAAAATACATAGCGGACATTCCTTGCGTACATTTCCCCTGGTCTCGATGGTATTTTACCGCTTAAGCTTCAGTAATCTCTTGGCATATTAAGTCCCAGGTTTCACAATATCTTAAGGAGTTACTTGAGCTTCGGATACACCCCTAAATCCGAAAGGAAGGCCAAAGTAAGCCAAAATACTTTCGCCCAATCAGCCTGTCTTCCTTCATGTTTAAGGCCCTTGAGAGACTGATCGCCGGTCACTTCCCAACCAACATAGACAGCAGCCTTCTTTCGATTTCTCAACACGCATTCCGCAAGGGATAAGAGACGGTTCTGCACCCTTTGGTTAGCATTAAGGATAAAAAATTCTTTGACTATGTAAGGACAGAAGCTATAATGGATGCACTTCGAACGGTGGACAATCACCTTAGCCATTCGATCTAGGAAATATTTCAAGCCAGGCTTATTATTGACAGCAAAAGCAGCACTTAGGCTAAGGGAACCCCTGCAACTGGAGCGTGAAAACAAGGGTGGTGCAAGCATCGCGGATTAGGTTGTCTCATACCTTGACTTTTATTTCAAATTCATGAAGCAGAATTGCCTGCGAGTCTTAAGGAGAATGCTGCCAGGCTATGTTCCAGGCCACGAGAAAAGTTCAGGCAACTGAAGAGGTAACGAGCTCAAACTGACAAAGAAAATGCTTTTGTAAGTCCTACTTATGTAACGGAACCGGCAGCACCCATAAATTCGAAAAAGTCTCACCTGGACACCGAAGCCATCAAAGCACATGTCACTCTTCCAAACAAACCAGGCCAGTGCTCGGTCGTAGGAAAACAAAGAGCCTTGTCTCTTTTACTAGGCTCAATCTTAAAAAGGTACTTGGGACCCTTACTTTACCCTCACTCTCCACCACATTATCTGGTAGGGAGACATGCCAGAAGCTTAATGCTCTCTTCATAGATTTCTGTAGAAGTTGCAGATAAGAGGAGAAGGAAGTGATGCGGATGTTTCATCTTCTGTTTAACTGCCGCGTCCTATTGACCTTGAGCAAGAAAATAGTTGGTGAATACTTTTTCGAAGATCTAAACGATCTAGCAGGACTCGACTTAATGAGCTTTAACAAGGCAAAGTCCCTCACTAGCCATCACAACTCTGCTGAGAGCCCAACCTTAATAAGCCTTTTGTGTAAGTCCCTAAGCAGTAAACTATCGATGTGCAACTAACTGGTTGCGTCGACCTTTTCACCCAAGACGGGTAGTCATCATTTAGGTCATCGTGCTGATATTTTTAGTCTCACGAAAAGTTGTATCACAATGGACCTTTGTGCCTTGCTTAGCGAGGACAGTCATCAACTAACGTAACCATCAAAACACTTGTGCACAGGCAAAGGTTAGTAGTCCCCTTATTGGTGCTCTTCATATACGCTCTATTCGATCCGACTGACTCCGAAATCGTCTTCAACGACAATTACAGGACACTTAAGTTGAGTGTCCACTTGAGAGTAAAACAACTACGAGTACGAATAGCTCTGAAGCTCTCGAGAGTAACTAGGGTCACTCGCAGGGAATTGGTTGAGAATAGGACTCACCTTCCCGACTTCTTGAAAGCTTCTACTTACAAGTTATTTCGTGAATCGTGACGCTGGAGAGTTATCTGCGAGGTTCTCGCAGTAGTTTTACTCTCACGTGGACACCCAGCATTACAGTTAGTATCAATGCTGTCCAAAAACTTCAAATGACAATGGTGGAGATTGAGTTTATATTTTAGCTCCATGCGCCAATGCATTGCAGAAAAAATTCATGTGATGACACGACAGAATAGCTTTTTCCAAACAAAGCGAATAGTTTTAAGGGAAGAGAAAACTGTCGGGGCACTGTTTCGTTGTGATAGGTTCAACTCTCCTAACAAAAGAAACTTTTAAAAATCCCTAAGAAAATGATTTCGTTAACATATAACACATTTTTGGAAAGAAAATATTATCGTTCAAAATGTTTCCAACAAGCAATTTTTTGCTTTCTCCAAACAAAACAATTTTTTTTATGGAAAGGGAAAACTGTCGGGGCACTGATAAGAGATCCGAAAAAACTCTATGAGAAAACCAATTTTTTGCTTTCTCCAAACAAAATGAATATTTTCATGAAAAGAGAGAATTGGCGATGTAATGTTTCGTTGTGATAGGTTCGACTCTCCTTAGAGAAGAAACTAGAAAAAATCTCTAAGAGACTGACTTTGTCCACTAACAACAAATATTTGGAAAGAAAATATTATAGTTAAAAATATTTCCAACAAGCAATTTTTTGCTTTGTCCAAACAAAGAGAATTTTTTCAAAAAAATAAAGAATTGTTTTTTAAAATACCACTCTTAACCCCTTGTATTATTTCCTATAAATGCCATGCAATATTAACTCAAACATAAAATTATTGACCCAAATATCGGAATATTTGTTTGACACAAACACCGAAGATTTGTGAAGCAAAAAATTTATTCTTTTAAGAATAAACAACCTCTACTAACACTTAAGTGACTTAGAGGAAAGACAATAGGAAATAGTTTTCAAGGAAATAATTTTCCATTTTCAGGAAACAATGGACTGCAAACAATAAATATTGTTTGTTGTATATATTGGTTGTGACAGGAGTATTTTCCAATTTTTTTTAACAACCCAAACGATCAAATAAATGCAGTGTCTCCTTTAGTCAAGGATATGTCTGGCCGATTTCCACTATTGGAACGTGACTGGCAAAATTCTAGTGGAGACACTAATTGACAAGACTATTTTCAGTAATTTTCCAGTAATCTTCCAATACTGGAAGTCGGTAAGGCATGAAGCTGACCTGTGAAGACGTGCTCTTAAGACCCGTGCGTCGGTTTTGACTCTGCGTTGAAATTGAATTTCCTTATATATCTTTTTTTTAACTTTTTTGTTTGTTTTTAAGTGCTCATTTTGGTTTTACATGTACTACTACTAAGTATTATAACACCGCGCATAAATTAAGAAATTGATTCAGTTTTTTTTTGTAGAGTAAGTCAGAGTAAGTAGAGCTGTCAGAGTAACCAAATATTCAGTATGTTTGAACCAAAGATTCGCTTTTCTTTTCAGTGGTAACATTACGTTTTCTCTTTACGATTGCTGGCTGAACTCGTCGCATGGCTGGACTTGTAAACGTCAGGCCTTGGCAGAGCCAAAGCTTCTTTGTGAATCCGACTCGATAGTCCTGTAATTGTCAAACACAAAACACTCTGGCTGTGATGGCTTCGTTTAATATTGAAAATCGACCTCAATCGAAGAGGGTAATGAACATGTTTTCATTTGACAAATCATCTGATAAATTTGTCAAACAACAATGTGTGGAAATTGCCTCCAAAGCCACTAAATAATTTGTTTATCAGTCAGAAACGCATTGGCCAGTTGAACAGTCAACGCAAAGCGTTAATGCCATAAGGAAATTATGGGTCTATGCGATTCCACATTGCGTCGAAGCCCTCAACATTTTGTAAAGATGTTCTTTGCTTGAAATAATAGTAAGGTTCGAAAAAAGGCTGTGAAAATTGGCTGCGAAAATTCCTATACAAAAAATTTAAATTTAGGTCCATACCATACGTTTATTAAACTTTTAATAAAACCGGGTCTAAAAAATATGACTTGAAACAAAATTTTATAAAGATGCTTAAAATGTTTATAGTTTTCCTTGACAGATATCGTTCACGTCAGCATCTGATTTCATGGCATTACACTCTTCCTTTAAATGTCCAAACATACCGATTAGCGACTGCCTGTATGGCTAATTTAGTCGTTATGTTTTTCGTAACATAGAAGTGTGGCAACACCAATTCATTTATTTTTTCGAAAAAAAAAATAAAGTTGAAAGTTAAGCGTTTAACTACAACAAACTGAAAGTTTGTCTCGGTTAAGCTAAATGGCGATTAAAAATGCCATAAAAACCGTCTCTTTCGGATTTGTGCTGCTCCAGTTCCATTGTATTTTAAGTGCCTCTCTGCATGGTGTCTAATTTGTTCGTTTCATGGCGATGTCAAAAAAACGAAACAGTGTCATTAATCAATATGTGACATTCAGAGGCATCAGACTTTTTTTGTGACATTCACGTAACATGGATCTTCACATAGTCGATTTACATGTGTCAAAAGTCAAAGTACAAATAAATGTTTTCTCTTCTCGGACCCATTCTCTTTTTTTTGTTGCATCGTCAAAAAAAGTTACCTAAAGGAAAAAAAAATCAATGTAACAATTTATCATTGTTACACGAGGGAAAATGCATTTTCCCCTCAATGAGATCAATAGCCCGTGAGGACATTGCACTAAGACGCATAAATCTCATCATTAATTCAATCAAGCAATTTATACATTGATGAATTAACTTCGTGTTCTGTTCCCGGCATGCATAGATCTAGCCACTTAGATGAGCAGCTCCCTTAAGCTGGCTATGGAAAAACAATGCCAGAAACTCTGCGCATCCAACCAGCATCAATCAATGCCTTCCCACTCGACTACCATTTGTCTCTATTCATATTCAAGACCACAAAACCGTTTCAGGGTATTCTCCAAGAAATTCAAATTGGATTCGGGAAAATTTTCTATTTAAAAACCAGAAAAACAAAACAAAACACACCCCCGGCCGCCCATCATGGCGGTGATCATCATCGCGAGCACTTCTGGAATCTGTTGCCGTGATGACATTGAAAAATGACATCGTTAAATGTCACTGACAGATTGCGAACACACTCGTGGTAGACCAATAGTCAGACATACTAAAATAGAGTCAGACTGCCCCGACAGAAGAGCAAACATGGGAATTTATAAAAAAAAAAACGAAACTATATTCGCGGACGAACACCGCCATAGATGATACCAAACGAATCCACAGAACCCTGACAGGATGACAACTGCTGGTTAAACAATAATAAATCTAAATAAAATGCCAAAAGATGAATTAGAACAAAGGGCAGCTGATATCCCGATAGATACACCCGATATAGGGATTTGAGATTGACGACGACGGGAGGAGGAATAAAAATATCAGAACACTAATTAAGAGGACGTCTTCGTTGGGCGCTGTCCGCAGGGTGAGACGCAAATATCTTAGAGAGAATCGGTATAAATTGTTTCTTTTGGTGGTTTCTCTGGTCTCTGGCATGGATAGCCCCTGAGCATCTGAATTGAAATTCATTTCCCATTATGTCAGCGGGAATCATCCTCGTCGTCTTCACATCAAGAATGATGATGAGCGATAGCAATAATGGGGGCTGTCACGATATTCTGTCATCTCGTGGCGAATACGTCAATTCGATTGGACTTATGTCGTGTGGTGCTGCACTATCTGTGCACCAGGAGAAAGTACAAATTTTATTTATCTCTAATCGCATAAAGGAAGCCATTCATGATGGTCTTTTGAGTGCCAGTCTCATAATCCCATGTGATCATATAGCAGTCTACATTTCAATGACATGGGATGTGTTCGGTACGTACGCTGGCATCTTATCAGCGCTGGCATTCTTTTCGGAAGGGTCTGCGTGTACGGTTTCATTTTGCGCACTAAACGCCAGGTGATTGGCCACTAATTGATGTGGGTTAGCATCTGTCAGGCAATTAAAAAGAAGTGACATCTGCATTGATTGTGGTTGAGTTGTCACATTTCGTTTTGACCGGTCTTCTGGCGCGTGCCTGTTCTTTTTTTTACGTGACTTAAGAATGCGGGTTGAAATTTGTGTAAGAACCTACCAACTGTTTGTCTATATGCATCGGGATAAGTATCTTTTAATATTCTGAAAATGAAAAAACAAGTCACTGACAGGAATACCGATATTTCCCATATTTCCCATACCAGAAGTTCATAAACTAAACTAAGTATTTGTTAATTTAGATTTTAGAATCAATTTTTGCTACTTACAGTAAAGTAGCAAAAATTTAAAGTGATAGCCAGTGTCAAACTCTCAAAAAACGACTATTTGTTTTGTTCCATGGCGAAAGCGATTGTGACCATTAAGCATTTGACAGTTAACATTTCATTTCTTAACATTTCAATTTTTCCCTTCTACTTTTTGTTTTACATCTACTTTTCTCCTTGATTTTTTTTAACATACGTAAATTGACAGCTATTTGTATTCTTAGGTATTTGACAGCGCCCTAAAAAGTCAACAAAAGTTACCAGACCCTTTCGGTTGTCAATTCAGGAGAACGACTAACAACGCCCTGATTTGGGATTGCAACCGAACAGTTAAGCATGTTTTTCTTAGTTTTGAAGTTTACTGGCGTTGCGTTTGTGAAACGAATGCTACAAGGGCAAATGGCATATCTTCAACTTGACACATGTATTCGTATGATAGCGTGCGTGCCATTCGGAGAATGTCGAATTTCTCTTCTTTTTAAAATAGGACCTGTCAAACGAGTGCCAAGAAAATAGTTTCAGGGAGTCCAAAATACTTCCGGGGGGTTCTGGACGACCGAAGAGAGGCCATTAGAGTATTGGAATTTTTTTTTACAAACGTCCAAATGCTAAGGACGAAGCTCATTTCCCGCAGTTCAAAATTCCGGAATGTTGAAAAAATGTGTGGCTTAAATTATTAACTTCGGTACGATGTAAAAGGCCTATAATATTATTGGCCTTTTCGATTGGCGATCCCGGATCATCAGGGCGTTCTTCTAACACGTTCGTTTGACACTTTTTTTTTGTTTTGAAGTGTGAAGCAAACGCTATTCTACAAGGGACAAAATGACATCTAACCAACTCGACACAGGCGTTGTATGATTGTTGCTTCTGGTTTTGATTCCCGGCCGGAAGCAAACTTCTCTTCTTTTTATGAGAAGAACTGTCAAACGAGTGCCAAGAAAAGAGTTTTTGGAGTGTCCAGAATGCTCTCGGACGTTTCCGGACGACCAACCGAAAAGGCCATAAATGTCTCCACCGAACATAAGACAGCGATTACAAAGATCCGCACGACATATTATTTGACACGAGCACTAGCTTTTTGTCATTTTGCGCTCAAAAGAGAGCAGCGATGACATTTTCCAGCAGCGAGATTACAATTTCGCTGAAAAATTCCCAAAAGAAAATGAATTTGTGACAGAAATATCATACGTGGACAGTTTCAGTTTTCTTTTTTAATTATCAAACTGTAATAAAGGTGTGTGAAAAGGGTTGAATGTGACAAAAATAGGTGAGAGAAAAGGATGAATGAGATTTATGAGAGGATTTTTATTTCTAATCGCTTGCCGAGGGGATTAAAATTTGTATTTCCATTTGTATTTCGAAATTTGAATCTCGCGATCGAAGGGGGATAAGTTGAGGATTAAGGTTTATCGCGGGTTGGTGTCCGGTGGACAAATATTGCAAGAATATAAATTCACTAATAGAAGTCTTGCAAGTAGTTTTAAGTAGGTAACATGATTTACAACTTTTACAGCGTTGGATGCCTTTTAATACAAAAAAAGTTTAGAGAAGGTCATCGTAACCATATCTGCATCTTTGACAGGTTGTTAGTGATGACAGCGCTTTTGAAACATTTTTTTCAAATATTTGTGGACTTTTTTCATGTGCTGCAACCCCAAGAATAAAGTGTGTTGCAACAAGAGTACAAAGGCCTTACTTAAGTTGCATGTTTTTGTTTTATGCAAGTGGCGGCTTTTAAAATTTGACAGCTGCTATCATCTATGGTTGTCTTGAGTGCAAAAAAAGATCCACTACGCAAGAGAAGAACATCGTATATGTAGAATAGAGTCAAACTATTGTCGAGAATTCGTTGAAAATTTAATGAAAACAGCAGTGTCCCGTCATCAAAGCTGCCATTTGCCGGATTCCAAACTTAACGAAACATGTCCACTGTAAAGACTATGTTTCCACCGGACATTAAACTACGATAAGCGGGAGATGATTAAAAATACATCCCGAAGTAGCGCCGACGGGCAACCATAGGATTATTTTGACACGAGCATTCTTTTTCTACCATTTCTGTAAAGAGAGATGAAATTTTCCAAGAACAAGAAAAGATTTCCGTTACTAAAAGCCCAATAGAAAACGTTTTTGTGACAGATCTGACATGGAGGGAAAGTTTCTGTGTCCTTTGTTAAGTCGCAAACTGCTATAAAGGTGTGCGACCTGTGGTTTGTATGAAATTAAGGAGGAGAGGTTTTTACAGAGGAATTTATAAAGATTTATTAGTGTCCGGTGGAAACATGGTATTAAAATGCAATATAAATCTCACGGCTCACTCAGAAAAAATATCTTCAGCAGAAGAACATTCCCAGTCGTTCCTAAAGGCTTCAAATCTGGAAAAAATACCCTCATTATGAGCTGGATTCTCATTAACTTTCATTTTTTTAGTTTTGTGGATTGTGTGGCACTTTATCTTTATCTATTTTTCGCTTGTCCACTATTTGCCAAGCTCTTTTGGAAACAATTTGCAAATTATTTTTAAAGTCACTCAGGTCGGGCTGTAAATGAATGCAATCATTGTGGAATGCGTTCCTTGAAGTCATACTAAGAATTCAAGTGGATTTGATTCAATTTAATGATTTTAACTTAGAACAAATGAAACACTATTCAGTTTGAAGTCATGTTTAAACAAATCATTTTCAGCAATCAAATTGTTCCAGATTTGATTGCTGAAAAGATCAGATTCAGCAATTAAATTCTTCGAAAAATTGAATGATTTCAATGACTTCAAATGACTTTAAAGGATTGAATGCAATCATTAATGGATGCTCGTGACTTCAACACTTTGATTGCTGAAAATGATTGCGTCAATCTTGACTTCAAATTAAATGCTGATTTATTTTTTTCTAAACAGAAGTCATTGCATCGGAATACTTTTGGGAACATTCAAAAGATATATCCAAAAATAATTGCACTCTTTTACAGGTAATTGGGGCTTAAAAAATGAGACAATAATAGGGCTCGACATTCCCTGTGCCTAAGTTTTTGCCTAGTCTTGGGCCACAATCGTCACAGTTGGAACATGGGCGCGGCGTTTGGCTTAAATATCGCTGGTAGCTGCAGAATAAACACACGGACATTTCCTGGTCAGAAAATGAGAGCAACATTGTAAGAGGATGTAAGAGAATGTAAAAGATAAGTCAAAGCATTGTGTGGATATTGGCTGTCATATACTAACAATTTCAAAAATCAATGAAGTCGATCATACACAAATGTCAGGTATAATCTTTGGCAATTTTAGCCACGCAGCTGTTTACCACGCAACAAAGCATTTTGGCTGCCAATTGCTCGGGCACCATAATTCCTGTTCCTAAGGAAAGCTCCTGTTCAGTGCACCCTGTAAACCAGGGGTTTTCAGACTTATGATCACGGCGATCGAAACTGAAGTATTTAGTCGATAATTGTATGCTTCTGACTCGCTACGTTTATTTTATGATTTTGTCCCTGATAAAGCAATTGCCCTAGAGGTCTAGACTCTAGAATATACAAACTCGCTGTCGCGATCGAATCGAGCTATACCGACCGACAGTTGGCGCAGCCTTGCTGTAAACTGATGAGACCCATATTTATTGATTACCTACCCTCATTTTTCTGAATTCATTATAATCAATCAACGCATTTATACAACGCATTTTCGTCCTGAATTTTTTCGTTTAACCTAATCGCCTCACAGAATCTGAAATTCGTAACCTAGTGAAATGTTTAGAAGAATCAGGTTCGGTTTTGGGTCAAACACCATATCTAGATATATTGCCAGACATACTTACAAAAACGTCACCGCTCTGAAAAGCAGCACAATGCGTCGACAAAGGCAACAACTGGCAAATTGATTCTGAGTGATTTCTACGTTCAACAGGACGCGACTTCCGCTCTTACAAGGCATCAATCAATAAATTCATTAAACACGAAATTTGGAGAACTCACTTTTTTCATCAGTGGCAATCAACGGAAAGCCGCGTTGCCACAAACAACGCAAAACAGAAACAGAAACTGAATCCCATACATTAAAAACTGAAACGTAAATTCGCTGCATCCTTTTTGCGTTGCTAATGTATAGGTATAGGGGCAATGCGATTTGACACGTTCAGACTTCTTATTGTGGAGTTATTTTAGAGTAGGGTTTATGCTAAAAGGCCAGCGACAATCTCAAGCATAACACCCTAACTAAGAATGTGCCCATTTACCGACTTATTCTTTAAAAAATTCATTGATAATTTTGACCGTCAAATAGATGGTTTCTAACGGAAATCGTGTTGGTCACAGGGACTATCTTGATTCCATTCATAAATTCCCACAAACCGCGCTTTATTTACCAACAAAATTCAGCATTAAGTATACAACAAATGTGTGTCAAATTTAATTCAAATTCCTTAGTAGCCTTTGGCCCACGCGTTTTTATTTTATATCGGAGTGTTTTTCACGGTTTATAAAGTGCTGATTGCTAGAGAGCCATAAACAGGATCATTCGGATTCTTGAGCTGGAGCAAACCGGGTTCATGCGGATCGATTTGTGTCCCAACAAATCCAAATAATGTCATAAAATGTCTATCCTACGGCTTAGATTCCTTCCTTATATGCTCCTGTCCGATACAATTACATTATTTCCAGCAGCAAGTGAACATTTATTGTTATGTGCTTTGGCAATAAATATGTGTTTTGCATCCGCACACGCACTAATCGAATTCAAATCATGCGCCAAGTCATGTTGTGGTAATTGCTTGCGCACGTCTATTGCGGTGGACTCCCTATCCCCATCTCTTTAGGCAAATTTCCAACATCAAATAGGAAAACGCGCAAACAGCCAAACCCAGCGATAAAGAAACCATTTTTATTCGACAAGTAACGCTTTTTGAATCCTCTGTGCCGCCCACACTTACACGCCTCATTCGAATGTGACGTTCCCACGACAGCGCGACAGAGATCGAGCGAAAGGATGTCTTACAAACATCCACCGACGGCGATGCCTTCACATCCTCGATGCATTGCATCTTTGAGTGCGCCATCAGCGTCACCGTCAACGCCAACGCATCTTTCACATAATCCGGCGTGCGCGCTCATAATTGATTTCGAAACCAGCCCCGGCGCGTTCATGTGTGAAACGTTTCAAGACAGCGCAGAGTGCACCCAAATTGCGGCAACCGGTGTGCAGCGAGAGCTTGGAAAATCGGACAATTTTACGCCGCCACCAGGCGATTATGACACGCGTGGGCCGTTCCACACACATCTCCGCGTGTCGCTGGTCGTCTGCCCGTTTACACGGAAATTTATAGCGAATCCATTTTCGAGTTGGAAACTCGCTTTTATGGCCAAAGAATCGCTCGTGATTGGGCTTAAGTACCATGTTGATTGGGATCTCTTCAGATATTGGTAGACCTCCGCGATATCCGACAAAGCATTGTAACAGGTTGCGTAGAAGAGAACAATCGCGTCGCCCCGAAAGGCCATATCTTACGCAACCTGACAAACACTCAGCGTGTTTCTATGATTTATTACCAAAACAATGAGCCACTCGGAGTGGGTCTTTTTGGACGTTTCAAAGTGGACCGACACCTCGAAGAACACACACACACACATCTCTGCGAACAACTTTCTCCATCGTTAGATTGCCCCGAGTGCAAAAACCACTTTCGGTATGTAATTCGCGCCGAAACCACTTTGATTGGTGAATTATCGGATCAAGTATCTATGTATCTCGGTCGGTCTCAGTAATCAAAACAATGCGACAACAACATCTAGTACATGGGGTCGTTGAGTGAACCCTTTCTTGGAAAAATCAATAAAAGACTGAAGACACAAGAATGTCTCATATTCGGCCCGGTTCCTGCCCTGCTCCGAGGGGGTTGCTAAGCAACAATATTGAGAAGTGGCCAGTTTGCGTGTTTTATGTCGTTTAGATGCTTCTCGAGGACGTATCATAGAGAAAGGTTACCCACTCAATCGAGTGTGCACTGTCGCGTCGTCGTGTCGTTGTCTTTGTTGTCGTCGTGGTGTGCTCCCCCTTTGTGTGGTGGTGCTCCCCTTTAGGCAATTCAATTAAAAGTCGTCTCTCCTTTTATATGCCATATCGAGAGAGAACTGTCAAATCGAAACCATTGGAAAGCAATTAATATTGATCGAGATACATGTATCTTCTGCATGAGAGCACCCAGAGTTATATAACACTGAACTGGAGCTGCATGAATTGGATATACGAGCGGGGTGACTTCTAAGTCGTATTTTTATTGCTGGGGATACAAGCGCACCGTCTCTCTGTATACCGTCGCTAACAAGATAGAAAGGAGAGTAATTGAAATTGATGGGGGTACTCTTCTGACAGGGGAATCCAATACTCGATGCAACCTCGATTTGTCCCTGAGCGAGTTTTGAGTTTTAAGTGCAAACAGTTCGTCTCTATAGAAGATTGCCCGGCCAGGAAAGTCAGGAAGAAGAGAGCCACAAGTCTGTTAAGTAATCAAATTTTCGAGAAGCGAAGCTATTACGTGACATTGCTTTCTAGGAACCAAGGACCAAGTGGTTTTCCATTCGTTTGCGAAAGTCTGTTGAAATAAGGAATGTTTAACAATATTGATAGACAATTCTCAAAGGATGCGACGATGACGCCTAAGTTTGGTCTTAAGTGCGCAATTTCCAGGAAAATTATTATCTACGAAGGGAGAGACTTACAAAATTATTAGCTTACAGTAAATAAGACACTTTCCGAGTATTTAGATTGCGCCAAAGATAGATTCATTTATAAATATCGATGGTGTACCCTACTGCGTGTATTTAATTCAATTCCCTTTGGAGAATTAAAAGCCAATAAAACGGCCTTCAAAGTGGTTTATAGCCAGCCTTATGCTTATCTGAAAAGTCATTGGAAACGCCGCCGACGGCGTCGGGTATTTTCAATTGATTTAGGGCCAGAGAGAGAGAGAGAGAGAGCGAGCAAGATAAAGCCCGTTTATTGCAAACAATTAGAGATGATAGATGATTCGTTTATTGGTAATTTAAGGAAACGATTCGATGCCTTGAAGCGCGCGGGAGCACGCGTCCGTTGTGGAAGGGTTGCACAATAAGCGCGCTCCATATTTTTAATGTCGACATAATCTGCGAACCATAAATCTTTTATTGTTTTAAAGTATTCTTTCATAATAGTGCAGCCCAATAAAAGACATAAAGGAGGCTTTCCGATAAGGCCATGACGTTCATACTGATAAAAGTTGATCTCAGCAATAAGGTCTTCGATACATAATCTTAATTCGATTGCGGTTATCGTTCACATAAAGTTTTAGGTGGTCCGAAAATATGATAACACGATTCCTTAAAACATGTAATTTAAAAGGTCCTGACAGATTCTTGAATCAAGTGTTTAAAAATGTTTTCGGTCTTAACAAAACACGGCGTCGAATCTTAAATTCAACAAAGAAAAAAAGTTTTAAGTCCTTGACACAATGGTATGATGGTAAAACTAGGTAAGGATAACCCCTTTTGATTTGCAACCACGAAAACTGTACCCATGATGTGACTTTAACTTGATTCAAGGTATTATGGAAACTCATGCCGTCAAAAGATGTTTTACCTATAGCTGAGTTTGAGTTTTGACCAGCACAGCGAGCCTTTGCAGTCTCCTACTCAGTTTGAGAACAAGTTTTCCTCGTAATGGGAAAACTTCCATGCGATCACCACTAAGATGTGGCAATAAAAAACGTCTTTTTCTTCACTTCACTTCGCAAACAGCCTGTCGCGAGCCTTATATTCAATGACGGTGACACGCGAAACCATAAGGCACGAAGACGACTTGACCGGCTACGATCGGAGACAAACTAAGTTTGCTAAATCTAATTTTAAAGGTGTGAAAAATTTTAAAAACGTACCGAAGCATGTAAGGCTGGGGTCTAAATCAGCCTTATATGTGATTTCTCGGGTGCCTCAGAGAAGACCGGCAAATATCGACCTGCGACTTTACAGGTGCAGACCTTCCATTCCGACCATCGTCATGAGATGAAAATTTTGAACACTAAAAATAAACCGCAAAAAACAAAGACAAGAACCTTAGGGCAAATAAAAGAGCCTAAGCACGCTAGATACCGGAAGCTCGGGCGAGACTCTACCGGTACCACCGTGGGATCTAACCACCGAGGCCCACTGAGCGATCTAAGTAGTCTTTCCTGCTTAATTGATGTCGGTCGGTCTGGTCTTAAAGCACAGGCAAATACTACTCGCTGAAAGTCCCCCTAAAAGTGGCCAGGCTTGGAGCCGGCCGCTCTCTGAAAGGTGGTTTAAGGGGGTCAAGAACAATACACGTTATCCGTACACCAAAATAAAAAATAAAAAAATAGAGTGGCGCAACAGCTCGAGTTGAACCAGGGCCAATTTCTCAACAATGTATGTATGCTGCGTGTGTTAATTTCTTCACATACAAGGGGACCTACAATTTATTGCCGAATCCGAACGACACTTTTGAGAAGTTTTTCAAGACAAATGATACTCTCGGAGGGTTTGTCAGACCCTCGCGGAGGTGGGGACCGTGAAAAAGAACAAGTCTTTTTTTTCAGGTGACGATAGCAAGATGCCATCTGTACACCAAAGCAAAATCCTTTCTCACTCAGTCGAAATTAGGGCCAGAGAGATAACTTACATAACTTAACATGTTGCTACGATGCCATATGTAACGTATAGTCTGCAAAGGCCGCGTCCGATTAAGGAAGCATAAGGCCGACAGTCGATGACATTATCGATGCTGATGGCTCTGTTCTTGATGAAAGATGTGCAGTTACCCAAAGTCTCAGTTCTGGACCGCGTCAATGAGATTTTGTCTCGAACAAAATTCCGAAAAAGAAACGGCTTCCCGGGGTAGTAGCGAAACGGAATGTTTCAGAAACCCAATATTTCAATTTTTCACCTAAAGAGTCCGCCATCTAAAGTTTTTTTTTTCAACTAATTCTTATTTCGTGAATGTAACACTTAGATTATGTCTGATTTGACAGATTATTAGTTTCATCCTTCCGCTGAACGAATATGGTTGTGTATACGCTTGAACAACGCTGGGAAATATTGCAACAATACTTTGAAAATCATGGTAATGTTGCAGAATGTGTGCGAAAATTGCGTACGGATTTTGGAAGAAGAGAAGCACCGTCAGCTCCGTCTGGCGGATCCTTTATTATCGTTTCAGATATAGAGGGGTACAGAAACCTTTTCTTGGCCTTTTTACCATTTCTAAAATTTCAAATGCATAAAACAGAGATTTCGAAATTTTTTTTTTAACTACCGTTAGACTCATCAGCTCGTGTTGGCTACTTTTCTTAAATTCTGCGAATATGGATTTCTGACATTTATTTCGTTGCTAAAATGTGCTTAAAAAATTTAGGTTGGAAACGGCAATTTTGAAACGTTTTTAAGAGAGTTAGCATGCCCTGTAAACGTTACATACTTTAACCAAATTTAAACAATATTGTCATAGCCGTTAAGATACAAGGAACCTTTAAAAAATCGTTTTCGAAAATGCTTTTAGGCTTTTGAGTCAAATTTTTAAAGTCTTTGAATATTCAAAGTTTGCTATAGTTTTGTATAAAATATCAGAAGATGAACTTTGGCTGTTATTTATTTCAAAATTATGCCTTATACCGTTTGCGATATAGGGGAGGGGCATACGTTATTCTGACTTTTCTTAGCATTTTTTAGATTTCAAATTCATTAAAAAACTATCTTCAATTTTTTCCCAATTGCCGTTAGACCCTTTTCCAATAGCACATCCACCTAAGCTAACATCGATGGGCATCGATTTTTCCGTAAACGGTAAAACAAGCTCTTTATTTTCTATGTTTTTTAAATAATCTTAAAAAACTTAGTTTGGAAACGGCAATTTAAAATTTTTTAATGCAGATTCCTAGCAAATCTGAACAAGATCGCTAATACCATTAAGATGCTAAAAGATTTTAAAATGTAATTTTTGAAAATGGTTTTATGTTTTCGAGTTAAATCTCAGAAGTTTTTGAAACTTCAAATTTCGCTATAATTTTCCTTAAAATTTTTGGATAATTTCTCATTCGTGTGATTTTTTTCATGTGATTTCCCCAATTCGCACCGGTGATAACGGGATGAAACACGTTTTTTTTCGTGAATTTTTTCGTTTTTTTTTTTTAAATGCGTCAAAATGCGGCAGTATTAGAACTCTTTCGGAAAAATATAGCTTAAGCACTTGGTTAATTTTGAGTTGCTTTATACGCGTGTTCCAAATCGGCTTGTGCACAGAGCGGTTCAAAAGTTATGGCCTGAAACACTTTGAAAAACGTCATCCATTTCTCAAATTTTTTCAATATTTTCAAAAAACTAATTTTTTTGAGCTCTAATCTCAATATTTATTTCACTTATTGGTAGTTCTTGCCTGCTAAAGTTTTCAAAATAAGTACCTAAAAACTGTTAGTCTGTTTCCGAATGAAATTTCAAACTGTAATTAAACCGTTATTTGTGCATGAAAAAATTTCCCCTAGTATGCGTTCTCTGACTATTCCCTGAGTTTATGAGCACACCAAATTTCGTCTTTCTACGACTCACCATGCAGAAGCTACAAAGTGATTGGACGGACGGATAACGTAGCCATACCATAAGAGGTCCTTTTTCCATTTTTGGACGGACCGCTAAAAAGTAATTAAGAATCTAAAAATTCACAAATCTGCTGGTCCAGATGAGATATCACCGATTGTTCTGAAGAGGTGTTCTTTCACGCTGGGAAAACCATTTGCTTTTTTATCGGCCCTACTTCTCAGGTCTCTTTTTCAGTCAGATGAAAACCAGCATTTGTCCAGCCCGTTCCTAAAAAAGGCGATTCTTCTTCTTCACTTAGCTTTTCCTTCTCCCTCGTCTAATCGCACTTACTTCCCTTTTTTAAGGTCAAGGAAACGATGGAGATGCAGTTCTTCGCGTCTTTTCTTTGCTCGTAGAACCGGAACGGCAGCGTATGTCAAACTCATTAATCTCCGAACTTAACAGAATTTTACTGTGGAAATCTCTTAACAGAGTGGAATTAAAAGCTTCTGAGGCTCAACGCTATCTTCCGAAATTGAAACAAAACCGAAACAACCAGCCATTATCCATGAATGGCACTTCTATCGCTGAAACCGAAAAGCTTGCCGTTTTCAATATGTGTTTTAACAAAAACTCAAGTTTAAATGACCATACATTTGAGACTGCCAACAACGCCGCGAAATATGTACTTGGGTTTCCTTAATGGGTCCAACCCCACCCCTTGCCCTCTGATCTGGCCATTTGATAAAAGGCTTACATTCGCCCTAAGCTGCAATATACCTAACTCGTATGCCTGGGCAGGTGCGCCAAAAACTGTTTTGGCTGCATAGGTTCCAAAAAGGGCTGTTAAAACTTATTGGTGACGGAAATATAGAAAAGCCTTTCAACTCACTGAATCGTCGACACGATGTCTCTGCCTATCAACACTTTATCGTTTTTTTTAGGAACAGTGTTCCAGCGATCAAGGCATCGATTTCAAGGCCGCGTATGACAGCATCTATAGAGACGAGCTATATAGCGCAATGTCTAGTTTTGGCATCCCTGCCAAACTCGTCAGTCTGTGCAGGATGACGATGGAAAACTCACGCTGTTCCGTCAAGGTCGGCAAAGACCTCACCGACCCCTTTGATGTCAAAAAAGGATTTAGACAAGGCGATGCGCTGTCATGCGACTTCTTTAACATCATACTTGAGAGAATTGTGCAGAACTCTCGCGCCAACACCAGAGGTACAATCTTTCAAAAGTCCGTTCAACTACTTGCATACGCAGACGACATTGACATAATCGGTAGAACAAAGCGTGATGTCAGTGAAGCCTTCGTGAGTATTGGGACGGAAGCGGCGAATATGGGCTTAGCAGTCAATGAGGGCAAAACCAAGTATATGCTGTCATCAAGAAAAGACACCCAACACCGACGTCTTGGACAAAACATCACCATCGACAGCTATAACTTTGAGGTAGTTAGGGACTTTGTCTACCTGGGTTCCGCTATCAATTCAGACAATGACACCAGCGCTGATATCAAACGAAGGATAACTCTTGCCAATCGCTGTTTCTTTGGGCTAAGTAGGCAATTGAGTAGCAAAGCCCTCTCTCGAGCAACTAAATTGTCCATGTATAAGACCCTCATCATCCCAGTCCTGCTTTACGGTGCAGAAGCATGGACTTTGTCAAAGGCGGATGAAAACACTTTAGGCTGCTTCGAGAGGAAAATTCTTCGGACGATTTACGGTCCCGTCTGCATAGACGGAGAGTGGAGGAGGAGATATAACATCGAACTGTACGGGCTGTACAGCGATACCGACCTAGCCAAAAGAGTCAAAACACAACGTCTACGATGGCTGGGTCATCTAGAGCGGATGGACACCAACGCCCCGGCCCGGAAAATCTTCGAATCCACACCGCAGGAACGACGCGGTAGAGGAGCACCGAGACTCAGGTGGCGCACGCAAGTGGAAGGGGACCTCAGCCAACTTCGCGTGCGAAACTCGAGACGGCTAGCTAGGGACAGAGCTGGCTGGCGAAGCTTGTTGGCTGAGGCCCAGGTCCACCCCGGACTGTAGCGCCACCTTAAGTAAGTAAGTTCCAGCGATAAAGCTTGTTGCATTCCAGCCTTTAAGATATTCAAGCGTTATACTTGACAAGATCAAAACCACATAAGTCGACCCTTGAGCCCTTCGGACACACAGTGCAGTTCAGAGGTTCTTCCAAAAGTCGAACTACACGAATGTGCAATGTCCAGCCAGAATCAGTCTTTTCGCTCGTGAGATGACACACATTAAAAGGGTCGTCTTATCCCTTATTAACAAGTTTCTTCGGGGAATATAAACCCGATTGGGATCTATGATTCATGACTGTTAAGAACCTCCATACCTATGTGTGTAGTTATGACAACTTTCGTTAAGTCGTCTTGGCACAAAATTCATCCAAGTCAAGCAGAAAAGACCGAATAAGGAAAGTTCTAAAAATTACACCAAATTAAAAACTCTTTGTCAAGAATATATAGGTAAATCCTGAACAAGTTTTTAAATACGTTGCATGAAAGACTTCAGAACTCAACGTCAACGTTATTTGACAAAGACTTATTTCCAAAGGTTCGATAACTTACAAGTCCTGAAAAAGGGAGCCTATTTATAGAACTTATTATTTGTGACATTGATTGCGAGGAGCACATGTTTCGAATGAAAAGGTCACATAACCATGTAATGAGACACACAAAAATAAAAGTAAGTTACGATAGGTACTCAAAGCTGTATCCAAAACCCGATTGAGAAGGATCTTGTTGTTACAACATATACCCCACTCGATTTCAAGTACCTACCATCGCTAAACCAATTTTAAACTTATTTTTACGCGTTCTCGAATACCCACCAACCTTCAATTTTCGAAATAGAACTCATAAAAAAACGTTACGACATGTCTGCTTCTGTACACATCGCCATCAAATTATTCGCACACGACCATGTTTTCGACACATAAAAAGTGTTTCAATAAATTTTCCTTCGGGTCTGCTATCTATCGATACACGGGCACTTGCAATGAATTTCGCTGTTCCAATAACCCGTGCCGTCAGGTACGCGCACAGAGGACTTCAAGGAAAAACACTCCAGCATCCCGCCATCGTTTTACTCGAATTGCTTTCATAAGAAATCTAATAAATTGAACCGTTTTAACCTTTCATCATCTCATTACACACCCTTTTCCCCCGTTCGGGAGCACTTTGAAATTTACAACCAATAAAATAGAGCTCTGCCTGCCCCTCCCGAAAAGCTATCCATTATGCACCTATTGATGCGTGAAACAAATCCCTACGATGTCGTCAAGCAAAAGTAGAAAAAAAAAACTCCGTCTCCAGGTAAGCTTAACAGAGATTATGCCGCTGCACGTTCCAGCCATTGGAGGGAGGATACGCTTTAAGGCGACTGACAAACATAAACCACACTTCATCGCTCAATTCATACACACAAAAAAAAAAAAGAATAAAATCCCAACAACGCTCCTCGATATATGAATAAGAATGCTGGGGCTTCCATTAAATTCGACGAGAAAAGTCTAGGCTTTGACGCTACTCCAGGTCCCGGCATCCATAAAAATAGGAACTTTCAAGACATAAATGCGAGTAGCTATGTGTGTGTTTATCTGCACTCTAATGGCAAGAAGCATGTTATAGATGCTGCCCCCCGAAACGACCTTAATGGTGTGTTTGTGTTCTAATATAACCCTCCCTCAGTGATAATAACCTTGATATACAGAGTAGCCCCCAGACCGCCCTCTATTTGTTAAGGAAAACAACTCGCAGAAGGTAGAAGAAATAAATAGCCCCACCACCACACATTTGGGAAGAAGGAAATGAAAACCTCACGCATAAGGAGCTTGATGGACGTGGTGGTAGTTGGTTGTGCTTTGAGGCGACCGCAAGTTGTTTTTTTTTTCGTCCCTTGATGGAGTACTCCCGTACCGTTTTATTTTTGTTTTTTTTTTTTTTTTTTTTTTTTCCCGTGGGTAGGTAAAAACCTTCATAGGCACTATGAGAATCGAACGCGCGTGCTCATAGTAGTGTGAGATTCTTACTCACTAAAAAACCTCCCAATCTTTGTAAGACTACGACTAAGTTTCCTTAACAAGTAGTTCATGCTTCTCTATAGTAATCGCGTTTGGCAGGCTACCTTCCAACGAAAGCACCTGCAATACCGTCATTTTGTGCGGTTTCCTCTTACGACGCTAGATCCAACGGTCTTGTTCGTTGTAGTCGGCGTGCAAGATTTGTCTGATCCAGAGTTCGGATTATTTCGTGGTTGCAATGGCCGTGGAGGCGAGTGTGAAGTTTGCGAGCAAAGTTTCTTACTTCGTCGGTCACGGTTGCGATGCCTAGATCTCGATGTAAATCGCTATTTCTTATATACCATGGAGCATTTACGATTGCTCTTAGTGTCTTATTCTGAAAAGTTTCTAAAATAGATATGTTGCTTGGTTTGGTACAACCCCAAAGTTGTATACCGTACGTCCAAGATGGTTTTAGCACTTGCTTATACAATAGCAGTTTGTTATATACGCTTAGTTTCGAATAACGTCCGATAAGCCAATTCAGTTCTCGTAGCTTGATTTCAAGTTCATCGCGTTTCTTTTTAACGTGTGGCTTCCACTTAAGTTTTGCGTCTAGGGTCATGCCTAAATATTTCGCCTCGTTTGCGTACGGAATTTGTACCGAGTTTATAAATAGAGGTAAGTTGATTACCCTCTTGTAAGTAAAATTTACATGCGTTGATTTTGTCTCATTTAGGAGGATTCGCCAGGCCTTTGTCCATTCGCATATTTTATTCAAAGCGCGTTGGAGTTTTCCCGTTGATTGTTCGACTGTCTTATCCGTAGCGAGGATAGCCGTGTCGTCAGCGAACGTGGCTATAGTCGTTGTCTCTACTTGAGGTACATCTCTTGTAAAAAGTAAAAACAGTGTTGGACCGAGGACGCTACCTTGTGGAACGCCGGCTTGTATTTCTTTGAATTCTGAGTATTCGCTCCCGTATCTCACTCGAAATAGTCTGTTGTCAAGATAAGACTCTAAGAGTTCATACATTTTTTCCGGCAAAACTTTCCGTAGCTTATATTTTAGGCCTTCGTGCCAAACTTTATCAAAGGCTTGGGATACGTCAAGAAAAGCGGTAGAACATATCATTTTCGCTTCTAGGGCTTTCTCAATTTCATTAGTTATTCGATAGACCTGGTCAAGTGTTGAATGTTTGACCCTAAAGCCGAATTGGTGATCCGGAATCAATCGTCTTTCTTCAATTATTGGTTGCAGTCGTTTGAGCACAAGTTTCTCGAAGACTTTAGATATAATCGGCAGAAGCGAAATCGGTCTATATGATTTTTTGTCGTTCGGGCATTTCCCTGGTTTCGGAACCATTATTACCTCTGCGACTTTCCATTGCCGTGGAACGTATGAAATTCTCATTGATGCGTTTATGATGTAGAGAAGCTTGACTAACGCTCTTTTCGGTAGCTCCTTCAAAATTTCCCCAGTAATTAGGTCATAACCTGGAGCTTTGTTATTTTTCAAATTTCGGATTGTTTGACGAAGTTCAGACAGTGTCACGGTTTTCATTCGATAATTGTTTTTTTACCGTTTTATTGTGATAAGGAAAAGCAATAAAAAAAAACCTCCTCCTGAGACGACACTAATGTCGCGTCAACGGGTGCGCAATTATAAGCGAGGCCCGAAAAAAAAAAAAACGCACAGCAAAAAGCATCATGGGCCCCGCACTCTGTGTCAGACTTTACGATTTTAATTGTCCAAGGGCTCTATACGTTACTCAAAAGCTTAGGGCGGCTGGCGACGACGACGCACGGTGTCGACTCCTCACTCTAAGATCTTCTTCATCAGGAGACAAATATTTGTGCAACTTATTGGCCATTCAAACGCGGTAATGGATGGCGACGACGACTATGGCGAGGACAACGACGTCGATTCTAAGGAAGCACAACGGATGCGCACACAAAGATGAGTTTTATGGATGCGATTGACTGCATTTCCAGCGAAAATACACTTTGGCGGTCGAGTGGATAATCTTGATTATCTAAACGATGACAGACGCGGAATACGGAGGACAACTTAATTTTGAAAAACTTACGACTGAAGAATATGGGAATACCGTAAACGACATGGGATGACGTGCAGGAAGGCCAGCATATGATGCACTCACCTGGAAAGAGAAAAAAAGAAGAATGATTTTAATAAAGTTTAAAATTTATATCTTGCATCAAGAGGATTTTTAGAAAAGAGAAGTGGATTTTAATGTCTGGGACGTGCCTGACGAATGGAGCTGCAGTTATTTTACGACAAAATGAAAACTATTGTCCAGCTGAAAATAAGAATATAAAAATGCTTTATTGAACTTATAACTAATACTTACACGATTTGCTTTTATTTTCTTGGTGGAAAGGAAACGGAATATAAAAAAAGAAATTTACA
Organism: Neoascia interrupta; assembly: GCA_947623515.1. Lineage (NCBI taxonomy): Eukaryota > Metazoa > Arthropoda > Insecta > Diptera > Syrphidae > Neoascia > Neoascia interrupta. The sequence goes on along the minus strand of OX392462.1, from coordinate 32,408,164 downwards.
AATTTCAAAGATCGAAATGTGGTTTACTTAACTTAACATCGGGATAAAGTTTATATGGAACCCTGATGTTTCAACTAAATTAAATAAAAATTACCCTAACTTGGCTTTTCATGCAAAACTCCAATGCTGACTAATGCGGGAATCACATGCATGCTTCACCTGAAGTTTACCAGTTCAAACATTCGATTCTAATGGGGCTTAAACGTTGCGTTTGGAATTTGTTAAAGAAAAACAAAGTTACGTAACGTGTTTCATGCGCAAAGTTCTAGTTGAAATCAGCTGAACTTTTGTTACCTGCCTTGAAAGCTGGCAGACTAATGCGGGAATCACATGCATGCTTCACCTGAAGTTTACCAGTTTAAACATTCGATTCTAATGGGGCTTCAACGTTGCGTTTGGAATTTGTTAAAGAAAAACGAAGTTATGTAACGTGTCTCATGCGCAAAGTTCTAGTTGAAATCAGCTGAACTTTTGTTATCTGCCTTGAAAGCTGGCAGACTAATGCGGGAATCACATGCATGCTTCACCTGAAGTTAGCCAGTTCAACCATTCGATTCTAATGAAGCTTCAACGTTGCGTTGAAAAAGTTCCAGTTGAAATCAGCTGAACTTTTGTTGCCTGCCATGACAGCTTCACAGCTCTGAAAAAAATAAATAAAAAACTCACGAAATGTATGTGCGCGCGTTGCTGCTGATAATTTTTACAAATCGGTTTTGGTTTTTGGAGGTGATACTTTCGTGGGGTCGGCTTTGGTGGTTTCTGTCACCCACATTATTAAGTGTGGGTGACAGAAAGCATGCCCGAAGACTGGACAATCAGTTCCATATGCCCCATCTTCAAGAAAGGCGATCCTGTCCCGACAGCCTTGTAAGAACTATCGAGGCATATCCCTGTTAAATGTCGCATACAGGTCCTGTCAAACATACTGTGTGAGCGTCTTAAACTGTTCTGCGGCACACTAATCAGCACCTACCAACGTGTCTTCCGGCCCGCCAGATCGACCATAGAACGGATCTTCACATCAAGGCAAATCTTGGAAAAAGCCAACAAGTTTCAATTCGAAACACACCATCTTTCCATCAACTTAAGGGCCGCATATGACAGCATTCATCGTCAGGAGCTCTACCTGACGATGGCCGGATTCACGATCCCGCCAAAACTGATCAAACCGTGCCGTGTAACGTAAGAAAAACACGGTGCAATGTGCAGTTTGAGAACAGCTCCTCGGAACTGTTCCAAACAAGCTCCGGATTTCGGCCAGGAGATGCATTGTTATGGTGGTGCATACTTCAACCTACTTCGAAGATCAACACGGAAGATACTATCTTCAACAGATCCTTGCAAATACTGGGGTACGCGGACCATATCGACATCATGGCTCGCTGAAGCCGTGCCCTGAGAAAGGCTTTTACGGCGCGGCGATTGTAGAGCAGGCGAATTTTGTTGGTCTGGAAGTAAACGAGGATAAAACTAAGTAAAGGGTGGTTAAATTTTAAGGGCCGATGTTGATTTTAAATCAAACACAAATTATTTAGGAAATTATTGTTATTCTTTTTTATTATGATAATATTGGTAGGGTTCAATTATGTAGGGAACAAAATATCGGCCAAATGGCCGCCGCGACTTCGGCGCTACACCTACATCCAATGGTCCAAATTTTCGATGACGCTGAAGCATAATTGAGGTTCTATGCCGTTAATGTGCCGAATTATCTCATCCTTTAGCTCTTGAATTGTTGGTGGCTTATCGGCGTACACCTTTTCTTTCAAATAACCCCAAAGAAAAAAATCCAACGCTGTCAAATCACTTGATCTTGACGGCCAATCGACATCGCCACCACGTGAGATATCACGGCCATTGAAGGATCATCTGCTGTTGCCATTTCTTGCCACCATTCTGATCATTGACGACGCTTAAAATGGCCAAGAGGCTTTAGTTCTTGAGTCAATTGCACCTTGTAAGCGTGTAATTGCAAGTTTTTATGCATAATGTTCATCAACGACGAGCTTTTGTTGGGCACGACGACGCACGAGTTGAGGTGGACGGCTCTTCAGCCACACTATAGCGAACAGCAGCAATATTTTCTGCAGTACGAGCTGTACGAGCATGCACTGGTGTTTTCACATCTCCTACAGACCCGGTTTGCTCAAATTTTTACACGATTTTTTCCGATTGTGCGCACATTTGGACGATTAAATTGACCGAAAAAATCACGAAGTGCACGATATGCATTTTGATTTTAACGTCAATTTTCATAATAAGCCTGAATAACTTTAACGCGTTGCTCGGTTGTGTATCTTTCAATGGTCTAAATTTAGTTAGTCTGAAATTGAGAAATGTCAAATGAAATGGAGAAAAAAACTTGACGTTTAGGTGTGGTTCATATTCAACATCGGCCCTTAAAATTTAGCCACCCTTTACATACTTTCAACAAATAATGTAGCATCCGTCCACCGCCCAGGACAAAACGTAGCAGCAACTTCGAGGTAGTTAGGGAATTCCGAGTTCATCACCTTAGTGAAAATTTGTCGAAGAATATACCTCGGAAGCCGCTGCTATTTCGGTTTGGCACAACAAAATGGGTTCAAAACTCCTCTCGCGAAAGACAAAGTAAAAGTTCTACAAAACCCTTATTCTGTCAGTTCTGCTTTATGGCGCCGAGTGCTGGACGATAAGCAAAGAAGGAGAAATTACACTTGGCTCTTTCGAGAGAAAAATTCTACGGTAAATTTACGGTTCTGTGTGCAAGGAGGGCGAACGGAGAAGAAGATATAACCGCGAACTCTATATTCTGTACCAAGTGTGGATGTAGATCAAAACGCCAAAGCACGAAGACTACATTGGCTCGGTCACATCGAGCGAATGGACAACAACGCTTCAGCCAAGAGGGTCTTAGAATCCAAGCCAGCAGGCTTGAGCCGACCAGGAAGACCGAACCTCCGTTTTAAGGACCTAGCCATCGCGGATGCCACAGCGAATGGTCTAGTCTAGACAATTGAAAGCAGCGTGCCCAGGATCGCAGAGGATGAAAGGCTACTATGAACCAGTTAGAGACCCTCCACGGGCCGGGAGCCCTAAAAGTAAGTAAGTAATTAATTTAGATTAGGCCTAACTTGCTCGTAACTCACATCAGGCAAAAAGACCGGAAAACAAACACTGGCCTAACAGCTGAAGTAGGTAAGTGGCTGTCTACCTATGTACGTCATGTATACGCCATGTATGCAGTGTCATCATTCTCTTGTGGGTATACTTATTAGACCCATGGAAGAAACCTAAATATTTTCCGAGCGACTTATTACAAATTGTGGGGTGCCGTGGCGTAGTGGTTAGTGTGTGTGCTTACTACGCCGGAGGTCTGAGTTCGAATCCTGCCATCGTCACCTGAAAAAAAAACTTGTTCTTTTTCACGGTCTCCACCTCCGCGAGGGTTTGACAAGCCCTCCGAGAGTATTAATTGTCTTGAAAAACTTCTCAAAGTGCCGTTCGGATTCGGCAAAAAATTGTAGGTCCCCTTGTATGTAAAGAAATTAACACACCACTATACATTGTTGAGAAGTTGGCCCTGGTTCACCTCGAGCTGTTGCGCCACTCTATTTATTTATTTATTTTTATTACAAATTACATTTATCTTCAAAAAATATCTGCAATTTTTAGCGGTCCGTCCAAAAAGGGACCTCTTATGGTATCGCTACGTTGCCCATCCGTCCGTCCGTCCAATCGCGTCATAACTTCTGACCGTAGAAAGACAAAATTTGGGCAATATTCAATACTTTTTTTTAAAAGTTTAGCTGGAAATAACTAAAAACACAAAACTTAGGTTTAGAAAATACTGAATTGTAACGAAAAAGTGTAAATGAAATTTGAAAATACTGAAAGGTTTTTGAAAAATGAAGAGTTAGAAACTGCGTTTTTCAAAGTGTTTGAGGTCATAACTTTTGAACCACGTAGGGCCAGTTTTTTAGTGCGAGATCATCCGAGCTTCCGTGTTAAACTAAGATTAAACCCAGAAATGAATTTTTTAATGAATATTGATCCGACATTAATCTCGGCTTAACTCTCCAAATTTGGTGAGTTAATTCCGGATCGACTCTAGTGAACAGTATGAACTTCTTTGAATGTTTTTTCTGTGTGAAATGGCAGTGGCTTTCAGTATTTCTGTAAAAAATGACATCCGAAAATGACACGAACTTCTTTTCCTGTGTTTTTCTATGTGAAATGAAAGCTGGGAGAGTCAACTTTTCTGATGAAATTAACTCTCTAAAGAGTTTGGACTGCAGTTCTCATCATTCTCCTGTGCTGGGTGCCAGGGCATAGTGACATTCCAGGCAACTGTAAAGCTGAAGAACTCGCCAAACTTAGATAAATAAATATATAAATAAAAATAAATAGAGTGGCGCAACAGCTCGAGGTGAACCAGGGCCAACTTCTCAACACTGTATGCTGTGTGTGTTAATTTCTTCACATACAAGGGGACCTACAATTTTTTGCCGAATCCGAACGGCACTTTGAGAAGTTTCTCAAAACAAATGATACTCTCGGAGGGATTGTCAGACCCTCGCGGAGGTGGGGAAAAAGAACAGTCTTTTTTTCAGGTGACGATGGCAGGATTCGAACCCAGGCCTCCGGCGTAGTAAGCACACACACTAAACACTACGCCACCGCACCCCACCGCCAAACTTAGAACTATTCTCTAATTTTTCCATTTTCGATGCCCCGCTCTCTCTTAGAACCGAAATCTTCACCTTGGAGCTTTCTTCTATAATGATCTTAGTATCACTGACCCAAAACGTCTCTTACTCTTCATTAGTAGCTCGAAATGGTTCAGTAGGCAATTTTTCCAGATCCACGTGGTATCACAACGGACCTATATAGGTCTTAGTGAGTTGGTTTCTTCGAACCTGACAGCCACTTCAACTTAACCTAACCTAACTCTGCACTGAAAAACTATTTGCTGTGCTAACTCTAGATCCGTTTTGTTCCGGGATTAACATATCTTGGTTTAAGCTGGTTTTAACTCCTACACTGAAAAACCGGCACAAAGCTAATATTGAACACAAGAATAAAGAAACTGAAAGCAAACAAAGTGCTGCAGTCTTAATTTTCAGAAAATGCATCAAAACGCCAGTATTAAAACATTTTCTAAAAATTAAGACTCAAGCTTTAGCCGGTTTTTTTGAGAAAACCCCTAATCACTGGTGTTATTATTATTAATCACATGTGTCAGAAATTGACCAAAACTTCCATGACAACAATAACGAACTTTTAAGCTTCAATACCTTCTGAGAAAAAAGAAAAACCTTTAACTCAAAAACATAAAAGTATTTTCAAAAACAATTTTTTTAAATCTATTAGTATCTGAACAGATTTGGTAAAAGTTCAAAGCGTGCAAAACGAATGCAAGCTGTGTTTAAAACTTTAAAATGGCTTTTTCTAACCTAAGTTTTTCGAAACCTATTTAAAAAGCGAAATAAAATCGGAAACTTGTTTAACCGTCGAAGCCAAATACCGGTGGTCATAGAATTGAAGAAAAACATCGAATACTAACGTAAATGATTGTGCTATTGGAAAAAAGTCTAACGTGAACTGAAGAAAAATTCAAAATAGTCGTTTTATGGATTTGGAATTTAAAATATTATAAAAAAAAGGGTAAAAAGAACGAATGGGTCGCCCTCTATCTCCCAAATAGTTTAAAGTATAATTTACAACATCATAAATAACAGGCATAGTCTATTTTCTGAAATTTTATAAAAGAAAAAAAAACAAATATCGAATATTCAAATATTTCGAATATACAAAAACTTCGAAGATTTGACTCAAAAACGTAAACATTCTCGAAAACGGGAGCAAATTTGGCTTAAGTATGTGACGTTGAAATGGCAAGCTTACTGCAATAAAAACGTATCGAAATTGACGTTTCCAACCTCGAGTTTTTAAGCCCATTTGAACAAACGAACTAGAAAAACAAGTGGGTTTTGAAGTTTTCGAGCTAAATCTCAGATTTCAAATAATTTTCGATGAGTGCGATTTTCTTCAAATCATTTGGCTTTAAAGCATCGAAGATAGAGGACAAGGACAACATTTTTTTTCACGATTTTTTTTTCTAAAATGCGTCAAAACCGCAGTTTTAAAACGGTTTAAACGAAATTTGACTTTTGACTTTAGTCTTGCTTAAGCTCCGGTTGTTATATATGTTTGCTTAATATCGGCTTTTTGAATAAATCAATTGAAAAGTGATGACCTTAAACACGTTGAAGACGATTTTCGTTTTTCTAACTGTTAAGCTTTAAACCTCCTCAAAGAAACACATATTTTTCATTCCTTATTCCTCGAAAACTGTTGAGTATTTTGTGAAAAACACTTTTTTGCCCGGTTTCACTATGAAAAGTTTTAACTTGGGATCACTTGAACTTTGACGAAAGTTTAAACTCAGTACTTAAACCGTTGGCGTTTCTCAGTAGAACTTGACCGAGCATTTAGCTAAACTAAAACTTCCTTTTATTATTTTTCGTTAGTTTTGCAGGCCACTTTATACATGAATTGTCACTATGTCAGCCTGCATTTATTTTTAGAATTGTCTTAAAAGAATCGTGAGAGGAATGAACATATCAAGAATTTTACACTGACCTTTAAGGTGCAAGTAGATTTTAGATATTTTTCATAATCTCTACAAGTGTACTAAATTTTATCTTTCTACGACTCACCGTTCAGAAGTTATATTTCTTTTATTTCTTCTTATTTTCTAACTAAAGGGTGATTTTTTAGCTGGTTTGGTTTTGGCAACACTGTTTTTGACAGCTGACGTGTGTTTTGTACCTTGTGTCACTGTCAAACAGCTTCAGTTTGGTTTGCAATTTAACCATGGATCGTCTTAGAAATGAACAACGCTTGCAAATTATTGAATTTTACTATCAAAATTCGTGCTCGGTTCGAAATGTTCATCGCGCGCTGCTTCCATTTTATGGTCGGCATTCTCGACCTTCTGAGCAGTCTATTCGGAAGATTGTTTCGGGCCGGTCAATTGGCCGCCTAGATCGTGCGATTTGACACCATTAGATTATTTTTTGTGGGGGTATGTCAAGGCTAATGGCTATAGGGACAAGCCCGCTTCGATTGACGCACTGGAAGCCAACATCCATGCATTCATTCGTGAGATACCGGCCGATATGTGTGTAAGAGTGTGCCAAAATTGGACTCAGCGGATGGGCTACCTGAGACGCAGCCGCGGTCAACATTTGCATGAAATTATCTTTAAACATTAAATTGCAAGATTCAAACTATCGATTCAAATAAATATTTCATTTATTTTTTCGAATTTTTTGTGTTTTTTTTTTTTTAAAAAGTTCTCAACCTCTTAAAAAATCACCCGTTATTTATTATAGTTATTTTTCTATTTTTGGACGGACCGACCGACAAAAACGCGATCAAATGGTCAGAAGGGCGACTTAGAAGATCGAGCAGCGAAAATTTTCGATGACAAGGCAACGCACCCCGCAGAAGTCGAAAATTCCCAAACTTAAGATCGTGGCAACGTTCCGGAAAACACTCCGATCTGCTGCCTAGTGGAAACCGGTAAGTCCTATCTTATTTGACGTGGATGATTTTTCATGAACTTAAGTTCAATGACAGCAGTTTTTAAATGTTGGTGTTAAAGATGACATCTAGGCGACATCTATGTAAGCCCTTTGGAAACTTTACAAATTTTCAATCACTTTGGACCATAACATATTTTCGAAGTCAGATGAGTTTTTCTGTTTCAGATTTTTCCTTCAACCAAAATTTAAGAAGCACAACCTGAGAATAAATAATTGGATGCCCTCTTCGAAAAGGCATGTTTCCCCTCAGCTTAGGCGGGAAGCTGCTTACACGAGTAAAAGCTAATAACTGGCACGGCACAACAGCTCACGGGAATCCCGGGTGTAGGCACTCCACAATCAACCATGCATGCTAAAATTCTACGCACAGGTTACAAAGTTAAATAAACCAGGTGACCGGTTGAATAAATTACAGCCGAAAACAAGCTTCGCTAAACATCGAAATTGGTCAAGATTTTCATTAAAAATCGTGTTTTTTTTTCTAGCTCAGATGAAAACATTTTAAGTTTGAGTTCCTAAACCACCGCAAGCAGCTACAACCTCAGAACTAACAACCTAGAAAAGCCGCAATAAAGTTTAAAATTTTATTCTTTAGCCGTTAACCCTTGGTCGGCTGCACATATTTCCACCAGGACGGTTTTCTCCTTTCAGTGAACGTTTGATTTTGTGTCAAAGTATTTGATAGCCTTGTGTACAACGCAACCTTTAAGCTTTTATTTTTATTGGAAAAGGCATTTTCCAACAAATTAATTTTCTCATTTATTCCCGCACGATGCCATGAAACAGCTTAGCTCACTGGGGCATAGTTTTTTAATGGATTTTTATATTTTCTCTAATTTAACAAAATTGTGTAGGAGCATCATTAAAGTAGAGATTTTAATTTTATTTTAATTCCCACTGCTGCCGAGTTCCTTGAGACTACTTCATTTGCAAAAAACAACAAATACATCAGTAGGTGCAACGGCTAAAAATAAACTACATCAGCCTTTCGGAATCAGAAGGAATAAAAAATGTCGCCCAAAGGCACGTTTCGAAACTAATAATCAGGCGAAGAATTATTGACTTAATTATGTATTCTCTCCGGAGACACAACCTGCTGCTGCTGCTGGTTACTGGTTGCACGTCTTCTCCGGTTTTATCTTCCTAAGTACACGAGATGCAATTTGCCATCGGTATCTGGAAACATTTTCACATAGCGCCACAGACAGACGAGCCCATTGAAGATGCATAAGCATAAATAATCGCGCACCATAAAGACATAGATACAAAGAACAAGACGGGGAATGCCGTGCCGGTGTGTCTTTCTAGGATTTATGACTCGCAACTCCACGGCTGGCGCATTCGCCATTAAAATTAAAACCAAATACGGGAGCAGCATCTGGGGTATACAGACGAGTTGAGAAACTGGGGGGAGGGAGCTCTAACCAACCCTCTTCCTAGATTTTCAATGCTGGGTCCTTGATACAGGGAAGCGAAATAAAAAATAAAAAAACTCCAAGGTTTATCATCATCATGCAGCGTCATGCAATGAATATGCCAAATGGGAGATGGGGAAACAGGAAGAAACATCCCGCAGGAGGTTCAGAGACACGAGAAGGCATTTTCATTTCGTTTTTCAAGTGCGCGGCAGTGATTCCAGGCGGAAGAAATCGAAAGCGCTCCAGAGAAATGCGCCTGTGTAGTGTATTTGCACTGTATATACCCATGCGGTTGTGTGTGGTGAATCCTTGCCAAACATCTTTGCCCCCGTGGCATCATACAGGAAACATTTGCCTTTGAATCCCTTATGCGCTATGGTTAAGGACGTTGTTTTTCTCACTTTCTATGTTTGTTTTTCTTTGGTCAGAAAACTAGGAAAAAAATGAACAAGGACTTGGAAAGGGCACAACCAAAAGTCTGTGATCTGCTTCATAAGGCGGAAAATGAAAGCAAATTGTTTTTAAGCCCGAAAAGTGTAAAACACAAAAGTCAGTGGGCCGTGTCGGTTGGGTGGGTGGGTGTAATGGTTCTGCAGGAATAACACGAAAAGTGCAAACAATCCATAGGAACAGGGCGCCGCGCGCCGACCGCCCGCACAAGTAATCGATTGACTGGATTATTTACACAAAGTTGCAGATGTGGCAACTCGTCGACTGTGATGTTTGGCTTCGATTCAGTGAATATATTCGCGCGAATCAAACATCGAACGAACAAGTTCATTGGTTATGCTTAAATCGCTTTAATTCGATTATTTTATGGTAAATTTTTTTTTGTGTGATGTTGGCGGGGCCAGGGCTAACTCATTGATTTCTTGACTTTATTTAGAGACGCACACGCACACCCGGCAGACTAAACAAAATTGTTTCACACAAAAAGGAAAATTATTATGAAATGCCGTGCGATGAAAATGATTTGTGCGTCGATTTATCGATTGAAATGCAAAGCATTTTCGTGTGTCGATGTTGGTTGTTTGAATCCTTTTGGAATGCAAATTCATGCTTGGATCCCGGCGCCCGCCGCGGACTATGAGGCGGGGGGAATTTTCTTTGGATTTTCTATAAATAATGCTCAACGACTTCCTGGACGATAGAGCTACTTTGCTGCGGGTAAGAAAAAAGTTTGTTGTGCACACTGGAGTGACGGCGTCATTACCAACAACATGATAAACTGCTATGGTGTGGCGTTTTTTTTTTTCGAAAGTGGCGGTGGATCTGCGAAAAGCCGGAAACACCACCCACAGGATATTTCTTAAAGTGAAAACTGCCAACGTGATTTTATTTGGCAAAGTTTTTTGGCCAGAGTCTAGGGGGATAGTAGATTTGAATTTGTGGAGACTTGAAGAGGGTTACAAAGAAACTTCCAAATTGACAAATGGAATTGCAGAGATTTCAATCACATTTTGAAATTCAGTTATTTTACTGGTGCTCTGATGAGACAGAGAAGGTAATTATTTGAGGAAAAGAGACTAATATAGTTGCGACTCACATAAGTACTTACGGACGATATGGCAAAGGCATTTAAAGTTACCTTACAACTCACCTTCAGTTTTAGCGAGTTGAAGGATTTCGACATTTTTGAAGCCCAAGAAGGAAGGCTTTTTTTTCCATTTGCAAAATCCTTAAGGTGCAACTCAACGTCAAGTGGCGCAGTCGCATGTTTAACTGTTAAACTTTCGAACAGTCCAATATATGTTTGTGAGAAACCTTATTCTTAAATTTGGCATCGGGCTCCTGCGTCTGGTGTTTTTTATTTCAGATAAACCCTCCCTATGACCCCTGCAAGGTCGGGGTTAGAATAGCCTTGAGGTAAGGTATGCCTGTCGTAAGAGCCGACTAAAATCCACCGGAAGAAATATTCTTTAATGTTTCAACGGATGCTGTCGATGCTGCTCCATTTGGGGCAACTTTTGGCAGTAAGGTTTTAACTTATAGATGAATCTGAAGGTTAAATTAAAATCCAGAAGCGTCTGTCACACATTGTGCGGCTCACTGGTCGGCGTCTGTTTTCAAAGGGGCGGCTGTATTTAAAAATGAAAATAGAAGTGACTTACCTATTTCTCATAAAAACGACAAGTTAAAAAAAAAAAATGGCAATGAACAAAACGAAAGATTTGATTACCCCAGGTGGCAGCCCAGCTATGCTGGAAAATCCACCCTCTTCGGAGGCAGGCTCTACGGATTCTGGGGAGAGCCTTTTATTGCTTATAAATCCTTTTGAGAAAAGGACAAAACTAAATCGATCACCACCACCTAGATCGAACATATCCGGAAAAAGCAGTCCACCGGTAAACCAGGACTCTGTGAAAATTAAGAGCTTAGAAAAGGAGAATAATGAACTCCGAGCTAAGCTTATTGAAATGGAGCGACTCTTCCAAGATCTAAAAATGGAAGTTGACTCTCTGCGAAAAGAAAACGAGGATATTAAAAATACTCGTTTAACGAAAGACTGTGAGGTAACGAAAGAGTGTGTAACACCGAACCGACCAGCAGTCGAATACTTCACGGACGAGGACGAACTTGCACTTGAGACCGATTCAGTCTTAAGGAAAAGGTCTAGCAAGAAGCGAAAGGCGAATTCCTCTCCCGAAGTAATACAAAAAGAAGATAAGCCCTCTGGCTCAAACAAGGCTAATCCAGAAGCGAAAATTCGTCCACCTCCCGCAATAAACATCGTCGGGATAGCAGACTTTGGGTTATTGCGCAACCTTCTTGCAAACACGGTGAGAACAGAAAACTATAAGCTTACCTCGCACCGAAATAACGTGTGGAAAGTAAATGTTGACAACGCCGATTCCTATCGCGCACTGTCTCTTAGACTGAATGCAGAAAGAATCGAGTGGTATACTTATCAAAATAAGTACGAGAAACCACTGCGAGTCATTGTAAGGGGGCTCCACCCATCATGCACAAAAGAAGACGTTGTAAAAGACGTAAAAAATAAAGGCCTTAAAATTATTGATGCCGTCAATATCATTAAAAAGGAAAAGCAACGCACGGAAGGAGAAAGAGACACTGTGATCAGACGCGGCCTTCCAATTTTTATGCTCTCCTTTGAAAGAACTGAGAGCATAAACGATATTTATAAAATAAAAATGATACTTAACATCAGGGTTAAAATCGAACCCATGCGAAAGGGCAATAGACTGATACCACAGTGTAAGCGATGCCAAGAATTCAGGCACACAAGTGCCTACTGCCAAAAAGAACCACGTTGCGTGAAATGTGCCGGAAAACACCTGTCAACAGAGTGCAAGGTTGACATAAAGGCTCCAGCAGTTTGCGCCAATTGCCACGGAAACCACCCCGCGAACTATCGAGGATGCGAAGTAGCCATAGAGCTGCAAAAGGGACGAGAACCTCTTAAGGAAAATACTAGAGGTCAGAATCAAAGCCTAGGACGCCCAAAACCTGCTGAAACTCCTAAGCCAAAGACTCCAAAGACGCCAAAGCCGATCAAAAGTGGAAGATTGGGAAAGGAGGCGTCGACAAAAGGCGTAAAAGCTCCACAAAAGAGCGGCGCCACTTCATGTGCAGCGGAGAAACCACCACTGGTCGCACCGAAATCATACGCACAGGTTGCGGCAAACGAAAGCAAGGCAAGATCGCCCACAACAGATGCAGTGTCTCAGATCCTCGCTGTAATCTTGGAGAAACTTGAGGATCAGACTAAAATCAACAAAGTTATATTTGACAAACTGAGCAAGCTCGAGTTTAAGCCTCGAAAAAATTACAAGAGAACATGAATATGAAACAGTTATTTAAAATACTAACATGGAATGCAAACGGCCTTCTGAATAAAATAGACGAACTAGAAGTATTTCTACGGAAAAACAATATTGATATTTGCATGATTACGGAAACTCACCTTAAAAACGGGTCTACACCCAAACTTAAAGGTTACAATGACTATCACGCACATCACCCTTCGCAAAATTCGAGAGGAGGATCCTCCCTCTACATTAAGAACTGCATAAAGCACTTCAAGAACACAGAAGTTGAGCTAGACTCTATGCAGATCAGTTCAGTTTCTGTAAAAATTGACTGCTTAGATTATAACATTGCATCTTGTTATTTCCCGCCAGGATATAGACTGGTGGAAGACGATCTTGATCGTATGTATGACTTCATTGGGTCCAATTTTATCATTGGGGGTGACTTTAACGCGAAGCATACTTTTTGGGGCTCACGATGCAATTCAACAAGAGGCAGATTACTGTACAAAAATAGTATGAAGCGTGGGGTGGACTTTTTCTCCACGGGTAAGCCAACATATTGGCCAACCGATAGGAATAAAAAGCCTGACCTTGTCGATTTTTTCATCGCTAAAGGGTACCCCAAATACCTTACGCGAATTGAAGAGTGTTATGATCTTTGCTCAGACCACTCAGGAGTTATCTTGAAGATGGGTGGAAGACTGGCGAAAATAGAAAGAGCTCCTAGATTAGCTAGCAAAAACATGAACTGGGACGCTTTCAGAAAGGACTGTAAGGAGGGTGTTGGCTTGAATGTGCCATTGAAAACTCCTTTCGAGTTAGAAGCCGCAGTTGACAAATTCATTGAAGCAATTCAGAGCGCTGCTTGGAACAACAATTCGTCCCAAAAAAACGCAGTTAGCACCGACGGGCATGTACGTAAAACATATCGGCTCGAAATCGAAGAATTGATTCGTGAAAAGAGAAGAGCGCGTTGGAGATGGCAAGGCACGAGGGCCCCCCCAGACAAAACCCTATTGAACCACCTCTCCAACAAACTGAAAGGAATGTTGCAAGATCTTAAAAATCGTGAGACCACTGAATACCTCAAACTACTCGCTGTGGAAAGCAGTTAAGTCTATCAAGAAACCTATAATCCACTCGGCACCAATAAAAAAAGCTAACGGCGAATGGGCAAGAGAAGACAAAGAGAAAGCGAATTTGTTTGCTGAACATTTAGAAGAAACATTCAAGCCTTTCGACGGTCCGCCGTTGGCTGACGTTCTAAACAACAACGGGGAACCTGATAGCTTTAGAATGAAAAAAATTTCGTTAGTTGAACTTCGACAGACAATTAGCAAACTTAAAAATAATAAGGCCCCGGGTTACGATCTGATCACTGGCGAAATATTAAAAGAGCTACCAAAAAAGGCATTAGTCAAGCTACTTTATATGATAAACGCTTCTCTTAGACTTCTATACGTTCCAAGACAATGGAAAGTTGCTGAAGTCATTATGGTTCCTAAACCGGGGAAATGCGCAAATGATAAAAAATCTTATAGGCCCATATCGCTTCTGCCGATAATATCGAAAGTATTTGAGAAACTTCTGCTGAAGCGATTACAACCAATAATTGCAGAAAGACGCTTGATCCCGGATCATCAATTCGGTTTCAGACCTAACCATTCCACAATAGATCAAGTCTACAGAATAACGCATGAAATTGAAAAAGCCTTAGAAGGGAAAAAAATATGTTCAAGTGCTTTCCTCGACGTATCGCAAGCCTTCGACAAGGTATGGCACGAGGGCTTGAAATATAAGCTACGGCAAAACTTGCCGGAAGACATGTTTAAAATATTGGAAAATTATCTTGAAAGCAGACTCTTTCGTGTTAGGTGTAGTAGTGAATACTCGAGTTTCAAGCAAATTCGGGCTGGCGTACCCCAGGGAAGCGTCCTCGGTCCGACCCTGTTCCTGCTCTACACAAGAGAGATACCTCTAGATGACGAGACAGTCGTGGCCACGTTTGCGGACGATACGGCCATCCTGGCAACAGGTGAATCAGTCGAGTCATCAACGAGAAACCTCCAACGAGCATTGGACAGAATTTGTGTCTGGACGAAGACTTGGCGAATCGCTCTTAACGAGAACAAGTCTACGCATGTGAATTTCACTTACAGAAGGGTTAACAATTTGCCTCTGTTCATAAATTCTGTACAAATACCTTGTGCAAATGAAGCGAAGTATCTAGGGATGACACTGGACGCTAAACTAAGGTGGAAACCACACGTAAAGAAGAAGCGTGACGAGCTCGAGATTAGGCTCAGGGAAATGTATTGGCTTATTGGAAGATTTTCGAAATTAAGCATATATAACAAACTGCTCTTGTACAGGCAGGTGTTAAAGCCGTCCTGGACATACGGTATACAACTTTGGGGTCGTACCAAGCCGAGCAACATGTCCATGTTGCAGACTTTCCAAAACAAGACACTAAGAGCAATTGTGAATGCTCCATGGTATATTAGGAATAGCGATATTCACAGAGATTAAGGAATAGCTACCGTGGGCGAAGAAGTAACAAACTTCGCTCGAAAGCTAAATGCCCGCCTTCATGTTCATTGCAACAATGAAATGATCCGTACTCTAAACGAGACTCTTAACGATGTTAACAACGAGCGACGACTACAAAGAACAAGACCCTTCGATCTAGCGACGTAGGGTGAGGCCGCATTAATGAACGGCTTAGTAGGTGCATTCACTGGAAAGCAACCTATCCAATGTATCCAATGCGATCAACACTATGGAAGCGTCAACTACTTGTTAAGTTAACTTAGTTGTAGTCAAGAAGTATTATGAGAGAGCGAAAATTTACTACTATGAAGTGCGTTCTGGCAGTTTCATAGTGTCTCTCATAAATGGGTGGTTTTTTAGCACGTGGAAATCGGGCATAACCAATATCGGCTACTTCGGTATTATGTACCTGCTATAGTGGGCGTATTGGTAGCTTTGAAAGATTTTGGAGTTTTAGTCTCCGTCCATCCTAGTATTCAAAAAAAAAAAAAACAAAAAAAAAAAAAAAAAAAAAAAAAAAAAAAAAAAAAAAGATAAACCCTCCCTATGAATTGGCGATTTGCTGGCTGTGATCCCCACTGATAAAAAATTACTGGGAACGGGATTCAGCTTCAAAAAAGAATGATTTATGTTTAACTTAAACGACACGACTTAATTTTCTAAACATTTATATTTTTGTCTAATTCAATGGAGTCATTATTGAGTTGGATCGGTGTAGGTAAAGACATCTTAAGCCTAATGCTTTTGTAAATTTAGCCTCGAATGATAAGACCCTCTGAGTGATACAACATTTTTGATGCACACAAACAACCCTTGAAATAAAGTAATCGCAGTGAAAGTCACATTCAATTCAAGGCGTCGTTTCGGAAAAAGGTTTTTCAGTTAAATCTGAAGTTCATAAGCTAGCCAGATGTGGAAATTGACGAGAAAAAATATACAAACTCCGCAAGAAAACGTCGCCGGTCCAAGTACAAAGGGAAAATCATCACTCATCGGCCCAAGATCGTACGCTGAAGTCGCGTCACACAAAAGCAAACCTCCAGAACCTACCACAACAGATTCGGTATCTCAAATATTATTTATGATATTGGAAAAGCTTGAGCAACAAACTAAAGTTAATCAAGTAATATTTGACAAACTGAGCGAGCTAGAGTTTAAACCTCGCAAAACCAATAACAAATCATGAATATGAAGCTCATTAACATACTTACATGGAATGCAAATGGTCTTTTAAAGAAAATCGACGAACTAGAAGTATTTCTACGGGAAAAAAATATTGACCTATGCCTGATTTCGGAAACACACTTTAAGAAGGGATCCGGATCCAAAATTAGAGGTTACATCGACTACCACGCGCATCATCCATCAGAAAATTCGAGAGGCGGATCCTCTCTCTACATCAAAGACTGCATTAAGCATTACAAAAACGAAGAAATTGAGCTTGACTCTATGCAAATAACTTCAGTATCGGTAAAAATAGGTCACCTAGATTATAATATTGCCTCGAGTTATTTTCCTCCACAGTATAGGTTAGCGGACGACGATCTTACTCCCCTCTTTGACTTACTTGGGTCGAATTTTATCATCGGCGGGGACTTTAATGCGAAAAACACCTTTTGGGGATCACGGTGCAATTCAACAAGAGGTAGAGTACTCTTCAAAGCTAGCATGAAACGTGGCGTGGTTTTCCTTTCGACGGGAAAGCCAACGTATTGGCCAACCGACAGAAACAAAGTACCTGACCTTGTCGACTTCTTTATCGCAAAAGGGGTTCCCCGCCACCTAACAAATGTAGAAGAAGGCTATGATCTCTGTTCGGATCACTCGGCAGTCGTTTTGAAAATCGGCGGAAGTCTAGCAAAAAATGAGAGAGCGCCTAGGCTAACGAATAACAACACCGACTGGGATGGCTTTAGGAAATACTGTAAAGAAAATGTATCTCTACATGTACCACTTACAACCCCTTT
The DNA here is from genome assembly GCA_947623515.1 of Neoascia interrupta. NCBI lineage: Eukaryota > Metazoa > Arthropoda > Insecta > Diptera > Syrphidae > Neoascia > Neoascia interrupta. The sequence goes on along the minus strand of OX392462.1, from coordinate 32,390,864 downwards.
CGAAATAGAAGACGAAGTCGATAAACTCATTAGAACTATCCAAGACGCTGCTTGGTACAATACTTCTTTCCGGAAGACTGGAGTAAGGAAAAGCGGATCAATTTACCCGCGCGAAATTGAAGAGCTCATACGCGAAAAGAGAAAGGCTCGAAAGAGGTGGCATTTGTCTCGAGCTCCTCCTGATAAAACCATTCTGAATGGGCTATCTAACAAATTAAAGCACTTACTTCAAGATTTTAAAAGTCGCGAGACTACCAACTACCTCGAAAACTTGACTGCCGATAGAGGGTCAAACTATTCACTTTGGAAAGCCGTGAAGTGCATTAAAAAGCCCATAGTACACTCGGCGCCAATAAGAAAAGATAACGGTGAATGGGTAAAAGGCGACAAAGAGAAAGCAGATGTATTTGCAGAACATCTAGAAGAAACATTCAAACCGTTTGACGGGGAGCCGTTGGTTGACGATCTGTATCGCAATGCGGAATTAGACAATTATCGAATGAAAACCGTGACACTGTCTGAACTTCGTCAAACAATCCGAAATTTGAAAAATAACAAAGCTCCAGGCTATGACCTAATTACTGGGGAAATTTTGAAGGAGCTTCCGAAAAGAGCGTTAGTCAAGCTTCTCTACATCATAAACGCATCAATGAGAATTTCATACGTTCCACGGCAATGGAAAGTCGCAGAGGTAATAATGGTTCCGAAACCAGGGAAATGCCCGAACGACAAAAAATCATATAGACCGATTTCGCTTCTGCCGATTATATCTAAAGTCTTCGAGAAACTTGTGCTCAAACGACTGCAACCAATAATTGAAGAAAGACGATTGATTCCGGATCACCAATTCGGCTTTAGGGTCAAACATTCAACACTTGACCAGGTCTATCGAATAACTAATGAAATTGAGAAAGCCTTAGAAGCGAAAATGATATGTTCTACCGCTTTTCTTGACGTATCCCAAGCCTTTGATAAAGTTTGGCACGAAGGCCTAAAATATAAGCTACGGAAAGTTTTGCCGGAAAAAATGTATGAACTCTTAGAGTCTTATCTTGACAACAGACTATTTCGAGTGAGATACGGGAGCGAATACTCAGAATTCAAAGAAATACAAGCCGGCGTTCCACAAGGTAGCGTCCTCGGTCCAACACTGTTTTTACTTTTTACAAGAGATGTACCTCAAGTAGAGACAACGACTATAGCCACGTTCGCTGACGACACGGCTATCCTCGCTACGGATAAGACAGTCGAACAATCAACGGGAAAACTCCAACGCGCTTTGAATAAAATATGCGAATGGACAAAGGCCTGGCGAATCCTCCTAAATGAGACAAAATCAACGCATGTAAATTTTACTTACAAGAGGGTAATCAACTTACCTCTATTTATAAACTCGGTACAAATTCCGTACGCAAACGAGGCGAAATATTTAGGCATGACCCTAGACGCAAAACTTAAGTGGAAGCCACACGTTAAAAAGAAACGAGATGAACTTGAAATCAAGCTACGAGAACTGAATTGGCTTATCGGACGTTATTCGAAACTAAGCGTATATAACAAACTGCTATTGTATAAGCAAGTGCTAAAACCATCTTGGACGTACGGTATACAACTTTGGGGTTGTACCAAACCAAGCAACATATCTATTTTAGAAACTTTTCAGAATAAGACACTAAGAGCAATCGTAAATGCTCCATGGTATATAAGAAATAGCGATTTACATCGAGATCTAGGCATCGCAACCGTGACCGACGAAGTAAGAAACTTTGCTCGCAAACTTCACACTCGCCTTCACGGCCATTGCAACCACGAAATAATCCGAACTTTGGATCAGACAAATCTTGCACGCCGACTACAACGAACAAGACCGTTGGATCTAGCGTCGTAAGAGGAAACCGCACATAATGACGGTATTGCAGGTGCTTTCGTTGGAAGGTAGCCTGCCAAACGCGATTACTATACAGAAGCATGAACTACTTGTTAAGGAAACTTAGTCGTAGTCTTACAAAGATTGGGAGGTTTTTTAGTGAGTAAGAATCTCACACTACTATGAGCACGCGCGTTCGATTCTCATAGTGCCTATGAAGGTTTTTACCCACCCACGGGAAAAAAAGAAAAAGAAAAAAAAAAAAAAAAAAAAAAAAAAAAAAAAAAAAAAAAAAAAAAAAAAAAAAAAAAAAAAAAAAAAAAAAAAGACTTAATTTTCTAAACATTTATATTTTTGTCTAATTCAATGGAGTCATTATTGAGTTGGATCGGTGTAGGTAAAGACATCTTAAGCCTAATGCTTTTGTAAATTTAGCCTCGAATGATAAGACCCTCTGAGTGATACAACATTTTTGATGCACACAAACAACCCTTGAAATAAAGTAATCGCAGTGAAAGTCACATTCAATTCAAGGCGTCGTTTCGGAAAAAGGTTTTTCAGTTAAATCTGAAGTTCATAAGCTAGCCAGATGTGGAAATCCTTTACAAACAATATATACTTTAACATAACAAATACAACGTCTAGCTGTAAACTGCATGACGGAATATCTTCGCTTCACCCTGACTATAAGCGTCATCTTGGGCCTGGGTCGTTTCTTACCGTCAAACACATATCCACATGAAAGCAAGACTGAGCATTCATCCTCAGTCCCATTCGAATAACATAGACTACCCCATTCTTACAAAAGCGACAAGTAATGCCACGTTTCCACCGGACACTAATCTGTAATTAATATAAATTTTCTTTAAATCCTCCAAATTACGCAACTTACTATATAAAGTTAAAAAATAAAAAGAAAAATAAAAAAAAAAAAATAAAAATAAAATAAAAATAATAAGATAAAAAATAAAGCCCCTCAACTTCAAATGCCCGAACCACTTTCAACCCTTTTTGAACACCTTTTTAACAAATTTGAGAAACGAAAAAATACACTAACTGTCCACGTATGACAGATCTGTCAGAATCACGATTTCTATTGGGGTGTTTACTTTTTTCGCTCCTGGAAAATCACATCGCCACTCTCTTGTGAGCGTCAAAATGACAGAAAAAGAGTGCACATGTCAAATTAATCCTATATTTGTCTGGTGGAATCACTTTGGGATTTATTATTACTCGTCTTCCGCTAATCTTCCTATTTTGGCTGGTGGAAACATAGTATTAGGTTTGCTAACGACCTAGAATCTAAAAGCCGATTCAGCATGCCCCCGATGATATTTTTTCAGACTCCAACTAAATTTCGGCTTGACCATGTCTTCTCCACAGACGGCTCTTATATAGGGACAGGGGCCGGTTCTAGGATTCATGGAGAACTGCTCCAGGCAGAAGCCCTTGCCATCACACAAAAATAAAAACAATATTCACCTTCTCTGACAGCTAAACAGCTCTCAAGCAGCTTACCTCACTTGTCGCTGAATCGAAGGTAGTTCTGGAAACAGTCACGGCGATCTAAGAACTAGTTAAAGACAACTTTATCATCCTTTACTGAATGCCACCCACAATGGCTTTGAGGGCAATGAATTAGCAGACAACCTACCTAAAGTCTGCAAATCTACACCACTCATAGAGTGGTCGTTTTACACTCACTCGATTGTGTAAAACGAGAAGCGTTTAAGATTTAACGATACTCGTTTTTTCAAACGACTGACATGTAGCAGTCGTGAGGTTTTCGTTTTCGTTCATAAACATTATTGTACTTCTATATGTCGGCAAGGTGACACGAGCAAAAATGTAAACAAAATATATCAAAAACTATGAGAAAATCGAAAATTTTTTAAAATTTTACAAATTCGGTCTTTGTTGTGACTATCGTTTACTCCATTTTCGTTTACTTGCCGCCCGTTTCGTTTTACAGAATAGGGGCCCTGGCTAACACACGTGGACAGTATTGGTCCAAAAAATTCTTTCCCAGATCTCCTGGATCTAGTACCCTGACCAACCTGGACAGAGCTAGTTTAAAAATCCTCACTGTGTGCTGACTTATAACTGATGTTATTAAAAGAAATCATATGAAAAAAATCACACGTATCAGGAAATGTCTAAAATTTTAACAAAAACAGCTATAACGAGCTTTAGAGTTTCAAAATCTTCTGAGATTTAACTCAAAAACAGAAAAGCGGTTTTAAAAAACAATTTTTTAAATCTTCTAGTATCTTAAAGGTAAAAGCTATCTTGTTGTTATTTGGTTAAAATACACTTCGTGCAAAAAGAAAGCAATGTGCTTTAAAAAAAATTTTAATTGCCGTTTCTGACCTAAGTTTTTCGAAGCCTCTTTAAAACACGAAAGAAAAAGGGAGCTTGTTTTACCATTTACGCAAAAACCGGTGGCCATAGAATTAAAAAAAAAAAAAAACAAATGATAGCACATTTCGATAGTGCTATTCGAAAAAAGTTTCATGGAAAATGAATGGATTTTAAATTTAAAAAATTATAAAAAGGTCAAAAGAAGGTATGTTTCCTGCTCTATCTCATAAACGGTATAAAGTATAACTCTGAACAAAATAACGGGCATTTACCAATAGTCCATCTTGTGCATTTTTTTTTTAAACTATAGCGAACTTGGAATATTCAGAAACTTCGAAGATTCGATTCAAAAGCGTAAAAAAATTTTCGAAAAAGATTTTTTAAATGTTTCTAGCCCGTTAACGATTATGACAATCTTATTAAAATTTGGCTGAAGTATACGAAACGTTTACAACGCTAGCTAACTGCATTAAAAGTGTTTGAAAACTGCTGTTTCCAACCTCAAGTTTTTAAACCCATTAAAGTAAACATCTGAAAACAATAAGTTATACTATTTTCTCAGAAATCCATGTCCCAAGGATTTTATGAAAAGTGGCAAATGGAAAAATGAATAGCGGTATTTGCAAAAATAAACTAAATTGCTGTTTTATGGATTTTCAATTTTGAAAATGACAAAAAAAGGCCAAGAAATATATTCTCTTCCCTTTATTTTCGAACCGGTAAGTGCAAAAACTTTTAAAAAAATAACGGACCTAGTCCATCTTTTGAAATTAAAAAACTAAAGCAGTTTTGAAATAGTAAATGGTTTCCTAAATGTGCTTAAAAACACTTAAGTTGGCCGACTAAAAAGATGCTGCTAGCAAATATATCGTAACCTCTGGGCCACTTGTTTTATATCGACCAAATTTGACGCAAGCACAACCACATGAACTTTAACCAACACAAAAGCTTAAAAAAAAAATGTATTTCAAAGACAAAATATTGCATTTTAAACTTTTTGACGCGAACAAAAAGGCTGACGCCGCACTGTGGGATTACAAGGGACCAAAGGCAAAACCCGTGGCAAAAATACTAAATTCGATGTTTTTTTTTATTGGTTTTTTTTTCTTATCTAATGGAAATATAAAAGAGCTTCAAAAACAGCAAACAAAATAGTTTTCGGCGAACTATTTTGACTTATACAGCTTTTCGAAGTTAGTCAACTTTGCTCTAAAGAAACGCGTAACAAAAAAAAAACTAATTTCTTTTCTGCAATTGCGAGATACCTAATAAAAATTATGAATATTCTTTAACATAATCTAGTAGCCTCGTGTAAAGGCAAACAAAATTTTATTAAAAAAAAAAATAAAAAAAAAGTTTCTACTATTTTTAATAAATAAAAGAATAGTACACATTTTTGTGGAAGTTTTTTTATTTGCTTTCAGTTGAGCAACATAAAACGTCTTCCAAGTTCACGCGGAAAATCGACCAGGATAGTTGGCACTAGCTATTTGTTAAACCGTATGCAAAATTGTAGCTGAAAATTTTCGCACTCTTCGGAGAAATTGTAATTTGTTTAAAAACTAGTGGGAGGGTTACAATCCGCTTAGGCGAATCGTTGGATACCCCATTCCAATTGACCACTTTCAAGCTCCGAATTGTGTCATAAATCTTGGTTGTTAAATTGCAGTTTCTATTAACTTCAACTGTATTTAGAATTTCTCTGTTAAAGAATCTTCTCCCTTAAAAAGGGGCGGGGCATCCACCCCTTTTCAATAAGATCGTTTTTTTTTTGTTTATAATTTTTATCAGAAGTGGTATACACGTGTTGATTGCACTTTCACATTTAAAATTTGGTTTATACTTAAAAACGCCCCCAAAAGTGGGTGTGGCAAAAATGTATACATTTCAGTTGATAGCTTTCACACACATCTGAACATTTTATAGCGCAAGTTTTTTGGATTCAAAGAAAATATATTGAATAAAAAGCGTTTATTAAAATGCAAATGAAATATGACCACGCCGAAAAGGGGGCGGGTTTTGCCTTTTTTTGAAATGTCAATCGCAATACACTTAAGCGAGGATAACGCGTACCAAATTTCAGCTTCCTACGACAACTTAGAATTTTCGTGCTAATAAGTAAAGTGGGCGTGTCAGTGGGCGGATTTTAAAAAATTTTACACTTGTAGTGCTTCGGAACCTAGGAAGAACAGATATTAAGTTTCAAGCTCCTAGCTCAAAATTTAAGGCCTACAAACTACCGACACACGGACGGACGGACATGGCTCATTCGACCAACAATTCGGTCTCGATCATATGCCCTTAAGGTCTTGGGGGTCTACGATGGTTATTTCTCTATGTTACAAACTATGAATCAAACTTAATATACTCAAATCGATAAACTTTTACTTGATATTTTATGTAGAAAACACTTTGTTCTAAATTTTGTAAAAAGAAAGCTTTGGGTCACGCCCACATTTGGAGGCAGAATTCAAGAATAATCTCTAGTTCCCCACATAAACATGTTTCGTACCATAATTAAGGAAAGAATAACAAAATAAATGTAGCATATGAGGTACACCAGATTATATTCTAGAATTTTTTAGTCAAAGTTTTTGGCCACGCCCATTTCTAGGGTCCACTTTACAAAATTATTGAAACTCAACCATTTTTTTCAAATTCCATAAGTTTTAGGACTGTTTTTATAGTTTTACCTTAATGCCTTATTTTGATAATTCCCCTGTCTAAGAAAACCTCACTTCAGCAAATTATTTCGAAACACGCAGGGCAGCCAATTTCCTTAAATTAACGTTATTTATAGTTCCTGAAATAAATAATAAGAAGACGAAAAAATTGTGCCGATATCCTTATGCGTTCGAAAGTTATGATTTTTACAACGAAAAATTCATTTGGGACCACAATGCGCCGCGAACTGTCAAAGTTAATTAACAATTCGCAACGACTGCCCATTTTCCACGAACTGTGTGAAAACAAGTACATATGCAAATTTATAGGTTATTTGGATACACTAATATTTTTGGCTACGAAAAAGTCAAAAGTTCGTGCGCAAAAGCCCTAAAATCGTATTAATCGCAATAACTCAATTCGTTCGCTCGCGGTCATGTGTACTCAATTAACTCAATTCGTTCGCTCGCGGTCATGTGCACAGTCCTTAACCGTTCTTTTACCTACTATAAAGTTTTTGCCTGAAACACTTTGAAAAAAGACATCCATTTTAAACTCTTCATTTCTCGAACAGTTGTCAATACATTCGAAAAAACTACATTTTCTAATAGAGACTCAATAATTTACTAAGCCTAAGTTTCGTTTTTCTAGTTCCTGCCTTTAAAACTTTTCAAAATACTAACCATATTGGGGTCCTTTTTCCATTTTTGGACGGACCGCTAAAAAGACGGTGAAAGCGTTTCAAATGAAGTGCAACGTTCGAATTTCAGAACAATAAAAATTTTGAACATAAATTAGTCTCGATTCGGCTGTGACTTATGGTTCTTTTTGTCATACCCTCAGCCGACGTTATTTAAGCTTGGTGTTCCTTACTCCCTTTGCATGTTCAGCTATAGTTAACTTCAACTCCATTGTTATAATTTGACAGTTGAAAAAATAGCTACACTTCGTTTGCAGTTGTCACACAACTGCGTCATGACAAAATACCTTCGAGTTCGGGAACAGCTTGTTTTGTGTGCTGGAGTTCCTTTGGCAACCACTCACAGGAGGCATAACCATGTGCATGCGACAAGCGAGTAGGTACTCGACAAAAGCCCTCGCCGACTCAAAGAACTTCTTTTCCTATTATTGTGTTCGTTCTGAAGAATTCCGCTTTGTTTTCATTTCTAGCATTGTTCCCCTTTTCATAATTTCATAATTCAGGGATTTTTTCTAGAACGCGGAACGAATGCATTTCAAAAACAAAAACAAAAAACCCTCAAAGGAACGAAATCAATAACACACACGGATTGTTGTTGTTGTTCTTGGGGAAAAGAATGCATTCCAAGATGCAGTTGAAAAGTATCTATTATTTTATGGCCAAAGGAATTGGGAACACACAGCTTAAGAAGATTGCATCGGACCGGAGGGAGTTTTTCGTTTTCTTCTCTTCTTCAGTGCCGTGGAAGCCGGTCGGAGTACCCTTTGGGCGACTCAGACTCAGGGCGGCGTCAATGTGGTGCCGTTCCAGATTGAACGCTTTTGTTTCTCGATGTCACTGTCCATCGGGCTGGCGGTGTTCGGTGGGGCGATAGTGTTCTTGTGCGTTCGCAAAGTGTGTCATGCTCAATTAGTGCGAGGATGATTGTTTTCCTTGTACACACCCAGATTGGGTTGTGTCGTCGTTTGTACCTCGGCACACCGTAGTCGACGTCGGTCGTTGTCGTGGGGCTTTTGTTTTGATTTTCATCTCTTGGAAAGGGGATAAAATATTTCCCCGAACAAAGCACACTGAAGTGTCGATACAAATCGGTGCGTAGGGCAAAACAGTTTACGGGTAAGAGGATTATGGGGAATGAGTTACGCAAACCGTACACCATTGGAAGCAGACTAAGGAATTTCGCTTTGATTGAGCAATCCAGGTTTTTCTTTTTTAAGAATGAGGAAGTGCGTGTACACTTGACACGGTTCTTATTTCGAAGGAGACTTTCTCATCGAAATCAATTTAAATTGGGTCATTGCGTGGGACTGAGTCCTTTTTTCGTGACAAGTATTGCGCGATCCAATTTTAATCTGAATACCGTTCGGAAAAAATAACGTTAAAAATAAATTATTTCTCCGAAAGGTTAAAACCAAAGTATGAAAGTTCAATGTCAGGAATATTTTGCAAAGTGACGTCATTAGGACTTCCAAAAAACCGTGACCATTCCTCTAAGGGTTGTTTTTAAGTGCTGAGTTAAGCCCAGCTTAAAGCAAGATCTTTTTAGTGCGGAGTTAACTCCGTCAACAAAGTTATCAAAATCTCTGACTCTCGAAATTATTGACTCTCCCAGCTCTCATTTCACATAGAAAACCCCAGGAAAAGAAGTTCGAGTTATTCTCAAATGTCATTTTTCACAGCAACAAGCAAATTAACTGAAATCCCACGCACATTATGTTCTTCCGAAATAAGCCGAGATTAACTAACCAAATTTGGTGAGTTAAGCCGAGGTTAACCCCAGATCTTAGTTCACTGAAAAACTCATTTCTGGCGTTAATCTCAGTTAAACTCGAAAAGTCCGGCCCTAAGCAGCACGAACAAATTCTAAAGGAAAAGTAAACTAAACAAGTTCCAGAGAACTTTTTTCCAAAACAGTCCAAAATTTATTGTGCAAGATGTTCAGATCGGGACTTGCAGATAGCCAATCTTATGCACTTATAACTTCCGGAACGTGTCGTTAAGCCGAGTCTTTTGTTTTTGTCTTATAAGCAAGAGCTGATAAAACAAAACTGAACTTTTATGGTTAATTGACAGGTTTAAAACTCTGCCTTTGTAGACTTTTTGACCTGTTTGACACCCTTGTCGAGAAAATTAAGTTCTGTCGTACTGCCTAGGCCAGTCCCGCATTACAGAAGCTGAGTTCTGCCTTTTTTTTATTAAACTATCGGCGTTTTTAGAGTGTCTAGCATATATTTTGTAATTCTATTTGTTGGAAAACTCTTCAAGGCTTACCGACCAACACCAGAGGCACAAACTTTCACAAGAAATGTATTGAAGCATATTGGAGCACTAAACAAGACGGAAAACTCGTCGGACTTACGATCATGAAACCAAAGTTCGCTGCAATGTATTAAGAGACACACAAGGACAAAAAACCAACACAAGGTCGGTGGCTGTTCCACCACCGACCTCCGATCCCAGTTAATATGTAAATCGCCTGACATCATTTGTTAGATTATTCAAATCTTCTAAGTCGACTTTACTTACATTCTTTAAAGCTTCATGACAAATGCTATAAGAAACCTTCACTTTAAGCTTCTGAGTTACCCTCCAGCCGTTGGTACATGTTTCTCAACCTTGGTGATGTGTCGAAATTCCCTTCTATTCTTAGACTTATTTATGTTTTGAATATTCTTGAGCTATTTTACCACCCCCACGTGTGTGTTTGTGCGACTTTAATCCTCATCACCTTGTTAATCTCTAAATTATTAGTTAAAGCTCCTTGCTTGCTCCGTGATATTGCCACCACTCAGTGCGAGCTCATTCGCCATTCGGATTTGCTTAATTAATAAATAACCACTTCGATTGGGATTTATTCGGTAAATCATCGGATAGATACGACGGAACTCGTTCGTCATTATTAACATATTACCACGGGTCTGTGAATGAGGTTTGCCAAAAGATACATTTTCGTGGGAAAGAATAAGTCTTTAAATCTTGATATCGTTTCTATGGAAAGAAGAGTTCATTTTTTTTATGAAATCAAATTTGTTGAGGGTCAGGAATTTATATTCGTTTTGATAAGCAACACGAAATGCAGTATTTGCCCCATTAGTGTATCTTTTGCTGATAACCGAAAGTGTCATCTACTAAACGCACATCGAAAAAGGTTAATGGCACACGAAACATAAGCGTTCCGAGATAAGTATCTCATTTTTCGTTCGAATAGCGTTGGTCACTCCACCATCAGGATGATGGAGAAACCCCAACTAACTGATAAAATAAAAGAAAAGTTTTTCTTTTTTCCTTTGCCTTCTTTAGATCCTCTTTCGTCGATATTATTTATTTAAACGATTGACATTTTAATTCCTCTTGTACACTTGGAAGAGCGGCTTCGCTTCGCCCTCAATCAATCATTGTAAGTCGACCCCCACCCAACCATACACACGCACACACGTGATGGTTTGACGGAGGAAGAAGGACCGTCCAACGGCCGACCATTCGGTGTTGGCTGTGTGAACAAAGTCAATTGAGTTGTTTACTAGGCGATATAGGGACGGGCCAGCCATGCTCATACCTCCTCGCTACAAGACTGAAGGGTCTGTGGAAGGCAGGGTATATGTGGAGTTTGGACAATTGGCGCGACGACTGCTGAATTGACCCAAAATAAGTTGAAAGATATTTATCGGCTTCGATAAGCGACCAAAGGAAGAAGATAATAACATTTGCTGATAAGCTAACTAGTGGGAATGAGGGCAGACATACAATTGTAGAAAAAGGAAGCCATGAGGTTGTAGTGGGAATTTGTCGGAATAAGTTTTGAGTTTAAGTACAGTTTCTAGGAAATAAAATGCTTATACGAAGTGAGTTTTAAAAAGGACCTCACTATACGAAGTGAGTTTTAAAGGAACCCATTCATTCTTTAAGTTTAAAAACCGGAAACTTTTAGTGATCGCCAGTGATATATGATATTTCCTGGCTGGATAGTTTAAATTTTTACCAACTTAAGACCTGGGGTAAATAGGTTCGCCCGTACCGTGGTTTGATTCACCGAGAGATTGAAATTATGGGCGAAAAGATTCTGGCATACTTTATCGAAGGCATTTGACCGAGTCTTGCATTACGCGTTCGAGCCGAAATTGCAAACTCAGGGCTCAGTTGGCATGTACTTTTTTTAGAGATGAAAGCAGACGACAAATTTTGGCCCAATGAACAATTGCTACATTTTCACAGGCAGTTACGTTCGCATCAAAAAAGAGAACCAGCAGACAGAGTAAGTTATGCACGTATACGTGCGGTGACGATGCGGCAGCGCACGTCCTTCTTGCGGTTAAAACTTGTGGAGACCGCCGCGTCACTGTGCATTGCAGACTCTATCGAGCGTCAAACCCCCAAAAGTGTGGACTGAGCTGATACAGTACCGCTTTTTTTTCGTTTTTTATAATTCACCTTTGTTCAAGGGATTATAACTACCCTTATATTGAGTTTGTATAACGCGAGTGGAAAGGAACAGAGGAGAGAGAGGAGAGGTACTGGTGCACTTTGGTTTTGAACTGCTGAGGGCTGTAGGTACGAGGAAAAACCACGCGTGGAAGCCGGTTTCACATTCGTGAAGTTCTGCTGAGGGAAGAATTCCAGTATAGAGCTGTACGTCCGAAGTTAAGCTCAAGGGTGAACTCGTGAGCACTTGTGCTTGTCCGAGTTCAACGGTTAAACTGTTAAGAGGTAGGTTGGAGAGGTGAGGTTTGAGAGGTGGGTTGAAGCTGGCTATTTCACTTGAGCAATCTTTGTAGAAGAAACGATAAAACAATGCGAGACAGGCGACGTTGCGGCGGTGTTCAAGTGAATCAAGCGATTTTGCTATGATGGGGTCCCCTATCAGTTTTTTCGCACGCTTCTAGGATAGGATTCAGTAGGTGCAAAGTTGTCTTTGGTGTACCAGCCCATACATGGGAGTTATATTCCAACCTAGGGCGTATATTCGCTTTGTATATGTTTGCCAAATCCAAGGGTGAAAAATATTTCTTGCATCGCTTTAAGAAACCTAGGCATTTCGCAGTATACTTGACCACTTTAAATATGTGGTCGTTCCAACGTAAGTTGTCATTGACACACATACCAAGAATTTAGAGCTTATCAGTTTCTGCAATGGTTCGTGTCTGAAGGTTTCGATGCATTAAATTCCACTCTGTAGGAGGAGCCCCATATTAATATAGTGTCGATGGATTAAGTCGGAATTAAGAGAGTTCAACATGCCTAACCTTCCCGTTTCAACATCCGCTGGGGACGGACGTTTACTTGGGAATGAGTATGAGAAACTTAGAGTACTGTCGTCAGCGAATGAGTGGATTGTATTAGAAGTGGCAGACAAAAGATCGTTTATAAAGATCAGAAAAACTGTTGGATATAAAACGGATCCCTGGGGCACACCAGCATTTATATGGTGGACATTGGATTTGAAACCATCCAGAACTACACGGATTGACCGCTTCGAAAGATAATTCTAATCGATTCAATAAGCGTATCGTCAATCCCGAATGCTCCTAGTTTAGATAGAAGGACCGGATGCCAAACTCTGTCAAACGCCTTAGAAATATCGAGAACAATTACTTTGCTTCCACCTAAAAGATCCAAGGAGCGATTCCACTTTTCGGAGAGATAAGCCATCAGATCTCCCGTGGATCTTTTGCTACGGAAGCAATATTGCCGGTCATTTAGTAGCTTACGTGACTCCAGATATTTGATAATTTGGCGGCTGATCCGCTACGTCACCACGCGTCAAAAAAACGCAAGTATAGGTACATCGGGTCTAAGGTAGGCATCAGTAATGACAAGCTTAAAGTCTTCCTTTCACCGGGCCTTGAAGAAAAAAAGTATATAAAACCAAAAGGTGACTGAGCACATTCACTCTAATTTTGAATCCGACAATTTGTTAACTTTTGTAAGAGCGGAAATCATCGACATCAGCATTATCCAGAGTTCCGGCATTTCTATGTCTTTTGTGTACTCAGTGTTCTCACTTAGGAGCGTTTTATAATTATTTTTAAGGCCCAAAAATAAATCTTAGCTCAGATGATTTAAAGGTGGTTACAGTTCAGTCAACAAAACCTCTAATTAGGTTACATGGCTCATGAAACTTACTGGCTAAGATTTTCTTCTAACCTCAAACTTGTTTTCTTTGAATAAATTGCCTGGGTAGAGGTCTCAAACTCAAAAGAGGTGACATATCAAACTCAAAAGAGGTGACATATCAAACCCAAAAGAATTAGCAATAAGATCGAAAAATTGAGAATTTTGAATCTGAAATCAATCTCTGATCAGAAATAGATCTCATGCGTTCTCAGTCTTGAAGTTTGGACCACCCAATTATGTATACATAAACCAAGAGGGCTAAATTACGACTAGCTAATGAACCTTGTGTCATTTGTCAGATTCATAACTACCCGATTTCCGCGATTGGAAAATTACTGAAAAACATCTACTAGGAAAATCATGTGAAAACACTGTTTTCAGTAATTTTTCAGCAATCTCCCGATGATGAAAATCGGTAGGTCATGAAGCTGATCTGTAAAGATGTGCTTTTCCAAACTCCACCTAAGCAAAGCTCTATCAAGCGGTGTTTATACTTGATGAGTGAAAAAATTTAAAAAAAAAACTCAATTTTTTCGAGCGAGCACTAATCCTCGATTAATATAAATCTTTATTCAATCCTCTACAAATCACGCGATTTACCATACAAATTTAAATAATCTCGGCAAGCGATTAAAAACAAATCCTCTCATAAATCCCATTCACGCCATTCACAAACCTATTTTCTGCACTTTTGTAACAGTTTAAGAATCAAAAAAGGAAACTGAAACTATCCCTGTACGACAGATCTGTCACAAGTACGTTTTCTATTGTGACTTTTACTGAGGAAATCGTTTTTCGCTCCTGGGAAATGACATCGCCACTCTCTTTTGAGAGCCAAAACGACAGAAACAGAGTTCTTGTGTCAAATTAATCCTATATTTGTCCGATGGAGCCACTTTAGGATTTATTTTTAATCGTCTCCCGCTAATCTTCTTTTAATTGTCGGATAACTGTAACTAACAATTAAGTAAGTGATTTTTTACTGCTTTTGGGAAAAATTACATTTTACATATTTAGAGTTATGAAAAAAAAGGTTTTTAAAGAAAATTATGGCAAAAAACGTGAAAATCCAGTTTTTCTAAACTTTTTCTCCCCTTAAATGGGCACTTTAAGTAAAGTGAAAAAATTTCTCGTAAATTTGCCAAAAAGAATATGAAAATGCAAACACATTTTAAAAATAAAAATTGAACTACAATAATTTTGGAGGAATTGGCGGCCATTTAGATTTTTTTCGAAACATCCTGACTTTGGCGGCAAAACAATTTTTTTTCTCTCCACCACGTTTTTTCTGGCATTAATATGCAACTTCCCTCCAATTTTTATGGAAATCGGACAATACTTCCTCGATTTATCGCGATTTTAGTGAAAAAATCCTTAGCATTAAAAATTTTGAAATTTTGAGGTTAGGATTCACTTTGAAAGCATCTCTATCAGTCAGTCTTGTAGCTCTTTTCGCTCCGAAGAAACCCTTTTATGTTTTTTTTTCGTCCTAGCTCTATAAGAACCCGAGATATTAGGAAAAAAGTGTTTCGAGGCTCCAGAAAATTGGTAAAAAGCCACATTTTCCCGCTTCTCCCGCGCAGCACAGGATTGATTTTACCAAATTTTATTTTTTTAACAACGTCTTATAATTTTAAACACGAAAATGAATTATTTTGCACTCTGAGTTACATCCATATTATATGACAATTTCACTCTACTATTTAAGGGCAATGCTTTCAACATCTGTTATGGCGCCCAACGTGGGGCCCGAAGCCATCAGGACCGTCAGATAAGGTTAGGTAATGTTGGGTGGCTTTCCCCGCTGGGCTTAAACACACTTAGACCAAAGGAGGTCCATTCTGATATCACTAGTAGGACCGGAGTTACCAGCCCTAGGACCTAAATGATGGCTACCCGTTTGGGTGGGAGGGTTCTAGGCAAAGTGAGATTAATAGTCTCATACTTTGTCGCCAGCTTTCTGAAATAACACCCAAAAGAAAAACTGGATAAAAAAACCAAAAAATGTCAATTTAGCGAGTTCCTGGGAAAACTCAGCCAAATATTTTTAAAATTTGTAATTTTTCCCATTTTAAAATGTGCAAAATTCTGGCTCCTCCCCTTAAAAAATTAAGAAAGGGAAGAACGACAAAATTTGAACTAGCTGATAAAAATTTCAAGAATAAACAAGTGAGTAAGTTCAAGAGTTCGTTCGTAACGAACTTCTAAATACCCGACCCTAATTAGTTACACAGCAACACCGAATTTTGAAGTTTTTTGGCTTGAATTAATTCATTGCACGTCAATTACCCCCACGCCTCCAAAAATGGTCATGGACTAAGGAGGGAAACTGTTAAACTTATTTCGTTAGAACCGTAATGGGTCAAAGACGAAAATCTAAGCCAAAAAATAACAGTTTTTTTTTCTAAAAATGTTGTCTAAAACTGGGAGCAGCTCAAAACTTTGTACGAAACTAACTTAGAGAATGTCTATCATCTTTAATAATATTTTTTGACTTACAGTGAATTTTCAGAGAAAGCAGGTTTTGAAAGATATAATACTGTAAAAGAGGGCATGTTCGAAACTGTGTGCGCTTAAATTTTCGCCGTGTTTAAGGTTTTAAGTTGCAATTTCTATACACTATAATTTAAGGTCCTGTTTAAATTGGTCAAAAGGTCTTTTGAAATAAAATGTGAACCGAAGTTACGTGGCCTACGGCGGACTTAATCAAGTTTAACACTTTGTGCAACGTAAGAACCAAGCCGTGCCCCAGTTTCAGCTCTCTAGCTTGATTTTGGAGACCTTAAATCTGCACACATACAGACGGACATGGCTTAGTCAATTCAGCTGTCGGTCTCGATAATATTTAAAAGACCTTAGGGTCTACGGTGATTATTTCACTGTGTTATTTCACAAACTATGCATTAAAATTAATATACCTTGGGTGGGGTATAAAAATGAAAATTGCCGAAAGTAAGGAAAGGAAAAAAGAAGCAAGCAGGGGGTTGAGAGGGCCAATCGCACCCGTCATGCGCTTTGTATGTAAGCACCTACGTCACAGCCAATCACAAAATGACTAGTCCAAATTAGGCTGGGGAAAATTTCTACCTGGGTGAAAATTATTTGTACCAAATTTTGATTTTTTTTACCAAATTCTGGGAACATCACTTTCATAAAGCGACAGTTTTCAAAAAGCAGATTTTTGCTGTGCACGTGCGTCGTTGGCTCGGGTGGCGGGAGCGGGTCATAATTCTGTTTTCATAATTGTGCTTTCAAAGTTTTGCTTTTCAAAATTCTGCATTTTCGAAAAAAAAATGTCCGCTTTCAAATTTCTGACTTCAGCAAATAAAATTCAGCTAATTCCCCTCTTCTAAGCTGACTTTTTACACTTTTGAAATAAAGCAAAGGTAAAAAATAAACACATGCAGGGGGTTGCAGGGTGCGCCACGCCCCCCATACATATTTCAATGTGTCGCTTTGTCAAAGTTGCATTTTTAGAATTATGTAAAACATAATTTTGATAAGCAGAATTTTAAAAAGCAGAATTGTGAATGCAGAACTGAAAAGCAGACTTTGGTAAAGAGAATTTTTACCCCACCCTATTAGGATATTGAGCTAAAAAAAGATAAAAAAATTTTCGGTGTTATTTCTTCCGTTTAACTTTTTGGTTTTTTTTTCCAACAATTCTGTCGTAATTTCCTTGAGTTTGGCGGATTTTTCTTCTTCGTTTTTAATTTTTTTTTCTTAACGTTTTTTGGCGAAATTTCAGGGTGCCCTTACGACGGGAGCAGGTCATTATTCTGCTTTCAAAATTGTGTTTTTTCAAAAAATTATTCAGCTTTTAAAATTCTGCTTTCAAAATCTTTCAAATTCTGACTTGAGCAATAAAATTCTTCTTAAACAAGCTTTTCACTTTTTTGGCGTAAAGCAGAGGTAAAAAGGAAGCAGGCAAGAGGGTTGCAGGGGGAGGTGCACCCTCAATTCATATTTCACCGGGTAGCTTTGTAAAAGTTGCATTTTCAGAACTTTGTAAAACATAATTTTGAAAAGCAGATTAATGTTGACCACGGCAGAACGATTGACCCCAACCCCCTTATGTCCGACCTAGCCGGACTTATCGGAGCTGTACCCCGACATCCAAGCAGCTAACAAGCCACCCAGCGGCCCAACCATTACTCGCAATTACCCTTAGCAATCGTCCTGCACAAGGAAGTAAGGGATATTTCTTTGCCTGGTAAGCAATGTCATGGAAATTGGTCAAGTCATGGTAAGCAGCTTGGCCGCTGACTGCGGTCGGTAACCCTAGCACAACCGAAATGATGCTTTTGATTACCAAAACCAAAGTCCCCGATTTCACCTTTCATGAAAGTCGGCTTTTCACTTCCAGTGGTAGGAAACTCGGTGTTATGCTTGACCCAAAAACTAACATGCAACAAATATCGAACACAGGTTAAAGAGGCCATTGCGCTTTCTATGTTTTTGTACAAAAAAGAACTTTTTCTCAATCGCTCATATCTGTGAAAATACTTGGCAAAAATGTAAAAATAGAAACATTGTGTCCATCTATATAAATAAACCATTCATTTGAAGTAAGGATCATGCATATCCGTTTTGTATTTAAGGAGTTTTCTATCCCCAATTTTGAAGCAAAGACTATTAATATAATGATGTCTTCTCAGGAAGACAGGGTCGCTAAAATTTAATGCGCTGACAAATTATGAATCAATAGGCGAAAACATACGCGCTACATTTCACTCCTTTTAACTTCAACATTCTCCAGACTCCAGTTGAACGAGACTGGGATATAATTACTGCAGATCAGAGGTGACCCATCCGTCACAACACTTTATTGGTTTTAAACATTTTCGTTGGGTTTTTGATGTCGAATACGTGGTTGATGATATCAATTGATGGCTTGCTTAAATATTTAGTACACCTACCTCCGACGCGGGGAGGCACTCATTTTTATTATCGACTTGAAATTCGATTCGAATCGGAATTTCCTGGGCATTGCGGCAGGGGGCTGTGTTTGCACAGAGACCTGCCTTAAAGTGGCACCATGTGCGCTAGCTGCTGCTCTTATTCTCGGATCACTTGTTATGTTTGCCGTTCCTAATGATTGGCTTCTGCTGTTGCTGCTGCTATCGGGCTTTGACTTTGCTCCTCTTGACAGGTTTGCAGGCATCAATTCAGTACATCGCCTTTAATATTTGATGTATCTGTGTATATATGGCATACAGATGCGGACATTCCACACTACTATTTGCTCGTTATCGGGGTTGATGGGGGGATCCACTTTCAGTACTTGTGTGTTTGTTGTAAATATGAGAGTGGATATTTAATATTTACCAATGGTCGTGCAAGTGAATTCAATTTGCGACGACGAGGACCACGGCGAGCCCCATATACTATATACATGATGCGGTACTGGGCCTCCCTGTAGGCCTAACAAATTGCTGTTTGTTGTTTGATTCCGAGTTTGTGCGATACAACGGAAAAAGTCAACACTACGCGCTCATGATATCCTCGATTGTACAATTGCGGAATGTTTCCATGGTATTTCTCGGTTTTTGTGCGGATTTTATATTTATTCCCAATCAGGGATAGATAGATTTAATTAACTCCACTTGAGTGTGTTGGCTTATGCGCCTCGGTCTACCCCGCACATCAGAGGTTACAAACTCATTAATATGTTGCCGTTTCAATGGGTTTGTAATTAAGTGCATTTATGGATACGTTTATCGAGTGTGTACCCGCATTATATCCCCCCCTCTAGTTTGTGTGTGTGAACAGTGTTGCCCTACGTAAAGTGGATACTTGCAATAATTGATTTTTGTTTAATCATTTTCACTTTACACTGGTGATTATGTAGCAGAGCTCTTTGTGGTATCTGGCTGCATCGATGAGTGGTATTTATGGTTGGAATTTATGGGTGGACGCTATGGCTTTTTCTGCAGACATCTAAAGTTTGCTTTAGACACGTGCAATATACTTTAAAGACCGCTTGTTATATGGTGGGGTATGTTTTCCATTCACCCTGAAAGTGTACTCCATCCAAGGGGAAGCTTTATAAATGTATGCCCCTACCCCCAAACATGCAAGCGTATAGTTAGATTCGTTCCGCATTTGCGTCCCTTTTCAGTTCAGGAAATTGCTTCGAGGCGATTTTATTAAAAACGATTCGGAAATTGCAATGATACTGAAATCAGTTTGTGTATAGTGATTGTGCGGTCAGCACAAAAAATACTCAGCTTCTGGCAGGACAATTTGCCCGAGGGTCGACTGAATGGATCGGACAGGACGGACGAGAGACGAACAGATTTGTAAATAATCAGTGCTGGAGCTGCCTTTGGTGGATATGAGGAGGATAAAATCCAAAACCATTTAGTCAACTGGGGATTCAAATCGGGAAAAATAAATACAACTAAAGTTTATGTGTTGCGGGAGAGCATTTATGTTCTTTTTCTGCTGTCCCGGCGGGTGGGAAACTTCAGCTTTAAAATCTTGGGTTACTTTATGTGTCGGTTTTGCAGGAGCTGGACTAAGACTAACTGGTTTTACAGCCATTTCCAAAAATTAATTGTATCTTGATGGATTTTCTGGAGTCCTAGAAGTTAGTCCTTTGTTCTTTGGAGGACTAATACTAACTGGTTTTACAGCCATTTCCATGGATTAATTGTTGTTTTACGGATTTTTTGGAGGACTTTCAAATAGTTTTACGAAATAAGAATCAGCTCAGTGGCTGGAAAATAATTTTACTCTGTAGTAGAAGTGACAGAAAAACTAGGGATCAGTTCCACGAGAAAAGGGGAACCTCACACAGTTTTAAGACTGGCACAACAAAGCTTGATCGAGCATGTGATAGAGACAGTGTCGGACTTTATATAACTGGCTTGGCTGGGCTTGGTTTTCGACTGGGAAAGTAGCTTTATGGTCGTATAACTGGGATAGACAAATGAATGACTATGTCCCAGGACAAACAAGACTATACTCCGCCTTATGATGGAAAATGAATCTAACTGCCTTGCGATGAGCCGCTGTACACGGGTCGAACCTGAAAACCACAATCGCGATGGGCAAAGCCCAAGTGTGTTTCAGGCAGAACTCCACCCCATTTAAGAGCGCGCCAACCAAATCTTAATCTCTGGTCAACCAAATCTACAGTCAAGCGGCTATAAAAGCCCTAAGTTCGCACATCATTGACTCCAAATCAATCATGCACTGCTTCAATACCCTACAGAAGCTAAGCTCAAGGAACAAAACCAAACGGGGGTGAGTTGCTGGTCACTTAGGTATTGATGGCAATGAAAATGTTGATGACTTAGCTAGAAAAGGATCGGAAACCCATTTCCAGGGACTTGAACCTTCCCACTCCCGAATCGGCGATAAGCGAAATTATAAATAAAATTATAAAAATATGGGAGCATGCTAAATGCATCTCGTATTGGGTGGTTACCCTAGGCCTAAGACGGGCCACACAACCCTTCACCAAAAAAGCCAAAAGTTGCCTAAATCTAATAAGGCATGATTTTAAAAACCTTTTAGGGTGCCTTACAGGCCACCACCGGTTCAGATATCACTTTTCAAAATCAAAATAGTCGACTCTCCAGAATCTCGGCTTTGTCTTGAAGAAGATGAAAGTGCTGAACATTTCCTATGTGAATGTCAAGCCCTTAATAGTATTAGACGGAACTTATTCTTCAGAGAACGATTGAGTACGGAAGACACTACGATTTCCTCTGCTAGCAGCGTTATTAAATTCGCACGGAAATTGAATAACCCCGTAGCCTTACTAGCCTGACGCTCACAGCAAAAAAGATCTCTTTAGGTCGAGGCGCCTTACTTTGCAATAGGCGAGTGAGGAATAATTAAAATAAAAAAAAAAATTTCTTGCGAATGGTTAAAGTAGGATTAAAATATAGTAATTCGAGAATATGAGGTCAAAAAGTGTAACTTTTCCTCTCAAGGGCATAGTTCAGTCTTAAAAATGAAGTGCGCAACAGCTCGAAGTGAACCAGAGCCAACTTCTAAACCATGTATGCTGTGTGTGTGTTGCATTCTCCACACACAAGTGGAACTACATTTTTTGTCGATCTGAAAAAAAAACTGACTTCAGGAAAAACAGACTGCTGTCTTCAACTCACAGAATTTGGACTCTTTCCTTAAACACCGAAGGAACTAGACTTAGTTATACGAGAATTGGACTCGTTTCTATGACTTTTCTAATTTTCTATGATATGGGTGCAGCTCCTGAAAGATAACAGCCACCAACTATAACTTCCAGCCTGGCCAGCCACCAAAAAATCTAGTTCCGCAAGTGAGATTGCTAAGGGAGAGTTGGAGCTTGATTAAGACACTCTCTATTCTCGAGAAACTTTGCATGGAACTGAGGACTAAGCTGGAAGTAAAAGTTTGAAAGAAAAATACCGGGTATTGGAGAGAGTGTGCTTAAGTCAAAACTCATGCCACATGGGCGTGGCAGAGGTCTATGACACCAAAAAAAGTTCATTGACTAAGCCTCTCTTTCGGTACGACATCATTCAAGTTTCGAAGTTAAACTGAGGTTATCACCATAAACTTTTGACTAAGCCTCTCTTTTAGTACGAAATCATCCGAGTTTCGAGGTTAAACTGAGGCTATCACCATAAATAAGTTTTTCAGTCATTTTCGATCCGGGACAAATCTCTGTTTAACTTCCCGAACTCGGAGAGTTAACCCAGGTTTAGACTTCTGAGAACAGTTCGAGCTTCTTTGCCTGTTTTTGTCTATAACAACTGACAGTTGGACGAGAGGCAATTATTTGAAACGTCAAAGTTTTTGATAGCTTTATTGATTGTTAAAACTCTGTATTGGAAACTGATCGCTTGGTAACTTCAGACTCGTTTTTTTTCGGTATTAATAGACCTTGCTTAAGCTCGGTCTTGTTTTTTATGTTGCCCTTGGGAATGCTGCAATTTTTTAATTATTCAAGTTAATTGTTCAAATGCTGATTCTCGATTCAAAAGCCGAGTCATGACAGTAATTAGCAGGTATGAGCTTGGTAAAATAAGCCTTGTATGTAAATGGTTAGCCTTGCCGAATGTTTATGGAACAAATTGATACTGGGCCTAAACGAGGTGTATAATAAGAGTCGCCCTTCGATGTATGAAAGACGTTTATTTCTATTATAGCCAATGATCTTTCTTGCAATGAGGGCTAGTAAGCCACACGCTAAATGTTATCCTTTCCAACAGTCGCTGGGTTTTCAAAAAAGACGTTAACAAGTTCGAAAAGTCTGAGTGTGATATGAGTGGGGAGTGCAAGAGTAAAAAAGTTTATTTCAATTAACGACGAGTTATAGCGGGGGAATAACTCTAAGGGCCGGTTTTTAGGTGGTGAGTTAAACCCTGCTTAAACCAAGATCTGCTAATCGCGGATCAAAACATATCTGAAGTTAACCCAGCGAGAAGTTTTTCAGTGCAAAATAAATTCCGTCAGCAAAACTGTCGAAATCTTTGACTGTCGAAAATTTTGACTCTCCCAACTCTCATTTCACATAGAAAAACACAGGAAAAGAAGTTTGAGTTGTTCCCAGATGCCAGTTTTCACAGAAACACGCAAACCAACTGCCATTTCACACAGAAAAATCATTCCTAGAAGTTCATACTGTTCTCCAGAGTTTGATCAGGAATAAACTTAGCGATTTAAACCTCACTTTTGGCGATTTAATTAAGCCAGAATTTAATTCAACCCCGGACCGAAATTCACTGAAAAACTCAGATCTGGCGTAGATCTCAGTTTAACTCCGAAACTCGGATGGTCTTACACTGAAAAACCCTTAGGAGTCTGACTAGGGCCTGACTACCCTTAGGGGCCTTAGTGAAAGCGAATGAAGTGAGCGGAATCTTAGCAGATATTTAGCAGTGGAGCTTGTGAGTTACTCCACAGCACTAAGAATTTATTGTTTGGTCCCATGTACCTCAAGGCGAAATCTTCCTGGCAGAAATTTATCTGGAAAACGTGGTCAACAAGATGTTTCAAGTCTCAATGATCGGTTCTAAAACTTTTCTTATTTTAGTTAAGAATTTTCTGTATATGGAAAGGGCCCTATTCACTTGAACCAAGGACACTTTTCAAGCAGTTTAGAAAAAGTTTATTATGATCCTATAAACACGATCGAGCTTAGCTAGTTTAGTTAACAGCAGACCTTTGCTTCGTTGTTTTTGCTGCCTTGATGCACCCATCCAAGTTTAACCGTCGTATATTTAGACACTATTTGAAGGGCTCATAAATCAATCTTCTAAATGCTTATAGAGTCCAAGAAATAGGAGGACACTGTAAGGAGATCTAGCTGACTACCTGAAAAGATTTGTAAAACAGTTGTCAAATTTTGAAAGGTCTCCTAAATGCCCAGAGTTCAGGAAGTGGGAAGACACTGCCGACGATCTAGCTGACTGTATGAAAAGATTTGTATACGGTTTCCGATTTTTGAAAGGTGATCGCGAATATGTTGAATCTTAGCAGCTTAAGTAAATAAGACTCCGACCTTAAAAAGCACAAAATGTCTAGGCCAAGCTTTTCTTTTTGGGGTTTTCCAGACCCATTTTTTATTACAAAACTGCAGTAAAGAGGCTAAGATCAATTGTTTCAGCCATATTCGAACATGAATTCGAAGTCATCCAGGACTGGGTACAAAGGAAAAGTGTCCGCAGCTCTCAACCAACTCAATACGATATGACAATACGAACGTACTTAAACTATTCGCAGACTTTTCTAGCCCTTGTATGAACCATGAATGAAGACACTTGAAATAAAACAAATAAAATGGCAGGCAAAAGCAGCTTGAAGTCGAGCAACACATTTATAATAAAAGGCAACGATACGAAATGACGACGAAATATTCATTACCACTAATGGAGGGCGCTATCGGTCGATGATGGTCCATATATTCTAGGCTTGTTAGGATTTTAGTGTTTTACGTCAGCAATATAACGTTCGAACAACACAGTGCCATAATTGACGTTCTGATACTCTTCGAAAATTATATTTGTTAGAATTTCAGTGATTTCAACAATACGACATTCCAACGACACGTTGCGCACTACGTGCCACACAGCAGATGCGAAACTTGACGTTCTGATACTCTTCAATAATTATTTTTGTTAGAATTCCAGTAGCTTAAACAATACGAAATTCCAACGCACAGTGCGCGCTACGTGCCACACAGCAGATGCCAAAATTGACGTTCTAATATTGTTCAAAAAACATAAGACCTTTGCAGATCGATGACAGCCGAATTTTTTTATCCCAAGTTTTACTATATGAATGTGGTCGACATGTGACTTCAATTTGTCACACAGCTGATGTCGCAAAGTACACTCTGTGCGATTTAAACTACAGGTTAAAACTGAAATTCTCTCAGGTCCAGTTGGTTTTTTCGTATTGCCTGAAGGTGTTTGTTTTCCTATTTTTTGTGTTGATTTTTTTATGAGTAAACAAAGCTTACATAAGTCGGTAAAAGCTTATATTAAAATATTTAGGCTTTATAGGGACCCAATATCCACGTATTTTCAAACTTTAGAGTGATTTAGTACTTCTTGGCTTGCCCATACTTGTTCTTATTTTGAATTTGTGATGTGAAGGCTTACCCGAAACGCACTTTCACTGGGAAACAAGCCACATGTTCCTGAAAAAGGTCCATCAAACAAGCTTCTATTGAAAAGATTGTTGATAACGTAACCTTTTTCTGGGTTTCCATTGCTAAAACTCATTTGTACGAATATTAAAAAGTTTGAACTTAAATTTTCCACAATTTTACGCGTAGGGGAGTCATTTAAAAATGTTTGTCTTTACGGCTGTTAACCTCTGAGAGTTAAATCAATTCTACGGAAAACCTCGTTATGAAAGGCATACAAAGCTTGGAATTGGAAAACATTGCAACTCTCGCCCGTAATTGCCAAAAACCAAAATTCACAGCACACGAGCACTTATTTAGAAGAATACACACTATAGACCCTGGGCTTCCTTCATGATCAGGGGCTTATGACTATCCTTGAAGTGTACAAGCACAACGCGAGCTCATATAGAAATATACGAAAAGGTGTATCCGATGTCACACAAACGGTGCTAAGGAAGGCCCAAACACTCTCCTTAGAAAGACTCAAAGACTCCTCCCGCAAGTGTTATGCCTTTGAACGGTATTTAAGCCAACCATCTAACCCACTAAAAAAATTGTTGAAAACTATGGAAATTTGTAAAGTAATTCGATGCTTGCCAAAGGCATTACAAAACCAACTCCTCACAGGACGCAACCTACTAGCAGTGAAATTTAAACACCGCAAATTTCGTAAGTTTTGTTCTCGAAAGTTGTAACATAAATGCTACTTGCAATTCCTTACAACTGGTCCCGGTGTTGATAAGAAGAAGCACAAAGGCGTTTTTGAGCATGTTTAATACTTCCAACCTTATCGTCCTGAATAGACAAAAGAATAACCAAACCCGAACCGCACAAAACCAACCAACTGTATAGAGGAGCCAACACATTTCGAACACGCAAGCACTTTGCACATAGAGAGATATCTGCTACACCCAGAAAATGGTACACCTCTATACAATTCCCAATCGCATCTGAATTTCCATCCGAATCACCTGAGTATTTTGAATTTCAGACTCGCCTGACATTCCCCCGAAATTAAGGAATTTACAATCGACTCGCAAACGAAATGTATCTATTTACCGAACACCTAACCTATGCAAAACATTTTACGACTATTGCTTTTGTGTGCGAAACAACACCAAAAAGTTGTCCGAAACTCAGTGCTGGCTGCCGAGTTCTGGCAGAATTTATCTTTTGAATTTGAAACTTCCGAGGCGGGAAGGGTGTTGACAAGGTTTTTTTTTCGGACAGGATGCTGTTGTTATCCTCTCGATTCCCTGCGCGCGCTTGCTTGGTGTCATCAGAAATTTCGCAACGATATACCAAGAACAGGATACGACACCCATCATATCCGATTCTGTGGTTGAATCTTTGCTCCTGATGCGGCGAGTCCTTAAAATTTGCCCACACACGCAGATTATTTGTTTTTTATTTGAAATCTCACACCTGTCTTTGGCTCCGTGCTCACCGAACGAAGCAAGGATTCGCTCACTGCCGCAAGGGTTGGTATGGTGGCTCCCTGTCGGCTTTTGGATCCCCCTGTGATGTGTTGTGTCTGTTGGTGGTTTTCAGACTTTATCTACGCTTGGTGGTCTATCCACACCATTCACTTCTGACTCTGGGCTTATGTGACACAATGAAATGTTTCATTTGCCCCCCGCCCAGAGCCCCACTATCACACAAGGGGTCGCCAGGGGTGGTCTAGGGAAGAAGACAATGGGTGAGCACTGAGCACATCCTGTGCATGGGTGAATATAGTGTGTTTTATCCTGTTTTGCCGTTAATGTCCGGGCTATTAATCTCAGCCAAGAGTTAGGGGCAGACGAGCAGCAACAAAAAATATATATTTTCGGGCGGGAACAGATAAAAATTCGAACGTGTGTGTGTCTGTGTGTGGATAGGTCCTGCCGAAAGGACAAAAGGTAGAATGAGTGAAATATTTTCACTCGTTATCGTCAATTGTTGGCGTGCGCTATTGTTCGGGGGATTTGGCTTTTAATTTTCTACTTTTTTTTCGGCTCATGTAGTCGTATGTGCTGTTCAGCAGCGGCGGGTGGGCTTTGGGCAGAAAATGTGAAAATATTTTCGTTGTTAATGTTTTCCGGTAAAGTTATGTTTGGTTTTTTTTGCTGGCATTTCAGCCTGACACTTGTTCGTGCTGTTCGTAGGTGACATTTTTGGCACCGAATGAGAAATTGCGATTTTAGGCTCGTGCTGTAGCAATTTGCCCAACCCCCTCGAGAGTTGAGTTTGGTTGTTTTAAATTGCTGCGATCGTATGATAAAAGTACCATTAGGGAAACCAGCTAAAGTTAATGATAAGAATCGTAAACGTGTTGTGTGGAATGACTGTATCCATCAACATACCAGAGTAGAGAGCCCGGTGTAGGCGTTTAGGGTATCTAATGAAGTGGTGTCGCTTTCAAGTTAATAGAGCCTTTCAACGTAATCACGTGTTTGTTTTCAGGTCGAACGCAGCCGTGTTGGAACAAATTGCAGGCTTTTCAGGCAATTCTATGGTGGAAAATTAAATAGCCTGGAACCACGATTCAAAAAAAGTTCACATTCGAGTTCTTGGAAATTTAAAATTGAGCAGGTACATATTTCAAACAGTTCCGCGGGATAGGATACAGCATGCTTTATCTGCCTGTTAAAAAAGGCGATGATTTAAATATAGATTTGATGGAAAAACTCTTCTAGGTTAAGGCACATTCCTAAGGCACAATCCAAAGTCCTTTTTCATTCTTTATTTATTTAACAGCCCCAATTTCGATAATGGTCCGTAAATGTATAGCATAACGTATGGCATAGTATATTCCCCACGGAGAGTCACGGTTTTTTTTTTTTTTTTTTTTTTTTTTTTTTTTTTCCGTGGGTAGGAAAAACCTTCATAGGCACTACGAGGACCGGTCGCGCGTGCTCATAGTAGTGTGAGATTCTTACTCACTAAAAAACCTCCCATTTTCCGTCAGACTACGACTAAGTTTCCTTAACAAGTAGTTCAAGCTTCTGTAATAATCGCGTGTGGCAGGCTGCCTTCCAACGAAGGCACCTACAATACCGTCAATTTATGCGGTTTCATCTTATGCTGCTAGATCTAACGGTCTCATTCGTTGTAGTCGGCGCGTAAGATTTGTCTGATCCAAAGTTCGGATAATTTCATTGTTGCAGTGTACGCGAAGACGAGTACTAAGTTTGCGAGCAAAGTTTGTTACCTCGCCAGACACGGTTGCGATTCCTAGATCTCGGTGTAGATCGCTATTTCTTATATACCATGGAGCATTAACGATTGCTCTGAGTGTCTTATTTTGAAAAGTTTCTAAAATAGATATATTGCTTGGTTTAGTACAACCCCAAAGTTGTATACCGTACGTCCAAGATGGTTTTAGCACTTGCTTATACAAAAGCAGTTTGTTATATATGCTTAGTTTCGAAAATCTTCCGATAAGCCAATTCATTTCTCTTAACTTGATTTCGAGCTCGTCGCGTTTCTTTTTAACGTGTGGCTTCCATTTAAGTTTTGCGTCTAGAGTCATTCCTAGATATTTCGCTTCATTTGAGTACGGGATTTGTACCGAGTTAATGAATAAAGGTTTGTTGTTTATCTTTTTGTAAGTAAAGTTAACATGCGTTGACTTAGTCTCGTTAAGGACAACTCGCCAGCTCTTCGTCCAGTCGCATATTTTGTCTAAAGCGCGCTGGAGTTTCCCTGTTGATAATTCAACTGTCGTATCAATAGCGAGAATAGCAGTGTCATCTGCGAACGTAGCTAAAATTGTTCCCTCATCGTGGGGCATGTCTCTTGTATAGAGCAAAAATAATATTGGGCCGAGAACGCTTCCTTGCGGGACACCGGCATTTATCTCTTTGAATTCCGAGTACTCATTTTCGTACCTTACGCGAAATATTCTGTCTTTAAGGTAAGACTCTAAGATTCTATAGAGTTTTTCTGGTAAGCTAAGCCTTAACTTGTACTTCAGGCCTTCGTGCCACACCTTGTCGAAGGCTTGCGATACGTCGAGAAAAGCGCTAGTACATATCTTTTTCGCTTCCAGAGCTTTTTCGATTTCGTTTGTTATTCGATAGACCTGGTCGATTGTTGAATGCTTTTTCCTAAATCCGAATTGGTGATCCGGAATCAATCGTCTTTCTTCAATGATTGGTTGCAAACTTTTAAGCAAAAGTTTCTCGAATACCTTAGATATTATCGGCAGTAGCGAAATAGGTCTGTATGACTTTTTGTCGTTTGGACATTTTCCTGGTTTCGGAACCATTATGACCTCGGCCACTTTCCATTGCCTTGGAACGTATAAAACTCTCATGGAAGCGTTAATGATATAGAGTATCTTGACCAAAGCTTTTTTCGGTAGCTCCTTTAGAATTTCGCTAGTAATTAAGTCGTAGCCAGGGGCTTTGTTGTTTTTCAGATTATTTATCGTTTGACGAAGTTCAGCCAATGACACGGTTTTTATTCTATAATTATCTTGTACCGCATAAGGATTGAGCTCCTCGACCAACGGTTCCCCGTCAAACGGTTTGAATGTTTCTTCTAGGTAATCTGCAAATAAATCCGCTTTTTCTTTGTCTTCTCTTGCCCATTCGCCGTTGGCTTTTCTTAATGGCGCAGAGTGTGCTATAGGCTTCTTAACGGACTTGACTGCTTTCCAAAGAGAGTAGTTCGAACCTTTATCGGCAGTCAAGCTTTCGAGGTAAGCAGTAGTCTCGCGACTTTTAAAATCTTGAAGTTCGCGCTTCAGTTTGTTAGAAAGGTGGTTCAAGATTGTCTTATCCGGGGGTGCTCGCGAACGTTGCCATCTCTTGCGCGCTCTCCTCTTTTCGCATATTAGCTCTTCTATTTCTCGCGGATATATTGTTCCGCTGTTCGATAATTCGGACCTCCGAAAAGAAGTGTTATTCCACGCAGCGCTCTGAATAACTCTCACGAGTTTGTCTAATTCGTCTTCTATTTCAAGTGGCGTTTTGAGCGGTACATTTAAAGCTATGTTTTCTTTGCAGTATTTTCTAAAGCCGTCCCAGTCGGTGTTGTTGTTAGTTAATCTAGGCGCTCTATTCTTTTTCGCTAGGCTTCCGCCGATTTTCAAAAGAACTGCCGAGTGATCTGAACAGAGATCAAAGCGTTCTTCTACGTTCGTAAGGTAACGAGGTACCCCCTTGGCGATAAAGAAGTCGACGAGATCAGGTATTTTATTTCTGTCGGTTGGCCAATATGTTGGCTTTCCCGTCGATAAGAAGATCACGCCGCGTTTTGTACTTGCTTTAAAGAGGGCTCTGCCTCTTGTTGAATTGCACCGTGAGCCCCAAAAAGTATTTTTCGCGTTAAAGTCCCCGCCGATGATAAAGTTTGACCCAAGTGAATCAAAGAGCAGAGCAAGATCTTCATCTGCCAGCCGATACTGCGGAGGAAAATAGCTCGTCGCGATGTTGTAATTTATGTGACTTAATTTTACTGAGACTGAGGTTATTTGCATAGAGTCAAGTTCTATTTCTTCGTTTTTGGAGTGCTTTATGCAGTCTTTAATGTAGAGAGAGGATCCACCTCTCGAATTTTCTGAAGGATGATGCGCGTGATAGTCAATGTAACCTTTTATTTTGCGTGCTGAACCCTTTTTAAAGTGGGTTTCCGAAATCAGGCATATGTCTACATTATTCTTCCGTAGGAGTACTTCTAGTTCGTCAATTTTTTGCAAAAGGCCGTTTGCATTCCATGTAATTATTTTGATTGACTTTCCCATATTCATGATTTTTTATTAAATGTTTTTCGAGGTTTAAACTCGAGCTCGCTCAATTTGTTGAATATTACTTGATTAAGTTTCGCCTGTTGCTCAAACTTTTCTAAAATCATGCCTAGAATTTGAGAGACCGAATCTGATGCGGCCGATTGTGGCTTACTTTCACGTGACGCGACTTGAGCGTACGATTTTGGACCAACAAGTGTGGATTCTCTCTTTTGACTCCGGTGGGAACTAGGACCAGCGACGTTTTCTTGCGCATTTTGAATTTTGCCTTTAATCAAACCCTTATCCCTTGTCGACTTAGGGGTTTTTGGCTTATCTACTTTAGGAGGTTTTAGGCTTGAGCCCTTATTTTCAGTATTTTTCTTCGGAGCTTCATGTCGTTTTTGCAACTCAATGGCAATTTCGCAACCTCGGTAGCTCGCTGGGTGACTTCCCCTGCAATTGGCACAAACCGCGGGGGCCTGACTGCTGACATTGCAATCCGTCGAGAGATGTTCGCCGGCGCATTTTACGCATCTCGGCTTTTTCTGGCAGTACGCTTGCGTATGTCGGAAACCCTGGCATCGCTTACATTGGGGAACTAGCCTGTTGCCCTTCCGCTTGGGCTCGATTTTTACCTTGATGTTAAGGATTGATTTAATTTTGTAGATTTCGTTAATATTTTCAGTTCTATCAAAAGAAAGCATAAAAATTTGCAGGCCGCGTCGGACAACAGCGGAATCTTTGCCTTCGTCCGTACGTTGCTTCTCTTTCTTTATTATGTTCACGGCGTCAAGAATTTTAAAGCCTTGGGCTTGAACGTCTTGTATTATTTCGTCCTTGGTACAGGATGGGTGTAGTCCCCTCGCTATAACCCGCAGCGGCTTTTCGAGGTGATTTTCATAAGTAAACCATTTCATAAGTAACCGGAGAGTCACGGTTAAAAATTTTATTGTTAAAAAAAATGTTTAGAAGCACTTTCTTCTAAGAAACGCCTTTTTTTAGTTTTTGTGCTACTGTCCTTGCAGCAAAAATAATATTGAAAGGATACTTTTTAAGGATTAATTTTTTGACTTGAAGAAAATTCCAGTTTTAACTTGGTGAGATTTACTTAAATCGGAACCTTTTGAGACCCGGTAAAAGATGAGGCTTTTTATAAGCTAAGAAAAGCCTTTTTTAGTCAGTCTTTTATATTGGGTTTCGTTACTTTAAAAAAAAGGCTGGCAAAAAACTTTACCGTTTCGAAAATAGGGAAGGACATACGTTTTCTTGGCCTTTTTTGGGATTTTTATAATTTAAAACCCATAAAACAGCAATTTCGATTAGTCTTAATTACTGTTAGACGTTTTTTTCAATTCTACATGCACTGGTGGGCTAGCATTGGCCACTTTTCTCAAATTCTGCGGACATGGATTTCTGAGAAAACGGTAAAAATATGCTCTTTTTTATTTCGCTTTTTTGAATGGGCTTAAAAACTTAGGGTCGAAAACGGCAATTTTGAAACGTTTTTGATGCAGTTCGCTTGCCTTTTAAACATAACATATCCAGCCAAATTTAGACAACGTGTCGTCATAACCCTTAAGGAACTAGAAATCTTTAAAAAAAAGTTTTTACGAAAATGTTTTCACGTTTTTCAGTTAAATCTTCGAAGTTTTTGAATATTCGAAGTCTGCTATAGTTTAGTATAAAATTTAAGAAGATGGACTATACCCGGTGTTAATTTAGACACTATTGGGAGGGTTACAATCCGCTTAGGCAAATCGTTGGATACCCCATCCCAATTGATCACTGTCAAGCTCCGAATTGTGTCATAAATCTTGGTTGTTAAAATTCAGTTAAGAATCTTCTCCCTAAGAAAGGGGCGTGGCATCCAACCCTTCTTAACAACATCGTATTTTTATTTATATTTTTTATCAGAAGTGGTATACGCGTGTTGACTGCATTTTCATAATAAAAATTGGGTTTATACTTAAAAACGCCCCAAAAGTGGGTGTGGCGAAAATTTATTCACTTGAATTGATAGCTTACGAACATATCTGAAGATATGGTCCAAGTTTTTTGGATTTAAAGCAAATATGTCAAATAAAAACCGTAGAATGCATATTAAGTATGACCACGCCTACAAGGGGGCGGTATTCGCTTTTTTTTTAAATGCCAATCACAATACACTAAAGCGAGGATATCACATACCAAATTTCAGCTTCCTGCGACAACCTTGATTTTTCATGCTATTAAATAAAGTGGGCGTGTCAGTGGGCGTATTTCAAAAATTTTTACACTTGTACTGCTTCGGGATCTAGATAGAAAAGATATCAAGTTTCAAGTTCCTAGCTCAAAATTCAGGGCCTAAAAACTACCGACAGACGGACGGACATGGCTCATTCGACTAACAATTCGGTCTCGATCATATGCCCTTAACGTCTTGGGAGTCTACGGTGATTATTTCTCTATGTTACAAACTATGAATCAAACTTAATATACCTCCTATCCTATGGGATGGGGTATAGTTATACTTTATACCGTTTTACACGTTTTTTCATGCATTTTTGCGATTATTTTTTTTCGAAAACGCGGCAAAACTGCAGCACTCAAACTTTTTTTTTGAAAAATATGACTTGGTTTACTTTGAGTTGCTTTAAACGTGTGTTTAATATTGATTTTGAGCGATAAGCCGTTTAAAAGTTATGGCTTTAAACACTTTGAAAAACGTCATCCATTTTCGACTCTTCATTCCTCAAAAACATTTCGATAATTTTAAAAAGTTTTATTTTTGAAATAAAAGTTTAAGATTAATTTAACTTAATTTTCGTTTTTCTAGTTCTTGCCCACTAAACTTCTGGAAAAAAACACTGAAAATCATTTGGTCCATTTTCACCTGAAACTTCAAACTGTAATTAAACCGTTATTTATGCTTAAAAAAAATTGCCCTCTTTGGAATCTCTAACTGTTTCCGCAGTATACGCACACAAAATTTTTTCTTTTTCAAAGGGTAGGCTTGTGCGCGAACGAGAAAAAGAAGTTTGTTTTCATACCAAGTGCCGAAAAGCTTTAATTGACATTTAACGTGATGACTGCACCGGTGCAGTATTTGTCGTTTTTTACACAATGAAACCGAATGTACACCACGCTGTAATTGTCGCGAACACCGAGTTTTAATACGCCATTAATGAAATTAGATTCATATTTGGAATTAGTGGTGAGGGGCAAGACCAGAGTCAAGTAAGAGCGATGAAAAAGAACAAAAATTGGGATGCGTTTTGGGAGTACACCTGTATCTTCAATCTACGATTGCTGATATATTTTTACTCCTTCGTCGCCCATTTAATAAAAATCGACAACATCAAAGGCAAACCCACCCCTGGTCTAGTCAAAAACAATCAGACTGCGACGAATGAGTCTGCTGGCATTTGGCACCAACCCACAACACAATAAATCAAACTTAATTTAAAAAGTTCTAATTAAATCTATAAAGACCCAGACCAGGTGTGTCCCATAAAAGAAATTACACTCGACACCACATGGCACAATCCATCTTCCTACTACAGATGAGTGCACAATTTCAACATAAATACAGATTTCATTTAGTCAAGGTAATCTTTTTCAATCTACAGCTGTTATTCGTGTATAACCTACATTTGAGTTTGTAAAAAAAAATATTGAAAATAATTCAAATTAGCTCGTGTTTATTGTATCTTTAGTAGAATCTCTGCATTTAATTGCATTTCCATGTTGATTGCCACTTTTCAGTGTCAATTATGAGTCAATTTTGAAAGTACGAATATAACTCACTTTGCTAAAACGATTATTATTAACTGTTCATTGATGGTCGGTCGTCGTTGGTGTGTGCGTGCGAATGTATCCATTGCAATTATGATTTCATTAATCTATTATTTATTTAACCGTGCACACAATCGTCCAGGATTGTGGCATAATAAATCTTTTAAACCGTTGCAGCCGGTGTTGGTTTTAAATTAATTTTCAATTAAATAATTCGAGTTTTATATGAGTACAGTAGAAATCGCATTTGACGTTGCGGCCGATAACATACGCTTCGGTATCGAATTTCACGCATTTATCGGCTGTTTTATGCGGCAACACCAGCCCCAGTAGCAGACGTTCCATCAGATTGCGGTTGCATTTATAAACCGTCGGATGCAAAACAAATAGTTTCGCCGAAAACGAATCTAATTCACGAAATGATTTCGGATTCGGTTGTGGGCTATACTCTATGGGTAAATATGGTCCAGGCAGGCGTGGTCTGCATGGTGAATGTATCTGCATCTGCAGCCGAGTGAGTAATGTAGCGCATAATGAACACAGACGAGTTGTAAATTGAATTTCCCAGCCGACACGGATTGGTGTGTACTAGAGCCTAGTTGTAGCACACGGTTCTCTCGTGTATCTATCGCGCTACTCTATGCCAGTAGCGGCTCGGGTAACAATGTTAATTGCCGCTGGTTTTAATACCACATGCAGATCGTATATCAATTTAATGTGCTCCTCCTCGGGTCCGGGGACGGCTGGGCTGTGCTGGTGGTGTTTCAGCTGATACCGGCTGGGTCAAACACTTCCACAAGGCAAACAGACATTCCACAACTAACCGAATGTCGTCGACGTTGTCGTCGGGATGCAGAGTGCGGATAAAAGTCGTGTCGCTGCTAAGTGATGCGTAACTAGATACCTCTAGTCGTCTAGCTTTGAATGCGTACACATTAAGCAATTAACAAATCCGATTTGTTCTGGGGGGAGAAGGCGATACGAGTGATGATGGTAATCTGCTGGGATGGTGATCTACTTTGTGCCCTACTCCGCAGTGCTTCGGTTATCAGTCGGGATAGCTGCTCACTCGATTTAATTTGTCTTAATTACCTACCACGAACCGGGAATGGAGATTTTAGCTAAATTGAATGATGGAGGGAGTTAGGTAGGTACCTCTACCCAACATCTACAGGGAGTGGTTCAGTGCATTGCTCTTCGAGTCCGTCTAATTTATTACATTTCCACAGAAAGAAATCGAAATGGAAGCAACTTTCGTCTTTACGGGGTGAGTCACATGTGTATGTACCTCTACCATAGGCCTTCCTATTTGGTATTCTGGTGCTGCCACTATTAATGGATATGGAATGCTAATAGTCCGTCGAGACGGAGATAAATGAAACTGGGCTGATTAGACTATGAGAATGAATTAAATGGGGCATTGCTCCACATGTATCATGCTTTGTTTTGCATGCGCGAGAGCTATTGCAGATATGCTATCGACATGTAATAAGTGAACTACTCACCATGGCCTGGGAGATACAGATCGAGCTTAGGAGCACTGAATCACGTATTAAACGGAGTCGATGTTAGATGAATCACTAGAGATAGCGCAGCTTAATTGCTCCCAAGTTATAGGGTTCACAATTCTATTGTAACAGTGAAATTGTAGCTTCAAACAGAAGGTGTTCTCGATTTCCGTTTAAGGGAACAGCTGATTAATGACTATTTTAAACAACAAGATATTTCCAATGTTGTCTTGGTTCTATGTGGCAAGCCTGGTTAATGCATTGCACTCTTTCGAAACGTGGAAAACGAAACAAAAGAAGCATAAATACAGGAAGATTGACAGGCCTAGGTGTGTGATAGCCTAGTTCCCACAGCAGATCCTTTTTAATTTTGGACACAAAAGATTGAGGAGTTCAGCTAAGAAGATCGTCAACTGCAGCCAGCCAAAAAACATCACGAAGGAAAACACGTTTGCTTCTCATGTTGCGTTGCACAAGTCTTGATATGCCAAATATTTGATGGAAAAATAGTTAAAAGCGAGTTGTTAACTCATATTTCAATTAACTTTATTTTTTTTCTTACAAAATATCACCCAGTATTTTTAAAAAAGGAATTTAAATTAAATAAAGTTAAAGTTTTTTTTTTTTTAAATTAAAAGTTCGCTTGATTTTCAAACTCTTATTAGATCAAATTTTTTTTACGAAATATCACCTTTTAAATTTTATTAAGACAGCTTTTTTTAAACTTACATGTAAAAAAGAAAAACTAAAGAGAATCACGCTTACCTGAAAAGAAACAAAAAAACAGAACATGAATAATTTTCGGGTAACATAGGCACTTTTGATTTAGAGCTTGTTGATAATGTATCTAACATTAACTTAAGGTAGCTTAAAACCTCGCTCACGTCTATATTTTGGGTTAATGTCTACATGTGCTTCGTCGTCATATACAGCATTCATTGAATCTCTTAAAAATCATATCTTTAGCTGTTCGAGTTCTTTGCGCCCTAAATGTCTACCCAAAAGGCTTAAACCCTGGTTTTCCTCTTTCGTGTTGCACAAAGTTAAGGCTAAAAACAAGCTTAGTATTAAACTTGACAAGAACCCTGGTAGTTTGTGTCCTAAAGGCAAATATAAACAGTTGTGTGCAGAATTAAAAGCGGAAATACCAATCTGTAGTGATAATTACTACCGCACGAAATTCGATTCAGCTAGAGGTAATCTAAAATGTGAATGGCGGGTAGTTAATAACATTTTAAACAAAAATGCTGATACAGAAAAACCATCTGTTATTTAGATTAATAACTGTGCTGTTGTCGATAAAGATATCATTGCAGACGCTTTTAACTGCTGTTGTAACTTGTAACTTGTTGCAGTTTTATATTTGAGCCGATAACACCTATCGAGGTTTTAAAGGAAATTGGTGGTCTAAAAAAAGTCCTGTGGAATTGATGGTATCTCCAACATTCTACTTAAAAACATTGGCTGCTATGCTATGGACGTACGTTCTTTCATTTTTAACCGCTGCAAATCAAGAGCTGAAGTGCGCTGATGTTACACCGCTCTAAAAAAAGCGTCCTGCTTTGCAAATGTGTAACTACAGGCCAATTTCTCTACTTCCAGCTATTAGCAAAGTTTTTGAGAAGCTCGTCCAGAAAAGACTTGTATGCTTTCTAAATAGAAACAATTTTTTTTTGATAAAACACAGTTCGGCTTCCAAAAGGGCAAATCTACAGAGGGCGCGCTTCTTCTATTTTGCAGCCAACTCATGGCGAAGCTGGATGGCAAGAAGTGTACGGCTGGCTTATTTATCGATATCACCAAAGCTTTTGATATGGTTATTTATCATATTCTACTAAAAGAAATTGAAAAGGCAGGAATTCGCGGCTTTATGCTTAATTAGTTTAGCTCATATCTTAAAGGCAGATCTCAAAAGGTGAAGATTGGGAATGTAAGGAGCAAACTTTCATTTCTCATCTTAGGTGTGCCGCAAGGTTCCGTTTTGGGTCAAATTCTCTTTCTGATATATATCAACTCACTTTTCAAACAGGATTTTGAAGGCGTTTCAACTGCTTTTGCAGATGATGTGGGTTTTTCTTAAGGTTCGAACAGTTATCTCGATGTGATTTCTGATATCAATTAGGATCTCAGTCTCTTAAGAATTTGGTTTGCTAAGCACAATCTAGTAATGAGCTTCAAAACTAAGTTATTGTTTCTTAATTTATATGTCTATTTTCACGCGCTTGAGTGTCAAAGGTTCAAACTAGCTTGTTGTAACTCTTCATCAGGTTTTTCTGGTAAATCTTACAACTCTTGCCTTAACTGTAGTGATAAATGTTTTCCGATCGACAGTGTTATCAATTTTCAATATATGGGTCTAACCTTAGACTCTAGATTATGTTTCGCAAATAATGTTGAAACCTTAAGGAGGAACTTTCGTTTCACCTTGAGGCATAATTTTTATATTAGCAATATCTGCTCAACAAACTTTTTAAAGACTATATATTATGGTATTTTTCACTCCAAACTACAGTACACACCTCCCCAGCACTTGCTTGCCCCAGCACGCAACACGTGCGTTGAAAAACGAAATTCAACCACTCTTGGTTTTACAGAAATATATGATTCGTAGATTACTGCGCAAACCTAGTAGACATCACACATACCCATTAAATAAATAAAAAATAAATAGAGTGGCGCAACAGCTCGAGGTGAACCAGGGCCGATTTCTCAACAATGTATGCTGTGTGTGTTAATTTCTTCACATACAAGGGGACCTACAATTTTTCGCCGAATCCGAACGGCACTTTGAGAAGTTTTTCAAGACAATTAATACTCTCGGAGGGCTTGTCAAACCCCCGCGGAGGTGGGGACCGTGAAAAGAACAAGTCTTTTTTTTTCAGGTGACGATGGCAGGATTCGCACCCAGACCTCCGGCGTAGTAAGCACACACACTAACCACTACGCCACGGCACCACGAATACCCATTGTTTTGTACAAATTCTTCCTGTTCGTCATTTGTATTGTTTTAAAGTATTAAAGACATTTTTTATAAAGTCTGGTAATCGAAACTATCGACTTATTTCGAATTATAATTTACGTGGAAACTCTTCATACTCAGTTAATGTTCCAAGCATCCGCACCTACTACTTATCGCCCCACCACTTATCACCCACCACTTCCTGTATCATACAGTTCGATCACTTCTACAGCTATATTTTTAAAACTTGTAAAAGAAGCCATTTTTTCTCAGTCTCAACTTTATCAGTATTGAAAATTTTCTGTCTGATTATCTGGTGCGACTTAGACATTTGGTTTTTGTCTTGAATTAGTTTTAAGCCTTGAATTTCTTTAAGCCTTTATCCTAAGTTTTAAATTTTAATTTTTACTTCTTGCATCAAATGTAGTGAAATAATTAAAAGCAATTGAACTGTAAAAGGGTCACCCCACCCACACTTGTATGAAAATGTAATTTTGCCTAGATTAATGACATTCAAAACTATTTTTATATTTATAATATTAAAATATAGAATGTCAAATGCATTTCTTATTTTGTATATCTCATCGAATTTTACTATATTGTTGTTTTGTAATGTAAGGAATTTATTGAAAAAATAATAAAATAAACTAAACTAAAACTAAACTAAACATGCTCTGTCATCTAGAACAAGTAATTAGCAGCTCAAAAAATTGTTATTCAAAAAAAAAACTTGACTATATTTCGTTTAGCTATGTATCAACAAAAATTCTTAATTAAATTAATTAATTTTAATATAAAATATTTTGCTGTTTATACTGGAGTTTAAGCGTTTCAAGTGACAATCGGGGTCAAAATCTAAAACATCAAATGCTCCATACAGCAAAAATTGTCGTTATTACTTGCTTTCTTTATTGTTTTAAAATAAAAAACCCAGAGCACTTTCATCGATTTATGTCAAATTACAAGCGTTTTTTTTTGGAGTATTTTCTGTCAACTGCCTTGAATTCTCTTAAAAATAAGAGAGTCGGAAGTTTGAGAGGTTTGTTCAATTCGACAAACTTCTAAATGCCCAGAAAAAAATTCAGCATTTAACTAAAATTTGACATTTATAAATCCTGAAAAATATATGGAGAAACGCTAAACATTTAGCGTGAAATGTTGAATTTAGCTTAAATGCTGAAATTAGGCGCGGTATAAACGTACGATAAAACAAAGATTAAAACAGAAACAGTGTTTGCATCAGGGGGGCGGCACACCCCTCGTACGTATTTCAGGCTTTGGGTTGCATTTCCAGAATTTGGTAGAACACAATTTTTAAAGCCGAGTTTTGCAAAACGGATTTTGACTCCAACCCAAGTTCCAAAACTATAAAAAATGAATTAAAAAACATATTTTTTTCTTATAAGTAATTTTTGAAAAACTTTGACTATTTTTACAACAGAAAAACTGACTTAAATAAAAAATATTTAATTTTGTAAATTTTTGTGTTATTTGTTTACTTATCTTGTTTAATATTTATTGTTTTGAGAATTACATAATTGTAATTTTACAATAATTTTGCAGATAATTCTTATGGCTGAAACTTTGCTGTTGGCAGTTTTCGTTAAGTCGAGGATATCAACTTTCTTTGTTATATTTATTGTAAAACTAAAAAACAAACAGACTTGTCATGGATGTTTGTCGGGTATTTGTCGGGAGTGTTGAAATATTCCCAATTATTCGCAAAGATAGCAAGTATAGTTAAGTAAAAATGTCTTTCGACTGAAATTGGCTGGGATGACAACGTTATTTCAAAGTCTACCAGAACTTAAACATCAGGCCAATCAGGGCCAATTTTTCAGTGCGAGATCATCCGAGTTTCCGAGTTAAACTGAGATTAACCCCAGAAATGAGTTTTTCAGTTAATCTAGATCCGGGGTTAACTCGACTCATTTCGTCAAATTTGGTGTGTTAATCCCGTATAAACTCTGGTCAACAGTATGAACTTCTTTGAATATAGTTTCTGTGTAGAATGACAGTTTATTTGTTTTTTTTTTTATGAAAAATGACATCTGAAAACAACTCGAACTTCTTTTCTTGTGTAGTTCTATGTGAATTGAGAGTTTGGTGAGTCAATAATTTCGAAAGTCGAAGATTTTGGCGACTTTGCTGACGGAATTAACTCTGCACTGAAAAACTGCTCGCTGGGTAAACTCTAGATTGGCTTTGTTACGGGATCAACAAATCTTGGTTTAAGCTGAGCTTAACTCAGTACCGAAAAACCGGGCCATAGTCATTAACTTTGATATCAATGTCATCTGTTAGGGTTGCGGTCAAGATTCTGCCGAGGTCAAAATTCTTTTAACATAATTCTGGTTTTAGAAACCCAGGACAAAATATTGTTCAAAATTTTTCTGACCATAAAAAATTTTACTCAAATAAATTTGGATACATTTTTCGCCCTTCAAACAAACCGAAATAAAAAACTTAAGGAGAAAGTTTGGCCTGCTTAAAATTTTTTCAGAAAAATTTAATAATTTTCCTGGACTTTATGGCAGGGGAAATTTTT
Source organism: Neoascia interrupta (assembly GCA_947623515.1). NCBI lineage: Eukaryota > Metazoa > Arthropoda > Insecta > Diptera > Syrphidae > Neoascia > Neoascia interrupta. The sequence continues at coordinate 32,349,021 of OX392462.1, read as the reverse complement.
TTATTTATTTATATGATGACAAACGTTTGGCAAAAGTTGAAATTTTCGTTGTATGTATTTTGACATGAGGTTAAACGAGCTTACGTCTACTATATCGTCTAGTTTCTAGTATATCGTCTAAAGTCTTTTAAGTCATAAATTTTGTGCCTGAAGTTGACGAGTAATTAAATCAATTTATCAAATCACTGCTATAGCAATTTCCCCGCAGTGGAAACCATAGCCAACAATCATGCCGCAATTATTTGCCCAACAATAAAAAGTATTTTTTTTTTTACTCTACTAATTACCAAAGGTTTGGCTGAAAGTCTGAGATCGATCATGTTCGCAGAGCATAAATGTCAAATACAAAATTAAACATATTTTCAGTAGATTTTATTCCCGTGTCATATTTCGAAGAATTTTGTAAAAGGTTTCAATCAGAATGTTACCATCAAGGAACTTGGATTGTCTCGGAATTTTTAAAGCTTCATTCCCATATATTTTAGGACCATCTCAATGAATTTGACCAAATATCAAAAAGTGGTCTATGCAACGAAAAACAGGCCCTACGAACTAGCCCCCAAATGACCTATGTAGCTAGCACCAGCTGAAATGCACTTATTCCCACTGAATTTTGTGGTGGGAGTTAGTTCATAAAATTGGGAGTTAGTTCATTGGAACTTAGTCCCACTGCTGGGACTTAGTTAATTTTTTTGTTGGAAGTTAGTTCATTTCTTGTTGGGACTTAGTTCCAAAAAAAATGGGAGTTGGTTCGTATGAACTAAGTCCCATTTCTTTTTGGGAGTTAGTTCATTGGGAGTTTATTCATTTGGGAGTTAGTTCGTTGCGCCAAAACAGCCCGACGATCTAACTCCCAAATGACCTAGCTCCCACCAGCTGAAATGCACTAACTCCCATCAAATCTTATGGTGGGAGTTATTTCATAAAATTGGGAATTAGTTCATTGGGACTTATTTCATATTAACTAAGTCCCATTTTTTTTTTTTTTTAAGTAATAATTGGACATACGCCCTGAGCGCCTACATGTGAGGCCGAAGGCCGGCTGGCGTATGAGTCGAAGAGACACCCGGAGTCTTTTTTCTTAAGAAAACGTTTGGGTGGTTCTTAAAAAAAAAGACTCCGGAGGTCTCTTCGACTCATACACCGGCCGGCCTTCGGCCTCACATGCAGGTGCTCAGGGCGCCGCTACGCGGCGTATGTCCAATTATTCGTTAGTTGAAAGTCTTGCGCTTTTTTAGTTTTTTGCGAAGTCAAAGAGTGTTTGGGTGGTTTAAAAAAAAAGACTTCGGGTGTCTCTTCGACTCATACGCCGGCCGGCCTTCGGCCTCACATGCAGGTGCTCAGGGCGCCGATATAATATTTCCACTGCTGGGACTTAGTTCTGTTTTTTTTTTGGGAGTTAGTTCATTTCATGTTGGAACTTAGTTCAAAAAAAAAAAATGGAAGTTGGTTCATATATACCAAGTCCCATTTTTGTTGGGAGTTAGTTCATTGGGAGTTAAGTCATTTTCAAGTTAGTTCGTAGTGCCGAAAAACACGAGTCGAAACTATAAAACAGATGCGGACATCTTGCTGTTGTATGGGTGCAGCTCTTTGAAAATTAGCATCATTTCAAGGATTTTTGCAAATCTTCTTGAAAATTAGTTTCATAAGTCGAAAACTTTAGGCAAATAGCACAACAAAACGGGAGATTGCTTAGGGCCATCTTATGTCCAATTATGGGAAAGCTTTAGAGGTTTAGGGTACACTAAAAAAAAACTGCTGGCTTTTTTTTAGCTAGATTTTTAGAGTAAACAGCAAAGGCTTTATGGTCGCTTTATAACTGCTCGCTGTTGTTGTCTCTTTCTTTTTTAGTAAAAAGAAGTTTTGTAGGATACGAAATACATCATTTTTATCCTCCATAATTCCAGGTAAATTGTTAACTTCTTCGTTAAAAAAAACCTCCAACATGGCAACGACAAAGCCACCAAAAAAGCCATGCAATCTGCAGTGCTTACTCATTCCGGTTCCGTTAACATCCACAAAGACTTTATGTTTTTCTGTTCATCAATTAGCATTCCAAAAAATTCCCGAATCCCAGCATTTCAAAGTGGAATGACCCCCATACAAAAAAAAAGCACAAAGTGATCCCATGTAACCACGTCTCGTGGAATAAATATCCCGCACTGTCAACCAAATATTTTACTTTATGCCCATCGGATATAAATAAATCATTTCAAAGACCACAAATCGTTGAAAAATTAATTAAAAAATGGTCGGGCGTTGAGCATCGCTCCAATTAAGCTTTTTCCGCCGATATGTATCGAACTGGATTGAGCCTTTTTTTGTGATAACACATTTGGGTCTGATAAAACTGCTGATGGTTGTATACATGCATGGATTTATCAGGAATAAAAAGCTAACTACCCATAAAGTCGGGGGAAAAAAAAATTATGGAATTATATTTCACCACATTCGCGGCTGTATGGGGGCTTAAAACGACCGACCCAATGATGATGAAACAAAAGACTTCGGAATATTGGTCCAATTATGAAACTGTCACGCGGTGGATTTTGTAAGCCCCAAACAAATACGAAATTGGAAAACAATAGATTCGATCGTGCTAAGCTGTACTTATGCAAGTTTTTTTTTTGCTATCCAGAGAACTGCACCACCTTAATTGGCTTGGGAGCCTCAATGGTTTTTTTTTACAGGAGCGCCTTTCACTTTGAATGCCCTCGATGCATGCAAACTGATTGTGTGCGCGCCCGTACTCGAACTCATCTTGGAATTATGGATTTTTGAAGGCAATTATGTTGCATGTAGAAAACATGGAGGGCTCCTTGCGCGATAAAGCGAACCGCAAGCAGTCACTGCCTAGAGGAAGTCGCTGATTGACGTTTCCACTTGGCAGTAAGCGTTCTGCAGTTCGATACCCAAAGTGTTCCGGATTTGCGATAGTTGGACGTGCGGGTATGCCAATGTGAATATCTAAGATATCTGGGCTTTGGGAAGGAAGTGTGCATGTCATTCACCAAACAAACTCGTCGCATATTGTACGTGTCGTTCTAGAAGGCTTGCGAATAGGACGTTGTGACAAAGTGCCAAGTGCACTCGCGACTCCGGGCCTGACAGGGTGATTAATTGCTTTGTTAACACTGAGAAATGGAGATACACGCGTTTGCGAACGCTAATATGGTTACTGAATTCTAAATCGAGGAAAGTTGCTGCAGAAGACACTCTGGGAAGGTGTTGGAATAGGTCTTTTGGTCGGCGACTTGAATGAACATGACGGCCAAAGGAACTTTAAAAGGGAGAAGCGTTACAGCTTTGAATAGCAATTATGATTAATGAGGTACAGGTATACATTTATGGGCAAAAAGTTGCGTAGACCCCTTTGCATGTCTCAGGAAATTTGTATCTACTAGGTGTGAAGTGAACTTGAGTTGAGGGCGTATTGTCAGTTGGGAGTGTGAACATGCAACTGCTGTCACTAAAGGAAAAAGGTCGTTGATATGCAACAAAGGATGTCAAACCAATGAGCGATGAGTTTAGTACAGATATTTGTCAAGACGTCGCACACATTATGGAAATTTTTCAAAGAAATTGCGATAGGTCGAACATGAACTCATTGACTCGAGCTCAAGTACACAAGGCTGCCTTTCCTCCAGCAAATGCATGTGTTCAAGGACATTTCCTCAACTGGTGCTCAGATATTTTAAACAGGCGAAGCAGAAATTTATTGTACGACGTAACCTCACAATCATTCCAGAGAAACCAATCGAGGAAAGCGTCTCCAAAACTTGGTTAAGTGTGCCCGAATCATCGTCCTCCGTTCGAGAGGAACTCCAGTGTTAGCTCCGAATTATTGTTCCATTAAAATGGAAATTTCTCTTGTCGGTTGCACTTCCACACATCAATTCCTGACCTATAGTCATTACTCTTCGACTCCGATGTCGGAAATGCATTGTTCAATTGTTATCCGTCCGAAACAATCACCTCAGTAGGTATGCCTTGTTTGTATATAGGAACGTGCCCTACATGCTGCACCTTAAATCAACAAATTTCTCCGGATAAAACCTCCCCAACGAACGGTCGAATATGCCTTGTAACTCTCGGCAAACAGTAGGCCCCTAGCCGGCCTCCCATCAACGCCGAGTTTGCCTCCGCCCACACACCACGCCGGCCGCCGCCGTCCAATCCAATTTTAGAACTCAATTACCCAAACTAAATTATTACAGCTGCAATCTAATAACTGTGAACCTCTAATCGTTACCCAAACACAAATCTACTACACACTTGGTGTTGAGGCTAAATGCCATACAAATGTGGACCTCTGCATATGCCGCAAGTATCTATGTATCTTTGGCCAAACAACACCGTTGTGTTCAACTAATGGAATAATCTCCCTAAAGACCCACAAGTTGTTGCCGACACGCTCTCGCAGAGGGCGACACATCCAGAGTACACACAAGTATGCCCGGATCCAAGTGTACCCAAGAACGCTGAGCCGCAGTCCGTCGTCATCGTTGTCGTGCTTGTCGGCGGCAGCGGCAACGGGCGCGCAATGCATAGGGACTTGGTGGAGCTTATCTTGCCAAACGCATCATCATTAATTGAGAATGTCGCCTCGTTCGTGCACGGTTGACCGAACCAGATAGATACTATCCGTTCGAACGGGTAAAAATGTTAAATCGAAGGAAACCACCACCGCGCACCGTCCCTGATTTTTCGGCGCGTGGAAAGGGGGTCTTGTCCGTCGTCGTCGTCGTCTATGTCGAGGCCGTCGATTATCCCCCAATCGTGTGTCGCCTGATGCAACAGACAAAACAGACAAAACCCAACGACTTACACACACCCGATGCACGGAGTAGCTTATCCATGTTTCTTATATTTTGTAATCATCTTCCGTTTGTGCAACCTACAACAACGTCTCGTCCTAGTTGCAGCACAGAAGACGCGATTATAACCGCGAGCTTGTTTGTTGTTGCTGTTGTCCTAGTCATCGTGATTCCCTTTCCTTCCCATCGAATGGTGGCGTTCGGTCGGTGGTTATCGTGGCGTGGCTCCTCCAATAGGTTCCTACCGTCAAGTAATTTGTAATTTTACATGTCAGACTGGGGGATAATCCGGCTTGAATGTGCGCGCGCTTGCGCACACGCTCGCCAAGTCTTTTCAGCGACTTTAAGTCGATCTTATCGACTGTGTAACTTAAATGGGTACTAAGTGTACTTCGACACTGACCCGATTGGAGGATTTATCTTGCATTGTTCGCGGGCATATAGACAAGACATGCTTCCCGAATACGGACGGTCGGTCGGTAGGTAGGTAGGATGTGATAGGGAGGTTGTAAACGGCGCGAGCAATGTAAACGCTTTGTCCGCGCGACTGACACAATGGACGCAGGGTGTTTTTGGTGTACATATAGAAACAGGTCTGCCTCAGACCGAACGATTGATTGATTCAATGTCGCCGGTGTCTAAACACCGACACGATGCTAATCGCAATTATGTCGATGTCGTGCCAGCTTTCGGTATTGCTATGGTCGTTTCTACGAGTTCACACTTGACAGTGCGCTGCGCCACGGGAGATGGCTTGCACCAACGAGTAGATACAACTTTACGATCAAATAGACGTCAATCAATCGGGTGACGCGACTAATTTATAGGTGCTTGAGGAATTGGCCTTGATTACGGGATAAGCTCTGATAGAGACGAGGTCAAAATTGACGAGCCTGGGTGAGAGGTGTGTGGGTGAAATGCTGTTGGGTTGAAGGAGGAAAAGAATTATTTTTCTGGCAGTTAAGAAACATTAAACGAATATGGGGTTTTTCGCAGGGATGGCAACTAGGAACTATGCTACAAATTTAAGATTTAAGGTAAGCTGTTTTGTATGAAAAACACAAAATAGAGAGAGAGAGAGAGATTCAAAAATAGTCAGAGATTTCGGAAGTTTGAGCTCATGAATTATACTATCGCTGTGACTTTTTTGGGATGAGTTTTTCCGGTCCCCAGAAACGAGCTCTCAGCTTGGAATCTTCTAGTTAATCTGACAGACCTGTCAAAAGCAAAAACGCGTTATTACGTGGCAAACGACTCCCTGACTGAAATTGCTCGCTGTTCGCTTTATGTGTCAAAATTAGCAACCACATTGAATTCAGTAAATTAGGGATAGTGATAGACAACATCAGCACCGTCTGTTGGTTCGTAAGTCGAAGTTCGAAAATGGCACTGGAGGTTTTTAGGTACAAAAATAACACTTAACCTTAAGCAGTTTAAATGGTTCCGGAAAAATGGAAGGATTTCTTGTTCGATTTTGTTACTTTTTGTGCATTAAATATGCGGAGAGAACAAAGCTGCTAAAATGGAAGCGCAGCTTCTGTGCAGATGGAAAACACACGGGCAGACAATCGGGAGACCCTGCGACTACTATACCAGGTCAAATCAGTTTTTATTTTTTGCCAAGAGATACCGTAAGCCAATTTTAACAATTATGAGTGAGGAGCCGTACAGGCTAATTCAGCGTTCGTAAGCAGACTCAGAATTCGTTAGGTAAAACCAATTTAGTAGTCGAATTTGAGATAAACCTTTCATCGGTAGCTTAATACCCCGTTTATACCCCGCCGAGGAGCCAAAAACTGTCATGTCTTTCGATAGTAGTAAAGGGGTTTTAGTGAGTAAGAATCTCACACTACTATGAGAAAGCGCGGCCGGTCCTCGTAGTGCCTATGAAGGTTTATGCCTATCTACCCACAAAAATCCGATAGTATTTTGGTTTCTAGGGTGCTTAGGTTATAACTTTTAAGAACTTGACGTCTCTTGACGGTGGTAAGACATGATTCTGAAGGTTTTGGGATATACCGCGTAATGATAAATTATGGGTGCAAACCCATAATGCTGTTGGCGAGTAGCACTACGCAAGTTGTAGCGGTGCGTAGGCGAGTTTAGATTTGGTAGTTAGGTTAGTCCCAAAACTTTTAAAGTTTAGGGTGCTTACGCTTTTCAAGCGATCTCTTACGGTTTTATGTAAGTGCAATAATTCCTTTTTTTGCACCTGCCCAGACATGAGAGGTGAAAATATATTCAAGGCTCTTACCAAGGTATATTTAAGCCAAAAATCTTATCTCAACATGAAGAAGAACAAAAAAAACTCTTTTCGGCACTTGCAGCTGAGAAGAGCCCTCGCCTGACCTCTCACAAGAGGTCGCTGCACGCTGATATGATACTCCCGGAGGGTTTGACTCTCGCGAAAATGAGACCGCGATAAAACTTTTAATGCCCCGTTCGAGATTCGAACCCGGCATCTCGTGCACAGAAGTCCCACAGACTGACTAGCCCCTGCACCACGACGTCGATATAAAGGTGAAAACTTATCTAGAATTGCTTGAGGAATCTAATACCATGTTTCCACCGAGCACTAGTCCTCGATTGATATAAATCTTTACTAAACCTTCTGCAAATCACGCGATTTACCATACGAATTCGGCAAGCGATTAAAAATAAATCCTATCATAGATCCCATTCACCATATTCACAAACCTATTATCTGCACCTTTGTAACAGTTTGAGAATCAAAAAATGACACTGAAACTGTCCTTGTGCGACAGATTTGACACAAGTACGTTTTCGATTGTGACTTACTGAGGGAATCGATTTTCGTCCAGGGAAATGACATAGCCACTCTCTTTTGAGAGCCAAAATGACTGAAACAGAGTTTTCGTGTCAAATTAATCCTATATTTGTCCGATGGAGCCACTTTAGGATTTATTTTTAATCGTCTCACGCTAATCTTCTTATAATTGTCGGTGGAGACATAGCATAAGTCTCTTCTAGTTCGATTTACTTTTTGTTCTATCACAAATTTCTATTTTTAGAGAAGGTTTTGGTCTTTCCATGTTATCTGTCATTTAAAGTCGTAAAAAGATTTAACTTTTCCTTTTAAAAATACTTTCGAACCTTTTGATTTGACACGACCTCAACACCCGGTATTTCTTAAACTAAATTTGCGATAGTGCATGATGTCTAGAAGCCTTTTTCTGAATTTTTTGAGGTATTTCATAATAATGATCGATAACGATGGTTAATTTTAGGTAGGGTTAAACAGGGGTGCAGTGGAAAAGGCCCATCGTGATCACTGGAAAACAAGATGATTTACGTTCAAATTAGTTTATTTCAAATTACGCGGAAAATAGTTTGCAATATTTGGCGCCCAACTTACCCGACGTTGGACACGAACCCACGGCCCTAAAATTAAAAGTCTCATACCCTACGGACTGAATTAGCCAGGCAAACTGTTTATCCACAGTAGTTCCAATGTTCATCCCATTTTATATTGTAAGACATTTCAGACCAGGCGTGTACCAGCCATTTCACGTGCACAAGCAATCATATTTGTGCTAAATCATTGACGTTTTAAAGCTTCTGATAAGTCTATTGGTCCTGGCTGACAACTACTTGATTGCCAAAGCGATCTGAAAACGAAATATTTATGAAGCCATAAAACTCGCCACTTTTCCTTCCGGAGAATAGTAAGACTTACCATGACACTTCAGTCACGCAACGATTTGATTGCCTTTCTGTATGGACTTGTGTGGGAACGCGCGCACATTAGGAGCCGACACGTGACACCAGTTTGGGGCAACTTTCAAGTCTTTGTTTTGTCACAGATTTTTTAGCTGCTCGTTATCAGAAATTTATTTTTCATGACCTACCGACACGAAATCAGTTTAGAGCAACTTTCAAGTCTGTGTTTTGTCACAGATTTTTTAGTTGCTCGTTATCAGAAATTAATTTTTGTGCAGGCCGCTACATGTTTGTCGTCTAAGTTGCCGATGTTTTAGAGTCAAAAGGTAAAATATTTCATCTGTATTTGTATGAAAGCACCTTAAGAGAACTAGAAGAGTTGCTTACGTGGAACGTGAGAAAACTATTGATGCTTCAAAGAATTGCTAGTGCGCGATAAGCGTTAGTCCATAATTTAAAAGCGATAACATTGGCGACCACAGTTGATTGTGGTTCAGGTTTTTGTTTGATCACGTCAAAAAAGTATGTGCTTGAAGGACGATTTTGGTCAAAAATTAGAATAAAAATAAAAATCATTTCAACCACAATCCTGTTTTAACGCAAACTAGCCTAGTCGAAATGCCAGCGCAGCGAACTGAACTGCAACTTTACTTTTCGAAGATATTTTTGCTTGAAGTATGATTTAGATCTTTGTCATGGATTTCATGAAGGAGCCTGCGAAAAGATGACCCAACAGCTGGTGTGGAAGTTTTCACTAAAATAAACTCATATTTTTTGTTGAATCAATGTTCATTCTGAGGCGATTATAAGTAAAGAAAACAAGTAAGAAACCATCCGAAGTTCAAAATTATCGATAAAGTTTTAAGGAAAAAGAAAATTAATGATTGGGTCTTAAGTTGTTTGACATCTAAATCATCACAGCGACTTTCATGGGGTGCACGGGTCCCCAGAAACGACAATTTTGATCCATAAAAAAAATTGTCTTTAGGCTGAATTCGATAATATTTGGTACTTTGACACACCCTTCTCCGTTAGTAGGATAAATGACCGAAATGACTTATATTCTGTGGTAAGCTATTCCATGACTATAATTTACAAGTATTATGATTGACACCTGTCAAAAAGATTGACAGTAAATTCACTAAAAAGAACCAGTTATTGAGAGCTAACATCCACACTATTTGTTGGCTCACTTTTTATTACAGAAAAGCATGAGTGACCTTAAATTTTGAACAATTCGGTGATAGCTTCATATAATAAATTTATCCTGATAGGGTTTATCAATCGGGACCTTTGTACAAGTGTACTATGTATACTAAGCAGTTAAAGTGTTATACTCGTATGCCTTTTAGCAGACGGAGCCTAAAACAAAATTTTGCCTGCCCAGGTCCGGGGCAAAACTAATGATTTTATGCAGCACTAGTCCTACGTTGCACACTGTAACAGAGCATCGCATATTGCAGGCCTGACTAATCATTTTTGTGAGGCGGTAACGATCAGTTAGGAAATCAGTTATCCCTTAAGGATCAAACCAACTACAGGATCGAAATCTTGCCATGTCTTAGAGAGAAGTACCTTAGAGATGCACAGCCAGAAATATCAATAAACCGAAAAAATTTAAACACCTACTCTTTAACTTCTGCTGTAGAGCCCGAACAAATTTTCTGTTAGTCTTTTTTTAATGCCTAAAACACTCCCTGGTTGGATCGATCGCTTTCTTGATCATAGAAGTTCTAAGCCGCCTTCTTGCAAGTTTTGCATTTTGAATTGTCCCCCCACAGGTTCTCGGCATAATGTCATGCAGGCTATGAATGGCAATGCCATTGGCAATGCTTTTGCCAAAAACAGGGTTTTTCATTAAGCGCTTCATATCTTTGAACGAAATTAAAACAAAATGTATTTAAAATATCTTCCACATTTTTTATTCGTTCGAAAGGCCTATCGATGCCATTACGTGTACGATATGGAACATGGTTTAAATGTCCGCCGCGATTTTTGTTTTGTGGCAAACATCTGGAATGTCAAATTTCCCATTAATCTACTCGCATAAATCATCTAAATTTGCTCGGTGGTATGGGTTATGCTAATTTTGAAGGCCACAATGGGTTGTCGCTTATTGGAAAGAAATACCCACAAGAGAAAGTTTAACGGGGTCAAATTGAACGCTCTCGGTAACCTGTTAACTTCATCACTCAATGAACTTCCCATCTTGCTTGAGAAAGGGCCTCATTCATAAAAATGATTTTTTGGTGCAGGCTAGGTTTCCAACTGCTCCAGAATACACACAGCGAACATACGTCGTTGCCTAAGGCCGCGTAGCTTCAGCCCCAGTTTTCAGTTAAAATTTGTACAGGTGTTGGAAACAAGAGCGGGTAAAAATTGTTTTTCAAACTTCTAATTTTTAGAGTTATGACCGAAGCAATAAAATTCTGCTAATTCTACTTTTTAAATTAACTTCTCACTTTTCTAAAGTAAAGTCAAGCAGAGTAAAGCTAAATAAGTGCAACAGTGCGTACGCAAAACCTTCAGTCCATCTACGAAGGATTGCAAAATACCCGACATACCAAAAAGAAAACTGCCACGCCTGCAAAAAGTGGGCGGGATAATGTTACATACCAAAACTGAATGCGCTAGCACCATTGTAACATAGCTAAAATTTGGAAAAAGTATTTTTTTTTAAATTAGAGATGGTCGCAAATACAGGCCTGCAGTGGGCGGATTCAGCTAATTTTCAAACTTGATCTGAAGGACTGGACTTCCAGCCAACCCACCGAATTTCAGCTCTCTACTAGCTTTGGCTGATAAAGGTTTAAAAAATACTTTAATAAGGGCACTCAGCTCAAGCATAGAACCACCGCTCTTTAAGTTTATTTTATTTAACCATAAAAGGCACCCTACGTGCCCCCCTATTTACCTACTCTCAAAACCCAAGTAAACAATAAAAATTGTGCCCAGTTGTTAAGGCGATTACAGAGTCTTAGCAAACATATTCGTTTCCAAATTAACCACAGAAAAGAAGAAGAAAAAACAAACCTTGCCAAAGCCGCACCGACACCACCATTGTAAACACTGTTCAGTCTGTCATTGTAAATAAATTTTCGGTTTATCTCTGTTATATCCCTAATCATTGCGTTAATTCCGCCTTAAGGCATTCTCGTAGCCATCATAATGGCTACGTTATGACACTAAAATAGATTTATTAATAATTTTTTTTTGTGCTCCTTCCTTCCGCTTCGGTAATATTCAAGGAAGACTTGTTCATCTTGTGTTGCCACCCTAAATCATCGTATAATTCTTCTTTTTTTTTTGCTCTTTGATTATTTATTGTTATAGTGCGGCTGATGTGGCAGTAGCAGATCCCTCCCAGCCCATAATATAATCTGTATACAAATGTTATCCCTATACTTTTGCTTACAGATATGAACAAAATAAATGGCCTCCTAACAAGCGGGAAGACGAAAAAGAGGGAAGAAAAATTTCCAAAATTAATTCCCCATCTGAGGCTCCACCACCACCACCGTTCACATTGAAAAGGGCAGCAAGCTTAATCCGTCTTACATTTGGTATCCACTATACATGTCTAAGAAGATCAACTACAGCGCAGCAACGCCCAACTGTCAAGATGTCGCCTTAGAACACGAAAAGACTGAAATGGTGTACCGATCAGGGCCTGCCCTTCAGAATGTAATCCTTTGGGTTCACGAAAACACAGTGGTCCACACCCTGTTTTCGGACTGTGTTGTGTCGACTAAACGAATACTCAGCCGCCATTCGGGAGATGACTGTTGCTGGCCGCCGTGGGTCCTTCTTCCTGCCACACGGACCCTGCTATAACGTCTGGCAAATGGTCAGTCGTTCATAATTCAAATCGACGGTGTGCAGCATTAAAAAATTGCTCCTTCTGCGTAACGTGGATATAGAGCTCCACAGTGAACCCTTCACGCTGCTCGATGGGAAGTTCAAAGCTGTACGCCAGTTCATTTGGCGTACACGATACAATCCGCCACTGGAAAGGGAAACGTCAAATGTAAATAAACAAAAATCGATTTCCGTTCCACGTACAACGAGGAAACCCAGAGAAAAAGAAAATAATCTGGGATACTCTGGATTGGGGGCAGCGAATGGTATAAACGAAATAGAATCCCCAACCACAGAGCTCGAGAGGGGGAGGGGCGCGCCTCATATATGGCCTTTGATGGTTTGGCTGTTTGTTGCTTTATTTTATTCTTTCTGCAACCGTGTCTGTCTATGTCTGTTTGCCAGACGGACAGACAAACTGTCTATTGATCTAAACTGTTGCCGTGACAGCTAGTCCTGCTGCTGCTGCTCTTGTTGTTCCGTTTCGAAGGTCTATTCTATATGCGTTTTGTGGGTGCTCTGCAAACTGTTGGATTTTTGTTTTTCGAGCTTGTGTTCTCGACGGGGTTTTCGTTTTGCAATTTAGCAAGTCTTGATAAGGACCCCAAAACCCCACAAGTCCATGGAATCGAAATCGCTTCGGAAATGCAATTAGCAACATGGGTGTGATGTGCCATGCCACACTGAGGGGAAAGCGAACACAAAACCGTTGCGTTGTCAGTTTCGACTCTGCAGTTCAAATGAAATGCGTTCGTCGTCGTCGTCGTCGGTCGAGGAGGGTGTTTTCGATTTGGCGACGAGTGTTTTCCACTTTTAATTTGCTTTGAACGGTTGAAGCGTTCAAGAAGAGCCGGTTGGCGATACACAGTCAGTCCCTTTTGCGGTCCAATTTCTAAATGCACCGCTGAATGGGTACTCATATAGGTACGGAGCTCCATTTTGGGGCCATGCAATCAAATTCTAATTCAATATTTAAGCGCGCAAACAAGTTGCAAAACTAATTACTAGATGGCATCCGGCGAACGGGTATCTTGATTGAGTTGGGAAGTATGCTTATTACGGAAATTAGTGGAGAAGGACAGTAGCAGCACCCATTTTATACAAGTAAATTTCGAATCTAATTAAGTTGTCATAAAATCTTATGGGGATATTGTGTCAAACTGCCACGTTGTCAATGCTCTTCATTGACATTGTGCCAACATTTAGGTTTAGCGATAGAAAATTGATTTTTTTGTTGAAGGACTTGAGCACAGCTCAAATTTTTCAAACACAAAACGTGATAAAAGAACATCATTTAAAATGTTATTTTAGCTCGTTTTTTTTCATAAATATTTTAACTCAAGTTTAAAATGTTAATATACCCAAGTTTTTTGGTTTGTCACTACGGACTTTTTTTTATAATTTATTCCCGATCAAAGGGGTTGGACCTAGAGTAAGGTTAGCGTTAGAGTCGGGTTATATAGCGCAGCGGGGAAAATGGCGCACTTAAAACTTCTTTCCAACTACTATACGTTTGGAAGCAAACACCGCAAAGTGCTCTTCAGTCATCGCCTGGGATTCAAAATGGTCAGAACCGAATAAAAACTTAAGCTCCGTTTTTTTGTCAGTAAATTCTTGGCTACTGGAGGTCCAACTGCCAAGACTCGCATAAAAAAGTCGTTAATTTTAACAAAAAAAAAAATCACGATGTGTTTTCCAGAATTTTTTTTTTCTTTTACAAGGCGAACTTTTGTGAGGGTAGCATGGCTGGGGTACCATTTACCCTCTGCATTATGCTTTAATTTTACATACTCAATCGTCAATTTTAAGAAACGGTCAAGCTTTTTAAAATGATGTGGAAGAAATTTTTTAAGCGTTAAAATATTTTGTTTGTTTCGACATGGAAACTGGAAAAAAAATAATTAGGGACACCACTCCTTGAAAATTTTTTTAACAATATTTAGCCTTTTCAACTTCGAATAACTTAGAAAATGAAATCAACTTTCAGGTCAAGCAGTAACAATTCATAAAAGCAAAAAATTCGAGCGGAAAGAAAACATGGAGCAGCAAAAATAAAAAAGTATTTGAAGTGATAGGCCAAGCGATAACATCAAAAATTAAACCTTCACGTTTTATCAGCCTCTGAGGACGGAAACCTCTTCATGACAAATCTTTCGGTCCACAGGACTTTGAAGAAAGCCCTTGAAAAGAACTGCAAAATTACGAATAATGGCAACAGTAACGAGAAAAAAATTGCCAAATGACATGATAGGGTGTGCCATATCACCCGCCATTGGAAGGGGGGATTGTTTTTGCTATGGGAATAGTATTTTTATACCCGACCCAGGGTATTTTAAGTTTGATTATATTATTTGTATAGTTTGTAACGCAGTGAAATAATCACCGTAGACCCCTAAGACCTTTTACAGATATGAATGGGACCGACAGGAGAATCGATTAAGCCATGTCCGTCCGTCCGTCCGTCCGTATGTAAACAACTTTTAGGCCTTAAATTTTAAGGCAGAGAGCTGAAATTTTGTGGGTTGGTTGGAAGTCCAGTCCTTCAGATCAAGTTTGAAAATAAGCTGAATCCGCCCACAGACACGCCCACTACAGGCCTGTATGTGCGACCATCTCTAATTTAAAAAAATACATTTTGCAAATTTTAGCTGTTGCAATGGCGCTAGCGCATCCATTTTTGGTACGTAACATTGCCTTATGATTGTCTTTAAGGTAGCTTAAAAAATGTTAGCTTTTTTTATTGGCCGCGCCCACTTTTTAAGGGATTTTAGCTTAAAATGACTGTTTTTCAATAAATATATATGAAATTTGACAAAAAATTATATGACAAAAGCTGTAGATATTAGCATTTTCTAACTTTTATGTATATATTGTATTGTATGTGCCTCCGCCCACTTTTGTGGGCGTGGCGTTAAAAAAAGGGATTTTTTTAGTTAAAAAGGCGGAGTTTAAGGCCGAAATGTATGCAACCACATAGTATAAAGCATTCAACAGTTATATTTTTATATCCCGCCCACTTTTTGGAGGCGTGGCAGTTTTCTTTTTGGTATGGTCGGGTATTTTGCAATCCGTCGTAGATGGATTGAAGCTTTTGCATACCCACTGTTGCACTTTCCCACTTGTTTTTTCTCTTCTTGTTATTATGTATAATTTATAACGTTTGAATAATAAATATTCCTGATTTTATTTGGTTAAAAAATGTTTTCTAGTTTTTTTTTTTTTTTTGTTAAAAAAAATAAACACAAAAAATTAGAATGGTTAGCCATACCCTTCAATCCTAACCTCTTACTAATGTAGCATGATTGAGAAGAATCAGAGGACGGAGAAAAGGGGAACTGGTGCACTATGGGTATGAACTGTTGAAGACATGTAGACGCGAGGAAAGATATTCAGCAGAAGTCTGTTTTGCCGGCGTTCTTTGGCTAAAAACGGAACTCCAATGCAACGCGGGTATTGCAGTTAAATTCTTGAAGGGGCGGAACACAGCTGGCTGCTTTGCTCAACCGCTCTTTGTAGAAAAAGGGACAAGACAGTGAAAAGCAAGAAAAAATGCGACGATGATTGACTTTCTTATTAGTTTTTGAAGTCTCTTTTTAGCTTAACTCCTTTATTAGTTTTGGCGCTGGTTCTTGGATTCTATAGACGAGGTTAACACCTTGTCTATGGAATCCAAGAATTAATAGCGGTGCACCTACCCAGACATGGAAGTTGTGCTTCATTTTAAGCCGAATGTACGCTTTATAGATTTTAGGAAGATCAGAAGGGGGAGGTGTTAAGTATTTTTTCAATCGTCTAGGCCCTAGGAAATCCGCAACATTTCCCTGCGTTTTAGCTACTTCAAATATGTCACTATTGGAACGTATTTCGTCATTTAGACATGTATCAAGAATGAAATGATTTTCGGTTTTAGGCTTCATTTCCTCGAGCAGCAGAACAGTCGCCATCGACAGTAGGGAAATATTGGGCCTTACCCTGGCCTTAAAGGAGCAACAAAACACTCTTTGGATAAATTAAGTTTTAACAGAGACTTAACACGAGCATGAAACCCAATGACCCAATGACCATAAGACCCAATGTTTTTCGAGCTGTCGAAGGCGACTCTTCTGTAGGCTGTGTAAAAAGACCCAAGTGGAAGTGACAGCTGTTGCTCGTGGAAGGCCTCTAATAAGACCTAATGTAAAGTTTCGTGGCTCGTGGAAGGCGGCCCTTTGTGATGCTAGTACATGGTGGATATATTAGGTTAGGTTAAACAAGGGTGTGGTGAAAAACGCAACACAGACACTAGGCACCAAAACGATCCCGTCGCGATTTCTAGGGAACAGTTGGACTTAAGATTCAAAATGCAAAACAACCTAAAGATCCTCCCTGGTTGCAAGACAGCATTGAGTTTTGGATGCACTAAATTCATTTTTGTTTCGATGATGGCCTGGTTATGGCTATAATTTTTAAGGTGGGGATTTAATGAGTTTAACATATAGCATCGTTCCATTTTATCATCCCAAGGACTGAGGCATTCACACGGGAACGAATATCGAAATCTGAGATTACTGTCATCGGTACAAGAATGAACTGTAGTCGTGACAGACCAATCGGAATATCACAAAGAATGCGGGAGATAAAACTAAGCCTTGAGGGGTACCAGCTTTAACACGGTGGATATAAGCCAGCCCGAAACCACTTGGACTAAAATTATCGAAAAGAGATTAGTAATCCTTCGTAAAAAAAAGGTTTTTTCCACTTCTCGGAAGAAGAATTGACGATCATAAAGAAGGTTTTCAGATTCCAGACACACCATTTACCATAAGCTAACGATTCATCAGCGTTTTCATGACCTTTGAAAGAATTGATGTTTGTGGAACTCTTCGATAGCTGCAGTTTAAGCTAAAGGTTCAGCAACTGAACGTTATAAGTTCAGTAAATAAGAGATCTGTAAAGTATTTAAAGTGACATGGCTTTAAGATCTACTTGATGCACTTAGCTAAAGGACTTAGTCCCAACAACTAACAAGTAAACTGATATGCATTGGATTTTTTTCTTTTTTAAGGTTGGAGGAGTAGCTTAAGTTTGAAAAATAGTTTTCAAAAGAGTTTCTGGGCATTAGTTTATAATCAACCAATAACAAAAGTACTGAGTGAGCAGGGAAGGTCGCTAATTCAATGATTTTTGTCATTAAAGCAACTTGATCTTTTTCTTTAAGGTGGGAGGAGCTACTTAATTTCCGTAAATAGCTTCAGAAGAAAATATACCCAATTGTAGGCACTGCGAGTGATACATTGCGTGTGATTAGGAAGGTTTTGCGTTGTACAAGTTCTTTTCCAAGGAGGCGACTCAACGGAACAGGGAATCGATATTCCTGTTGAAAGTGACAGGTAATCTGGGCGGTCACAGTGTTATCAGATGTGATAACATCTGTCGCCTTGTTCGTGTGATAAGGTAAAAGACTTAAAAAGAAAATCTAAACGCTTTTATCAAAAGATTTTAAACAAGCTAACATTTCGAAATTTAATTTTTATGAATACTTTATGGTTAATTTTTGAACCTATATTGATAAAATTGTACAACAAGAACAAATTAAAAGAGCCTTTAGTCTCTTTGAACCTTATTCAAAGGCAAAGTGCTTCAGAAGACCCCCTGATTTTTGGTAGAGTGCGAAAGTACCAAAGCAAATCCACCGGGAATCAGTCAATTTCATTCAAACTTTACAAACTTTAGGTTTCAGGATTCCAAAAAAGTTCAAGTCAAGTGATAATTATTGCTTCTCACATGGGTTAGTGCATTTTTTTTTAATTTTAAAGGCTGTTGCAACTTTTAGCTGAGAATCGACAAGAGCCTTCTGATCAGTAGCTTCATCGTACACATCACGCACAAAAGCTCACGGACCAGGACGTTAGTCTAGGCAACTGGTATACCAGAATGTATACCAGAATTCACCAAGCGAATTCGAGGAGTTAGGTCTAAGTTTGGAATATGGTTGAAACAGTACCACCAGCTTAATAACTAAGCAAAAGCATGGGTGCAACACCTTTAGTCACTCATTTTTGTTACTCGATTTACCTTAAAGATCTTATGGCAAAACTATCAAAAGATCTTATGGCAGTAATAAAGCAATAAGACGTTTCGTTGTAAGTTTTTTTGCACGTTCTTCTTTCCTAAGACAAATCTTCCCTTATCCTCTAAGTGCTCAGTTTTTAATGATCTTGGTAACCTTATTGAACGTTTTTTGATTCATTATAAGATTTTACTTGTTATGTATGAAAATGAATATCTCTCGTCAATAATGAGCCCAAAAGAGCCAAATCGCAGGAGAAAAAACTCTAAAACTGATTTTTATAGAAAAAGGTTGATAATACTAATTTCCTAGGTAATCCAAGGAATCGAACTTTGATCGAATACCTAAACGTAAGCCTATTCTCACGTATACTATTGAAACAAGCTGTGAGGTTTATCCTTAATCTTTCGGAATAGGAAAAAGAGTCGAACCTTGTGGCTCGCCACCAAAAAGTCAATCAATGTTTTGCAAGCCATGTAAATCGACTTCGTATTTTCTCGATCGAATGATCTCGAGATCGGATGGAAGATACTAATTTTAAGCCCTTCAATCGAATAGGAAATTTTTTGATAGGACTTTGAACTGATTCTTCCTTTTGCAACAGTCTTAGAAAGTTGATATAAATCCCAATGTCTGGGCCTTCAAATGAAAATGACCACTTTAAGCCGTTTTTAATGTGTTGCAGCAATGCAGCTAGACTCTATATAACACAAGATTAAAAATTATATCGTTGTGGAGTTCGAAACCAAAATTTTTCGTTAGTTAATTTAGTCCCATTTCTTTGAAGATGGGGAATACTCATCAAAAAGACAACTTTACACACTACCTACACTCTGATATTGTCTTTTAAAGTGTCAACTAATGTCTTTAATTCCAGAAATCATGTCTCCAAACCGCGCAGTTTTGTCACTCAAAGAAGAGTAAGGTCCAATTCCTCATTAAATTACCTTCAAACGTGCTTAGCACATTTTGATAATCTTAATTCTTGCTTCGGTTAGGTCTGTTAAGACCACTGAATGACCTCACTGCGTGCAACGATCACTTATCGTCAGGGCACCATGTTTGACAAGGTGAAACGCATTAAAAGTACAATCCACTACCTGTACGTGGTGGTGCATTCTGTACATGTGCCCCGCATGGGCCGACTCATAAATCATCGTAAAGTTATGGCAGAACTCCGTTTCCCATACACACCATTCGGCTGTTGAATTGCGAGACGCGACGCGACGGTTCGCCCCTTCGAACGTGACTTCCAAAAATGAACCATTCCTTTGGGACACGTACTTGTTATAAATTAAAACTTCGTTCCGTGTGAGTAGTCACTCTTGTTCCGTATTTCTATATCCTTTATCAAAGCAGAACGGAGTAGAGCAAACAAAAAAAAAACCCAAGACAGGAAAAGCGAAACTTTTTTTAATTCTAATAACCACGGAAGGAATAAGCCCATATCAGGGCTAACAACCAAGACGACAACGCTATTTGGAGCCCAGCCAAAAAGGACTAAAAGAAACTTTCTTTTCCGGCGGGTGGTGTCGCCCCTGAGGCCTGCGTTGCTTTGCTATCTTATACGCGCCCGCAGTCCTTGCATTCCGCTCTTTTGGAATACAAAGCGACCGAGAGATGCAATCCGCGAGATAAGTGCTTACTGTCTGTTTCCACTTGACAAGGCAGCTATTCAGGACTAACAGTTGTTAAGTGGTGACACGCTCACAACCGACGACGACGACGGGCCCCATATCCTGTGTTTAAATTTCACAAGTGAAATGTAAATAAGCAGGGCACCTGAAAGAAAGTGTCTGTCCTCCGCCAACCACCCCATATCTAGTACGAAACAGCAACGCAGAAAGTTTTAGTTTTTCAAAAGTCGCCTGCAGAGACAAGATACAGATACGCGCGGATGTGAAGTTCGAAAGATGCGTGTGTATCTTTTGTGGCGGGGACAAAAAACTTTGCTGCGCGTAAAAGTGCTTAGTCGTTGTTTGCGTTTGAGAGTTGCCCGGGGAGTAGGTATCTGTGGCTGAAATTTCATATCGCCAGGCGACAGAAAAGAACAAAAATTGCACACAAAGGATGTGCCACACCGGCATTGCCGAACCGCCCCGTAGGACGACGGAAGAGTGACAGCAGGGAAGTAGGTTTCAGTACCCACAAGAAGATATGTAGGCTCCCCATAGTTGGAGATACTCCGCACGTCAACTTGTTGTAGTTCTAGTTGGGTGAGTTCTGGTGGTTCGACTCTAGAAGACGACACGATCATAACGATGATTAGATGAAAAGTGATGATAATGGAAAATGGTTGCTTGTTACACCAGTTTATTGGCGGAGTTTTCCTTTTTGCAATAAAAATGTAATTTTAATTGGTACATACAGACATAGATGCGCTGCAGCACATGCACCGCAATCGCACCGAGGAGGGAGATGTTTGCGCATTTTATGGTCGGCGGCGCTGTGATAAAGTTTGTTTGCAATTTTTATGCTGTGGATAAAACAGATTAGTATCCGAGAAGTTTGCGATACAATGTTCGATGGAAATTCTTTTTACACGGAGACAATGATGCGGCATTGGGATTATAACGAGGCGACTTTAAATAACTTTGCTGGTGGGGGAATTTTCTGAGACATGGGACAGGTTTAAGACAGAGTTCGAGTTTTGATTCACAGATCGTAAATTGATGCACGTTTGATAGTCCTTACCCGAATTGTGTAACTAGTTTTCCTGATTACTTTAGATGGAAAATATTTTCTTGGTTCTAATTTATTTCAAAGAAGCAGTCGAAGAGTTTTATTTTGTACGATTTCCGGTGAGATTTTGGGCAATATCGGACGAAAGGCGCAGAAAGTCCTGGCAGAACTTACAAAAGAATCCTCAAAAATTTCACCAGTAACAGCTCATTTTAAGTCCTGCAATGTCGTCAAAGCAAGGTTTTTGCGTGAAAAGAGAAATAAAAATTGTGCCTCTGGTGTTGGCTACGTACCATGTGGTAACATGTCGGCTCTTTTTTCTGGAGACAATGACGTCTTGCGGAATTTTTGTAGACTTTTAACAGTTTTCAGGAAAAGTTCGCATTTAGATTCACAGGTGGATCAAAAATTTAGATTCACACAATGGAAAAAATTTTCCATAAAAATTTTTGTTAATACCAATACCACATTCAATAAAATCCTTTCAATATTCTTTTTTAGCTGGTTCTTCTCATTATTATGGATACGATTTTTGCAGTCGGTCTTTCTTCTTAGAACCGGCAGGAAAGGTTTTGATTTGTGGGACCATTTCCTGTGACGTTTTCGGCATTTTGGGACAAAGTCTTTGACTACCTCGCATATTCTAAGAACTCTAAACTAGCGGAACAGAATTCTCGTCATAGCCCGAAAAATCGTCAGTGGTAGAACATTTTGTCCTGTCGTCAAAGGATTTTTGCATTCAGAGTTAAAAACAAATTGTGCCTCTGGTGTTGGCTTCGAAACAAAATATTTATCTTGAGTGGTGAGAAGATCTTCTCGTTTTTAGTTTTAAGTCCCAGGACAGTGGGTACATAATTGTTGTTGATTCTCTTGGATGATAGTACCTGCGAAACGATTAATAGTTTTTAGTAAAATCAGTTTTTTTCATAGGACCCAGGTACGAATTCCCATTTTTCGGAATTAAATTTTTGTTTTCAATCTTAAATTTGTTTTTCTTCCGTTTGACTTCTCTGAAAATGAGCTAACAAAACTGGGGCTCAGAAAATCTTGGAAAAACACTAAAAATGAGCATCTGCATTTAATCTTCTGTAAGAGGCAACTCAAAGGAGCCATGTCCTGTATGTTGCAATTCACGTCACTATAAAGCAACGAAATCCGCATGTTGCAAAAATTAGCGACTTCGTTGAAAGAAGCAAACGACCCTAGCTCAAGGTTTAAGACAAAATCAAGTGGAATAAAGTCGTTGGTGCACTTGCTCAGACATAGAAAATTTACTTAAGCTAATCAGCCGTAAATGCATTCCAATAATTAGTTGTAGAACATATTTCTTCTTGACAGACCTTTGGCATTGGAAATTGTTTTCCGCGCCGGTAAATATGAATTGTACGGAGCACCTGCCCAGACACTAGAACTAAACTTCTTGAAGTGCGTTAAAAATATGCGACTTCTAAAGGAGAAAATTTATGACATTACTTTAGGCGCAAGCTTTTCGACTTTGTCAACTTTGTTGATAGTCTTTGGTGCACTTGCTCAAACATAGAAAAATTACTTCAGCTAAGCAGCCTTTAATGCATTCCAATAATTAATTGTGGAAAATATTTCTTCTTGACAAACCTTTGGCATTTCAAACTGTTTTTTGTGGCGGTAAATATGAGCTTTTAGCGGCACCTGCCTAGACACCAGAACTAAACTTCTTAAGGTGCGTTAAAAATATGCCACTTCTATAAAATGAAAAATTCACTATTGGTATTACTTCTGGCGCAAGCTTTGTACTTTGTTGATGCACTTGCCCAGACATGAAAAATTTACTTTAGTTAATCAGTCGTAAAAGCATTCCATTTAGTTGAACTAGATATCAGATTAGGACTTCCTATGGTGCAAAGTTTTTCTTGTTGAGAACATTTTGGAGGGCTTTTGTTAATATTTGCCCTTTTGAAAATGCGGTTTCATGTTAACACCTGCTTTTCGGCTACGCCACACGTCTTTCAAACTCTTAACGCAGCTTTAAATTAGGCGAACGTTGAATAACTTTCTAAATGGAAGGCAGATGAGGAGGAAGAAATACTGTTATGCTCAGAAGTTATGTGTCCTGTTACTCTTTTGCCGCTGTCGAATAGTGCTGTCTTTCGGGAACCTGCACAGGCAGTTCTTAATTTTAGGGCGCTTTTTTGTCCTTTAAATTTGAGGAAACAGATACAGAGTATTTCTAGGTCTTTCCCAGGAATTCGAAAGCAAGTTTAATAGTGATTTTTTTTTTTTTTGTCATTTTGGCACCTGCCCATACAAACAAGAAACGATATAATTTAGGATGTTTGAAGTGGAAAATTGATTAACAGTCAAAAGAACATATTTTCTTTGAAAGTTCTAGCTGTTTTCCAAAGTTGAATTTGTGGGTATTGTAGCACCTACACGGACACAAATTTTGTACTCGAAAGGTTTTTAGATACAAAACA
This sequence comes from Neoascia interrupta, assembly GCA_947623515.1. Classification (NCBI taxonomy): domain Eukaryota; kingdom Metazoa; phylum Arthropoda; class Insecta; order Diptera; family Syrphidae; genus Neoascia; species Neoascia interrupta. Next base: position 32,325,478 of record OX392462.1, on the reverse strand, counting down.
TATCAGAGGATGAAACGTAATTTTTGCTGTAAAGTCCCGAGAATTCGCCGCAAATTTGGCAAGATTTTAGACTAAGTGGCACCTGCACAAACACAGGACTTGTGATTCAACTACGAGCTTATATACGCTCACTCATTTAAAGCATAATAGAGGATGTAAAGCCGTTCCAAACTTCTGGGACTTTGGCAACAGACTTGCATTTGGCAACCTTAAATTTGTGAGTATAGTGAAATGGACAAGACATGGCTTACCTCCATTCGGGGTGTTGTTTTGATGAAATTCAGACTAAAAGTACTCGTGGAAGATGCAAAACAAATCAATGGATTTAAAGCTACTTTAGAAACTAAGTCCTTGGCGTTTGACTGCGCGAGCTTTCCTTAAGGGTTAATAAAAGTTTGTTGATGCAAGGAAGTTAAAAAAGAATTACGTATTTCCAGACATTTATCTGCGTTTATTGTTTAATACCCGCAGATCCAGATTTTATTTTTAATTTGTGTAAATAAGGAGCATTAAGGTAGTCACAGACAGTCTAAAGCTTTAACAGCCGCAGTTTTATGCAGCAAATATCGTCTAAAAGTCGTAGACAGATCGCGGTAGTCAAGATACGAGTGGTTTGATCCCCTTGTGGTGTATTTAGGTAGAGAACTTCTCCTGGGCCCACTTAAGGGTCCGCGCCATCTTTCATGTCGGCAGATAAATTTGGAATAACTTCACCAAAAAAGAATCAATTTCCATTAATGAGGCATTTTAATTTAACTTGGTCCTTAACAATTTACTTGGATTAGTTTTTGAATACAACACGAATACAATAAAACAACTTGGCGCCTGTAAAAGCGAAAGTATATATGCGCTTTTTGTCATCAAATATGATGATCGAAAATCATGAAAAAGTCGTGGACAGATCATAGGTAGCCAAGGTGCAAGTGGATCGCATCCGCAATCGGAAGGACCACTTCGCCGCTCTAGCTCCTCGAACCTTTAAATTGGATAAGGGTAACAAAATGATGATAAGAATTATTGAAAAATGTCAAGAAAAGAGGGAAATATCTGGAAAGTCTGTGTGGAAAGTCTTGCTCTTATCGCTCACTGATGAGCACCAAAACCCAAAAGAGTTGAGCAAAAAAATCGACCAAAAAATTATTTTGGTCAAGATCAAAAAATTATTTTGGTAATGACCAAAACATGGGCGGCTTCATCTGGAGATCTGGGTAGCCTATCATTGTCACAATTTTTTGACTGACAGCACACGTCCAGGGAAGTTTCATTGAATAAACTGCGTTGTTTCATTTACAGTGTGGCATAATGCGCCGTCGTAGATCCTACTTTTTCTACGCAACCATTTTTTGTAGAAAGGGTAGAATCACTTAACACGTCGCAGACAATCTGAGCCTTTAACAGGTGCAATTTTGTACTATCTTACTTATTTTTTAAAAGATTTCATACAGCTTAAATCATCAAAAAAACGTAGAGAGAAAATGGTAGCCAAGGTAAAGGCGGACCGCTTCCCTGGTAGGTCTAGAAACAGGTCGTTGCTTTAGATACAGAACCTCTCCTGGATCCACCTGGGGGTTTGCTCCAGAAGTTCTCGAATTGGTGAACGACGAAGCCTGCTCTGTCAATGTCACCTTTTTTTGACAGACAGCACACATCCCGAGAAGGAACCGTTATGTTTTATTTACAGTGTGGCATGCCGCCGTCTTACTTAAAAAGTAACCATCCCTACCTTCTTTACACATTTAACCAAACTGTGAAATAGTCACAGTTTGGTCGCACAATTGTAGTTGATGGATCTCGTGTGAATTCTCTCTTTTCTTAAGCCACCAATTTTGTTTGTAAACGCCGCCGGAGAATGTGAAGTTCAAAATCAGGTTGTGTCAACGATTTGGCCGTGGTAAGAATTGTACTGAAGTTATGTTTGAAAATGTGTCATCCCAAGTCAATCGACTCACAAATGATAAAATTACTCAATATTTCAACACCGGCATAAAAGATGGTGCATCTGCTAAGTTTTACACTAAAACCCTCTAAGGCAATTCGAATAGGGATAAATATGAGAATAGAGAAATACCGACCATATTTCAGCATCAATAGAGCTAAGACAGTAAATTTTTGTCTGAACGACGGAGGCATTTTTCGCAAACAGCACACGTGTTTTGTTTCATTTAAAGTGTAGCATGGTGCGCCACCGCCGTCTTGCTTAAATAAGTAACCATCCAGACCTTCTTTACACATTTTTGGGCACACAAAATGAGCCAGCATCCACCAATATCGTTTTCCATCGAGTTTGCGTGAAACAGTCGCTTTTTGGTCACACAATTGTAGTTGATAGATCGCGTGTGAATTTTCCTTTACCCTAATGCACCAATTTTGCTTGTAAACTCCGCCAGAGAAAGTGAGGTTTAAAATCAGGTTGTGTCAACGATGGTAAGAATTGTACTGAAGTTATGTTTGAAAATGTGTCATCCCAAGTCAATCGATTCAAAAATGATAAAATTACTCAATATTTTCACACCTTCATAAGAGATGGAGCATCTGTTAAGCTTTGCACGAAAAGTCGTTGAAAAACTTAATAAAAAGAGTAAAGAGAATCTTGAGAAATATCACTTAACGAAACCCTCTAAGGCAATTCGAATAGTGATAAAAAAGAGAATAGAGACATACCGACCACATTTCAGCATCCATAGAGCTAAAACAGTAAATTACGCTTATAACTTACTTATTGCTGTTTCCAACTTGATTATAAATTCAATTTACCTGAAAGAAGAAAGGAAAAATATGTATTAAAATCCAGGCATAGTTACAAAGTTAATAGAAAAAAAATACATGCTGACACACTCCACTCATCTACCTGCCATGTTATGTTTCATTACAAAATGACTGACTTTTACACAGTAAAATATGACAGCCCAGATTTATATTTAATTTATTTCAAGAAAAATACCAGTGCTGCGGGCCAAAAAAGATTCACTCAACTTTCACTAGATAAGATACATCACTGGGCCATAGTTGGGATGGAAACGGCGAATATAGCCAATCTGGGTTTGTCAGCAGCCCCCCCTCTGACCATTATCATAAAACAAAGCCAATGTACCTATACAAAAATATGTTGGGTTCAAGGAAAAAAGGTCCTTTTCCTAAAAAAAAAAAAACAAAAAAAAGAAAAACAGGAAATAATGTTGCAAATATTGTGGAAATTTGCCTTCTGCTAGACATTTCCGCATATTAATTTTCCAACATTCCGCAAACGAAATTGCCTTCGAACATTTTGATGTGAAAAGTTAAATTAAAGGATACTCCTGTGTGGAACAGTGTACAGTTTACAGTTTCCAAGCATTTGGGGTCAGAGAATTTGATAGGGGTTACAGAGCCCCAAATTCCAGGTCAGTATTGATTTTGTTTGGGTATTTCATGAGGGGGATTTTCACCTTTTTTCCATAGGCCAAAAGGGGGTGGATTTTCTGTAGTAAACAAGGACACTTCCGACGTAGCAGGCACACGTCTTCCATAGCAGTGCATTCTTGCGATGGACGTTGCTTGTAATTCCATGCAAATGCTCTGACCACTCGTCCATTATTATTAGCCAGGAAGGAACATTACACCCTGGTTAGGATTGAGATATGAGTTATGACCATCGTTACTAACTGGTGGATTTATGTGTCATTAGGTTGGAGGGTAATTAACAACATGCAACGCACTGCACCGTGAGTTGCCGCGAGTACACGCATCATACCGTGAGGTAGCCTCATTACAGTGTCACCATAAAACACTGTTCAGGCGTGAGGATGGTGAAAAGCGCGTTGCGTATATAGGAAAACCCATCTGTATCTGCATGAAATGCCTAATTAAATCTCAAATGGTGGCTTGCTATTCTAGAAAAAAAGAAAGTGTTGGCTTGGTTTCAGATTTCCAATGAGATTATTTTGACTGATGAGCCTCATTTTGTAGGAAAAACACCTGTGGGTCGTCGCAGCATCGCGCCTTGCGGTCGGGAAATTGATGAGGCATGACAGTATGTGTTATAGGTGGACAGGCAATGCTTAACTCTGGAGGTGAGTGACTTTGGTGTTGCCCAGCGATTTTAACAACACACACAATGTGTGAAGATGGTCTTTAGTAAGATAACTGGTGATTTATCTGTTGTAAAATTGAGCATAATTCACAGTTCGACTGATGATGGCTGTGGAAGCACCCACGTGAAAGGAAAATCGTTTTAGCCAAAAGCTGATGGGTTTAATGATGAGGTCAGACGTATGGAAATTCTTCTTCGTTTTTGTAGAGACACTGCAGAGGCGTCGAGAGATGCATCAAACGCTTAAAAACCGCTTTGTCCGAAATTTATCCGATTTCTTCAATAGATTATGAATGACTAATTTGTAAATAAGTATGGAGCATCGGTAGACAAACATTGTGTGAGGATTGACAGAAAACATTTTAGAGGCACTTAGAATAAGTCCAATCATTCGATTTAGAAACACGTTATACAATTCACCCGAGATTGTGAAATTTATGAAATTATTTAAGCCATTATTTGCCATGACCCCAAAGCTAAGAAACAGCCCAAACTCAGCTGATATGCACCTATCAACTACAAAGAAAAGGCTTTCTTTGTAAGAATCCTAAGCGTAAGCAAATTTTTTGACATTCCTAATTTTTGCTTGGGTACATTTTTGCAAAGTACATGACTTTAAGCAAATTCAACTACAAAAACTTTTTGTTGAAAGTTTCATATTTTAAAACAAAGCCTTTTATTTTTAATTGTTTCAAGCAGGTAACTATTTTTTAATACAAAAAAGTTTTACGAAGAAACCATGGAACCCACAGGCACACCAAAAATCACATAGAAGCAACAGGCAAATAGCTTGGATGGCAATGTGACTTCAGGTCGGTTAAAAGTTTAGGTTCTAGCCGTTTTGTCAACCCAGTTTAACCAAAGACTTCAGGCCCAAAGAAACGCAGACACCCTATATGGGGTGTACTGGTTGTTGTCCAAATAATTAAAACGACCAACGCAAGCAACAGTTTACTACTATGACGTGTTGTAAATTGTACAGAGCGTTGTAAAAGGAGCCCTTATATAGTAGTGCGGCTTTCATGTAGGCGTGAGTTAGGATTTAAGTAGGTAGGCAGGCATACGCATCGGTTGTTTGGTGGAACAGGCTTTCGCGGAAACGTGTTACTGCCTCTTTTGCCAAACTCCAAAGAACGGCTTGTCTCGGCTGCACAGGGGCCTTCCCTAGCACGCCGGGCTCTGCTCTAGATGCTTTGATGAACCTCCCCCCCCTTGATATATTTATCATGGGGTGTACGCTGAAAACCATCTTTCGCTTAAAGAGAGGTGGTTTTTGGTACCACACGCATTGGAATTTTGAAGAACTTGTTCGAGAATTGTCCTTTGACCCCTGTCTTATGGACATGCCCTCTGACGCAATGACCCCAGAAATCCTTTTGCGACAAAATTACCAAGTCAACTTTCCTCAGGTAATGGAATGGCTTCGGCCAGACTCTGAGCCAGGGAAAGAATGCCATTGTATTTTCACGGATGGCTCCAAAACCGGACAGGGGTCTGGTGCTGGAGTCTTTGTGGAAAGCGAGAACATTAGACTCCACTACCCCTTAGGTAAATATGCGTCTGTCTTCCAAGCGGAGATTTTCGCTATCCTAATGGCTATGCGCTATATTGTGACTAACAGGTGGAGGGCAAGAAGCATATGCGTTTGTAGTGATAGCCAAGCCGCTCTAAATGCGTTGCTCAACCCTCTTACCTCGTCCAAGATAGTGCTCGAACTCAAGAATTCGTTGAACTTAGTCGGAAGGCTAAATGCAGTGAATCTTTTTTGGGTTCCAGGTCATACTGGTATCCAGGGAAATGAGATCTCTGATGAGCTTGCCAGACTTGGCTCAGAAGAGGTTTTCTCAGGACCCGAACCTGCTTTAGGCCTGCCAGTATCTGTTGTCACGTCTGCCATTGATACTTGGGTTTCTCGTGAGCACAGGGCTCGTTGGCGTGACTGCGATGGGTGCAGACAGACTAAACGACTACGCCCAGACATCTGCGAGGGGTCAGCGTCTTTTCTTCTATCTCTTAGGAGAATCGATTGCAGACTTCTTGTAGGCGTCCTTATCGGCCACCAAGCTTTTGCTAGACACTTGAATGTGTTAGGCTTAAGCGAAACCACCACCTGTCTTGCCTGTGGAGAGGACGACGATACAGTGGAACACTTTCTCTGTAGTTGTCCTGCCTTTGCTCGCATCAGGTGGCGGATCTTTGGGGCTGACGTGGTGAGTGCCGAACACCTAAGCTCTTCATCACTGAAGCTCCTTCTCATCTTTCTTCGAAAGACGGGTAAGCATGGTAGTACAATGGACCAGTAGTGCTCCAGTAGAGCGACCTGAGTGCTCCATCGGATAGTAGCAACCTCCAAAAAAAAAAAAAAAAAAAGGTAGGCAGGCATATACCTGATGAGGATGACCATTAGTAGGCACCTGTGGAAGATTTTTGTTCACTCTGCTCTGGAAAAGTGTTGAGAAAGACCTACTGTCGGTATATTTTGAATTCCAATGAGTGCAGAAATGCAAGAAAAGCAAGAAGAAAAGGACCATGAAGTGTGAAATCAAACACGGAGCGGGCCGTCGGCTTTTTTGAAGGCTTAGTGTACAGTTATATTGCTTAGTTTACACATAAAATGTTGTTTAGTAGATTTGCGAGTTTGTGTTTTACTTTTAATGACAATTTCCGATTTTACAGCATTTTTTTATTTATTTTCTTTTTTTATTTTTTTCGCGAATATAATATTTATATAATAATATTTCGAGTGCAATTTTAAGAGGGTAAAAGCATAAGATCTTTGTATACGAGTTTTAAAATGCTGCCATGCAGTGTTGTAAAGAGAGGGGATTTTTTTTTTTTATTTTTACGTTTCAAAAACGTTTCAAATTCTTAAAAACATTCTTTCCCTAATTTTAAGGCAGGTGCCTACTGTTATAATTACTTATTGCGAGTCTTTGATCTTTATTGTATGAAAATTTTTAGTAAGGTACTCGAATTTTTATTGAAACGCAGGATGGCAAAATAATGATGAGATCAGACGTATGGTGGTCAAAGGATGGACAAGCTGGTCGACTTTGCTGCGGGGCGACACGTTGTGGTAGCTAGTACACAGTTCCCGCATCTCAATATCCACAAAGGGACATGGCGATCTCCCGATCAATCAACCGTCAACCAGATTGACCACATTGCGATCGACACAAGGCACTCCTCCAGTATCATGAATTTCTGAACTTTCCGGGGGGCCAACATTGACTCGGATCACTACCTTGTTGTAGCCAATCCCGACCAGCGCCAAGTAATGGAAATACTCTGAGGAAGTTTGACGTCGGCCGGCTACAATCGCAAGAGATCGCCAGGTCCTCCTCCAACCGAGTCTCTCAAAACCTTCTACGAAGTCCTATGCAGCCAGCATCAAGTATTGATAGCCAGCGGCAACGTTGCCAAAATGCCATCAGAGACGGCCATCAGACCTCTGAGGTGCTGGGTTTCACACGGCCACCACAACGAAACCCCTGGTTTGACGATAAATGCCGGCAAGCACATGCAGCTAAACAGGAAGCATACAAAGCGGCTCTGCACAAAAGGTCTAGAGCTGCTCGCGAGTTTTACGAGCAGAGGAGGAGAGAGGAACACCGGCTTCTCCGAAGAAAAAAGAGAGAGCACGAGAAGCGTGCGGTTGAAGAGATAGAGAGATGTTACAACAGGAATGAGGTTAGAAAGTTTTACCAAAAGATCCAAAGGTCCTGCCAAGGGTATAAACTTCGAACTGAAGCCCGTAAGGACCATCAAGGGAGCATCGTTGTAGAATCGCAGTCGGTGCTGAGGATTTGGAAAGAACACTTTTGCAGACTGTATAACGGCGAGGATGAACCAAAAACCGCTGTTAGGCAGAACGACCCATTCAACCCGGGCGAAGACGTTACCGACGAAGCATACAAACGATACCCCCCACCCGACCTGGAGGAGGTGAAAGTAGCTGCGTCTAAGCTCAAGTGCAACAAAGCAGCCGACGGCCTAGCTGCCGAACTTTTTAAGTCCGCTGGCGATGAGCTGGTTAGGAGCATGCACCAGCTCATCTGCAAGATATGGTCGGAAGAAAGCATGCCCGACGAATGGAACCTCAGCATTGTTTGCCCGATCCTGAAGAAAGGAGACCCTCTGAGTTGTGCCAACTACAGAGGCATAAGTCTTCTTAACATCGCATACAAGATCTTTTCTGCTGTACTGTGTGAACGCCTGAAGCCGTTTGTCAACAATCTGATAGGCACATATCAGTGTGGCTTTAGGCCAGGAAAGTCCACCATCGATCAAATATTCACACTGCGGCAGATCTTGGAGAAAACCCAGGAATTCCAAATCGATACACACCACCTCTTCATCGATTTCAAGGCCGCGTATGACAGCATCTATAGAGACGAGCTATATAGCGCAATGTCTAGTTTTGGCACCCCTGCCAAACTCGTCAGTCTGTGCAGGATGACGATGGAAAACTCACGCTGTTCCGTCAAGGTCGGCAAAGACCTCACGGTCGGTGATGTCAAAAAAGGATTTAGACAGGGCCACGCGCTGTCATGCGACTTCTTTAAAATCATACTTGAGAGAATTGTGCAGAACTCTCGCACCAACACCAGAGGTACAATCTTTCAAAAGTCCGTTCAACTAGGTACTCGCATTCGCAGACGACATTGACATAATCGGTAGAACGAAGCGTGATGTCTGTGAAGCCTTCGTGAGTACTGGGACGGAAGCGGCGAATATGGGTTTAGCAGTCAACGAGGGCAAAACCAAGTATATGCTGTCATCAAGAAAAGACACCCAACACCGACGTCTTGGACAAAACATCACCATCGACAGCTATAACTTTGAGGTAGTTAGAGACTTTGTCTGCCTGGGTTCCGCTATCAATTCGGACAATGACACCAGCGCTGAAATCAAACGAAAGACAACGTCAGCGATGGCTGGGTCATCTAGAGCGGATGGACACCAACGCCCCGGCCCGGAAAATCTTCGAATCCACACCGCAGGGACGTCGCGGTAGAGGAGCACCGAGACTCTGGTGGCGCACGGAAGTGGAAGGGAACCTCAACCAACTTTGCGTGCGAAACTGGAGACGGCTAGCTAGAGCCAACTCTATGGCTGGATGTGTCCACCCGCACTGTAAAAAACTGAAGAAAAAACATGACAAACGGGTTTTTGTTATTAAAATTTTCTTACATATTTTGACTGGGTTCAGGTTTTTTAGTTATCGGTTATAACTGCGGTTTTTTTAATTTTGTTTTTAAACCGTTTTAGAAAATTTTGTTAGAAACGTCATTTTTGAAAGGTCTTGAAAATTTAAGAAAGTTTTTCATACGTTTTATATATAAGCTAAATTTCAACATAATCGGTTCTACGTTAAGATACCAGAATATTTTGAAAATTTTTCGAAGCTTTTGGGCTAAATCCTTATATACTGAATATTCAAATAGTTAAAATTTCTATGCCTACTTTTTCCGGAAATTACAAATAATTCCTGATGTGTGTGATTTTTTTCAAAATTATTTGGCCTGATCTGGCCCCACCACTCCAGTATCGGATTTTTTTCGAAAATGCGTCAAAAATGTAATATTAAAACTGTTTAATCAAAACTTGTTTTAAGACTCTTCTTAAGCTGCGGCTGCTTTATATGTTTGCCCAATAACAGCTTTTTTAATGAAGCAATTAAGAACTTATGACCTTAAACACGTTGCAAACGGGCACATATTTTTCATTTCTTATTTCCCAAAAACTTTTCAAAAATTTTCAAAAATCCGCAAAATATTATGAAAATTCAGTACTTGCATAGCGTACGTTTCAGTTTTCTTCTTTCTGGCTGTAAAACTTTGTCAGATAAGCGCCAAAACACTTTCTGATTCTTTTATCATCAAAATTTAAACTGTAATCAAACCGTTTTGTGTGTATATAAAAAAAATTACCCTTTTATACGTTTTCCTTTTTTTCACGAACTTTATTAGTTTGCTAAATTTTTATATGACTCACCGTTCAGAAGTCACAGGTGTAGACGGACGGACAACGGAGTGATAGCTAAAGAGGTCCTTTTACCATTTTTGGACGGACCGCTAAAAACACCTTGCAAAATATCGAGTCTTAGCCAGCCGATTACAATTATTTTGCCATCCATTTATTAACCGAGTCTCACAGTTTTGTTGGAGTAGTTTGAACTTTTTACTAAATTCGATTATTTCAAATCAGTTTTTATTGGAGTTCCTGGAATTTTCCGCCATAAAACATGCACCAGATCCTTACTTCTAGATCCTTACTGAGTTTTAAACCTGGGCAGTTAAAAATGTTTGCTAATGTCTTTTATCACTTGCGGGGGTGACCTAAAAAATTTCGGAATTATTGCACTACAAATGTGCTATGTCCGGATTTTTTTCCGATCAGAGTTTGAACCCACGATCTCCTGCATTTCACTATCTAGCTGCATGCTCAAGAAAAAATAAATTATTTGATTGAAAAACCAAGTAAAATCTACGAGTTTTCTCCGCATCTTTCGCTCTGCTTAAAATTGAATATACCTGAAAAGTTTTCACTCAAAAACAACTTTACTAAAAAATTTGCATAAAAAAATACCTCTGACCGACTTAAGCACTCGAAAATTTAGAGTAAACACATCCGCCTCCCGATTAAAAAATGAAAGCTATCATTTTACCTTGTCAAAAAAAAGCCCCCCAAAAAAATGAAAAACAAAAACTTTCCAACATCCCAATGCACCAAGACATGTTTATTGCAGTTGTTAAAAAAGAAAACCATGTTTGACGTCCCACTCGGACCCAACCAAACAGAACTCCTTGTTTTCTGGCCCACTGTGTTTGTGTTCGCCTACAAAAAAAAAAACTCTTGACTTTTCTTCTTAATTCCCCGATAAACTTCAATCCATAATCCACCACCGAGAAGACGAGATTTGAAATACAAGAGAACCAGAAAAATGCATTATGGATGAGGTATGAGAGGCGCACAGAGTGTAATCCGATACCGCACTCGGGCCGCGATGGTCTTCCTCCACTCAAGCCAAAGTGATCGGTCGTGGTAAATCCCTGTGCGTCACACCATAATCCATACCACCAGCATGCTGAGCATCATATCACATCTCATAGTGCGCATCTCCCCATATCGGTAGTTGAAGTGGATGTGTGACGCAGTTTTAAATACCAGCAGCAGCCGAAAACCTAGATTACCTTTACAAGAGTGCTGTGCACATCGCATCGCGTTCTTGGGCATTCCGCGCCCAACTCAACTATCACGCGGCTCGTCTTTCGTATTGAATTTCCATACCCAAAGAAGATATGGGCTCGTCTTGCGTTGCGTACCAGATGAACGAGAAGGCGTAGTCTCGTCACTCGAAGGTTTAGTTCATGAAGCGCTTGAGAGGTTCGCACTACGGCCATGTACCACTTAATAGACGAACCGCGCCGCAGCACAGCGCGGGATGCCTATACACCTACTCTCGCTGCATGTTGATGTTTGCCTTATTTATTCCCCATCCAGAGCCGCATTGACCTCCTACGTATAAGTGCATCCAAGTTTATATTTATTCGCTTAGTGCCAGATAAGATGCGAGATACTTTCCCGCAAGATGCTGGTTGATGATGGTGATGTTGCTGCTGTTGTGTTCTACTTTTCGACACAGAAAAAAAAAACATAAACACCTCCTTGTGGGGGTATATGGTGTTGGTGTACACGTATTTCTTTTTTCTCACCTTGTGTATCCATTACCTGTCGAGAGTATCTCTTAGATGTAAACCATCATCAACAAAATGAGAGATAATCTATTCTGAAGTGATTTTATTCGGGGGGGTTTTGCTTTTTCTGGAGAAGTCGTCTCTCTCTCCTGTTGTATGGCATCATAATACGAACAACTTGACCAAGTGAAACGTGTCGTGTTGGGTGGAATGCATAATGATTCTGCTTTTCTTTCGTTAGAATAATGAAACATCTACAGAGAAAAAAAAAAAATACACGACTGGGGAACACGAAATGGGAGAATCCAACCATCCAAGCACTTTGTAACGATTTGCAAGTTATCGCGAGATGATGGATGTATCTATGATGTTGTCTCTCCGACCAACGCACGAGGGGGAGTGCGCTGCGCACACAATGCAGAGGGCTTTTGTTAGTCAATTATCAGCTAATGGCTAACTTGGTAACGTGATTTGGTGTTATCCAATGGATCTACAGGTTTTTCTCTGAAGAGGCACTTTCAAGTGTTAAAATGCGAGAAGTAGGGAATGGAAATTTCGGAATGGTCTTCTTTTTCGTGTGAAATGATGCAGGTTTTTTTTTCTTGGTTTCAAGAGCCATTGACTAGCTTATCTGAAAAGCTATTCACAGTGTGGCAAGAAGAAACATTTCTTGTATGTTGAAATCTATAAACCCTATGAGGTTGTAAGTACGGCAGCAAAATAGTTTTTATTGCACAGGTGCAGCATTTTTTCTTGTTTTACGATTATGGCTTTGCCACACTATACTGGTTCCTTGTTCTAATATGGAACACTACAGAGTTAAGTGTCAAGTAGCCAGAGGTACGTAACCTCAGAGGAGTTGCTATATCCACAAAGACACACAGAATTAGCGATAAAAATTTAATTACGATTCTATTACCATTTGAAGAGGACAGCTTGGGTAGGAAGTTCATAAAAATTTCGCGTAATTATTAAGGAATTCGAAAGCATTGTAAGATGTGAGTTTTATTTAAAAAACGAAACAAGGCGGCATTAAGTATTTAGCCAATTAGGGTTGGAAGATGAAAGGTGGGACTTATACTCCTTCCACCAGCTCAAGAGGTGGAAGGAGTATAAGTGATTTTAGTCCTAACTCTAATGAGGTCTCCGAAGTGTAAATTTCCCGAATACACTTCATATGACCCGTTAAGAAAAAAATTTACCTGTGATCAAATCGTTAAAAAAATAAATAAAAGGATCAAACGGTGATCAAGTTCAAGTAGTTCTAATATCGTAACTAAAGACGCATCTGCATCCTAGCTAAGATAGTGTCTTTAAGGCCTTTTGAAAGACCATTTCGAAGAACAAGCAGGTTTTTGTAGTCGGATAGTATTGAGCAGAGTGTTGAATGCAGATCATCATACTTACCCTTTCCTTTTGTAACAGAGAATTCATCTAACATGCTTTACAGCTATTGTTAAGGGCCTAAGTAGGTCGAGAAGTGTCGCGTTAAAAGTAAAATCGGTGCCAGTTTTTGGAATTCACAGCGGAGTTAGACAAGGTTGCATCCTTTCATTAACATTTTTCTTGCTTAATGATAAAATACGTCAATTGACAGTTTAAACCGAGAGAGATGCAATTCAATTGGGTTGGGAATTGGCGACCTCAAATTAGAGTGGCTGAAAACCGATAGAAATATTCGAAAGCTTCCTATATCTAGGCAGTTGCGGGTTGCATAAAAGCGGAAACTTTTGAAAGTTTGTACAAATTCTTGTAATCCAATTGCAATAAAAAAAGACCGTCATGTAGGAAGTCATACACGAAGCAGTCCGTCGGCTCTTTTTTAAGGTTTCAACTTCAAAACTTGGTGGTTGGGTGTTGTAGGAACAGGGTAGGCACTGATCGGCGTCAACCTGGTGACGCCCAGTGTTGTAAGTGTTACTGCACATCAAGTGCTTATGATAACTCCACTTGGTAACCACCGGGTAGTGGTCTTGTCCTCCCTTGGACTTGGCTTGCTGAACTCATAAGTGCGAGTTTTGAGCAAGAAGAGAATAGCAACACTTAAATTTGTCCAAAATGACTAGCTGAACGAGTCTTAGAAGTCAATTTTAAAGGCCTCAGAAGAAGGATGTGCAGCGGAGGAGTTCCCAAATAAGAATAAACGGTGCAATCAACAGCCAACAGGGAGAGGCAGAGCTACCTTGACTTATTTGGGGCTAAGGTCAACAAGGATTTCCAGTACTAGTCAGGGTATTGGAACAGATATGGTGGCGGATGAGCCCCTGGGTGGTTCAACGGCAGCTATCGAATCTCCGAAGTGGGTTAATGACTCTAGTGTACCAGGCCCGCCAAGTTTCGGGGGTTGTGGCGCAGGGGAACTTCCCGGCCAGGTAAAAAAAAAATATAAATAAATAAATAAATAAAGGGGAACAAGTAACCTCGATAACTTCGAGGTAGTTAAGGAGTTAATCTACCTTGCAGCTAACATCAACTCCACAAACGGAGATTCGTCGAAGAATAAGGCCCATTTCACACATGCCCGGCAGCCGGCTACCCGGTTGTTTGTATGGGCAACCGGGTTTGCAGGTGTGAACGCTTCCGTAAAAATGTATTCCCAACGACCGGGTAGCCGGTGCCGGTTAGTCGGCTGCCGGGTATATGTGAAATGGGCCTAACCCTAGCAAACCGCTGTTATTTCGGTTTGGCAAAACAAATGGGTTCCTGAAGAAAGGAGACCCTCTGAGTTGTGCCAACTACAGAGGCATAAGTCTTCTTAACATCGCATACAAGATCTTTTCTGCTGTACTGTGTGAACGCCTGAAGCCGTTTGTCAACAATCTGATAGGCACATATCAGTGTGGCTTTAGGCCAGGAAAGTCCACCATCGATCAAATATTCACACTGCGGCAGATCTTGGAGAAAACCCAGGAATTCCAAATCGATACACACCACCTCTTCATCGATTTCAAGGCCGCGTATGACAGCATCTATAGAGACGAGCTATATAGCGCAATGTCTAGTTTTGGCATCCCTGCCAAACTCGTCAGTCTGTGCAGGATGACGATGGAAAACTCACGCTGTTCCGTCAAGGTCGGCAAAGACCTCACCGACCCCTTTGATGTCAAAAAAGGATTTAGACAAGGCGACGCGCTGTCATGCGACTTCTTTAACATCATACTTGAGAGAATTGTGCAGAACTCTCGCGCCAACACCAGAGGTACAATCTTTCAAAAGTCCGTTCAACTACTTGCATACGCAGACGACATTGACATAATCGGTAGAACAAAGCGTGATGTCAGTGAAGCCTTCGTGAGTATTGGGACGGAAGCGGCGAATATGGGTTTAGCAGTCAATGAGGGCTAAACCAAGTATATGCTGTCATCAAGAAAAGACACCCAACACCAACGTCTTGGACAAAACATCACCATCGACAGCTATAACTTTGAGGTAGTTAGGGACTTTGTCTACCTGGGTTCCGCTATCAATTCAGACAATGACACCAGCGCTGAAATCAAACGAAGGATAACTCTTGCCAATCGCTGTTTCTTTGGGCTAAGAAGGCAATTGAGTAGCAAAGCCCTCTCTCGAGCAACTAAAGTGTCCATGTATAAGACCCTCATCATCCCAGTCCTGCTTTACGGTGCAGAAGCATGGACCCTGTCAAAGGCGGATGAAAACACTTTAGGCTGCTTCGAGAGGAAAATTCTTCGGACGATTTACGGTCCCGTCTGCATAGACGGAGAGTGGAGGAGGAGATATAACATCGAACTGTACGGGCTGTACAGCGATACCCACCTAGCCAAAAGAGTCAAAACACAACGTCTACGATGGCTGGGTCATCTAGAGCGGATGGACACCAACGCCCCGGCCCGGAAAATCTTCGAATCCACACCGCAGGGACGACGCGGTAGAGGAGCACCGAGACTCAGGTGGCGCACGCAAGTGGAAGGGGACCTCAGCCAACTTCGCGTGCGAAACTGGAGACGGCTAGCTAGAGACAGAGCTGGCTGGCGAAGCTTGTTGGCTGAGGCCCAGGTCCACCCTGGACTGTAGCGCCACCTTAAGTAAGTAAGTAAGCAAAACAAATGGGTTCAAAGCTCCTCTCGCGAAAGACAAAGTGTAAGCTCTACAAAACCCTTATTCTGTTAGTTCTGCTTTATGTCGCCGAGTGCTGGACGATAAGCAGAGAAGGTGAAATTATACTTCGCTCTTCCGAGAAAAATTCTGCGGCGAATTTACGGCCCTGTGTGCGAGGAGGGCGAATGGAGAAGAAGACATCACCGCGAACTCTATGTGCTGTACCAAGATGTGGATTCAAAAAGCGAAAACACGAAGACTACATTGGTTCGGTCACATCGAGCGAATGGACAACAACGCTCCAGCCAAGAGGGTCTTCGAATCCAAGCCACCAGGGCGCTTGGTCTGGACAATTGGAAGCAACGTACCCACGATCGCAGAGAATGGAAAGCTACTGTGAACCAGGTAGAGACCCTCCATGGGTCGGCAGCCTTATAAGTAAGTAAGCAACTTCAAAAAATTTTCTATGTATTTGTATTGATTGGGGGTACTTTTTTGATTTAAAATCCATAAAACGGCTAATAAGCCCCTTTTTTGAATACCGTTATACATTTTTTTTTACTTTCATGTACTTTGCGGTAGCAATGTCTATTTTTTCCCCAAATTCTGGACATAGGTTTTTTACTTATCGGTTATTTATGCGGGACTTTCAATTTGCTTGATAAACCGTCTCAGAAAATTTTAAGTTAGAAACGTTGTTTTTGAAAGATTTTTTTGAATTTTCTTCATACGTTTTATATACAAACCAAATTAAATTTAATTATAATTGGTACAACCTTTAAGATACTGAAAATTGAACCTTTAAGACTCTGAAAAAATAGAAAATTTGGAGAAATTATTTTTGAAATGTTTTTTAAGTTTTCGAGTTAAATCTAACAATCTACTAAATTTTCGAAAATTTCTATAGTTTTCCCGAAAATCACAAAAGGTTCTCGATGTGTGTGATTTTTTTCGAATCATTTGTCTTTATAGCATCGGAGATAGTGGTGGGAACAAAATTTTTTCACGATTTTCTTTGGAAAATACGTCGAAACTGCAGTTTAATAACAGGTTAACCAAAAGGTGATTTTAACCTGTGATAAAGCTGCAGTTGTTATATATCTTTGCCCAATATCGGCTTTTTGAATTAAGTAATTAAAAAGTTATGACCTTTAACACGTTGTAATCATAAATTTTTGATTCCTCATTCCTCAAAAACTTTTCAGTATTCTGTAAAAATTATTTTTGATTATAAAGATTCAATATTTGTTTAGTGTATGCTTTGGTTTCTTCTTTCTTACTATAAAACAATTCAAGACAGTGCCAAACACTTTTTGTCTTTTTTACCACCTAATTTAAAACTGTAATTAAACCGTTATGTGTGAATAAAAAAATTGCCCTTGTTCTTATTTTTTTCTGGGACTTAAAAGAGTGCTTAATTTCATCTTTCTACGACTCACCGTTCAGAAGTTACTGATGCGGACGGAGTGACGGACAACGAAGTGATACCATAAGAGGTCCTTTTTCAATGTTTGGACTTAAACTTCCACTCACTCCCCCTCTATCTCCCAAACGGTATGAAGTATAATTTTGAAATAAATAACGGGCATAGTCTATTTTCTGGAGTTTTATACAAAGCTATAGCAAACTGCGAATATTCAAAAAATTTGAAAATTTGACTCAAAAACGCAAAAACATTGTCGAAAACGATTTTTTAGAAACATCTAACTCCTTAACGGTTAAGACGATCTTGACGATCTTGATTGATATTTTATTTCAAAATGCCTCTTGGTTAAATTAGACAAGGCATAAAAACTCAAAATTTGGTGCAGAGCAATAGTGGCCCGACAACACTATCGACCATGCCCACTTTTAACATGTAACAATTTTAAAAAGCCTACTTTCATGGAAAATTCATTCTAAATCAAAACAAATTTTATGGAAAATATTCAAAACATTAAGCTCCGCCCACTTTTAGGGGGCGTTTTTTTTTAGGAAAAACCGTTTTTTAAGCATTAATATTTGCTTTTACGCATTTCCCCCATGATTTTAGCGAAATTAAAATTAAGAATTTTAGCTTTATGTCCCCGCCCATTTTCGGGGGCGTTGCCAATGGAAATAATTGGCATACAGTCAGTCTAAAAAAAGCTTTTCAATTTGATATTATAGGGTAAATACGGTCAGATATTTAGAAGTTCGTTATTAACTAGCTTTAAGCTAAGACATGCTTACGCATTTTAAGGATAGTCATATTCTCTTGATCGCATGATTTGAAAACAAATACTTTCTTTAGTAGACTGCCGGGAATATTTAGATACGCGGATGATATCAGCATATAAAAGCTTTAACGGCTTTAAAAGAACATGTGCCTAAGAGGCAGAGCATAAGCTCCATCAAAAAGATTTTCGAACTCCAGCCGAGAGGTTCGAAACGGCCAACAAGTCCGAACGTTTGCTTAAAGGACGAAGCTACAAAAGCCTGAGCCAAAGGCTCCTGCGGCTTTGAACTTCTTTTTGTGGCGATTTAATTATACGTCTCTTTGCGATGTTTGATTTCTTTTTCTTGTTATTAATATTTGGACCTTTTGTTCCTTAGCTAATTAAAAACAGCCTTCCACACCTCCAAAACTTAAAACAACCTAAGGGCCTCTCGCGCAAAAACAAGTGATTGTACCCATCCAAGAATATGCCAGTAACAATAAACCAAAGTCCTATCGCTCCTTTGAAATGGCCCCGAAAAAAAAAGCAATTAGGATAAATTTTCTCCGCCATAGCCAAAGAACAAAGGATCTCTCAACCTCAAGTCCTTAAGCATATCCTTATTGTACTAAAAGTTTAATAAACTCCATTCAACATAGCACGTCGTCGGTCGTCGTTTATACTTGAAAATTTCGCAAAATCAATTTTGCTGACTGGCTTCGGAAACGTGTGTACAAACTACTCAATTTCCATTGAGGCCGTATATTCATCGCTTTATGTTGCCACTTTTGAAACTGTTTTCGATGCCATAAGGATCCGTCGCCGCCGCCGCCGCTCCATCGTCATATCATTAGGGAATAATATCTTCCAAAAAGTGATAAAAAATAACTTCTCCTCGGCCTGTTTTTTTTTTCTGTGTTCGTTGAAAGACACACTTTTATGACCACCACTGTGTGTCGAATGGAATGGGGGTACTTAGCAAACTGGCTAAGGGTGAGACCAGAAGAAGGCAACGAAAGGAAAAAAAAAATTCTAGTACTTTTAGGATATTGACGGTGAAAAATAGGCGTGTAAGTGATTTATATGCCCGGTGGGTGTTGTACACTTTTTTTTTTGCCTACTTTCTCTCTTGCCCCGAAAAAATATTTCCATCAGGGACTCCATCAGGGGTGAGCTGGAATATTATTCGACTTTTACCTACCAACAAACCCCCGCCCCCCCAAAAAAAGATGATGATAAAGTTGTTACATGCGCCATCACATAGCCATTGTACAAATGAGTTATATTGCTTTTGTTTCTCTGTGTGTGTGTGTGTGTGTGTCAGTGTTTGAGCCAGCGGCGGGTGCGACTTTTATGCTTCAATATTTTTAGGCTAAAATAATGGTTCTAATAAGATAATTGTATACATATTCCAAAAGCTAGGGGATTATTACTTTTTCATGTGGGAGAATATATAGAGCATGACATGTGCGCCAGCAGGGGGCGGTTATGCCGAAAAGGAATGGGTAAAAGCTTTGAATTATATCGTTCGGGGGGCTAGTGTGACTCTGTAATGTATGGACACACCATCATCGCATACGTAAGGAAGGGCGATTAGGGAATTACAGGTGATATAGGTCATTAATTGGGTAGGGACAGGGCGACCGACCTATCCTTGGCTAATTGATATTCTTGCCGACTCTCTTGCACGGAGAGCAAATTTAAAGCTAATCAGAGTATGAATGCATGATTTGTCAACATAAATTTTTGCTGTAGCCTAACTGATTAGATGTTTGATTAATTCTGCGATTTCATGCGAAATTCGCTCATTAACGAAGAATATTTATTGTTATTATGACTTTTTGCGATAAATTTGCGATTTCTCAAGCAAAGATAAAGTGGGCGGATATGATTCAGGGTGTAGATTCAGGGTGTTGGCAGTCTTGAGGCGAGGCCAATATTATCAAAGATCTTACAAAATTAGTCAAGATCGAGATGTTTATTGCATTTACGTCGAGTGCGTAATTTTTTTGAGTTTCACACAAGTTGGGGGACTCCTCTTTTTGGACGCAAGAGTTTGCTAAACCGTATTTGACGGGCTCGGGATTAGCATTTTTTTAACGACTGTGAAAATTTTTGTCGTCAAAGCAAAATTCTGTGAAAATTTTGGAGTAGGTGCAAGTTTGGGTGTCTGCAGGTTTTGTAGATCATGAATCTTAATGTTAATTTTTTATGGTTATAAAAACCCTGATTGTTAATGCCTTTTTTGCTCGGTCTTACAGCCAATTTAAAATGCAAAAAGCCTACCCCAACAGAACTTGTTTCCGCACGGACTATGGACTACAGCCTCTACGCCACAGCCACTGATAAGTCACACGGTATTGCGCCAATGAGTTAATGTATGTATTTCCGGATTTTGTATGAACCTGAAACATTGTATGTATAGGATAAGGGGACAGCAAGAACTCAACCCAACAATACCTGTCCACTCTTGACTGAAGATTCTTTTTAGGCAACAGAGTCGCAGGTAAAATTAACTCTTTTATGGCACAAACTGGTTCTTTGGGTCTTAGTGTAATTTCTTAAATTGTGACAGGTAAAGTCTCGGGTTCATGTATACTGCGTTATCAGAGCGCTATAACAATCTTAAGGTGTTTGTCAATCTTGTAAGAATCAACAAAGGTCAATTCACCTAAATTTTTGAAGCTTACAGTATATTTTTTTCTGGAATTTATTTATTCCTCTTATTTCTGAAAGAAAATCATATTTTCAAGCCTAGCTGCAACTGGGAGTGATTGGGGTGCAAACTGTCAAGTTTTATTCTCATTCCGCACCGTCCGAATATCATCTACAAGACGAGAGGTCAAACTGGTCGTGTCTCGTAAATTTTCAACCTCAACTCAAGTAAATTTTTAGGTGCACACTCCTCCAACCAAAATAGCTGCCTGTGAATGAAACGCCAAAATTGGCGCACTGTGGATGAAATCTCAGTTTTAATCGCTGTAAATGTACTTTAAAGGCAGATCCCCAGTAACCCAACACCATCGCCCGTACACGTCATAAGTTTATTTTTCATCACACAGCCTCACAAGGCAACTACACCACCCACATCTTACGATGTTCCTTAAGAACTTGAATAATTCGCTTCTAAAACTAATTCTAAAAAACTCTGCTAAAATTGTCAAGAAAGAAGTAAAAAGTTGGAAAAAAAATACCAAATTGGTAACAACTGAATGACACTGACACATGTCAACCATCAGATTCTGCTGTCAGTGATTTGCCCAATATCATCCCTTTCTTCTATTTATAAATACCCCATCCCATATACGAGATTTATTATAGTCTGTAACATAGAAAAATGTATCTTCTTAAACATCAGACTTGAGAGAATTGTGCAGAACTCTCGCGCCAACACCAGAGGTACAATCTTTCAAAAGTCCGTTCAACTACTCGCATACGCAGACGACATTGACATAATCGGTAGAACAAAGCGTGATGTCAGTGAAGCCTTCGTGAGTATTGGGGCGGAAGCGGCGAATATGGGTTTAGCAGTCAACGAGGGCAAAACCAAGTATATGCTGTCATCAAGAAAAGACACCCAACACCGACGTCTTGAACAAAACATCACCATCGACAGCTATAGCTTGAGTTAGGGACTTTGTCTACCTGGGTTTCGCTATGACTTCAGGCAATGACACCAGCGCTGAAATCAAACTACGAATAACTCTTGCCAATGTCAATTTATAAGACCCCAATCATCCCAGTCCTTTTTTACGGTGTAGAAGCGTGGTCCCTGTCAAAGGCGGATGAAAACAGGCTGCTTCGAGAGGAAAATTCTTTGGGCGATTTATAGTCCCGTCTGCATAGACGGAGAGTGGAGGAGAAGATATAACATCGAACTGTATGGGCTCTACAGCAACACCGACCTAGCCAGAAGAGTCAAAACATAAAGGCTACGATGCCTGGGTCATCACTAGAGCGGATGGACACCAACGACGGAAAATTTTCGAATCCACCCCGCAGGGACGGCGCAGTAGAGGAGCACCGAGACTAAAGGGGCGCACGGAATTGGAAGGGGACCTCAGCCTACTTCGCGTGCGAAACTGAGGATGGCTAGCTAGAGACAGAGCTGGCTGGCGAAGCTTGTTGGCTTAGTCTAAATACAAAGCCTACGATGGTTGGATCATCTAGAGAGGATGGACACCAACGCCCCGGCCCGGAAAATCTTCGAATCCACCTCATTCCATTTGATGCTGGTTTTGGTCCGCCCGGAGGTTTTTCATGCGAGTACTCTCCTCTAATCGACACCCTTGGAGACGCCCAATGGTGGTTCAGCAACCTCTAACGCACTGTACAGATCAAATTTCTTTTACTAGCATCCATGCAGTTTTTTGTTTATGGATGCTGTCTAAGGTGAATAAGGACCCTGTAGACTTGCTCGGCTGATTTTTGGTGCTGGCTGCATAAAGCGTTAAAAAAGTTATTGCAACGAACTTTAAGGGCTTCTCAACGGCACTGACCCAGTCAGAAGAGTTGAAGTCAAACGGCAGTGATAGCTGATTCATGCCGGGCGGATTGATGCCACTCGGCCCGAAACGGCGAAGTTGGTTACAGTTTTAATAAAAACGCATTTTTTTTCTTGTTTTTAAGATCTGCTGCGGTCGCAAAACGTATCGACTGCGCCATCTGAGCATATGGAGCATATGTAAACTCAATTTACATATAAGTAAATTGAGTTTATCTAAAACGATTTAATTATTCTGGTCATTATTCTAAAATGAATATGAGTTTAACCTAGAGAGTAGTTTTTCAGTGTAGGGCTAACTTTGTCATAAGGCTAGAGAAATATTCAACGCTCCCAGCTCTCATTTCTCATAAGCAAGTTATAGAAAACAAGTGAGTAAGTGCAAGAGTTCGTCTGTGACAAACTTCTATATACCCGACCCTATATACGGTGTAACACCAAATCCTAATTTTTTTTTTGGCCCGAATTCATATATTATTTGTATAGGCCACGCCCCCAAAAGTGGGTCTTGGCTAAAAATTAAAACCAATTAATTGTAATTTCGTTAGAATCATGACAATATGCGCTGAACCCGAAAATTATTGCAAAAAAAAACCTTTTTTTCCTAAACACGCCCCTTAAAAGTGGGCGGAGCTTAAAACTTAGTATGGAGCAAACCTAGCAAATAGTAATTTCTTGAATATTTGTAACATAATTTTTTTTCAATTTGGAGTAAACTTTCCGAGAAATCGGGTTTTTAAAGATCTAACATGGTAAAAGTGGGCATGGTCGATATTGTGGGCGGTCCATCATTGCTCTATACCAAAATTTGAGCTCCTACGCCTTGTCTAACTTGACGAAAGGCGTTTTGAAAGAAAATTTGAAATGGGGGTTGTCTTACATTGAAGCCGCTTAACTAATTTTGTCTGTACAAAAAAGGAACCAAGATATGCTCCAAGTTTGAGCATCCTAGCTCAATTTTAAAGACCTAAGAACTTCACACATACGGACAGACGGACGGACGGACATGGCTTAATCGACTCACCTGTCGGTCTCGATCATATCTGTAAAAGGTCTTAGGGGTCTAGGGTGATTATTTCACTGTGTTACAAACTATGCATTCAAATTAATATACCCTCGGTCGGGTATAAAAATCGAGGTTGTTCACAAGATTCTCCTTATTTGCTTCTTCCGCAAAAATGCGCGAAGCAAGAGGCATTTTATGTATAGAAAAATAGGACAAGGAATAACAATCGTTTTTCAGAGTTTATTCCGGGAATAACCCACCAAATGTGGCGAGTTAAACCAAAACTAACCCCGGATAAACATTGACAGAAAAACTCAATTCTCAATTTTTTTTCAGTTAACTCTTGCGCACCCCTCCTTTGAGCGATCACGTTTCTCGTTTGACGATCATTCTTAACGGTGACGATCACTCTTATCGTTTGACGATCGCTTATAAAAACGACTCTAGAAGACCAAGGCTCCAAAACTGGAGGCTCAAGGCAAAACTCATGTGGAATTATCAGCGATGTGCTCCTGTCTTTTTTCTAAATTTGTCTGAGCATGTGGCAAAGAGCACGAGGAAAGATTTTATTTTTATTTTCTCTTCTATGCACTGGCTCTGACGCTTGCTTGAATTCTTTCTGGTAAGGAAACTGTCAGTGATTCTTTTGGATTTATGGTTTCTGCCCATGGCAGTTATAAAGACAATTGGCCTGATTAACATTTTATCTTCTTTAAAGAGTTTAAGTTTTGGAAACCGACGTCAACCCCAGAAATGAGGTTATCCAGTCAACCTTAATCCGGAATTAATCTCAGTTTCACTCACAAAATTAGGTGGTTAAATTTCGAATTCACTCTGAAGAGCGATTCAACTTCTTCTCTCCTGTTTGTCTACGACAGTAAAGGCAACTTAAGGGTGACTATTTCGGTGGTACTTTTTTCAAAATTGTTCAAAATTTTTTCTTTCAGAATGAACCATCTACAGCGCAGTTGCGCTCAGCATTTACATGAAATTATATTCAAAAGGTAAATGTCACAAGCCAATCTAATTGCCAGAATAAAAATTTCATAAAATATCAAACGCGCTTTATTGCCAATTTAAAAAGGCACCTCTTAAAAGATCACCCATTTTCGTATTAGCCCCGCAACGAAAATGTGCATAAAGTGCTCGTGCTCGACTACATTTAAAATATTTTGTTAAATTTTGCCAAATATGTAGTTTAATTCTGTTCCTAGAAAACGGATGAAGAAAAATGAAACTTTTGTAGCAAGGCAAATTTTTCTTTTTTCAAACTTAAACGATGCACACTTGAGAAAATCCTAAAAACCTTGACCACTTTATGTGGCCTCTACTCTCTAGACCTTCTAGAGGCAAAAGAAAGAAAAAATAACATAATAAAGAATAATTTCCAGCACACGTCTCTAACATCAATTTCCGCTCATAAACGGTTGGCTAAAAACCATTTCAAACTTTGTATTATTTTCACTAAAAAGCGAAACGAAAACTCATAAGAAAAGTTTTCGCCGCCCCCCGCCCGTTTTTTGTCTTGTCGTTCGCTTGTTAATGTCCGCCAAAGTCAAAGCAAAAGACATTTTTTTTTCACATCCACCAGTGGTGGCGTGCTTGAAAATTGCAAAGAAAAACCAAGGCAAAAGGGGGAGAAAACCAAGAAAAACAAAACAAAGTGAAAGAGAGAAATAAAAAATAAACACAATTTATTTTTATATTTTTTTAATATGACTTTTCGTGCTGTTTACACGCTATTCGACAATTCGATGGAATTCCGTGCGGTGCACACGACGAGTGTGATGGTGGAGCACAGCCGGGCGCAGGCACAGGCATCGCAATGAATGCATCCAAGGCAACCGCACACAACATAACCGGCGACGAGGACGTCGGAATTCAAAGCGTCCTCGTCCTCCTCATCACAACTGCGTTGCCATATGTGTGCGCCACAGCGCGCTTTGACGAGGAAAACAATAATAATTGTCATAACGCCGAGCACGAGGAGCTGCTTAGCCCCGGGGAACGACCGACGACGTCGAAGACAATCGCTAGGAATCAACAAGGAAAACACTCCCGGGAGGAGAAGAAAAGTCGTCAGCGGTTACCGTAACCACACATCAATGAACGCGCTTTTGAGGTTTGCACGCAAAACATTGAAAACTCCCAAAGGAGCTACCGTGCGCTGCAAACGGCTACACCCGGTGTAAACAGTATAGGAGCAGCAGCATAAGTTTATTTAGAGAGCGTAGCTGTGGAGGATGTGGGGAGCTCGATATTTTCGTTTTGGGTAGACACGATTCCAGTCGGTTCCGAGCAGGGGGAACAAACTAACCCTCTAGAATAGTGATTTTGACAACTGCACTATTTTTGGAGACAGCTTTAGCTTTAGATTCATTTTTTGTGTATTTTTTGCAGACACCCTGTGTATGGTTATGAGCCGTCAATATCAGCACACGAATGGTGGTGGAATGTGTTTATTCCTGGGAAATATCCCTGCAGGAGTTTTCGTGTTTACTGTTTATTAAATGTGGATTTTGTTTGGAGGTTGAGGGGAATACATATACCTACGCCTAGGAATTCTGGTTGAAATTGCTCGTTTAACTGTATTTTCCAGGATGTATTTATTTATCTGGTGCGGTTATGCTTGT
This sequence comes from Neoascia interrupta, assembly GCA_947623515.1. Classification (NCBI taxonomy): domain Eukaryota; kingdom Metazoa; phylum Arthropoda; class Insecta; order Diptera; family Syrphidae; genus Neoascia; species Neoascia interrupta. Next base: position 32,299,330 of record OX392462.1, on the reverse strand, counting down.
GTTCAGCTGGGTTCTCGGTTTTATTGATTCGTTAAGGCGACAGCCAAGGTTGTGGTTGAGCAGGAATCACACATGTCAGTGGGTTTGCTTCTATTTTTTCTTGCAGGGCACAAAATCAAATTATGCATATCGCGATTTGAGCGCGTTTTTTTTTCGAGGAGTCAATTTAGATGGTTGGATGGGTTTTTGTTTAAGATAAGACATCACGTAGAATTTGAGTTGTAAATAAAATGGTGCTTAGGGAAATGAGAACTCATTCGGAGGTAATTTATCGGTGCTCTAACCTGGCACAAATAGCTGTTTCCCTTATTGCAAAAATGTTTAAAGTCAGTCAAAAACATAAACAGAGCTCTAAGTAGCTTATTTGTGCTGGGGGACCAAACTAACAGAATTTTAAATAAAGCTAAACATTCATCATCGAATTCCCCTATATGCAAAACTCTCTACAGTTTCCCTGAAGGGAGGAAGTATTTTAAAGTCAAAGGAGAATATAAGTCGAAAAATATGTCAAAATTGGTATAGGCCTGAGGCTTTTAAAATAGTCAGATCGCGGGAATGTGTCTCGGGTTTAAAGATCAGCTCGTAAAGCTTTAATTCCGCCTTCTTAGACAGAGTCCAAAAGTGCTAACATAGGTCCACACAATGAAATTATTTTTTCACTCACTGTTTGTCACTTGTTTTACTGAGACCCTAGCCCAGTCACGTCAGTCATCCTAGTCATGCTTTATGGCGTCGAAGCACGGGCTCTATCTAGTTCAAATGAGGATTACTACTTAGCCAGTTCGAGAAAAAGGTCCTTTGATATTTATTTGCAATGGCTAGGACCTATTAAACGAATGGACACCAAGTCTACAGGTTCTTTGACTTTGTCCTCGACGGTTGGACCAGCAGACTTTGCACAAGGTTGGGCGTTGAATAAGGACCTGTCCAAGCTCCAGGTATTACGATAGAGACCAGGCTAACTAGGAACGAATGTTCGTGGTGGTATTTACCGGAGTTCCCATGCAACCTTTTTCAACGCAACGAAGGGACCGTTTGATCTAACATCGTAAGACGCCATACAATGTCGTCGTCAAACAATGACGATATTGGAGGTGCTTTCGTTAAAAGAAAACCTGCCAAAAACGATAGCTACCGAAGCTTGAACTTTTTGTTAAAATAACTTAGTGGTTCATAGGAGGTGACGGGAAATAGGAGGTTTTTTAGTGAGTAAGAATCTCACACTACTATGAACACGTGCGGCCTGGCCTCGTAGTGCCTATGAAGGTTTTTACCTGCCTAAGAAAAAAAAAACCTTGTGAAATGATCTTTCATCATAACAGCGCGCTCTGGCCCTACGCATCACCAACATTGTTTATAGGTAAGAGCAGTTTATTGTTTTCAATTGATTCCAAGTTTCTTTGAATTGAAGAATCAGATTAATGACGTCAACTACCGACTGCGCCAAAAAATTTCTTGATGTGGTTGTAAGGAATCGCTTATGAGGCAATAAGTTTATTGTTTCCGATTGCCACGAAGTTTTTTAGGATTGACGAAACAGATTAACGATGTAACTTTTAAGGCTTTCGCGGTTGTTTGATAACATTTTAATAATTTTCGGATAAGCCGCGTTTTTAAATTTTTAATGAGCCTAACTCTAAACTCAGAATTTAAGAACGCGGCTTATTCGGAAATTATTAGATCAGATTAATGACTTCAACAACCGACTGCGCCAAAAAATATCTTGAAGTGGCTGTAAAGAGCTCGCTCATCTGACGATCAGTTTATTGTTTTTAATTGACTCCAAGTGTCTTTGAATTGACGAATCAGATTAATGACTCCAACTACCGACTGCGCCAAAAAAAATGTCCCGAAGTGGTTGTAAGGAACATGCTTCATTTATGATCCGTCTATTCGGAGACACGATAAGCGCTTATTTCATTTCCTTGTCAAAGATAAAACAGAACCAGCTTAAGTGCCAACTGCGCCAATAAGAGCTAATTTTAGAAGATCAACAAAATCGCGTTCGTCCTGCCCATACTTTTCCTGATCAAACCACAATTTACACGGAGAACAGTCGTTCGCCTATTACGCAAATATCTAAAAAAAAAAAAAACATTGGCACAAATCTATTTGATGTACAATCCCAATTGTTCTTCAAGACCAGCCCTGAGTTTTTGAGTAAAAGACTCACCAGATGTGCTTGTGATAGATCGAAAAACAGCATTGTTCATCCTCGATCATAAGACCCAATTCATGATGTCCAACGAGTTTGCTATCACTTAGGGACAACTTCGCCGAAATATAAGCACTTTACTGACCACCACTCTTCTTATTTGAACAGGCGGGCGATCGCCTATAATTTTAAGGTTTCTCCTACCATACTAAAAAATTATAGCGTTCACTTAAAGCAACTTATTTGTCTTGTTATTGACTTCGGATATTAAATGACGAACTAGTATAAAGACTTGTTCTACCGACTGCGCCAAAAATAAAATCCTAAAGTGTATTCAAACAAATCGCGTGTTTGGTGAACCATTCGTTTTGCTGGTGTCCCGGAAACACGACTAGCGATAAGTTAATTGTCAAAGATAAAACGCATCTTAACGGCCAACTGCGTCATTAAAAGCGATGCAGGCTTACTTTATTCAAAAGTAGACGCCAATATTTTGAAGTATACTTGACTCTGAACTCATGTGCAGAAGAACAATCTACACGGACACACTGTGAACAAAGTAAATGATACTGAAAACAAGCACTCTGGATTACCAACTGCGCCAAAAAATTTTTATTGAAGTAGACCTAAAAAAGAGCGTGTTTTGCACAGGAATATTTTGCTTAGGTGTATTTTTAGACATCTGCAGCTTTTGCAATCATCTAAAAATAATCTATTATTTTACCTTAGTTGACTCGCTGGTCAAATACCGACTGCGCCATAATATAGTTGACATTTGAAAAGCCTAGAAGCACATTTGGACGCTAAATGACTTTAGAATTTATATTCCATTCGCCATATTCCATAAACGCGGTGTTTTTATACAAACAATTATACTAATCTACAATTTCGTATCATTAACGTACAGGCCGATGGTATTCCTAGTCGGCTTAGTTATTAACTTTAAGCCGATAGCCCTGGAAGCTAGTGCTAATTAAGTTATTATATTGTAATTAATTTCCATTTTAATAAAAAATCTAATCTAATCCTAGTCGGCGACAACATGGTGGCCGACAATTGTTTTCAACTTTTTTTCAAAGGAACTCGCATGACTCATGAACAGCTAAATGCTTTCCACTACCAACTGCACCAAAAATACCTTCATTGACAATCTTCACAAGATCGATTGAAATTTTTATTTTACTTTTTAAGTAGAAAAGTTCAAAGCTTGTATTGGTTTTAAGCAAAAAGTGCAGGGACAAAAAGTATACCAAAACAAATCTCTATGCATTTCCGACTGCGCCTACTAAACCTTATTTAAGTTGATTTTTGATTTAAATTGTATTGAAACCCTTTCCAAAGTCCATTGGAAAACTTTATATTCTTAAATATGTACATTATTGGAATTTTTGATAATGTAGATATAATGAACTAGAATTAAAACTTAACTTAACAGCTGTAAAAGAACTTAAATATCGAGCATAAGAAGTACATAATTAAAAAATAATAGACTCCTAAGACTAAGACTAAGCCGTGTAGCTAGAAATCTTAGGAAACTAGATGCGACTGCGCCAATATTTGGGTTCAATTTGCAGAGTGTTCTCTTGTTTTCATTTCATTAAAGAAATTTTTCAAAGCACATTTTTTTTAATATTACAGCTTCTTTTTAAGTGTGCCGCTTTTATTGACATCAGTTTATAGATCCACAACAACAGCGGAGTAAATGCTTCTGAGGAAATGTCCACCACCCTACCAACCCAAAAGGCAATGGAGAACCCTCCCACAAATAGCTTTTTCAAAAAGTGTTCCCTTATTTATCTTAAAAATCCAATTCCAACCACAAAAGGCCACTTAACAATAAAAAGGTCTACCCCGTATCTGCGCAGACCAACCCTTGCAGTTCATCAAACTGTCTACTAAACAAGGTGTGACATAAATTGCCCGAAAAGTTAGTCCACTTTAGCAATTTGTCTGCGAGTTGTATCCTCATGAACCAGTCCAAGAGAAAAGCAAAAAAACCCTCGCAAATTCGCAATTTATACCCGAGGAAACATATTCATAAGGGAATAGAATTACTTCCGCAGGGGCAATGTGTCAATCTGTCAACATCAATCCAACGTCCGACCCACAGGAATGTGTTTTCCAGTAACGACAGAAGTAAGAAAAAGTATAGACAACTGTATACAACTTCACACTTAATGTCAAAAGAATTTAACACCGATGTAATAAAGAAAAACAAACTACTGTTAAGCGCATTCTCACATGTAAATTAGACAATCGTATCAAACCAGTAACTTTACAACCTTCAAAGTCACTAACTGAGATTTATGAGATTCTCTGAGAAGAAAGAAATCTACATTCTACTCCTCCCACAGTGAAATCGAATGAGGCTTTTACAACTTAATTTATTGGAACATTTAGACAATTTCCCCTGCAGTATATCAGATAATTTGCATTCGAACAGGCGTCTAGTCCCGCTGTTTAATATTTCATAAAGCCAGAAACAGAATTACGGGCCATAAACGGCCCTCGTAGCTGCATATCGATCTCAAATGTGGGGGAAAAAAATAAAATGGACTCCCCAAGATTGCTCCATAAAAGCTACGAATAACTCGAAATTGTTGCATGTGCCCATAAAAGACCGAACAAAAAATCTAAGGGCAAAAAAGTCCCAATCAATACAACACCTGTGTATACCGTTGAAACAGTTTACGACAGCAAAAAGAACGGTAGAAAATAAAAACTATAATAAATTGACTACTCACGACACTCATGCACATATTCACGTCACCATGCAGTGCACAGCACATAGCACCCGTCAAAACATACAAAAAACAAAAAAAACATGACAAGCGCCAACGGTTGTAAGTCTACCAACACCTGACTGCTTTAGGGCTTGGTAATTAGCTGAAAGCGACGACAACTTAAAAAAGAAAAATTTCCTCATTCTTTTCTTTTTTTTTTGTCCCTCGTCGAAATTATGTCATCAAGTTTCTGTTAGACATTGTGCTTCGCTAATTAACTGCCCCAAAAAGAGTCCTACTTTTGAATGGCATCCAGGGAGGAAAGAAAACGTGTCAACGTGTTGACAATTCAAAAGATGACATGGATTGGTTTTATCACGGAAGAACAACTGTCAGTCTCGCTGGGGTTGATGCACTTTTTTTTTGGGAGAACTTAAGAAGTTTACAAGGAAGTTTTTCAAAGGCTGTTGAAATATATAAAATGAATATTGGATACTTGCTCTCTTATGGGAAACTGTAGGGATAACATTATAGATGACAGGAATCAACAAATTGTTTTTAAATCTTTGTTCCATTGGAGACACTGCCCGATAACAAGAAAATAAAATTCAATCTTAGTGAAAAGAGGCGTGCATGACATGTTTACGTCACCCCGACGTAAAATCTGGCATGAGAGTAAACTGTTTTTTATCTGTCGTATACATATGTGACAGTTCATCGTAAGTCTTTTACTGTATTAGTTACTCGTATGCCATTTAGAACAACATGCAACAGTCCTCGGTCAACTGAATGGAAATGTCACATGCGAAGTAATTCGATTCCACCAATAAGTGCTGCCGCATGTATTTCACATGCAATAACGAAGCCAAGGTATACCTTATCGAGATTATAGGTCACAGTTTGTGTTATTAGCAAGAAAGCAATTAAGGCCACTTTATGTTGGCGTTAAGAAGTTTTCAAGCAATTATGGATTCATATGTATAAAACAAGACAGTTTTAAAAAGCAGAAAAAGTCCCTTCTTCAAAAGCGAACAATTAGGATAGATAGACGCACATATTCTCAAAACTTCAAAGAAACAATAGTTAAACCAGCCAATAAAGCGCCGGAAACACTGTGTCATGCACAATGGGAGTTCTCCATTTAAATTAACCCGACTTCCTGGATTTAATTTTTATAATCAATTACACGGTTAGGGTAGAACTTTTGTTCGCAGCATCAGTTTCCCCTTTGGCGCATTTACGACTGCCATTTCCTCTCGAAGATTTCCTGAGAATTTTCGCCATTACTTCAGCAAACAACTCCAAACCAGCTTGTCTATAAATTCAATAAGTTTGTCGAGCAATAAAACTTTTTTTCTAAGCGCCAATTTCAAATAATCTGCGAGAATTTCAAAGCGATTTTCAGTTTCATTAAACCGTTTCCCGCGCATAACCTACCCAATGTCTAGACACTTAATTTCCATGACTTGAGAGAAAAGTTTTTGTTTTTTTTTTTTTTTTGTTAATTTTAAGGACACACTTTTCACAAGTGTCATTTAAAGTTCGTAAAAGTCAAGCGCTTGGAACGAACAGAAAAAAAAAACTACCCAACGACAACAAAGAAACTACGGGCTCTTCTTAATGATGATGACATAGTTAAGCTTTTTCAAAGAAGTCCAGTGGAAAAATAAAACTATGCTACAGAACTATTTTACAACTTGAAACACACACACACTTTTTCATTAAATTATTACACTCGCATACAAAAACAAAATCTTGTTGAAAGAACGACCCGACCCGAGTCGACCCTCAGTCTCACCATAAGAGAAACTCTTTGTGTATATGTGCGGAGCACTGGGCTAGAGGTGGAGGTGGTTTTCGGTTTATCTTTCCTGAAATGCCTGTGCAAGCACAAACGCCTTCAACTTTTCTACTTGTGACCTAGTTTTTCCATGCAATTATGGAATTTAGAGAATGGCCCAAGAACAAAAAGAAATAAATAAATTTAGCCCACCCTTATCGGGGCTTTGGCCCTTATCCCACCCACCTTGTGAAGTACACAGACACAGTCATCTGGCTGCTACTACGGGGACGGGGCGACAAGCAAGGCACACGCTATCATCAAATGACACAAGGATACGAGGGGGGAGCTGCTCGACACAGCAGCTTCAGTCGAGCTAACTACATAATGTGGCGGCTTTTTAAGAGTATATTGTCGTGGGCCTCCTCCATCTATAAGCACGAAAACAACCCCCTTGTCGGGTTCAAAGCGCAAAAATTAAAACATGGTCATAATAATGATAATTCACCCCTCTTTTGGGTCTGCTAAGTGTATATGTTCGCGTATCTGCAATGGGAGGCGGGTGCGGTGGCGGTAGCGAATCGCATTACTTTCAATCAGAAACAATATCTCGGAACAAATTTAATTTTTTTTTTTTTTCTGACATGCACTCAGGGAAGGAATTAGGGTAGCAGGGCGACTCAAAATCAAAGGGGCGCCTCTGAAATGGAAAAAAAGTTTTCAAATTGAGTTGATTTGTAGAAGAAGTTGTAGTAAAACTTCTTAACGGTTTCCCGAAAATTTGGAGAAGTCTGTTTCTGAAGAAGACGTGAAAGTGAAAAGCGTTCATCTTGCAGCCTGCTTTTAGGTATGGAATAAACGACGACAGATTTTTTAATTTTTTATAATATGCTCGTAATGATGGGAATATGATTACCGGCAGGGAGGACTGGAGGCTTAATAATGTTATATCTAACTCCGAGGTACCATCCTACACAGATGGTTCCAAATCAAGTGAGGGTACTGGAACAGGTGTATGCTCTGACAAACTCGGTATCCTAACAAGCAGAAGACTACTAAACTCATGCAGTATCTTCCAAGCCGAAATTCTAGCAAAACTTATAACCGCCGAAAAGGCCAAAGTATTGGAACTATCACAGGATGATATTTCCATATACGTAGAGACAGCCAAGCAGCCATTAAGGCCCTGACAACACCAAAAGTAAAATCTCGTATAGTAGGACTCTGTCGCTCAGAACTTAGGGCTCTAAGCAGACAGAATAATGTCCGCATTGTTTGGGTACCAGGCCATAGTGACTTTATCGGGAATGAAAAGGCTGACGAGCTCGGGAAATAGGGCTTACATATATGTATTACTACAGCGGACATAAGGACCCATCTTCCGCTCTCCTCTGTAAGAAGCCAAATGTCTGCGGCTATACACAATACAGCCCAAAACAGATGGGAAAATTTGTAGAGCTGCGGTAACACAAAGGCGCTATGGACATGTATAGATGGCAGCAAATCAAAAGAGCTTATAGCATTAAAAGGCCATCACTGGCCAGAGCCACAAGAGTGATAACAGGCCATAACCTGTTGGAAAATCACTAACACCAACTACATTTGCAGGGGATGTCTTGATCCAGAAGCGGAAGAAGATGTGAAACACCTCCTCTGCCAGTGTTCAAGTGGCAGCAGACAGCGTTTTCGACTTATGGGCCCATACTTCTTCGAGGAACTGAACGAGCTTGCAAGTACAGTGGTGGCGAATATTGTAAATTTCAGCAGGGTGTCCGGCTGGGACAAGTTTCTTTTCAAAGCTCAGGATACTTCAACTGACTAAGTATCATAGTTAAATTAAAATCTTTATTCCTTACAGGTTGTCTCCATGGGGTGAAGCTAAGGGCCCTCGTAGACCATGCGAGCTGGTGGCTTTTGCTGCCAGCAACCCTACCTAACCTAACCTAAGGGGATATGATTACCCTTAAAATGCGTAGAAAGATTGAAGAAGAAAGTGATTCTCGATCTAACACTAACGCTGATGAGCCTAACATGAAACCTCTGCACCGAAACACCAAAGCTAACCCCCGCAAGTGTTATGCCTTTACGGAAAAAAAAAATAGTATAACCAGCAAAATATTTCATGAAAACATCTGGCATGCATCTAACTTTTGGAAGAGAAAAAAGTATTTTGTATTCATTCGACCCTAACCTGGGTAACAGGACGCCAACCAGGAAGCCGCTCATTTTGAGGCAGACGCTTCTGGAATTTTCTGTTGTTTGCTGGTTTTGGTCCGCTCCGGATAATTTCCATACCGGTCCGCACCATATCTGGTGAACATTTCCCTATCCGCCACCTGGGGAGGCGCCCAATCGGGGACCAGCAACCCCAGAAGGGCAGAAAAATTAGCGGCAAATAACCGCATGATTTTCTGCGTCAGTATTCTGACAACAATTTTCCGTTCGATTTCTGCCAAATCCAAACCTTTTGTCTTGTGACGACTAAAGAGTTGGTGGCTGGAAAACTGTCGCAAATTAGACCTGACGACTAACTGTCATAGCCGCAAAGTAAGCCCTTGAGTGTCTAGACAGACGGCGATTCGCCGCACGACTTTTTGTCGTCGTGTGTCCTGGCCTTAACTAAAAGTATGGCTTATTTAATTTCAAACCAAAAGAGTTAAATTTTTCAGTTTTGAAAAAAGTTTCATTCAACACTTTTTATTTTTGAGCAACTGGACTCAAATTATAGTCGCCCATAATTGTAAGCCCAAAAAACTTTTTATAGATATAGTTTAGCATAATAATTGAATGGGCGACCCTTAATTGAGAAGCTCCAGTGCTTCTCTACCACTATGCTACATGGTCACTTTTCCTCAGTTGATTTGGCGTCAAAAGTGTCAAGAAGCTTTAGAGCTTAGGGCTGGTTATTCAGTGCTGAGTCAAGCGTTAATCCCGTAACAAAATGAAGCTGGAGTTAACTCAGCGAGCTCCGTCAACGAAGTTTTCAAAAGCTTCAATTCTCGAAATTATTGACTCTCCCAGCTCTCACTTTACATAGAATAACACAGGAAAAGAAGTTCAAGTTATTCTCAAATGCCATTTTTCACAGCAACGCGCAAATCAACTGACAATCCACGCAGAAAATACATTCAAAGAAGTTCATATTGTTCTCCAGAGATGATCCGAGATTAATTCGCCAAATTTGGTGAGTTAAGCCGAGGTTAACCCCAGATCTTAGTTCACTGAAAAACTAATTTCTGGGGTTAATCTCAGTTTAACTCGGAAAGTCGGATGATCTCGCACTGAAAAACCGGTCGTTTAAAAAGTTTAGCATACCTTATTTCTCCCAGAGTACTTTTGCAAGAAAGTTTTTGTTCTTTACTTTATTTGATTGTCATCGTACAAAACATCCATTTTATATTTTGAAAACTAATTAGACACATGTAGAAAAATTGTGCACAAGATAATTAAACAAGCATTTAATAACTCTAAAAATAGGGTCTGGAGTTTTTTAGTCACCAAATCTTTTTGGAAATAGCCAAAGTTATCAAAAAGAAACACAATTATAGTCTCTGCTTTTAGAATATGTTACATTTTACTTTTAGATTCTAAAAAAGCTATGCACTTGGTTTTTGTTTGTGCAGGTGTCCGCCAGGGATCAGTCCTCGGCCCTGTACTATTTAACATTTTTCTTTATCTGACTTGGAAATCTAACGTGTGGATTAATTTAGACAAAACTTTAACTTTTGGCTTACCTGGGCAATGAATTATCAAAAAGGTCCATTAGTCAATTTTGTACCAGGAAATCCAGTCATAGAGAGAAGGAAAAAATTTTAGTTTTCCAAAGCAACTTTTCAGATTTTACGAGTCTCCAGAGTAGGGTGATTGTGCTTAAGCCTTCCTCCGCTTATGAAAAGTTGCTCAAATTAAGCTTTTTAAAATGATCCTCAGCCTGCCCAGGTATTCCCTAACTGCTGAGCTCCATTCAATTGCTCACAACAAAACAGTTGAGACTTGAATTGTAAATCTAAAAGTTCATTTACAAGTTCAAGTGCGTAAAAGACATACAAAAATTAAGGCATACCTACGTAGCTCAATCGATTACAGCAGTACCCGCGAAAGGTGAAGGTTGCAGGATCACGCCCAGCCGATGCTTTCAAAAATCTTGTTTTTTTTAATCCGCTTTAAAATTTCTGATCAGCAATAAAAATCTTCTTGTTCTGCTTTTCAAGCGCACCTTTCTCTTTTTCAACATTTGGCATTCCCAGAATTTTTTGAAAAACAGTTTTGACCCAGTCAGAATTTTGACCCCAGCCCAGTTCAGAGGAGAAAAACAAATTTGGTGTTACTTCTCAGAGAGATTTCAATTTTTTCTTATTTCCATTAAAAGGGTGCCTCATTATTCTGCTTTCAAAACGCACCCTTTCTGACTTAAGCAATAAAATTCTGCTTATTTTACTTTTTTAAGCAAACTTTTGACTTTTTTAAGTAAGGCAAAATTAAGAACAGAATTTCGTTAAAAGAATTTTGAATCTGTCAGAATTTTTACCCCAAACCTCAATAGAAAAATGCGATTTCATTCATTATAAGGAAGTGCGAATTTTCGAAGTCAACTGCGATCGTCACAAAACGTGAGTTAAAGGATTCATTTATGAAAGAAAGAACAACGCTTAAAATTTCTGCCATTGTATTACAAATGAAGTCATTAATTTGGGCCAAAAAACAAGTCCGATCCGCCCCTGTGCAGTCAAAACAAACAAAGCCTCCTGCAGATGAACTTTATTCACCTCTATCAACGGTACCTATGCGGGGACGGCTGTTCTGCAGGGAAATCTGAGCAACGCACCGGAATTATAGATACAAATCTGTATCTTCACAATACAAGGGTTCTTCCTGCCATACTCTCTGAGCTGAGCACCTTTATCGTCGTTCGTTTCGTGATACTCCTGTTCGTGCACACATACAACAAATGCCTCCACACCTTGAGTAACGTGAAGTGTGCGTGTTATATCCTTCACAGATCTTTCGGAATTTTAACGAATTTATTACGTTTTGTGTGGTATCCTTGCATCTTTCTTAACTATACACGTAGTACCTTACCTACTCCATGTCAAGACGAGGGGTTAAGTAAACAGCACACGCAAACTGAACACTCAACACTCATACACACACACACACACACACTCGAAACGAAACTGTGTTTTTCGTGTTTGCCTGCAAGGAGCGTTTTAGCATCGAATATACAGAGAAGAGGATGGATATTATCGTCGTCATGTCGTTCATCTCTTATGGGGCGAGGACGAAATCCTTTTCAAATTTGAACAAAACGAAATTTACAATGCATCACAAGCATAATTTACAAGAGCGATCTGTTCTTCCAGGTATAAAAACGGAAATGCGCATTCAAGTGATGCGCTGCTCCTTCGTTTGGTATTCCTTCCCGTATTATGTTTGGACAGGACCCGAATGTCTGTGCTCTGTCAAGGATTCGGAATTCGAATTCTTCTCCTTCGTCTGTTTACCTTTTGCATTAGCATTAGCATCAGCAAGTTGTGTGGAAAATGGGATAATGTGCTGATTTGCAGCATTCTTGAGCTGCTGAGAGGGTGTCGTCGCGTGTAAATAACTAATTTATTGCAGTGTGCGCTATCTGTGCTTCGGTGCAGTAAATAAACACACAATGGCGCAGTCGAAGCGAAGCTGCGGTTGGGGATGATTAAGGTGTTTTCCTTGAACTGCGGCAAAGTACACAATGCAGTTTGGCATTTTAATTAGCATTCCACAGAATTGTCATGGAAAACTCAAATGTGACCACATCTAGTTGGGTTAATTGGAAACGCGAAAATTTAACGACACCAGCTTCACCATCGGGCACTTATCGGCTGCGAACTTTGTAACGACTTTGGCCATAACTCGAACTGACGACGCATAAAAAATCACCACTTACACCTCGCATTTGTCAAGCGCTGGCTGGCTTGTGATCCGTCCCCATCTCGCAGGCAAACCGATTAACCTACATTCATGTAACAGCACGACCAAAACGACAAAATGTGTGTGTGATTCCGTTGAAGGATTAGTCCCATCGAACGTCGTTTAATCCATGTGTCATCGCATCAAAGTCAATTCATGGCGACCGAACCCACGCCGCCGCCGTGCCGCTCGCCGTGTGAACTTTTTATGCCGACGCTGACACCAATCACAGTCGGTTGGATGCCATTAGCCGTTAATGTGGACCGACACTAAGGCCCCAAGCTAAAGCCTTCTCAACACTAATGGATAGTTAAACTTTGACAAACTAGCGAGCGAGCAACATTTATGGTTTCTTGATGCGTGGGGGCGACGATGTTGATGATGATGATGATGATGACTCTGCGAATTGTGCGGGTGCGTGCGTACTGAGCAGCAACTTTTCTGCAACTTTAAACCTTCCAGGACTTGTGTACAATTAATCCAATTATGCCCTGGTGTAAGTTAAAAGCACTTCACACAAACAATTAGAGGAATTGTTTACCTTTTTTTCCAGCGTTTCCTAGGAAAACACAAATGCACGTACAACGCGTCGTTAGCCATACAACAGTCCTTAGGAAGGATATACTATATTCGACGCATATCAAGTTGTAAGGCAGGGCCCAAGTGTTGCAATTAATTCATAGCGCCGTGAAAATTATTTCAACGTGAAAATGAAAAGTTAATGAAATCATAGTTGGAATACCTACTCGCGGGGTGTGAGATCGAAAACACTGCTGCGAGCAAAAGAGTCCTGGCAGGAAAAAAGGTTTTCCTTTTTCTTCTACGTCTCGATGAGTTCTTTGCGTGTTTTCGAGTTGATGTATATATAGAAGAGTTAACGGCAGGGATCTAGAGTAATTTAAAGTGGATCCTTGTGAAAGGGATACAGGAGGAGGATAGCTGTACATGAATAATCCAACCTAATAGAGCTTTACTGAGAATTGTCGTTGCTTTATGATTGTAGTATTTTGCAAGAAATAAAATAAACACGAGTTTAGGGCAAAATGATGAATTTTGAAGATTCTGAACGAAGTTAGGAACTTTGCGAGAGCATTTCCGAGGGAATAAATTAATTTGGATCACAGGTTGCAAGGTAGACTTTTCCCAGAAACTTTATTTTGATTCCTGTGTTTGACACTGAGTCGATGAATACCACATTCACTGTGCGAAGGAGATAAAATCTCAACTAGATTATACAAAAACATGCTCGTTTCAGAAGTCATTGTGGCGTAAAGGATTCTTTTGAGGGCGAGAGAAATATCTATTTTCTTAAATTGAGAAACTTAACACTACTCGAAATTCACGTAACCTTAACAGCATAGATTTTAAGGCCTTTTCGTCATGACCGTAATTAATACTAAAAAAGTTGATAACGTCAAAAGAAAGTGACATTGTACAGCCTATTTGAAGTGTCATTTTTAAAACACGGAAAGTTTACATTGGATCTTGGAAGCGTGATGAGGTGGCAGATCCTGGGAAAAGAAATCCGAAAAAATATATCGACAGAAATCACATTTCATCATTGGTTTTGAGGCTCATATAACAGGAAAGCAAAAATGCGAACAGTATACACATTCATAAGGTTCAAGGCTCGATATGGAACGAATGACGGCTATGCAGTCACCTCAAGATTCTTCTTTCTTTTCATAAAATTCCTGAAGAATGCTGGCTTGTTAGCCATGTCCTAGGTGGTTTTTCAATTCGAAAGAAAAAAGCCAACACCAGAGGTGCAACATATGAGTGATTGTAATTTCTTTACAAAACTTACAGATGTGTTTAAGTATGTTACGCAGGAAAAGAAAGAAGCAGTCTAAAGCTATACTATCATCTTCCTTGGCTTAATTGGCGGAAAAAAACGAGCCAACACCAGAGGTACAATCTTTCAAAGATCAATGCAATCAATTGGAGTCGCGGAGCCACATGCGTTATCTTAAGAAATCAATAAGTTTTTATTGGTACGTTTAATTCTACACAGTGGTGAAATGGTTTAAGGGTCTAAGCAAGGATTTTCCTTGAGGATCGGAGACGAAGGGTTAGCCAGCTTGACAAAGCAAACAACTGTCGATCTTAACAAGACCTCGTCCCGTTGCTCAAGAAAACAATAAAGAATTCTAATGCTGTTCTAATGTCGACCTTAATTGTGGGACCGTACTAAGCCAACACCAGAGGCACAATCTTTTGCAGATCAATGCAGTTCATTTCAGCTGAAGGCGTGTTAACTGTTACACAGCGGCAGTTCTAAGCTGTACAAAAAGCGCAATTGGCAAGGTAAGGTGATGTTGGGGTGACTGTATCCCCTCATCAGGGTAACCGCTTACAATAGTCAGTTCAAAAATATAAACCATAAATTTCTCGTAATTCTATAGCTATTCTACTGTCTAGCTTAATTATGAGACAGTAGTGAGCCAACACCAGAGGCACAATCTTTCAAAGGCCAATGCAATGCATTGCAGTCAAAGGCACGTTTACTGTCGAGTTGCGGCACTTACAAGTTGTTCAAATAGCATAAGTGGCAATGGCAAAATAAGGTTAGGTTAGGTGGCTGTCTTCTCTTAGCAGGGACACAATTCGACCATATGAGGTATATGTAAGGCCTCACACATATTAGAGAAATTTTAGTATGTCAGCTTCCTCACTTTTTTACGTTTTTGTTGGAGGTTGCTACTATCCGATGGAGCACTCAGACACAACTACTGGTCCATTGTACTACCATGCAGACATCTTTCATTAATGTATTTAGTTTGCCCGTCTTTCGAAGAAAGATTAGAAGGAGCTTCAGTGATGAAGAGCTTAGGTGTTCGGCACTCACCACGTTAGCCCCAAAGATCCGCCACCTGATGCGAGCAAAGGCAGGACAACTACAAAGGAAGTGTTCCGTTGTATCGTCGTCCTCTCCACAGGCAAGACAGGTGGTGGTTTCGCTTAAGCCTAACAAGACGTTTACAAGAAGTCTGCATCGATTCTCCTAAGAGATAGAAGAAAAGACGCTGACCCCTCGCAGATGTCCGGGCGTAGTCGTTTAGTCTGTCTGCACCCATCGCAGTCACGCCAACGAGCCCTGTGCTCACGAGAAACCCAAGAATCAATGGTAGACGTGACAACAGATACAGGCAGGCCTAAAGCAGGTTCGGGTCCTAAGAAAACCTCTTCTGAGCCAAGTCTGGCAAGCTCATCAGAGATCTCATTTCCCTGGATACCAGTGTGACCTGGAACCCAAACAAGATTCACTGCATTTAGCCTTCCGACTAAGTTCAACGAATTCTTGAGTTCGAGCACTATCTTGGATGAGGTAAGAGGGTTGAGCAACGCATTTAGAGCGGCTTGGCTGTCACTGCAAACGCATATGCTTCTTACCCTCCACCTGTTAGTCACAATATAGCGCATAGCCATTAGGATAGCGAAAATCTCCGCTTGGAAGACAGACGCATATTTACCTAAGGGGTAGTGGAGTCTAATGTTCTCGCTTTCCACAAAGACTCCAGCACCAGACCCCTGTCCGGTTTTGGAGCCATCCGTGAAAATACGATGGCATTCTTTCCCTGGCTCAGAATCTGGCCGAAGCCATTCCATTACCTGAGGAAAATTGACTTGTTAATTTTGTCGCAAAAGGATTTCTGGGGTCATTGCGTCAGAGGGCATGTCCATAAGACAGGGGTCAAAGGACAATTCTCGAACAAGTTCTTCAAAATTCCAATGCGTGTGGTACCAAAAACCACCTCTCTTTAAGCGAAAGATGGTTTTCAGCGTACACCCCATGATAAATATATCAAGGGGGGGGGGGGAGGTTCATCAAAGCATCTAGAGCAGAGCCCGGCGTGCTAGGGAAGGCCCCTGTGCAGCCAAGACAAGCCGTTCTTTGAAGTTTGGCAAAAGAGGCAGTAACACGTTTCCGCGAAAGCCTGTTCCACCAAACAACCGATGCGTATAAGGAGTGGTCTAACCATGGCAGTAAAGATCCAGAGGACCCTTTTCGGAGATAAGCCCCATGTCTTGCCAAAAGCGCCTCTGCACTGCCAGAAGGTGGACAATGCTTTTTCGGTTTTGGATTCAACATGCTTGGACCAAACAAGTTTTCTATCAAGGATTACTCCCAGAAGGATTACTTCATCGGATATCGGGATAGTGACACCTTTAAGCACTAGTTGAGTCAGACCAATGACCTTCCTCCTTCTCGTAAAGAGAACAACCGTAGTTTTAAGAGGATTCACTGAAAGCCCATTCCTAGTGCACCAATCATCGATCAAGTCCAGGGATCTCTGCGCCTGAGAGCACACAGTCCCTAGGTTTGAGCCGACAGAAAGAACGGCGACATCATTCGCGTAGGCTTGTGAGTAGGTTCCAGGAAGGTTGAGAGCCGATAGTAGAGAGTCTACAACCATGCACCATAAAAGAGGAGACAGCACACCACCTTGCGGGCAGCCCTTGTTTACCCCAGTTATGACGCACTTGCCACAATCTGCTTCGGTTATCAGCGTCCTGTTCATTAGCATTGCCCTAATCCATTGAACTAATGTTTCATCTACACCATGTTGTCCGGCTGAGTTGCACATGCCATCAAACGTCGCGTTATCAAAAGCACCCTCAATATCGACGAAAACGCCCAGCACGTACTTCTTCTGGTCAAGAGCACATTCAGTCCTACCAACAAGGTTTTGAAGCGCAGTTTCGCAGGATATTCCGGGCTGATAAGCGTGTTGCATCTCAGAAAGAGGGTGCAAACGAAGAGCAACTTTGCGTACGCGCAGCTCAACCAGTCTCTCCAAGCTTTTCAGCAGGAAGGAAGACAGATTTATGGGTCTGAAGCTTTTGGCTAGGCTATAGTCTGACTTACCAGGTTTTGGTATGAAAACGACTTTAACCATACGCCAAAGGGTGGGTATGCTCCAGCTTCCCCACACTTGAGCAAAAGGGCGGCGAGCCAACCAGTAACGATGTAGAGAAACGGCGAGATCCCCCTCGATGCTTGCACCGAAGGGGAGCTATGCCAGATTCAGGGCGGATTCAGAGGCCATATTCAGAGCCAAAAAAATTTTTTGATGAGAAGTAAAAGCAGGGCAAACGGTTCAGTGTTTTTTTGATACATACGCGTCCAAGTGTTAATGAATACCCTCACTGAATTGACTAGCCCTGACACTGTATTCAATTAACATATCGCAAGGGGAAGTTCTTGTGCACTTCCGTTCTAACTCATCAAAATGCTTTAAAATATCTGATCAAAATTTAAGAACTAACCGCCAATTTAAAGGATTTGATGCAAATTTGTACATTAGAATAGAGAGTAAAGCTAGAGTAATATGCTTTTTGAAGGTACTCGAATTCGCAAGATAATACTGACGACATAATAGCTTAAAGCGAGATTCGCCAAAGGGCTTATGCTATTAAATCTCAGGATTTACCACACATATTTCAATTTTCTCGGCAATTATTTTCCCGGCGATTAAAAATAAATCCTCTTTTAATTCTCATCAACGCTTTTTTCCAGACGCCTCCTTATGCCAGCCAGTTTGAACGTTTTTTACAAACCTTTATAACAGTTTGATGATTCGAAACAAAACTAAAAATGCAAACGTATGACAGATCTGTCATAAATATGTTTTTTATTCGCTCCTATAAAATGGCATCGTCACTCTCTTTTGAGAGCCAATATATGACAAGAAAAGAGTGTTCGTGTCTAATTAATCGTAATTTTCTCTGGTGGAGACACTTCGGGATTTGTTTTTAAGCGTTTCCCGCTAATCGCTGTTTAGGGCGGTAGAGACATAGTTAGTATGAAAATGGTTAGCTTTCATAAGTCTTACAAAATTGATTGGTTTCGATAACGGTGAACAAGAAGCTTCTTTGCTAACGCCTTGGGCTTTTTGGTAGCTTAAGAAATATCAATTGTTTAAAAAAAAAATCACCGACGAATACGATTATTGACTTCCAGCTTCATTTTATCATACTAGCAGCACCTGCCAACTATTGTTTAAATGAAAAATATGAATCACCAACTAAAGTGTCAATTTTCAAGTCACTTCCCCGTACGGAAGGTATGTGAGATGTTTGCACACTAGAAGTGCAACAATCGACTGATAAGCTGCACTTCAGTAGTTAAACAGAACCTACACAACTTCTAGTCATTTTTGTGCTAAGGTTCTGCTTTGGAAGGCGGCGCGCGCGGTGTTTGGACCGAGTCCAAACGAGTCACACATTGCACAATCAATAATTTTAAACTACTCGTAAATATCTTATCAGTCTAACGAGTTCATAGTAAATGTATATTATAAAAGCATAGTCCGAAGGTGTTTTATACGATATCTTGAGCACTTGTAAACTCTACATATATCAGTAGTGAAGGCTTTGCGATATCACAATTTACCTTGTATTTTTAATAATGACTTTACAAGAACGTTTGGATTAAACGATTTTTTAAAAAGAAGCTAGATCAGACTAACGAAACAGCTTAAAATGCCCTAAGAACTTTTGGTTATTAAAAATGAGAGCTTAAAACTTACTCGATTTAGGAAGGAGAAAAGAGGACCCCTGAAGGAGCTGAAAAATTCACCAGCGAAACGTAGGGAGAAAAAATGAGATTAATTTGTTTTTATTCGCATAAAAGACGTCGACCAATAAGCCCGCATGAGCAAAAAAATTCATGAAAAAGTAAATTTACGAAATTGGTCCACATGAACTTATAAAATCAATACGAATTATGATTGCGCAATCATCAATAATTCATTCTGATTGTAGTTCATTGATTCTAATTGTAATTCATTTGAGCTCAAAGAAAGGTCAAAGGAATGTTTTAGTAGATTATTTATGTTGAAATAGTTGCATTTAATTTGATATGAAAAGATTATGAATTTTGAATATACAATCAGTTAACCAACTTGTCACTCATACCATTCGAAAACTTACTGATAATTACAACATTTTTTGAAGGTATAACTAAGCAAAAGTATTATTGAATGCACACACAAACCTTTACTGAATCTTTAAAGTCTGTAGGTCTTTAAAACTTTACCACACAGACATTGAAAAAAAAATGGTTGTGCAGTCATTTATGTGATTCTAATGTTGGTTATGAGAATCAAGTGTTTTCGCTGGGCAGAAAAGCGGCAGTTGATCTCTTTGACTGCTTTACTATTTGTCCTTCTTGTTCGCAACTTTATTGGCAAAAAATTTGGAACTTGGATGCTTCCTATGTTTCAGGAAGTCTCAGTTCAAAAGAGTATTTATTTGTGATATTACCACAATTCCTTCGTTATCGATCATTTTGAAATGTTGACCGAAATCTTGAATGTGCAAAATCAATGGAGAAAAAAGTGATTGAAGAAAGATGGCACTATTCAATTGAATGACGAAAAACAATGAATGATGACTTTTTTACATTTTTATGATTTCTGAACGCAATCTTTGGGCCACAATCTTCAAGATTTTCGCTTGGAGGAGGAGAAATGCCCAGGAGATTTGTTCCTTAAAGTTCATCAAAGTTCGTTCAAGTGCATTGAAATCCGGCCAGAAATGCTCAAGTCAATGGGTGAAGAGGATCCTAAATGGCTAACATGACCAGCTTTTTACTCTGAAGGTTATTCTTGAGAAGGCCTGGGAATATGGTCTTCTCCGGTCAAACTGGGTCTATGCGTGTTTTGTAGATCTGGAAAAGGCGTATGACCAAGTCCTTCGGGATACAATGTGAAGAGTTTTGCAGGACTATGCGCTGAGTGGGCCTCTCCTGAGAGCCATCCAGTCTTTTTATGGAAACTGCAGAAGCTGTGTACGGATTAATGGCGTCAAATCCCGTCCTTTTGATGCGCGCGTTGGACTTCGCCAGGACTGTGTTCTGTCGCCGCTCCTTTTCATAGCATATATGGACTGGATGGTGAAGCGCAGTCTTGGCGAGCAATGTTTCAATTTGGCTGGCATCAGGATGAGCCATCTGCTTTTCGCAGATGATTTGGCCATCCTTGCATCATCCAAAGACGAACTTCAACGAGCACTGGATGGGTTTACAACCGTCTGTAGTGATGCTGAGATGAAAGTAAACGTGAACAAATCGGAAGTAATGGTTGTTTCCCGAACTCCTGTGCAGTGTACCCTGCACATAAATGGAGTTCCATTCAAACAGGTGGAGAAGTTTAAGTATCTCGGGGTCTTTTTCACGAAAGATGGGAGGAGTGATACTGAGTTGTCCTGTAGAATTGGCCAAGCTGGAGCCGGCCGGTCATCAGAAAAGCTGAGCTTGGAGTGAAAGCAAAGATCTCAGTTTTTAATTCAAAGTTCGTTCCGACCCTCATCTATGGTCATGAAATTTGGGTAATGACCGAAAGAATTAGATCGCGGGTACAAGCTGCCGAAATGAGATTCCTGAGATGCGTTGCTGGTGTTACTCTAAGGGATATAGAGTGAGAAACGTAAGTATTCGTGGGAATCTTAATGTTGAGCAGCTACTTCTCCGAGTGGAGCGATCGATTCTACGATGGTTTGGACGCGTTGTTCGCATGCCCCCTGACAGACTTCCTAGACAGGTCATGCTAGGCGAGATGCGTGTGCGTCGCCCCCCTAGTAGGCCAAGAAACAGGTGTTGAGATCGGGTAAAGAACCTCTCTGCGTCCCGCCTGGGGATTGCGTCGGAGTCTCTTGAGTTGGTGGCGGAGGATCGAGAACGATGGAAAGACCATTTAGCCACCCTCGCTCCGCGACCCTTTTAAAGGATAAGCGGCATTCGAAAATGATAATGATGATGAAAGTTCATGAACAATGTTCAGGACAAACGTCTTGTGGATGACGAAACAATTCTTTACAGGCGGCCTGTATTGGTGGGGGACTTTTGAACGAGCAGTTTCCAGGGAAAAAGTACCAGTCGAATCACAGTCGAAGAAGTTGGGAAGGTGGTTAAGTACTCTAAAGAGCGAAAAGTGATTGGGCCTGATCATATAACCTCAGAGTTCTGAAAAAACTGGAGACAGCGGCTCCTGTTGACTCACGACCTTCGTCTCCAAACTCATAAGAGGTGATCGAAGGCATGATCAGTGGAGGGAAGTTATCTGCTTCCGTTGTGCAAAGGAAAAGGTGATACACGAAGCTGTGATCAAACTGACGTCACAAGCAATAAAGATCGTAGAGCGGGTACTAAATAGTCAACTGAGAAATATAACAAGGCTATCTGAGGACTAGTGCGGGATTGTCGCGGGTAAATCAACCACAGATGTAATTTAAACCTTAATGGAAAAACATTTTGATGCCCTTTAAGACCTTTATACGGTGCTGCTTTATTTTGAGAGCTTTCGATAGACTTCCACGAGATCGGATATGGATGGCGCTAAGAAAACGAGGTGTTCCAGAAACCAAATGTGCGGATGATCATATACATGTATGATGGAGCAAAGACAAGAGTAAGATGTCCTTCCGAAGTCACTGATGCGAGTTCCCAATTCAAATCGGAGTACACCAGGGAAGCGTCTTCAGTCCCTTGCTTTTAATTGAAGTCCTTGAATTGCTGGAGGGAAAACTGTTGAGACCGTTCTTCGCTGACGGTGGGGCCACCGTGAATGAAGATCATAATATATCGTTGCAGCGAGCACTTGATATGACTTGAAATTAGTCAAAAGAAGACAGAGTACCTGTGCTGCCTATTCTCTGACCCACCCGACCCAATTCCAGACATTTAATTCAATGGAAATGTGCATCCCAAGTGTGAAAAGTTTAAGTACCTGGGATCTATGATCAATAGAAAAGCAAACTGTGATAACGACATTAATCAGCGCGTAAACGTAGGGTGGATGAAGTGGCAAAAAAAATCTGCCATCTTCTGTGACCGAACAATGACCCTAAGCTGAAAGGAAGGTTCAACACACCGCAGTTGTGGGTCCGACGCTCACATATGATTCACAATGTTGCGTATAAGAAGTGAGAGCAAACGGCAGCTGAGATGAAGATGACAGCAGGAGTAACAAAGCGAGATAGAATAAGAAGTACGAAGATCCGAGGAAGCCTATACGTTAAAGAGTCTATCTCGTGGAAAATGGACCACGACCGGCTAAGTTGGTATTGCCATGTTCAAAGGAGAGATCCTACGAACCCTGTCAAAAAGGCAATGTCAACTAACATTTCAGCACGATCGCGAAAAAGAGGAAGGCCTAAACATTCATGGATCGCACAAATGCAACGCAAACAGCATTTCATTGGACTCTGTGATGAAAAATCCAAAACCGGGTGGCCTTCCGGTTTGTTCTGAAGTCCAATCGGCGTACCCCACAACATTAGGAATGCAGTACGGGTTGGCGGGTTATGGTACCTCAATTCAGATCATAGCCTCGCGCCTTAATAAAAACAGCTCATCCTGCATTCAAAAGTGCTTCCTGTTCAGAGAGTGACAACGACAACCCTGATGCCATAGGTTGATATAGTCTCGCCAGACTTCTTCCGCAAAATCGCAGCACGCTTAACAGATAAACCAAGACAACCTTTCACCTCCTCTTTAAGTCAGTCACTCAAATATCTCGGAAAAAAAACACAATTAAAACTTTTAAAACAAGTCGCAACACTTGGCGCGTTCCACATTTTATCACTTCATTTGTGACCCTCTGCGTCAAGTCACAGCCATCCCCAAGCCCCATAAAAAAAAACTGACTTTAGAACAACGCCATAAAAAACCTCATTGAATCGATAAGATACGATTCGTTAGAATTCTAAATCGAAAAAACCACTCAAAAAAGTGAAAGAAAACAAATAAAAAGAAGCAAAAAAAAAAAAATGGAAACAATTACTCGCCAAGCTGGCTAGGCCCGTTGTTTGTTTTTTGCTACACTTTGGGGCGACTTTCCGTCTACTCCAGTCGGATGTGGTGTGTATGGCCCGCGCAAATTTGCATTTAATTCGCTCGCCAAGTAATGGCGGACATACTGACGAAGGTTCCTCCAACACCACCTGCCAACAACTATCAGCCAGCAGTATGCTTGTGAAATGGAGCTCTTCAAAGGTAAATACCCCACGTATAATCCACGTCAGCAAGCCGTGGGGTGTGGGGTGGTGCGTGATGGCGGACGTGGTGCTGTGCGAAAAATAAAAGAATCGCTAAAGCGAAAAACAATAAAATTGTCGCCGATAACGCAAGGACGCATCGTTAAAAGCCATCGTCGTCGTCGTCGTCGCAATTAAACGAAACATCAGGGGGCGGCCGGTTGCGCGGTATTGTTTGCCCAAAAATTACACCCGGCTGCGGCTCGTGTAATCTGAAAATGTTAACAGAGCTACGAATGTGTGTGTCAAATCGAACACAAAAGATACGAGTATGAGCGAAATTGCGCTCGTATTCGCATTCGCGAAAATGTGTAGCAAACGTGAGTAAAGTCACAAATTCGCTCGATCGCTTTGCGAATTGTGGTGGTGGCCTAGTCTGGTCGGTCGGTCACAATGGCAATAGAATTTCATTAGCCTGGTCGATTTTTATTAAGTGGTTATTGATATTCAACGCGGGAACTACACTGTTTTTATGACGAATAATTAATCTAAATTGTCTGGCAATATCGTATACGGTATACCTACTAACCACACACTCAAGCGAGTTGGCGGCATCAAGTTGTGGAATGAATAAAATGTTCCAAGAATGTCTGGATATTTGCTTGGGCTTTCGGGGGTACGTTCGTTACGTAAGTGAGTTCTTTTTATTGCAGTTGTAATTTTAGAGCTAAAAGGGCTTCGCTGTGCAGTTATGTGGTGGTGTATAAACGTAGTCCTAGGCGAATGGAATGGCCTTCACAGCAGTAGGCAATAAAATGAAGTAAAACTTTTATGGTCGTAAACGGTAGCGATTTGAGGAATGAAATGTTGACCCACTATGTGTACGGATTTTAGTTAGAGCAGGAGAAGATTTATTCGGTTGCGTGTTGGGCATATTCAAGCTCTTTGAAAAAAATTAAGGTCAAAAAGGAGGTAATCGTTAGGTAATCGATGCAAAATTTTCCCAATAGAAAGCTCGAATGCTCCTATTCGAACAAATGTTTGCTCTCTTATGACATTACACTAGGGAGTAAAGGACTTTTGCATTTAAGTGTTTCTAGGTCTCTGATATTGAAAACTCCAATCAACTCCTTGGTACATTTTTCTAAAAGACGCCAGGGTGTGGTTCTATTCACCCCTACTTTGGAAAAACGTCTTTGTCCATTTAAGAACAAAAGACACCTTCCTTAGAAACCGATGAAGCATGACTTAATGATTTAATTCCCCGGCCAAAGTATAGACAAGTCAAGCGAGGAAAACAGCCAAAGAATCCATTTGATTTATTCACCTCGATAGGTGTGGTATGCAACTCGGAATCGTATCACAAAGGTTGATACGGCTAATAAACATTATTTTTTTAAGTAATTATTCGTCACATTTAAGGAGGGGGAATGCTCCCAGTGTTACAATTTATGACGTGAGAACTCGCATGAATGGCGACTGACTTGAAGCAGCGGTTACGCATCAGGACACAGGCAGACAATTTGTCAGTTTTTTTTTCGGTCAAGCGTGTCTCGCTCCACTGAACTTGAGTGGGCCTATTGAACAATAATTTTTTTTTTTTTGAAACTGTGAAGTGGCTATATGAAGGTGCCTAATAGGTGTTAATAGCCGAATATTAGAATACAATTGGAAATAATTTGAGTTTTCTCATTAGCTTCATTTTAATGGGACAGATCTGTTGGTGTATTGAAACTATGGAAACGTCAAAAGAAAGTGAAGTTGTGAATTGCTCGGCTTGTTGCTGTTGAATAACTTGCTACGAAAATGGTTTCGTGGAGATCTTGCTTTTTGATGGTCCTAGAAACAACGCTTCCTTGTAAACTTTATGGTGCGGTAACAGCAGCAGTACAGCTTAGGGAGTCTTTGCAACTGACTTTTGATAGTAAGTGACATGTTGTCCTCCACTTTGTCTTTACTTTAGCTGAAATGCCTGAAAATAGGGGGATTTCTTAAGTGAATTTGTAATTGATGAATTCTTTACCTACGGAAACTGGAGGCTTTTAACTGGAGCCCCAATTCTCATCAGGCATCCTACAGCATTGCCTGGCCCATTCTACGTTGGCGCCACCAACTGTCATGGACGGGGGCTGGCTTCAGACGAGTGCCAAGCTAATAATATTTAGTAAAGATACCTCAGCTTACAATATCAAATCAGCCGTTTTAGAGAGTTACAGAAAGCCGCTGTGGTACCAATTAGGCCGAGAGCCAAGGTCCTCGATCGCTTTGGTCCTACCTGTGGTGTGGAGTGTCTACGCCTGCCTCTCTCTCTTTTTCTCTTTTCTACAGAGATAGAGTAAAATAGGATTATGGATCACACTTAATTTGCATCAGCCTGGAGAGAGCCGGACCAAGAAAGTCTAAAGGATCGCCTACGACGAAATAGGGCCCAGACCAGCTGAAGTATTTCCAGACACCATCAGGCAGGCTGAAAAGGATAGACGTAGACGTGCTGGGCTGTGACGCCAATTCGCACCATGCTGCTGGGGGCATAAGTGATCGGAGTGAGTGCCTCATTGATTATTTAATAGCAATTAACCTCATTATATATTTGTAACAAGGGATTGACAATCTTTTTTATTAACAAAACTAGACAGGAAGACATTGATGTGACCCTGGTCACGAATTCTCTCAACATAACCGTCAACAACAAGATGGTATCAAGAGATGTGAAGTCTCCGACAATCGCTTCACACGTTCACTTTTCGATTTTTCAAGTGTCTGTCTTCAGAGACCCTAAAAGAACTGGCTGGAGTACCTAAACACAAAGTTTAAAAGTCACTTTGGCGATTTTACTCCTTCTCAGGCGCAATCACCGTCGGAGTTAGGTCTGAAGACGAGGCTCACGAAGGCAATGGGCCCAGTTCGTTGTTAAGCTTGCCCGATCACCAAAAAAGGGAGAGCAGGAAGCTCTTTAATCAAGCAAAACACTCTAGGGACCTCGACGATTGGGACTTTTATTAAAGCAATCCCGGGAAATAAAAGATGTGTTGTCAAATTACCACGGCATCTTTCTGTAAAACCACTGAAAAACCACTATTGATTCATCCCGGATCAGGAAGATTCTATCCAAATCTCCAGTTATTTCTAGTTACATCAAAGACCCAAATATGGATACTGAACAACGTCCAGTTAAGGAAATTTTAGACCTTCTTATGGACACACAATTTCCTGGCATCAAAGCAGAGAAAATGAACTCTGAAGTAAGCCATAATAGGGTTTAATCAACTGGGCCCGAGGATGTTGTCACTCCCAAAGAGATACAGTGGGCAGTCAATAGCTTCCTTCTGTATAAATCAACTGAGCTCGATGGCATTTAACTTAAGATCTTGTCTCCACATTATCTTGAGGAGTTGCTTGAACTTCGGCTACACCCTTTTGGCCTTACCATAATAGACTTAGATGGGTTTTAGTCGGCGTTCCGAAATGTCCCATTACACGCAATTCGTATGCCATAATAGCCGTTTGTTCAATTGCGTTAGGTCTTCGTTAACTTTTGCTCTCTTAAGTTTAGTCCCAATCAAGTGAGAGGTTCAGCACGGAAATTTGACAGCTGGTTAGATACACACAAATTTCATGCGATTTCCGAAACGTTTACTGTAGTCTAATATGGGCACCGTAAGCATTTGGCAGAACTTGAGTGGGATTTTCGATATATTTTGACATTAGATTAATCCCACTTAAGTCTATGATGGTTGGGGCTTAAACCCAGGAGGAAGTCCAGACTAGTCTTAATAACAAAATGTGGTAAGATCGCCCACGCAACCCCAAAAGACTTTCGCCCGGTCAGCCTGCCTTCTTTCTTAGTTAAAACCCTAGACTGATCGACACTCGCATCAGAACCAACATGTAAAGCACTCTTCTTTCGGTTTTCTTCTCTGGACAATCCTTAGATAATAAGGATTTCACTCTAGTATTATTTATTGATATTGAACAAGCCTTCCCTGTAACTCCCCTGAGGTTTATTCGATGGAGAAGAAAATGAGATCTCAATCCAACACAAACGCCGATGAGCTCCGCTGAAAACCCTGCACGTAAACACCAAGTAAACACCAAACACACAAGTGTTATGCATTTACGGAGAAAACCAATGATATAAGCAGCAGAGTATTCAATAAAAAAAAAATATCTAGAAGTAAAATAAAACCTCTTTCCTCTTTCCACAACGATTCGTCGGTCGGCCAAAATATTTTACTTGCAGATATTTTATCGTACTCACACCTCTCGTTGAGCCTTTATGAAGACTGCTCCTTGGCTCTTCTGACTGCAAATTTGCGAGTTTATCGCGCTTCAGTTTTCGGGTTTCGTTAACCGTGGATTAAAATATCCACATTGAATCCACGCAATACTGGTTCCCTTCTTTTTTGTGATGGATTTCTAGACAACGCAGTTTTTTTACACTAACAGGCGCCACACCATGCCGCTTCACTTCAAAAACGTCTTTTGCAGATTGTCGTGGATTCAAATGTCCACATTAAATCCACGCAATACTGGTTCCCTTCTTCTTGTGATGGTTTTCTAGACCACGCAGTTCTTTTTACACAACCAGGCGCCACACCAAGCCGCTTCACTTCACAAACGTCTTTTGCAGATTGTCGTGGATGCAAATGTCCACATTAAATCCACGTAATACTGGTTTCCTTCTTCTTGTGATGGATTTCTAGACCACGCAGTTCTTTTTATACTACCAGGCGCCTTACCAAGCCGCTTCACTTCACAAACGTCTTTTGCAGATTGTCGTGGATTCAAATTTCCACATTGAATCCATACCATACTGGTTCCCTTCTTTTTTGTGATGGATTTCTAGACCATGCAGTTCTTTTTACACTACCAGGCGCCTTACCAAGCCGCTTCACTTCACAAACGTCTTTTGCAGATTGTCGTGGATTCAAATGTCCACATTAAATTCACGTAATACTGGTTTCCTTCTTCTTGTGATGGATTTCTAGACCACGCAGTTCTTTTTACACTACCAGGCGCCACACCAAGCCGCTTCACTTCACAAACGTCTTTTGCAGATTGTCGTGGATTTAAATGTCCACATTTAATTCACGTAATACTGGTTTCCTTCTTCTTGTGATGGATTTCTAGACCACGCAGTTCTTTTTACACTACCAGGCGCCACACCAAGCCGCTTCACTTCACAAACGTCTTTTGCAGATTGTCGTGGATTCAAATGTCCACATTAAATTCACGTAATACTGGTTTCCTTCTTCTTTGTGATGGATTTCTAGACCATGCAGTTCTTTTTACACTACCAGGCGCCACACCAAGCCGCTTCACTTCACAAACGTCTTTTGAAGACATGGGAATTCGTTAAAACTGCATAATCTACCTTTGTGCGAAGTCAAAGTCAGCAACCAGTCATCTCTTCCTCCGTATGCGGATCCAGCCTTTGTTTGTGCGCCTCTTCGGTGCAAAAGAGAATTTGCACAGCACTAAGAGGGAAGACACTATTCAGTTGTCAGATTAGCGGCTCAAAGATTTTTTGAACATACGCCAGAACCGTAAAGAATTTCATGACTGATCTTTGATTTAAACTTTGCCAGAACAATGCGTCTTTGCAAATATTTTTGTGTGACAAGCAGGCGTCCATGGATAAGCCATAACCGAAGCAAAATTTCGACAAATTTTACCCGCTCCCGTTTTGAAACCCAGTCAGCTCCCAACAAATTGGTACCTAGTAAGGCGAAAGGAGTTCCAATGTCAACCTCCCTATCATGAGCAAAAATGCTTTTTCCGAAAAACTTTTAAATAATTAACGCGTACAAAATATGATTTTAACCATTTATGTAGGTACACAAACGAGTATGTCAGTGTATTGTGTGTAGTTCCCAGGCATTATTTCGTCATCACAGCTTTTAGTTGTGTGCCTCCCCCATTTGTGCATTTTCGAAAATCCCCCCTAAAAACTAATTGCATGACTAACCCCAAAACTGAATTTTCAAAACCGAATTTAATTATTCAAAAATCTTTGGGCTCCCCCGAGTATAATGTTAGAACCACACTCTCTATGTGTCTAATCCCAATCCATTATCCTGGATTTCTGTTTGACAAATACAAAGCTGGTGTTGGTTGCTCACATAGTTAAGTTGAAAATTTCGCATGACTTTGATAGTTCTAGGTACAAGAGGGTTTGAGGTTCCCTGCACGAACGTATAGCAGAGCTCTAAATACCGAAGCAACCGACACGAAGTGTGTGTACTTCATCTATCATTGACGTTAACTCCGCATACCCAAACGTCAAAGACAAAAATTGAGAAAGTAAATACTCTGACTGTTAACTGTTTACTTGTGAATTTTCGCATCTTATAAGCAGCATGTGTATCACACACCGTTTCCAGCGAATGTGGAATGCGTCTAAGAACTCGGATCTTTCTCATGTCCCAGTCACCGTGGATGCGGTTGTTTGCGGTTGTGTCTTTGCTGGGTGGTTTTCCCATTTAAATATGATACTCGAATAGAGGAGTACCTACCTCCAATACCCTTTTGATGTTTAGGGGTCTTGGGATTTTCTTTTTCCCAAAGGCAGTTTCCCGCTGAAAGTAAGACTTATTCCACCAGTTGACACAGAATCCAATCAAAGTCACGTGTCTAGGATACAAGCGGTGAGCAAATGTGTTTGAAGTCTTCTTAAACCGAAAAGAACCAAAAGTCGATAAATTCAACTGAGAGTCTTTATGACTTCTGTTGGGACCACAAAGTCGAGTTCGGTTTGATTTGGAGATGGGGCGACTTTCCAAGAGTCGATCAATTAACGATAACGAGTTCGCTAATAGGCAAACATTAAAATTAAGCTCGGATGCTATAGGTAACCAGTTTATGGAAAGAGGGTAAGTCATGAGTTGAATGGAATAATTCAAAGCTCATATCGACATTGTGACCAGAGCCACTTTTTTTCGCCAACCAATTGTTGTGATGAAATCAAAAATGGCCAAGGAAAAATGAGACTGTTGACAATAGAATTCAATGAAAAGCCCATATTTAAAGGGAAAACGTACCCTTATCGACCAGACCACCTTTACAGACAGGAGCAAATAGCACGGGGGTATATGTTCATATATAGAAAAATTTTTATTTTTATTTTTCCCCGAAATAAGGGAGAACCCACAATGGCAAAAATGTTGCGTTAACTTTTGACACACGCTCATGCGATTGATTGTGTTGTGTGTTTTGTTTGGTTTTCGTCTGGACGAATTCTCAAAATTCCCCAAAGTCATATAATAAAACCATTTCGTGAAGTGGGCGACAAATTAAATTAGGAACACTCAAGTGATTTTGATTTTTTTTCTTGGTCTAACAACTTTGATGTCGTTAAAGAGCCGAGAAGTTTTACATGATTTGGTGTTAGGCGTCGACAGTTCAGACGCCTCGTCCTAGCATTCGCATAAGACCCGGCTGAGACGTCCGTTATGGTAGGTATCATACCGACTTTTTTTTTTGCTTCCTTTCCAGATTTGTTAAGACAGAAAAGAGAGCTGGTGTTAAGGGCCTTAGAAGGCGTAAGTATAGTCTACATTGGCACTAAGTCTGAAGTCTTGATCCATGACAGAAGACTATAAAAAAGCAATGAAAGTCTAGTCCAATTTTAATACGAATAGAATGACTTAAGAATATCTATCTCATAGATAGCAAAAAAGGTGTAATAACGACGAGTCAGCTTACTGAAAAAAGAGGACACAACGTGACAAGATTGAAGAGAGATTAAAAAGCCGATATTGGAATATAGCGTTGACAGGTGATAAGATACCGAGCGTAAACATGCATTCAATTCGCTTTTTTATTCCAAAGAAGAATACGAATACACAAGAAAACCGATAAAAAAAATTAATGAATACTAAAATTTTTGTCGATTTCATCAATTGATGAAAAATGATTGTCATAAATAACATAAAAACTGAATCAAAGTAAATTAATCACGTTTATGGATTAATGGTCTTTGAAACCACCTGACGAAACCTGATTGGAATTATATGGGTAGGGAGGGAGGTGTATACAGTAGAGATATACTAGCATGAGCAAAAATGACTAAGAACAACATCAGATGTGCTGAAAAAAGCCGGGAGAATGGTAATTTTGATGGATAGTTTGGTTTGTAGCATGACAAAGCTTAATTAAAAAAGAATTCTAAAAAGTAAGATCAGAAAAAACAAAAAGAACTGTGTGCAGGTAGGTATTTTAACTTAGTACTAAATTATCGCGTTGAGTTTTAATAATGTTGATTAGCTTTGATGTGATCAAAAGTGAAGATTGCAACAGCACACCTGTTCAATCCCAAAATCAACAAAAAATCCAAATCACTAACTACGACAAAGAGCAGAAATGCTGGCCACTTTGTTTTCGCAAGATCCTGATTTAGAGCAATTTGGTCGTTCATGAGTTTTTGTGTAAAAGTCATTCCCATTTATTTCATCATCATCATCATTTTCGAATGCCACTTATCCTTTAAAAGGGTCGCGGAGCGAGGGTGGCTAAATGGTCTTTCCATCGTTCTCGATCCTCCGCCACCAACTCAAGAGACTCCGCCGCGATGCCCAGGCGGGACTCAGTGAGGTTCTCTACGCGATCCCACCACCTGTTTCTTGGCCTACCAGGGGGGCGACGCGCACGCATCTCGGCTAGCATGACCTGTCTAGGAAGTCTGTCAGGGGGCATGCGAGCAACGAGTCCAAACCATTGAAGAATCGATCGTTCCACTCGGAGAAGTATCTGCTCAACATTAAGATTCCCACGAATACTGACGTTTCCCACTCCATCCCTTAGAGTAACAACAGCAACGCATTTCAGGAATCTCATTTCGGCAGCTTGTACCCGCGATCTAATTCTTTCGGTCATTACCCAAATTTCATGACCGTAGAAGAGGGTCGGAACGAACACTGAAATAAAAACTGAGATCTTTGCTTTCACTCCAAGCTAAGCTTTCCTTCCTTTCCTATGACCTGCCTAGCTTTAGATAATTGTGTCTCAAAAGAAAAAAATAAACCAAAGCCTGAATCAGTTACAAATAGAGTGGATTTTAATCTTCTAAACGCATTTTTATTACATGAAAGTTGGCCTGCTGTTTATGCTGAAGACAATCCCTTTCGAGCTTTTGATTTGTTTCTTGAGATATTAAATATCCATTTTTATCTTTGTTCTAAGGCAGCTGTTAGTAAACGTAAAAAATTAAAGAAACTCCAGCCTTGGATGTCGAATGATTTGCTACAAAAAATCCAAGCTAAAAAGAAATTATATTTAAAGTGTAAAAAATATCCTGGTAATACTCGATTTCGCAAATCTTTTGAACTTATATGCAAAGACGTAGCCATAGAGGTTCCCTTATGTAAGGAACGCTTTTACATTGAGAAATTTAATTTGGCTAAGGGAAACGCTAAACAAGAGTGGAGCATGAAAATGAAATGTTTAACAAAAAATCTTCATGTGATGTACCTTCAAGCATAATGTCCAAAGAAAGCGTAATTACATCGTCAGCTGATATTGCGAATACTTTTAATGAATACTTTGCTAACGCTGCTTTAAATACGCTGTCTGTTGCTGGTTTAGATTCAACTTCTCAGTCATCTTTTTCTTACCTATGTGTCGGTGATGATTACGATTCACAAAATAGTTTTGTCTTTGAGCCAATTACTTCTTTTGAACTTTACAAAAGTATTCAGTTATTAAAAAAATCGAATTCATCCACCCAGAACAGCTATTCAAATAGTTTCATTAAGAACATTTGTCTGAATATTGTCGATGTCTTGGCATATATATTTAACAAAAGCATTTATCTCGGTGTTTTTCCGGAGAGTCTAAAAAATGCTGAAGTGATACCAATTTTTAAGAAGGGTGACAGGATGGACTTAAATAATTACCGGCCGATATCTCTTCTTCCGGTTTTTTCTAAAATATTTGAAAAGGTTGTGAAAACTAGAGTTATTTCCTTTCTTGATAGAGGCTCTTTCTTTAGTTCTTGTCAATTTGGCTTTAGGGTTGGAAAAAATACAGAAGACGCACTACTAAACTTTTGTAGTCATGTTCATAAGAGCTTAAACGATAAAAAGTTTACTACGGCTCTCTTTATAGATATCAAAAAAGCTTTTGATACCGTGAACCATGAGTTGTTGTTGTCGTATTTGGAAAAAGCTGGTTTCCGAGGATTTATTCTCAAATGGTTTGCTTCTTACCTAAACGAAAGAAAACAACGAGTTAAAATAGGCAATGCTTTTAGTAGTTCTCTGTCAATTACAATTGGTGTCCCACAGGGCTCTGTACTTGGTCCTATTTTGTTCCTTATATTTATTAATTCAATTTTTAACCTCTGTTTGAAAGGAAAGAAAGTCGGGTTTGCTGATGATATCGCTTGCTCTTATGCTAGTAATTCTGTGTTGGATTTAGTGGCAGATATAAACCATGATCTGGATCTCTTAAGGCACTGGTTTGCCTCACATAAACTTGTCATCAGCGAAAAAACCAAAATCATGTATTT
Organism: Neoascia interrupta; assembly: GCA_947623515.1. NCBI lineage: Eukaryota > Metazoa > Arthropoda > Insecta > Diptera > Syrphidae > Neoascia > Neoascia interrupta. Next base: position 32,265,236 of record OX392462.1, on the reverse strand, counting down.
TAACCCTTCTTCCTTTGAAATGCAACCTCCAAATTTTATCTTTCACAGCAACACTTGTACTAAATTTATAAACTGTGCTGATTGCCATTCGACCTTCAACTGTGAGGTAGACTGCTGTCCTAAGTGCTTTGCTATCGAGCATGTATCCGAATTTAAATATTTGGGTTTAAATGTCGACAATAATTTGAATTGGGGCGTACATATATCCCTCTTAAAAAAAATACTTATTGACAACAACTTACATCATGTACCACCTTCGACAATTCTGCTCTCATAAGCTTCTGGAAACAATATATTATGGGTTGGTTCAAACTAAGCTGCAGTATGGCCTCATTTGCTGGGGAGGTACTTATAAAAATAAACTTCAGCCTTTGCTAGTCTTACAAAAGCATGTGTTGAGAATAATGTGGAAAAAAAGGCGTCGTGAACATAGTTTTCATTTATTCTTCAATTCGAAGATTCTGCCACTTAAGCACCTATATTTTTACAAGGTTCTAAAAATTTTTTTTCAAAGAAGTGGCTATCTATTAAATCAAAACTTAGTGGCCCGTAATCTCCGTAGTAATCATCGCTATTTGGCTTCTATTCCCCCTCATAACACTTATAAGTATTTCAACTTTTACACATCAGTAGCACCTCGTGTTTTTAATAGGCTGCCTTTTTCTATTCGAAGCATTCGTAATCCTTTTATATTTAATAGAAAAATTAAAGAGTGGTTATTTACTTTTGATTATAGTCAAATTTATAGTCTTGTTCGAACGTTAGTATGATCCCCAAATATTTATAAGTATAATTTTGATTCTGCATGTGACTTGCTATTACTATTTCTAAATTTATAAAATTAAACTTTAATTACTTTAAAAAGAAAAACACTATAGTATAACTTAAGCGCTAGCACCCCACTGTAAAAATGTATTTTAGTTTTTTATATTTAATAACATCCGATACTAGTTCTTAACTACAGGATGTTTCTTGTAAGTTCAATGAATTATCTTTTCAATATTAAGCGGCTTTTGTAGCCTGTATTTATAGACTTTGTTATTCTTAAGTAAATCTTAATTCTGAAATTGTATTCATTGGATGAAATAAATCAAAATCAAATCAATTTCCTGATGACCGGCCGGCGCAGTTCCTTTACTATTGCTCCAGCTTGGCCAATTCTACAGGACAACTCAGTATCACTCCTCCCATCTTTCGTGAAAAAGACCCCGAGATACTTAAACTTCTCCACCTGTTTTAATGGGACTACATTTATGTGCAGGGTACACTGCACAGGAGTTCGTGAAACAACCATCACTTCCGATTTGTTCACGTTTACTTTCATCCCAGGCGTTTCCAACACCTTCGCGAATACTTTTCCCGGAAGACTGAAGAGAGATTTGCCCTTATAGTTGGCGAAATCTCTCCTGTTCCCTTTTTTGAAAATGGGCACTATAACTCCTGTTAGCCAATCGCTAGGTGCCTTCCCGCTATCCCAGGCCACCTTCCCATTTATTTATTTATTTAATTTATTTATTCTATTCCAATAACTTTATAGGCTTATCAGTCCATCCACTGTCTTCTCCTGTGTCTTCCTGGCACTTTCGGGAATTTAAGCTCTTGCCAGGGTCAAATCTGTATTTTCGGTCGATGAATTGGAACAATCTTTACAAGATTCGTTCTCACCAGAAAAATTGCCCTTTTAGGGAGATGAGTTTTCGAAAGTGCATTTTTAATGTTTATTTCACCATAAAAAGGAACTGCTGCACATAGTTTCATGCTCCTTGACGCCACCAGCTTAGACCATGCGTTTTCTAGGCTGGTATGTTTCATCAAATCCCGACTTGGCTAATCTTGAAAATATATTTTTTTTGTCGCTTCTGCAAAATTTTTTCTGTTTCTCAATGTAACTCGGGACAATACTTTTTGTCGCTTCTGTTTTTCGAGAAAAAAAAACAGAGTGCCATAAGAGTCTATTTTTTCTTCCTTATGATATGGGATTGTTTATGTCGGGATAATAATGTTTGTCGATTTTTAGATGCAAAAAAATTAAAGAAAGAACTTATGACTTATTCCATCCTTTCTCTACGTTTTGTTGATATTTCCCATTTTCTCCTAGAGGGCGTGCATAAGCAAGAAATAGGGCCATTTTTCCAGATATTCATTTTATTAATTTTTATTGGGTTCTAGATAACTAAAATATTTTGGTACTAGACTCTACCAGAGGGCTTGAGGACTCGAAAGCCCCACTTAAGTCAGAACATTTGACAGTCTTTGAATTTTAATAACTACGGAAACCTGTTCAGAGTTGTCAAGTCTCAAATTCGTCCGATTGAGTTTAATGAGTCGCACTACTCTAGAAAGAGATCATAGAGGTGTAGGTACTCTATGCAATGATCCAGCAGATTTCTTTGGGCCCAAAAGATAAACCATTGCGGAGCGGTGTAGGTGAGTTTAAAGACCAACAACAAGAGTGTAATCTTTTGCATTTACGCCTGTTCGCATTAAAAACGCCAGCTTCTTTGATATTTTTGACAAACGGCGTGGCGCTTGGACTTTTACAAGAATGTTTGTTACAAGAACATAATGAAAAGTTATTATTGGTTAAACATGGCGCAAGTAAAAACATGGCAGTCGTCAAAACTCAACTTCAACTTTAAACTTTCGAATTTCGACTTGATTGTTATCTATAGTTTTGATGATGACATCACCCCTAAATTAAACGAGTTCTCATATCCGATTTCTGTTTGACTGAGCGATCTGAGTAACAGGCTCTATCGGAAACAACTAAAAAGAGTATAAGACCTTTATTCTCAGTCGTGGTTTACGCAAGTCCTTAAAGAACGGATTTACAAAAACAAACGTTAGGTATTGTAATTAGGCAACAAGGAGTTAAAAGACAAGCACTCGTTGCTGAATCCATAGATTCACTTTACGAACGCACATGCTCTATTCACTAAACGAACACACCCAACTGTCATTCCAGTCAGCTGAGAGCAAACTGATATTCGAAGTTCGAATTTCGATATCGAAAATTTCCCTTCCATGGAAATTTCCCTTCCCTTCCCAATGGAAATGTACCAGATTGGAAACGTCGAGAAAACGGTGAATTAGTATAAATACACAGATGACAGGCCCGGACGAGACAGTTAAATTTTAAACGTTGACTTGTGAAAATCGAAAGTAAAGTGAAAAGTGATTGAATTCAAATAAAGTGATAAATTCTCAGTAGCACAATAGTAATTGAAATTGTGAACTGAAATCAGGTCAACATATTTTACGTTTTGTTTTTCTTTTTATGGGTCATTTTGTTTCGTAGATTAAAAAAATCAATGATGTATAAATTTAATTATTTTTAAATCTGAGTTGCCCGGAAGCCACGTTTTCAAGGAAATCCGCAGACGACGTGACGATGACGACCAGACATTGCCATTTAACACAACAGGACGTCATTGAGAAATGTCAAAAATTAAAGCATAGTCAAGTAAATCTCCTCGTTCCCGGGTGAAACACTTCGGGATTAACTTTTAATCTTCCTTTATTAATCTCTGTCTTATGTGCAGTGGAAACACCTTATTAGACGCATTTTAACACCCTCTTAGCAAAAAAAAAAACTGTTGTAGGACTGTTACCCCCCTCCGTACCTACTTCGTCCTCGACCTTTCAGCTTATATACTTTGCAAAATCTTAAAATAAGCTTTTTGTCCAGCATACAGCTGGTAATTTCTATTTCGGGAACTTAAAGCCCACTTAGTAGGTGCATTTCTATGCTGAAGCCCAACAACAGAGAGCATTGATTAATGGCGTATTCTTATCAACACCGAATCGTGAAACTATTGTGGAATAAAGAAAAAAAAATGTTCTTTTCACGTACACCTGAACGGAATCATGCTCATGTAAATGTTCTTTTGAATTCCGATTTTATTACGGTCTCGACACCGAACTCGAAATTACGCCACCGTCGTATTTAACAGTGGAGGCTGGGTGTAGCTTTGATTGTGTATGTGAATTGACTTTTCGACTCAATTTTCATTCGTGATTATTTACAACACGACTGAAATTGTATAGTTAAAATCGTTTAAAAATTAAAATTTAGAGCTTTCAAAATTCATTTTAAGTAAAAAATGCAAAAAAAACTGACGCCAACAAAGTCACGCTACGAAATGAAAAACAAAGTAAACAAAATGAAGTCAAAGCAATTCGTCACTTTGTCGTTCTATGCACAATGAAACCGAGTGTACACCACGCTGGAATTGTCGCGAACACCGAGTATTATTTGACAGCTCGGTGTGGCAGTTCGGTGTTCAAAAGAATACGCCATGCGTAAGACTTCCTGGTGACGAATTTCCAACTTCTGGACTTACAACCTTGGACCTCCAACCTTGGACTTACCCTCGCTAATTCCCCCAAACTTGTTGTAAAAGGCTCTACTACGGCACGGCACATGTGTCTAAAGCGTTTTATGACAACAATTTTACATGCATTTAAAAGAAGCTGGTCACACTGAATAAAATGGTACACGATTGCGACCGATTACCTGCCACCAGCGATGGAGTAAACACAGGTATGTCCGGTTTTTTCACAGATATTTGGTTTTCGGTCAGATGCGCAAATCTGGATTACAAAAACAGATTTGACCAAACCACACCAAACTTTGGCGAAATCAACGATTAAATCAAATCTTCCCTAAATCTCGAGATTTACGATACCAACTTTAGCCTCAGAAGAGATTAAGAATTAGTCGCATTATAAATCTCTTCCACGCATGAATTCGTAAATCAAGCCAAGAATTCTGTGCAATTATTTGTAAAATTTTCGAGTTGAGTTGAAAAAAAAAAACACTCAAACAAACTTCTTATTGACAGCCGTCACATCAACTCAGCTGTGACTATTTGAAAGGGGGTTTATTTGAATGTCGTTAGATGTGCAAAGCAGATGGCGACCAGACATTGCCATTTGATGTCTGATGGATGTCATTGAGATGTGTCAAAAATAAAAGTATGCGTCAAGTTAATCTTCTTTTTTCCGGTGGAAACACTTTGGGGTTAACTTTTAATTTTCCTTTTTCTCTGCCTGATAAAACGCTGTCTGAATAGTTAAACTTGTACATTGTAAGATACAAAATCAGTGAAGTTTAATTTTTTCTCAGATAAGGGGTGAAAAAAGTGAAGCAAATGTCATCGATTTTTGACAAAAAAAAAATTTATATTTAATACAGCTCCAGAGTCCAGACCAAACCAGATATTAAGCTTAAAAATTTCTTATTTTCTTTTTATTCCAACGCTGCCTGCCACGCTATTTTTTGAAGGATAAAATTTAAGAAATCGCTCAACAGTGGGTTTTGTTGCCGGAAATCCGATGCATTTAATGTCCGCGACAAATTTAAAGCGATTTTCCCAGAAATCTGAATTCAGCACAGTTTTCGATTAGAGCTTAAGTCGATCATTGCTGGCGTATTGTAGATGAAAGTAGTCTTATTTACGATGTTGCAGGAGTCTTATAGCTCTTAAGTACGCTTTTAAGCATGGATCAATGTTGTTATTTAGCAGAGTAAATTCAGCAGAAGAGTCTTATCAATGGACCCAGGGCAGGGGTTGTTGTAGGTCAAATACCTACCTAGCCCACTCTCAGTTTGAATCGCTCGAACTTGCATTTTAACTTCTACCTTAGGGCGAATCTAACAATAAGATAGAACCTTCCACAGTTACACAGCTTATAGGTGGCGTTGCTCTGAATTGTTGTGTTGTCGGATCAGAATTATGTGTGTAATGGATTATCTTCTGACTGACACATGAATGGATGAAGAACCTATACCCTCTCTTTATCTTCTAAGGAAACTGCTGTGCCTGTCTTTGAACCTCAAGGCTCGTGTCAAAGCACATAATAGTTCTGTCACTTATGAAGAGAACGCTAAACGCTGGAACCGCTCGCCATACAAATGAAAAGCTTTACGTTTTCTAGACATTTCCATTGGAATGATCGCCCTTCCCTCCAACTCTGTGCACAAAAAGTAAAACTTCTAATTGCCGGAGCACTTTCGAACGGCCAAACAACTTTGAACTACGAGAGAAGAAAACCCCTCCGGTCAGCAAATTATACCAGACACACCACACATTCGTATCATGTAGATTTCCTCCGCCCAAGGAACGATACTGATACAGTATACCACCACTCGGTCCGTTGCTGAGCTGTGTTGTGTGCACAACATCAATTAATTACAATTACCGCAAATTACAGTAATTACAAGTCTTGTGTGTGTCAGCGTCTTTTGCTTGTTTTTATACAACATCCAATGGTTGTTGGAAAACACTATCTAGGTATATGTAGTTATATCCTACCTTGACTTCCTTGACACTTGGCGATCTGAGATGATGCCACCAACAGGAGGAGCACCAAGCAAAATCCCAGAGCCAGTGGTCGGCGCTCCATGATGTGTTCTTCGTTGTTGCTTCCTTATTCCGAATTGTTAAAACAAAAAAAAAAAAAAAACAATGTGCTTCACTTTCACTTAACAATACTTGACACTAGTGAACAATTTTGACACTTAATACGCGTGCACTTCAATTTTTGTTTAACAACAATTTTCTTCATGATGCATTGTGAATCGTCATCTTTTTACCATTTTTTCGTTACGCTTTTTCTTACAGACGGCGAGGGAGAAGAAGCAGCAATTTGTTTCGTTTTTTTTTTCTTCTTCACAAACACAGCTAAACAAGCACACAATGTGAGTGCGAGACGACTTCTTCTCGCTCTTTCTGCTGCTGCGGCGAGCAGAAGGAACTTGTTCCGGCTCTGTTATCGGTGATAAACTATTTTTTTTCTCGCTTGTAATCACTAATCTGATAGACAAACTATTGCTTACTATTTTTATTTGAATAGGTGTATGTTTACACTACGCAACTTAATACTCTGCACGCGACCAGAGCGAAGCGCTTAAAAGGTAAACACACCCACACTAAACAAGAAGAAAAAAAAACACGAAAAGTTGTTCTTTTCTTTTGTGCGGCGGCGACTTCTTGTCAGCTAGACAAGGCCGTTTACTTGACAACGGAAATGGTGACGAAAAAACCGAATTAAAATTCAACGACTCGAGAGGTTAGAATATTTTTTTTATGAATGAAAAGCGAACGGGAATGCGGTGATTGCACGTGCAAATTAATTAGAATATTCCACTTGGCGTGTGGAATGCAATACCGACGACATTGCAATGCTCGATGCAGGAGCAACAAACTCTTTTTTTGTTTCTGTTAGACTTTCTGAGACTTGAACGAATGTAGATTCACCCGCAGCGTTAACCAACCGCCATCTTAGCTGTTTGCAGACTGAAGAAATCTTATTTTGGTTTGGCGTGGTTTGGCTCTGGTTTTCGGTGTTTTTGTTTTCACATCGTCTTTCTTCCGTTTGTTGTATTGGTTTCGTCTTCCATTTCGTTCCGGATGAGAATTTTCTTTTGGGCTCTCATTTTCCAAGCATATGCTTTTGCCGTTTGATTTGTTCGTTCCGGTTTCTCGGCGTTCCATTTGTTTATTTTAAAAGAGAGGGTGATCTGCAGACAGAAACCTGTTTGTGTATTTAAGAGCGAAGTGTCAAGCAGTCTGTAAAATGCTGTTTTTTTGCTCATGAGATTGACTTTGCAGACCAGACGGAAGCAAAAATAAACAGCTTACGGTGAATGTGGCGGGAGTGTGTTCAAAAGGGATGACTTCGATGAATACATTTTTTTTAGGCTTACAGCTGTGTTTATAAACAGATTTTAAATACCGCTTATGCCTGGAAAACCTGAAATTAAAATCGGCACCAAAACGCGTTTAGGAAGCTAAATAAAAGCCATATTCAAAAATTATGACTAGTTAGAAAATTTCGGATGTAACAGCAGCTGTTATTGTAAAGTTTCTTTGAATTTTCGGACAGTGAACGGATGTGAACAAATCTGGCTCCATAGTTGCCAAGTGTGTGACGTCAACCTTATATTGGTCGTTTTTCTTTTTTAGTTCAGAGTATAGAACTGAACAGAGCTCGAACACTCTAAAGCCGCGTTGTCACAAGCAACGTAAAACAGGAACAGAAACAGAATCTCTTAGGTACATTAGCAACTGAAATCTTAATTCGCTGAATGCTTTTTGCTTTGTCAATGTATGAAATTCTGTTTCTGTTCCTGTTCCTTGTGACACCGCGGCTTAAGCGTGGTTTGAACCGAGCGCGCTTAAAGTACTCTGTTCTGATTTTGTAACGCACTTGAGCACATTTGGTTATCTGTCAGAATGCAAAATGAAAGAAAAGAAAACTTGAAAAAATTGGCAAAATATTTATTACGAGCCGAAAATGATTTCATAAAAAATAAAATTTCACCAAACACCGAAAATAATTTCACCAAACAATAATTCACCAAACGCTTTTACTCGGCCCTAGAACAACAAACATCCCCTTTTAATTTTTTTTTTTTCAACATTCACCTGTCATTTCGCTGTGCTAAGCAATTAGCTCAGAATGCTCTGTAAAATTATTTCGAGCACATTGGGCGTTTCGATCATGCTCTGAGCAAAAAAAGGAATACAAATCTCGGGCTCCGTTTACTCTGAGCACAAAAAGAAACACAAATTTTGGTTTGACAGTTCGAGCTCCGCTCTAAACGGCAAAAGAAAAACGCCCATTGTGTCTGTTTCTGGAATATGTTAAATTACCCAAATCGTTGTGCATCCAAATCCAATGCAAGTTGACGGCTTTCCCTTCTTAGAAGCTTTATTTCTGAGTGTAGTAGTTACCCAATACTGGTTAGGTTTTGTTTTCAAAGTTTTTACAGCTTAATAGTACATTTACACCAGCACTTTAATTCAAAATTTAGTGATAAAATTTCGAAATCCAATTTTGCCGTTTATACTGCAGTTTCAGCATGTCAATTGACAGTCAGGGTCAAACTCTGAAATATCAAGATCTCCATACAGCAAAAATTGTCGTTATTACTTGCTTATTTTTTGCTTTGAAATAGCGCTTTTGTCGTTTTATGTCAAATTACAAGCGTTTTATTTGAGTATGTTCTGTCAACTGTCCTGAATTCTCTTAAAAATAAGAGAATCGGAAGTTTGAGAGGTTTTCTTCAATTTTAGAAACTTTATAATTTACTTAATATTATAATTTACTCGCGAATAAAGGGATTGGCTACCCTTTTAATGTTCTTTTATTATTATTATACTTCTAAATGCCCTGGCGAAATTCTGCATTTAACTGAAATTCAACATTTATAAATCCTGAAAAATACATGGCGAAACGCTGAACATTTAGGATGAAATGTTGAATTTAGCTTAAATGCTGAAATTAGGCTCGGTGTAAACGTACTATAAATTAGACTACATGGTATTTGGCGTATTCAATGCAAATAAGAATATGCTACAGATGCTTTTAGCTTGCCAATTGAAGCCTCGTATGTCAATAAGACTGCATGCCACTCTTGTCACACACAATGTATAGGTTACGCTGATAAGTGAGTCCGCAGTTTTTAAATTACTTACATGCCAACTGATGTCCTTATTACAATACATATGTGCCTGTGAAAATCAAAATACCTCTTTACGCGTTTTGTTTTCCTTTATTATTAATTCGGACATAAATTCGTAATGCAAAAATACAGTATTTACTGTTGGGACACTTACCCGTCACGCCAACCCTAGATTTATCAAACAATTTTCACGCAAGAAGCATTCAGGCATTCGTTGACCTTAAGTCAAAAATGTTGAGATTATGGTGTAAATACTCGACTACATTGAATTTCGAAGTTGGAACTTTAAAATAAATAAAATAAATAGAGTGGCGCAACAGCTCGAGGTGAACCAGGGCCAACTTCTCAACAATGTATGCTGTGTGTGTTTTAATTCCTTCACATACAAGGGGACCTACAATTTTTTGCCGAATCCGAACGGCACTTTGAGAAGTTTTTCAAGACAATTGCTACTCTCGGAGGGCTTGTCAGTCTTTTTTTCAGGTGACGATGGCAGAATTGGAACTTTTATCCGTCATAAATATAGAAATTTTCTCTCATTTTGACAGGGTTTTTTTTTAAGGCATTCTGAAAAATGACGATCACACACCATGCCGCTTAATGCCAGTCAAAATGAAAGGAAATGTGCCTCTAGGCATACCAATCTTATCAATTTCAGTTTGGTAAACTGTCAAAATCAAAGCTTAACCTGAATATTCAAAAGCTGCCAGACTAGAAAAGCTGTCTGGGAAATTGGAAAAAAATGCCCTCAGCAGTTTACATCGATAATATGTAATAATTTTCAGTATTAGGGCCTATTTCCACGTGTGACAGTTAAGTGACAGCCTAAAAAAGATTTGGTCTTATGAGGGCAACAGACGTAGACACCTATCCCTCATGCAAGTGTTACTCATTTTTACTACATCTTTGAATGCCACAACACTACTTTTAAAAGTTGAATGCTGAACTTTTTGACAGAACCAGACACCGACACGGCAACGAATTCTGCTTGGCTTTTAGTGTTTTTCTTTTATCTTCTAGCTACGACGTCTATGAAAAACATCATATATCTACATACCATATTTTCACCAAATAATAAACCAAGATTAGCAAGAATCTTAAAGAAAACTGCTCACAAGTTTAGAGGTTTGCTTAACAAATTTAAGGGTCTTCCTACGGTTTCCCATAAGAGAACAAGCATTTGAAAATCAAGTGTGGCTACCAATATTTCGAGCTACAATGAAGTCGGTAGCTCGCAATATTGGTAGCCACACTTGTGTGTTTTCATATTGTTGGTTTGCTTTTATTTATCTTTTAAATACTTGTTCTCTTACGGGAAACCGTAGGAAGAGTTGTCACTTAATGTCAGCATCATTATAATATAAAGGATCCTGACTATGTTCGCCTGGTAGCGTTTGAAATGATCATAGGACTAGCCATTATAATAATGTTATAGAATTGTAAATTGTTGTAACTTTTCACCTTTCAATATTAAATTAAGCTTTGTATGGCCTTGCCAAAGGGACCGCTTCCCAATATAAGGAACGATACGTTACTTATATTGAGAACGTTAGCTTTTAAATTAAATTCGAGGGTCATTTTTTCAGTCAAAACTTAAGTATTGACTCTGACACTTCACTCACTCAAGATTAGAGTGTTACGGAAACCATCAGCGGAATTGGAATGAAGGTTTAGCTTTGAAGCTTATTCTAAAGTCTCATTTATCGTTTTAACCCACGTGACTTGATTGAGTAGCCTTTTTCAAATTTCGCGGAAGGGCGTTTCACTAAGATGAGGTGACGGGAGTGACGACCCCGTGGACCCTATTTTGCTTTCGGGGTTCTACCCAAAACCCTGAAATGGTTGCTACTCAAGCCTTCAACCCAATAAATCCGTAGCGTCCGTCACGTTGAAGTTTGAAGTACACAACTGACAACTATGTTAAATACACACGTTCTTAATTGAAGCGGCCCATAGAAGAATTGAGTGACGTCCGACGCTTTCTATAAGAACGTGTGTATTTAACTGAGTTGACAGTTGTGTTGATGGATGCAACGGATTCATTCGGCTGAAGGCTTCAAAGCTCTGCTGCTGACGATTAGACTCGGGATGGCTTTTATGGTTGAACGGGCTCCGAAACAGGTGGGCTCTGCATTGCGCCTGACTAAGGGACAGCGGAAGAAGAAGAGGAATCAACTGACTGATTGTCGGTGCAAAGAATTTTTACTGGCTGAAGGCGCAAGAACTCAGGTCGACGCTTGGGGGCGCGTGTCTTCGATATAGGACAGGTCGGTAGAAGTCTCACCAACTGAAATAAACCAGCCCCTTACATTGGGCACCGATTCGTCTTCTGCTTAACAAACAAGCAAGAAGAAGCAGGTTTCTGGGGCTGAAGTGGTGAGTGCCGAGCATCACCAAATTAAATCTAAATAAAAGTGAGTTGTCTGCACGGTAGTACAATGGACCAATAATTGCGTGTGAGTGCTCCAGTAGATAATAGCAACCTTCAACAAAAAAAAAAAAAACTTTTTTCAAGGTTTGAGACTTTGAAAGAGGAGTCGGAAACAGCCGAAACTTGACGCATTTTTAAATCCGATTTCTTTTTTCGTGCCTAGGAAATGTCATCGTTGCCTTCTATTATGAAATCAAAACAAGAGAGTTTACGACAACCAAGTCTTATATATTTCCATCGAAGTGCTTCGATATTTGTTGTATATCTTCTTTCAATTATGTATGTCCGTTTCATAGCTGTTGTAAACATAACGTGAAATGACAATTAAAGGTGTTGGTTTGCAAAAAATGCCCATCTTAAGGCGAGAAAATACATGCAGGAGTCACTTAACTCAACAATCGACCAGCTTACAGCAAACTTGCATCGGATAAGCGATTTCTCCAATGAAAAATAAACAATTGGGAAATTTCTAGAACATTTTTAAAGTTTCCGCGCAGAATAGAAACCAGCAAGTGGAACGAGACCTCAAGCACTTTGCGTGCAAAACTGGAAAATGACTGGAAACTGGAATATCTGAAGACTGAGCTGGCTGCCGAAGTTTTGTTATTTAGGGCCAAGGTCCCACCACTGATTGTAGTGTTACCAAAGGTAAGGAAAGAAAAATTAACACAAGGAGAACATAGTTGAAATGAAATCTTCGAGGCTGGAATTCACTGACTCATATAACTGTCACCTGTCGTAGAAAAAGCAGACAAGGAACTTTTATTTGTTTTCCTGACTCTGCTCAAATGTATTTTTTTTTTAATTTATTATCAATTTATATACCTATTGTAGTAAATGTAGGCCCACCCTGCGAAAATTCCTACATTGACGTCAGCTTTAACCGAATTTATACCAACAGGCATTTGAAAATTGCTTCACCTCGTTTCTATACTTCTCCATTACCCACTAATAAATAGGAATAAAAAGATTTCTCACGAATAGAAACAAAAATCGTTGGTGAAGATTCGACTGTGATGTGGCGTTTCCACTTTTCCCGTTCAGTTTAGTCTTATCGCATTTATAAATCGAGAGCAAACCACCGACCACCCCATTTCACTTTTCTGTACAAGCGTTTTAAGTATGTAGATGTTGGTAAATGTTTCTTTGAGTATTAAAATGTATTCGCACTGCCTACACGTTCCCTGCAGCCGTGATCGTCTAGTGGTTAGGACCCTACGTTGTGGCCGTAGTAACCCAGGTTCGAATCCTGGTCACGGCAATGTTCGTAAACATTGTCACGGAAGGGAAATATTATTTTTTTTTTTTAGTTTAAGATTTCGAAAGAGAAACGAAAAGATAAGTGGGCAACAATTTATTTATTATTTTTCGATTAAAACCCATCCATATCGACTCCCAATGTCACTGATGACAAATCGTGTGCGTTTTCCGCACGCACTTTGTGACATTGAACACCCTACGCAACTTGCAATAAGAAAATTACTTCAAACTTGAATAGGTACAATGTTAAGACAAAACGAAGTGCGAATGATGCTTGCAATCTTATCTCGTGCGCCGTATAAGACTGGTTCTATATCTGAACTCAATGATGACAGCCGAAAAAGATTTACGACACTCGAACACGACTAATTAAGACAGCTTGCATTTTATTTTTCAGGATTACATATACCTATTGCGAAAATTTAATAAACACTTGGGGCTTTTTTATCCCACAGTATTCGAATGAAGTGCGTTACGTGAGAGTTTAAAGAGGAGTGATTTATTTTTCTGAAATGCATGAGCATATGGAGCATTAAATGCGAAATTAGCTCATCATGTGGATGGTGGTTGCATTGACCTCAATGAACCATAAAACGTGCAGCCGCTTGGGCTTCTTTTTTATGGGAGACAGAAATCGTGCCTCGTAATGTCAGTGCCATGAATCAAAAACCCTACTAGCCTAATAGATTAGGCTAGTTCTTGTTCTAGGTAAACGCCAAGTGCAAGTTTTCACTACATTCGTAGTAATTAGGATTTTAGTTACGTCAGTAGTGTCAACTTAAATGTGTGTTGTACGTTGTACCTTATTATGTATTTTAGAACATCAACACTCTAAATACTTACCCGTTTGTTCAAACACCAACCTTATGGCAAATCTACACTTTTCTACCTGTGACGTAGTTAAATGAGGCACATTTTTTTCTTTCTACTGACATATAGGGGTACTTTCTTTTGTTTCCATCCTTTACACAATTAAGTTGACAAGTGTCAGAACAAATCTATTGCTCGGAGAAAATGTCTTTTTCTTTCAACTAAATAGTAATATTGAAAGTAACCAGGTCTTTCATTCGATTTGATTATAAATCAGTCGCAGCTGCTTATATAGTGAGTTTGTACTTTATCATTCACCAATCCTCGATAGTATAGTGGTCAGTATCCCCGCCTGTCACGCGGGAGACCGGGGTTCAATTCCCCGTCGGGGAGGTTGTGATTTTTTTTTTTTTTTAATGCCTACAGAGTGCATGAGTTCACAACCGTTTTCTTTTGTTAACACATAGTTAAGTCGTTGGAAATTAAATTTATTTGCTTGTTGAATGCAACAACTGCTGAACCCACTCATCATGGAGGCAATACATAGCGACAGAGACGGATTCGCAGTAAGCATAAAAAAACGAACATCCAAACTTGAATTTATTTTAAAGGCAAATTAGGTAGGTACATATCTATTAGGCCAACATTTTTTTTGTATATTTCTAGTATTTTAAACATTTATTTTGAATAAATTTATTAATCAGTGGGTCGGGTTCTCTGGCGAGGGAAGCCATAGCAAATTTAACTTTAAATAGAAAAAAAAAACAAGTTAGAAAGTGCAACAGTGCGTATGTTACACCTTATCCTACCTAAAGAAGAAACTGCCACGCCTCCAAAAAATTGGTGGGATGTAAAAATATATCTGATGAATGCTTTATGCTAAGTGGTTGCATACATATCGGACTAAAACTCTGTTTTTATAACAAAAAAAATTACTTTTTCTTAAGTCCCGCCCACAAAAGTAGGCGGAGTCATATACTAGATATACAAACAAAAATAAAAAATTCTAATATCCACAACTTTTGTAATGTAATTTTTGTCAAATTTCATAAATATCTATTGAAAATCAGTCATTTTAAGTTAAAATCCCTTATAAAGCGGGCGTGGTCAATGGCCAAAATTTTTCTGTTTCCTAAAAAATAAGTGCGCTAGTACCAATGTAACATAGATAAAATTTGAAAAAAAGTATTGTTAAAATTTAGGGATAATGGCACATACAGGCTGTAGTGGGCCTGTCTGTGGGCAGATTCAACTAATTTTCATACCTGATCTGAAGGACTGGACTTTCAGCCTTTTTATACTCTGGGCGTAGGGCATAAAACGGTAAAAGAAGTTAGAGTATTGCGTTCGCTGGAGTTAATCCCGCTTAAAAGTTAAATATAAGCTCACTTCTAGAGTTATCCTCAGCACGAAAATTTGCAATTGTTTTGAAATTGACTTTAGGATGACAGTTGAATGTCATAATAAGATTCGACTTGTGGATTAGTAATTTAAAATTGACGTATTTTTTATCATAGCGGTAGTCTGTCGCGCATTCAAATAATCACGGTAGACTCCTTAAGCCGCGTTGTCACAAGCAACGTAAAACAGGAACTGAAACCTAATTTCGCTGAATGCTTTTGCGTTGCTAATGTATGAAATTCTGTTTCTGTTCCTGTTCCTGTTTTCTTGTGATTACGTCGCAAGGCTTGTCGCACACCTGACACGATAAGTCACGCATTGGTACGATTGCCTTTTTCAGTTCTATGGGCGTGTATGGAAATGCGCATAAATGCACAACCGACACGAAACCAGCTGGGGCAACTTTTAAATCTGTGTATTGCCACAGTTTTTTTTAGTTGATCGTTGTCAGAAGCTTATTTTTAGGACAGGCAGCTCTATGTTTGGCGCCGACATGAAACTTTTATGGCGTGTTCTTTTCAACACCGAATCGTAAAACTGGTGTGGAATACAGAAAAAACTGTTCTTTTCTCGTACACCTGACCGGAATCGTGCTCATGTAAATGTTCTTTTGAACTCCGCATTAGTTCGGTGTCGACACCGAACTCGAATTTTCGCCACCGTCGTATTTGACGGTGGAGGCTGGGTGCAGCTTTGATTGTGTATGTGAAGTGAACGCCAACAAAATCACGCTACGAAATAGAAAAAAAGTAAACAAAATAAAGTCAAAGCAATTTGACACTTAACGTGATGACTGCACCGCCGTAGGATTTATCGTTCTGTACAAAATGAAACCGAGTGTACACCACGCTGGATTGTCGCGAATTCGGAGTATTATTTGACAGCTCGGTGTGGCAGTTCGGTGTTCAAAAGAATACGCCATTAGTTTTTTCCAAGTCGCCGACGTTTTAGAGAGCAAAACGTAAAATATTTAATTTGCCTTTGTGTATCGTGGATCGCTTGCGTGGATCGTGAGTAAACGATTGATGCTTAAAAAAATTGCTAGTGTGCGATCACAACAGATATAATCGAGATCAACAGAAGAATCGATTAAGCCATCCTTCCGTATGTAAACAACTTACTTACTTACTTACTTAAGGTGGCGCTACAGTCCGGGGTGGACCTGGGCCTCAGCCAACAAGCTTCGCCAGCCAGCTCTGTCTCTAGCTAGCCGTCTCCAGTTTCGCACGCGAAGTTGGCTGAGGTCCCCTTCCACTTGCGTGCGCCACCTGAGTTTCGGTGCTCCTCTACCGCGTCGTCCCTGCGGTGTGGATTCGAAGATTTTCCGGGCCGGGGCGTTGGTGTCCATCCGCTCTAGATGACCCAGCCATCGTAGACGTTGTGTTTTGACTCTTTTGGCTAGGTCGGTATCGCTGTACAGCCCGTACAGTTCGATGTTATATCTCCTCCTCCACTCTCCGTCTATGCAGACGGGACCGTAAATCGTCCGAAGAATTTTCCTCTCGAAGCAGCCTAAAGTGTTTTCATCCGCCTTTGACAGGGTCCATGCTTCTGCACCGTACAGCAGGACTGGGATGATGAGGGTCTTATACATGGACACTTTAGTTGCTCGAGAGAGGGCTTTGCTACTCAATTGCCTTCTTAGCCCAAAGAAACAGCGATTGGCAAGAGTTATCCTTCGTTTGATTTCAGCGCTGGTGTCATTGTCTGAATTGATAGCGGAACCCAGGTAGACAAAGTCCCTAACTACCTCAAAGTTATAGCTGTCGATGGTGATGTTTTGTCCAAGACGTCGGTGTTGGGTGTCTTTTCTTGATGACAGCATATACTTGGTTTTGCCCTCATTGACTGCTAAAATCCTTGAAATCGATGAAGAGGTGGTGTGTATCGATTTGGAATTCCTGGGTTTTCTCCAAGATCTGCCGCAGTGTGAATATTTGATCGATGGTGGACTTTCCTGGCCTAAAGCCACACTGATATGTGCCTATCAGATTGTTGACAAACGGCTTCAGGCGTTCACACAGTACAGCAGAAAAGATCTTGTATGCGATGTTAAGAAGACTTATGCCTCTGTAGTTGGCACAACTCAGAGGGTCTCCTTTCTTCAGGATCGGGCAAACAATGCTGAGGTTCCATTCGTCGGGCATGCTTTCTTCCGACCATATCTTGCAGATGAGCTGGTGCATGCTCCTAACCAGCTCATCGCCAGCGGATTTAAAAAGTTCGGCAGCTAGGCCGTCTGCTCCGGCTGCTTTGTTGCACTTGAGCTTAGACACAGCTACTTTCACCTCCTCCAGGTCGGGTGGGCGGTATCGTTCGTATGCTTCGTCGGTAACGTCTTCGCCCGGGTTGAATGGTTCATTCTGCCTGAAAGCGGTATTTGGTTCTTCCTCGCCGTTATACAGTCTGCAGAAGTGGTCTTTCCAAATCCTCAGCACCGACTGCGATTCTACAACGATGTTCCCTTGATGGTCCTTACAGGCTTCAGTTCGAAGTTTATACCCTTGGCAGGACCTTTTGATCCTTTGGTAAAACTTTCTAACCTCATTCCTGTTGTAACATCTCTCTATCTCTTCAACCGCGCGCTTCTCGTGCTCTCTCTTTTTCCTTCGGTAAACAACCGAACAGTAATGTAAACAACTTAAAAGCCTTAAATTTTGAGCTTGAGAGTTGACATTTGGTTGCTGCGCCGGACATCCTGCGAGCCACTACAGGCCTGCAACCTACATGTGCGGCAACCTCTGTTCCTTAAAAACACTTGAATCACTTTTTACTTATGTGTAGTTTTCTATATTCTATTGCATCAGCGAACTAAAATTTTGATATGAAGTAAGGCTTTGTTATTGACTGTATGGTAATAAAAACAAATTGTACCTAAAAATAAGCCACGCCCTCTTTTTATTAAATTTTAGCATAAAATCGCGTTTTTTAAAAAGTTTATTATGAGAACGGAAAAAAATTGCGTATTTAAAAAAATTTGTGACATGTAAGCTTTAACAATCACCAAGACTCATAAATGCCTACTATATGTTCCCACCCACTTCTGTGGGCGTGGATTTGAAAAAAAATCCTATAATTTAACTTTTTGATTTAAATTATGCAAAAAAAACTTCTTCTGAATATAATTTGAAACATTTAACAATATAATTCATAAAAAATTAAACCCCATACGGTTAATAAGAGGGTCAACCCCCTTTAAAGTTTTAAGCAATTGAAAATTTTTGTTTTCAAGTTTGTATCGAATATATCGAGTATAACAAAAACTAACACTTACAAGTCAGTTCTTAGTTCTTAATACTATGTCTCTACTATGCCTTAAAGCTGCGATTAGCGGGGAACACCCGAAGTGTCTGCACAGAAAAAACAAAGGATTAATTTCACACGAGTGCTCTTTTTTGTTATTTTTATTTTTAACTTCAAAGGAGAGCGGCGATGACGTTTCCCAGAAGTAAGAATACAGTTTTGTTCTGAAAATCCCAATAGAAAACATATTTGTGACATATCTGACATGACAGTTTCAGTGTACTTTTTCAAGGAGTGTAAATAGGGTTAATAATAGTGACACATAAAGAGGTGTGTGGAAAGAGTGAATGAGATTTATTAGAGAATTTTTTTCTTAATCGCTTGCCGAGAGGATTGAAAATTGTATGGTAAATCTTAAGATTTACCGTGAGACCACAATGCCCGTAGCGGTGGTATGTAGCAGTAGTACGTAGTACAGCCGCGGAGCTATGTGGCGTAGTACGGAAAAAAATTGAACACAATGGTGTAGCGCGGCTATGTCGAACAAAAACCTCGTTTATAAACAATGGCCGATACTCTGAGTTAATTTGAACTAGATTTAATATTTTTGTACAACGGACACAAATTCCCTAAATTTTTTTTAGATTTAACCATCTCAATAAACTTTTCGACGTCCTTTTCCTCCATTGTTTACTTAACTTGTATTGAACTGTCCATAACTTGAACTTGTGATAGCTCGTTGCTAACTATCCTCTAAGCTATATTTCTGCAATAAAAAACTGTAGCTTTCGAAAAACTATAGATGAATTTCTCTTAAGGTGCATTCACAGCCGGCGAACTTGCGATAAGCGAAATGGCATCCAAATGGCTTAGCTTTAAAATACTGTTTCAAATCGAAAATCGCCAGGCGGCTCTGTTAAGGATCGAATAATCTATGACTTGACACTTTTAAATAACCAATTTACAAAAGTTCTGTCGAGTTACTCGCAATTCGCTGATTTCAAATCGGTTTTCTCAATTCGAACTGTGAGAATTACTATAAAATATCTTCACATTTGAAAATTATGCATTTGAATTTGTCAAATTATAGACGTGAGGGTTCTTGTAGGTTTCTTTCTAACAGATTTTAGTTTTAAGCAGTTCTTTAGAGTAATGTTCAATATGATAAGTCGCCAGTTCGCAGGTCTCAACTTCAACGGCTGTGATAGTACTGTAGTGTTTTTGCCTGGAGTTTGTCGAATAAAACTCTTTTTTTGTTTTTTGTTTTTATAATTACACAACGCAGCACTTTATTTATCCAAAAAAAACTTATTTAAATTCAAATCGCACTTAATTCAACTTCGCTTTTAACTTTACTATCGATTTTCACAAGTCAACGCTTAGAATATAACTGTCTCGTATGAGCCTGTCACCCGTGTATATTTCTACAAATTAAGCACATTCTAGTACTTTCTGTATTTCCCTTTTGGCATAGTTTTCTACTGCGGTACTTTTCCATTGGAGGGGAATTCGATATCCGATTTCAAACTTCGAACGTCAGTTTGCTGCCAGCTGACTGGAATGGCAGTTGGGTGTGTTCGTTTAGTGAATCTGTTCGCAAAGTTAATCGATGGGTGTATTCAGCGAAACCTGCATGTATTTTCACGTCTTGTCGCCACATCACCTTTAGTACTTTTAGCCCAAGTCAAAGTACGAAGCGCTGACATGACCAGACTGCTACCTTTTAGCTCTGTGTCAGAATGTTAACAAAGTGCGTTTTAGCAACTTATGATATAACCCTTTTAAAAACTTTACAGTTAATCGTAAAATTCCCACAGTACCTACCAACGCCACCGGTGAACTGTATAAAAAAGATCATTAAATTTTGCAGAAAAAATCGCCTCAACGCTGTAACTGCACGCCAAGCATACAAGACCATGAATAGGAATGATTTAATCACTTTTCAGATACAAGTTCCTCTGGAGGTGACAGCGTCCCGGGAAACATTTTTATGTGGACATACTGTATGTATAGAGTGACTGTTGGTATAGTTAAAGCACAACCAAGGTTTGTCCCCTATGCACCCGTCGAAACAAAAGCAAAACTCATGTCAGTTTTTGTTTCTGAGTGAAAATGCAACGATCCGCCATTTACAGGACCTGAGTGTCCAGTCTCCAGTAGCTTTTTTATAGTTGGCTTGGATATTGTGTATATACTAAACTTGTCCCATTGTCCATCCATTATGAAATGGTTTCACTTGCTTTTATCTCCTTGTTCAAAAACTCTCAGGGAATCCAAGGATATTGTCCTACTTATTTGTTTTATATCCTTACAGTGTTTTGAACCAACCACCACACAAAGGCGAGAATGTAAGTGAAGTCCTGTGTGTGTGTTTTTTTTTTCTTTGTTAATGGAGAAAGCACTGCTAAGGACATATACATATCCCCCAGAACCAAAGTCCTTTTTCTATATGACTGAACAAGAATCTGTGTGGTTTTTCAATTAAATTCAATTTAACCGGGTGAACCGAGTTCACCTGGTAAAGCCTCGATTGTTAATTAAATAGCCAAGTGAGACGTGGCCTAATGATTCAATTTGCATTCCTAGTTGGTTAGCTTTTCTTTGCAGTGTATATATTTATGATTTAATTGCGGTAAATCCTAAAGGATTTCTCAGAAGCTACCTGTACCGGAGATCTAATCTGATTTGATGGGGATCTAGGGAAAAGGAAGTCGCCTTCGCCTGGTTGGAAGGAATTTTCTTTTTAATTTGACGTAATTACTTAAGCACTGGGGGAGAATTGAGTGTCGGGGCAAATTGTTTCGCAAAGATAAAGTGCAATCATGAAGGATTTGCGGTTGGCGACATGACAACCTGTTGTAAGTTCGTATCCTGTAGGATGGGGTGCAAAAGTGTACGTATAGTATTAAAACTCTTTGAATATCACACATAAATAAGTCAAGAGATAGTGAAGGTGTGTAGGTATATTATGAAATGAGAAAATAAAACGGTTTCGAAAAGGTTTGTATGTTAGGCAACGCAGATTTTTGTGGAGACACTCAGTTTTTGAACTAGTAAAAAAGAGCAAAGCGAACCTACTCACCAGCTTTGTGTGCACACGAAAGATTGTCATCCCCTTATTCCGCAACTCCTCAAAACTCGACCTAAGAGAAACAGAAATTGTAAAATAGCTTCCTGTCTTTGAATATATAAAGCTTCTCTCCTTGTGTCCTTTCTCGAAATAAATGAGATCAAAGATGCTTCGCCATCTGTCCTACAACTGTTGTAGTAGGTGCCGAACCAGAAACAATTTACATTCGACCACTTGTGTTTACTCCTAAATTAATAACATTCCGCACTCACCGACTACGATATACGCTCATGTTTACCTTGAGGTCATAAACATTAAGGACTTAAAGGCCATTTGGTCAAACACACTCGATTCTGTATGTCTGTTTCAAAATTACCTGCCATCTTTGATAAACTACCCCCTAACAAAGACGTATGTTATTGGGGTGTCTCCTCCACCGACGACGTCGAAACTATTCCAGAAATGCAAAAGACAAGCAACAACATTCACCCTTTGAACCCGCTGCCACTCAATGTGGCTCAATAATTCAATTGCAGACGTGGGATCCTTGTGATTGACTGCCTCTGATTGAGCCAGGCGATGGTGAAGGAGTTGTATGCATCCGATATCGAATCGATTCAATTGCTCTCTTACGAGTAGGTAGGTACCTTGCTGCCGTCTCGGCAAGTGTGTGTAGTGCGATTGTCTAAGAGCAAACAACACACTAAACTCAATACCCCCAGCAGGACTTGGAACAATTGATTTTTCATCCCCCCATCCCTGTCGAGGTAAATAATTTATTATAAGACTTTTCATGCATACTTCAAACCGGTCGGTGTGTGGGAGTGGCAGTAGGTGGGTGGCAGAACTGCGGATTTACATCAATATTAACCGAGAATTGCAAACATTTCCAGGAAGAACTCTTCACTTCGTTTTTGCCCAGGACCAACAAAAGGAGAAAAGAAATACTTAAGCAAAGTCGAGAGTATTATTCATGTTAAATACTTGCGCCGGGGTATAGAGGTGAAGGGCTCCGAATGAGAGTTTGCTTTTGAATGGAGGACGGGTAGTTAAAGCTTAACCTTCCGGGCGGGAGAACTATATAATCTTAGAAGCTAGCTTGACTGTGTTCTATGCCATGCTACCTTGGAGTAAAATAGTTTTGCTGCTCTTGGTAACCGACCGCTCACAGATGATTTGTGAGTACTAGTTGGAGTATGCTGTGTACCTCTTGACTTCTTTTTTATTTAACCCCAAGGAAATCATAAACCCTTTCTCCCGATGCAGAGCTGCTGTTTTTAAGGTTTTTTTTCGTCCTCTTTGAGGACGTCGTCGGTCGTCGGTCGACGTTGGGAGTTGTCGTTCGTCGAGAATATGGAAATGAGGACGAATGAAATTGTTTGGCTTTTCATTTTATTTGCTTGTATCCTTGGGAGTTGAACTTAATGTTGTTGCCTGATACTTTTTTTTTGTGCTGCTTCTTTGCATTCATTTTGACCTTTGGATTTTGGAAGTAAGAGATTTAGTTTCTTTGCACTCTATTTTTTGTTGCTTTGTGACATTAGGGATGAATGGATACAGAGACTTGTCGTTCGTACATATTAGGTACGTATGTTTGCAAAGCCTTTTCGTTCATTCTTGGTGCGTTTGTGAGAGGACATAATTCAGGACATTTTTAGCAGGACAATAGGACGTGCCTCTGACGGAATACAAGTAAATCTGGCATGATTTACATAGAGAGCGTAGTTGTTTGACAAGACATAAAGGAGTCCTTTAAAGCTTTACAATTTATTGCGACTGCAACTGACAGCTTTGGGCAGCACTAGCGCCGGATTTGGAGAAAGTTGAACTTTCTATTGGTCTTGATTCGATAAGGCTTTATAGAGTTTTTAGTGTATAGTACTCCTACAGGCAGAAAAGAATCATTTCAGGGAGGGCATTAGTGGTAAAATCTTTCAAGAAAATCTCAAATATTTTAGTTTGCTGTTCATCTCTATTTGCTTACACCCAATTTCGGCAAATTCCATCTCAGGAAAGTCCCACTTCGCCAACTATGTAGAATGAAAAATTATGTATTTCGAGCTAGAATTAAATGATGTTGCAGTTTTTTTAAACTATTTTTCCAATTACTTCTAAACTAACTGAGTTCGACAATTTTCGGAAACATATTCGGAATCTGGACTCTTAAATGCATTGTGCAAAATTTGATTTTTTACATAAACGATAACACAAAATGTATCGTTTAACTGCAAGTAAAAAAGCTACAAAAAAAACAAACATCATTCAAATTCAGAAAAAGGAAGCTACGAAACGCAATCAGGCAAGTAAATTTTTAGTGGATTTTTAGTGGTCCGTTTTTTGCCGATTATGAATTAAATGTTTATGTTTTGATTTTATTTTCTGAATTTTAATGACTTGTTCATGTTTTTTTAGTTTTTTACTTGTACAAAATACCATGTAATAAACTCTTTTCAAAAGGTGGGCAATGTATTTTTCTTATTTTAATTAAAATGTTATACTACATGACTGTAATGGCTTCTAAATGACTTCAATGAGTTTAAAATGACTTCAATGAATTCATGACTTCGATGACTTCAAAATGACTGCAACAATTTTGGCTTCACGGCAATCATTGTAATGTGGCGACAAGAAATAAAACGACATGCAGGAGTCGCTCAATGCACCCATCGATTCACTTTACGATCACAGCCAACTGTCATTCCAGACAGCTGACAGCAAACTGATATTCGAAGCTCGAATTTCGATATCGAAAATTTCCCCTCCATAGAATTCAGCGGAAAAATACAAATGGAAAATTACCAAATGAAATACAGAGAGTACTAGAAGGTGCTTTATTTGTATAAATACACGGGTGGTAGGCTTGTACGGGACAGTTATATTTTAAACGTTGACTCGTGAAAATCGATAGTTAAATTAAAAGTGATTGAATTCAAATAAAGTGTTGAATACTTTGTAGCGAAGTTGAATAAAGTGTGATTCGAATTTAAATAATTTCGTTTGATGAATAAAGTGTTTCATTGTGCGATTATTAAAGTGAAATTGAATTTTATTCGACGAACCCCAGGCAAAAACATTACAATATAGATACAATCATTGAATGCACTGAAATGAAGTACCAATCAATGACTTCAAAATAAATGGTGATTTCAAAGTTTGAAGTTAAAGTCTTTAAGTGATCTCATGAGTGAAACATTTTTAGAGAAAAATCAAACTGAAATGATTTAATTCCTTAACAACTCTGCTTGTTAGCGCCGGTTTTTCAGTGCGAGGTCATCCGACTTTTCGAGTTAAACAGAGATTGGCCCCAGAAATGAGGGTCAATTCTGGGGCCAATAATTCAAGGGTCAATAACTCACCAAAGTTGGTGAGTTAATCTCGGATCATCTCTGGAGAACAGTATGAACTTATTTGATTTTTTTTTTCTGCGTGCAATGTCAGTTGATTTGCGCGTTGCTGTGAGAAATTACATTTGAGAATAACTCGAACTTCTTTTCCTGGGGTTTTCTATGCGAAATGAGAGCTTGGAGAGTCAATAATTTCGAGAGCCCAAGATTTTGACAACTTTTTTGACGGAGTTAACCCTGCACTGGAAAACTACTCGCTGAGTTAACTCCAGATTCGTTTTATTACGGGATTAATAGATCTTGGTTTAAGCTGGGTTAGCTCAGAATTGAAAAACCGACCCTTAGAAACGTGTCACAGGACAAATGACGTGTCACAGGATTTTGACTTAAGTCAAAATCAGTTTTTTGTCTCATTGAACTATTAATATTCATTCCTTTGAGCAAAAACACACCAAGTCATACAAAACAAAACTTATATTTAATGGGAAACTATAAAAACAGTAGCAGCGATAGCTATGTAGGTAAGGTACTTACATCGATTGGACAATTGCTGCTAATGATGAGATTCAATGAAAAGGACCCTAAAATGTCATTTTAAAAAAAAATCTGGTTGGCATCTGTATCAAAGACTTTAAAAAAGAAAGATATGCGTGCTTGTGCCATAAAAGAGACAACTTTTATCTCATTAATGGCCTTTTTATTTCATTAAAAACAAAACAATTTAAATTAAATCGGCCATATTAATAAAAGTATGATTGACGGAAATTGACGCGACAGTTTTTTATGTGCACTTACGGCAGCGCTCGTTGCCAAAACTTAAGGAGCTATTTTGAGCAGTCGCAATCAAAATTAGTTAAAAATTTTTGATTTTGATTTTTTTTGCAACACAATCCTTTTTTTGCCTAAGTAAATCGCGTTCTGCTTATTAAAATTGTAAAAATGCTTTAAAATTGCAGCCACGTGCTAGGTATACCTCCGCCTCTTGTCATCTTTTAAGGCGGCTTCTCAAGCAAGCCTTGGCTTCCCATTGTTCTTCCAAATGTTCTTCCCATCACGATATATTAGCTTGGAATCTGCTTTTTTTATGTCAAACTAAATTCCTTTTTATATGGAAAACGAACAAAAATTACACATAAACATAAATAACTATTTAAAAGTCTACTATAAAAAAAAATGCAACCCTGTGTTCCGATTTTCGAAAAAGGTGTTGACTTGATCAGCCTTTCTGGGTAGGGCTAAAAATATTTTAATTAAAAAACACGGAAAGGATTAGAAAAGTGCGGTTTGTATTGTAGAAACAGTGCATACTACCACAAAAGGGTACACGAATTCAAGGATATCACATCTTTGGAACACTTTTTCTATACTTTCTACTTATTTAGTCAAAATTATTTTTTGGTTGATTTAAAGAACTGAATAAGCACAATAACTTCTTTCTATATCGAAACACTCTAGGTTGAGTAATTATTAATAATTCGTACTTCTATAGAAACTATTGAATTTTTTCATAAAAAAAACGTGATTTGCTGCCATCCCTGGTTCGAAAAATGTGAAAGACGTCAGATTTTGACAGCCCTGCCAAAAGGTCTATTACAGTTTCTCTTTACGATTGTCAAACGAAAAATCACATTTAAGAATATATTTCGAACTTATTTTCCTGGGGTTTTCTATGTGAAATGAGAGCTTGGAGAGTCAATAATTTCGAGAGTCCAAGATTTTGACAACTTTTTTGACGGAGTTTACCCTGCACTGAAAAACTACTTGCTGAGTTAACTCCAGATTCGTTTTTTATGGGTTTAACAGATCTTGGTCTTAACTCAGCATTGAAAAACCCGCCTTTAGGGACGTAGCACAGGACAGCTTAAACTATTGAATTTTTTCATAAAAAAAACGTGATTTGCTGCCATCCCTGGTTCAAAAAATGTGAAAGACGTCAGATTTTGACAGCCCTGCCAAAAGGTCTATTACAGTTTCTCTTTACGATTGTCAAACGAAACGCTCTGAAGCCATAGCTGCATTGTGCTGAGCAGCATTTAAATCATATGGCTGAAACGTCAGGCCGATACGGAGCCAAAGCTTGTTTGTATATCCCGCTTTATGTTCTCAGATAACATATAAAAATACTTGACACACATCCCTGTTTTTTTTTTGTTAATAGTGATATTCATGTAGCAAAGTACTATTGTATAATACCCATGCAGTAGTCTTTAGATGACTCATGGAAATTCTATTTTAGTTTTGGCTTTGGGATTCCCACCCAAATGAAAGAGAGCTTTTTTTCTCCAACGCTACCTCCACTTTAATTTTGTTGTAGAAAAATGTTGGTGTGCCAAATTACGTCACAAACCGGCCGGCATGCATTAAAATGACAACGATAACATTATATTAATAAATTGAAGCTTTTTCTGAAATGTCTGCTATTCAAGGTATGCGAATGCGAGGGTATGTATATTTTTCTACTCTCCACTTACAGAACTTTATGTCAATGTGTATTTGATCAGTTATTCATGCATACATGCATTGAAACCTGCTTCGAACACGTTATTAGGACGTTAGTTAGTATTATTAGCTTCGCAGGTAGGTAAGGTACCTAACCTATGTAGGTTATCGGAATCGGAAGTACCAAATCGAATAATGTTGGTAGCCGCAGAGCAAGCACATGAGTATAGGTGCACATATACATGTCTGCGTTTGTTGTTTTGTCATTTTGATGCCTTAACTAAATACAAAATTGAATTTAATTAATGCGTTTGCTGTGAGTCATTTAAGCTTTAAATGGAGGTAGGTAGGTATTTAATCAGGTTCAAGTCATCGCCCCATGAAGTTTATGTGTCACCTGTCAAAATATGGTACATAAAGAAGGTTAGGTAGGTAAATACCAACCTAGTTTTCTATTATATTTCAAATTCTATAAATATTAGAGAAACAAGCATTGTTTTTCTTCACTTTTTTAATTTCAATTGAACACAATATTGTCATTAGTAGTGCATTCTAGATACACACATTTTTTTAAATGGTAATGTGCTACAATTTAAGTATAGCACCTCCAATTAACAAGTAGTAGAAAAAGAGTGTAGCGAAGGATTATGAACTCTCATCCAGTTATTGAACTGTCATCCAAACGTTAAACCAGTTTCATGAGAACGCAAAAATTAAGGTAAGCGCAACATAATGGTACCTTTGAACATGACTAATCTTTTCATGTTCATAGCAGAACAAAACGGCTATTAACTCAAGGACCTAAAACTGAAATTATTTCTCTTTATAATAATAACAAGAATCTTATATGAATTGTGTTTTGAAGCAACTGTTTTCCATGTTTGCCCCAATGGCACTAATCTTAAGACATAATGCAAATTGGTCGTGTCAATTGCATTCGGTCCTTGTTAAAGATGCTGATGCTTTAAGGATTGGGGCAATAAATACTTTGGACAAATTGCCGAACAAAATGTGGTGAATTGTCACATTCCTGATAACTTGAGGACAACATGTCATCTTAATTTAACAAGAGAATATGTGCATCTTTGACGTACATTCTTCCGTAGGTATGAGGTAATGTATTAATCTACCCAAAGTCCTCTTTTCGAGAGCTCACATATAATAATATGGAACAACAAATTGTCATTTGTGTTGCAGTGTGCTTAAATTTGGAATTTAATATGAAAGCACAATAGTGTTAAAATGCCTGAATACCTACCAAGAGGATTATTAAAACATCTTGTTCGTAATCTTTGTAGGTACGAGGAGCAGAAGCATTTTGTTATATTGGATAAATGATACAGAATAATACGGCTTAACTATTTACTCCTCTTTAAGTTAAAGAGAAGACTGCTATTGTTAAACATAAATTTATATGGACAGAATTATATGGAAACCTATGGGATTAAGGAGGAAAGCCTATGATGGTTACAAAATACACGCAGAACTTTGTCTTCACATAACGTGGGATTAGTTACTTTCTCCCTTTACGGTAGCCAACAAAACGTTAAAGCCGAAACTTTATTGTGTTTTAGGAAACATTGGAAACGTATGCCTTAACTCGTGTAAACGTCATGGCAAGGCAAAGTCAAAGCTTGTTTGTGAATCCACCTTTAAGGCGATCGAGTGGGGCTGGAAAGATTCTATCTATTTTGGCTTCAGAAGTTTTGGTTGAACCGCTTGCACTATAAACGACTTTAGATCCTTGGGTTGGTCCACTTACGCCTTATCAAACGGCATACTTTTGTATTATCCCTGATGATAATTTAATGTGGTGAGAAGAAATAAAACGACATCCAGGAATTACTTAATGCACCCATCGATTCACTTTACGAACACGTTGACTTACTTTTACGTTGACTTATGCAAATCGAGATTAAAGTAAAAAGTGATTGAATTGAAATAAAGTGTTGAATTCTAGGTGGCGAGGTTGAATTAAGTGTGACTTGAATTTAAATAAGTTTTGTTTGATAAATAAAGTGTTTCATTGTGTAATTTTAAAAAAGAATTTGTATTATGTCGGAGTGTTCGGTTCAAACCCAATCAGTTTGTATTGGGGGTAAGAGCCTCATACCATGTCTCCACCCTCGATTAATATAAATCTTTATTAAATGCTCTACAAATCACGCGATTTAGCATACAAATTTACATCCTCTCGGCAAGCGATTAAAAATAAATCCTTTCACAAATCCCATTCACCCTATTCACAAACCTATTTTCTGCACCTTTGTATCAGTTTGGGAATCAAAAGAGGAAATTGAAACTGTCCCTGTGCGATAGATCTGTCACAAGTACGTTTCCTATTGTGACTTTTACTCAGGAAATCGTTTTTTGCTCCTGGGAAATGACATCGCCACTGTCTTTTGAGAGCCAAAATGACAGAAACAGAGTTTTCGTGTCAAATAAATCCTATATTTGTCCGATGGAGCCACTTTAGAATTTATTTTCAATCGTCTCCCGCTAATCTTCTTTTAATTGTCGGTGGAGACATAGTATTAATCATCTGGTTGGATCCAATAAGTTTTCATATATTTAAATGCTGTAGAAGTTTGTAAGGTAGATTGTACTTAGTGCCCCTTTTATTTTCTTGTGCGCTTTGGGCCCTAAATTCTACAATTTCTTTCGGAGCTCTATGGAAGGAGAAGAAAATGAATCACCATTACATCTTGGTTTTCATGCAGTCGCTCGTCTTGTTTTCATCAAGAAGGTTGATTTTATTAATAAAATGTTCAGATACAAAAGGCTAAGACTTCAACTAAAATGCGAAAGCGTCTCGAGCGAAAAGAACTAGAGAAAAGAGGACAAAAGAGTTTGCGGTGTAACGCAAACGCTGAAACAGAAAAACCCTATGCAGACACCACAACTTAAGGCTCCAGCACAATTTTTTTCTAGATTAAGAGTTTTTCTTTATTTAGTCGTTTAACCTATGCACAATTTGTCTTAAAACTAGACTTATAGCTTATATATAAACTGTTGGTTAAACAAAAAGGGCACAACGTATTTAAGTTAAATATTTAAAGTATTTAACAATAATATTTAGCTAAATAACTGTGTGCTCTGGCAGTTTCATCCTGATGTTTCTGCACATAGTTGTGAAAGCAAGTCTGTTCCTGATGTTTTCTATCACTGGTGTCTTAAAGCAGATGAGTTCCGTTTTTTCGCTGTTGAACTTAAGTCCCTATTTGAGGTAGTACCCCTGGAGATTTTTTATAGTTCTTCTATTCTGCGAGTAGCTATCTCGAGGGAAAGCTAGACCGCTTATGTGGCAGAGTCGTCAGCGACTAGCGTTCTTTTAGTTTCTGGCACTTTCCTGGGCTGATCTGCTGTGTGTATGGAGAATAGGATTGGTCCAAGCTTCGTTCACTCCAGCTAAATGAATAAGTTTAGTCCGTGTCACATTCAAGTAGGCAAGTTATTATGGGAACCGCCGCGCATAGAAAAATGTATCACGTAGTCAATTACCATAGGAAAGTGTATACCGGGTGAAACATCTAGTATAGTTTCTTTTTAAATAATAGGTCATTTTGACAGTGACAGCTGTTTTCCGCTCGAAATCTTGATATAGAAGGCAGTATCATATCTCCACGGAATGGAATGAGTCGCTTATTATTTTTATATGAACGTTTTTCGATTTCTGTGTGTGTGAGTCGCGGCTTAACACTTGAAAAACGATGTTAAAATACTCAAAACTTATTTCCAAAACGAGTGCTATGAAATAGTGAGTAGCCCAAACAGAGCGCTATTTGAAAAGAATTTTTGGCCTCAATGAGACTGCGTTTCGGTCAACGGTAAGCTTTACAAAGTCATGTAAACCGAATTATTTTACTGGAAGACATAAATTTAACCTACCTCTGGTTCATGCAGGATGGCGCGCCATACTACACAGACAGCTCATCTTTTGAAAATCTTTATCCCCGCATGTGTTATGCCTCTACGGAGAACAGTATCAGTACTTGCACTTGGGTGTAGTCAGCGAAACTCCTATTGAATTAAAAGATAAATACATGGGTACATCGATCGCTGAACCAGAAAGCGGCTCATTTTGAGACTCCTGGAATTTTCGTTTAGGCGAATTCACAAAGCTTCCTTAAGGAAATTATCCGATTCTTAACACTGAAAAAAACTACAAATTTATCCGATAACGATAATCATGGATGATGCTTCCAGGAGCATCGGTAGCGCCCTCTGCCTTTGTAAGAAAATAAATCTAAACTGGTACTAGTGAAGCTTTTCTGTCAATTACCGTAAGCACATACCACGTCACGATGTGAAGACATTCCGCGACTTGCTGGAGAAGGGCCGCATCATCGAACACAACAACATTGAAGCCTATGAGTCAACAACATCTCGACCAGGAGCGGACCGCGTAAGCGGCAGTAAGCGGTGCACCCACTGCAACTACAGGGGTCATACCGTTGAGAACTGTCGCAAGAAGAAGACCGGTGGCGACAACTAAGTGACCTTCAATCAAGTACTCGTCTCACCACACAAGAAGACAACTTTAACGGTAATGGTATGGGTATTTAGTAATAAGCTCCATAATCTTTGCACAAATCTCTAAGGCTTTTCAAAACGTGTGTTTGGCAAGACTAGCGAGTTGGGAGTTTCGAAAGGTTCCTCATGGCAGTTTGTTATGAGGATTTTTGAAAGACCCTATGAGCTGGACACCTTTTAAAGGACCCCGTTTTGAATTCGCCTACACACAATCAATTAATTAAAAAATCTGGCCAAGAAACGCCAGTTCAGTGCAACGCCTCTTCTAGGATAGCACAACGCAATCATTTATTGAGAAAATTTTTGAGTTACTATCGAAAACTTTCTAAGAACAATCGAGCCGCAAGGCACAACCATGTATCACTCGAGTGCGGAGCGGAATCTTCTGAAAGCTGGGCGTCACCTTATGGGCGACATTTGGAATTTAAAGACGTTTGGAATCGGCAACCACTGGCCAAAGGAGACTCATAGATTTCGGTACTTCGGTGTCGATTTCTCTAAGCCTCCTTTCTTGGTGGTTGCTCACTTTCCTTATGGATTTCTATCCCTCGTGTTGCGTATAATTTTGAAACCCTACTGAATGAAGACATCTGCGAAGTACTCACCCCCTTTTGTACACTTGATTCGAATCTTATCGACTCTTTCGGGAGGATTTTTGGCATTTTCATCGTGACGCTTCGGTTGATCTGTGATTATGTCGGATTTTCATGCCGTAGATGAGGTGAGCACATTGCTTTGGTTGTACAAAAGGGTTTCGGGGACCTAGTCCCCAACCCCTATTACTGATATAAATACCCAATCGTGTTGAGGTTGGCAAGTGTGCTGAAGTCTTTTAACCAAAACTACGCCAAGGCGTTCGGTGGTTATCATTTCGTGGAATCAAGTTCATTTTGAAGTTCACTTCGAATGAAGGTCATTCCTCGAAAGGGTTTATCACCTGAGTGTCCTTGGCATAGGGACGGCTAACGGATTGCTGCACACTTGTCACGTTCTCAAAATGCTTTGGACTATTTTTGACGTAATAAAAACAAAAAAAAACTTTTCCTTTATTGGAAAAAAATTTAAACAACAAACTCGTAATTATGCATTACGCATAATTACATTATTTGAATATCTATTTCAATTTTGAATTTTAAATTAATTCAATTTTGTACTGTATAGGCATTTGCCAGAGTTGGCTTTGTCATTATTTTGTTACGACTACGGGTGAAACATCTAGTATAGTTTCTTTTTAAATAATAGGTCATTTTGACAGTGACAGCTGTTTTTCGCTCGAAATCTTTATAGAAGGCAGTATCATATCTCCACGGAATGGAATGAGTCGCTTATTATTTTTATATAAACTTTTTTTGGTTTCTATGTGTGTGAGTCGCGGCTTAACACTTGTAAAACGATGTTAAAAAACTCAAAACTTCTTTCCAAATGAATGCTATGAAATAGTGAGTAGCCCACACAGAGCGTTTTTGTGTTAATGAGACTGCGTTTCGGTCAACGGTAAGCTTTACAAAGTCATGTTAACTGACCTATTCAAGTAAATTAAAGACCTAAATTGAGCCTACCTCTGGTTCATGCAGGGTGGCGCGCCATACTACACAGACAGCTCATCTTTTGAAAATATTTATCCCCGCATGTGTTATGCCTCTACGGAGAACAGCACCAGTACTTGCACTTGGTGTAGTCAGCAAAACCCCTATTAAATTAAAAGAGAAATACATACGTACATCGATCGCTGAACCAGAAAGCGGCTCATTTTGAGACTCCTGGAATTTTAGTTTAGGCGAATTCACAAAACTTCCTTAAGGAAATTATCCGATTCTTAACACTGAAAAAAACTACAAATTTATCCGATAACGATAATCATGGATGATGCTTCCAGGAGCATCGGTAGCGCCCTCTGCCTTTGTAAGAAAATAAATCTAAACTGGTACTAGTGAAGCTTTTCTGTCATTTTAGGCGAACCTAAATTTACTGGCTGTTCAACGACACGCGAGTTCTTTGAAAAAGTAAATCAAATGTGTTATCGATTCTTTTGTGTTATCGTTTTTAGATAGTAAAAGCACTTGTATATGGGCTCTTTAAATTATTTCTGAAAAGAAGTTCACAATCGCTGTGTAGCTAGGCACAAAAACATGCAGGAAAGATAACAGCCTGTAGAATTTAATATGAATTTGACATGCACTTTTATGCAAAATTACGGTGAGACAGGACCGCCAAAAACTGTTATTTCGCAATGAACAGAAATTGTAATCGATTCAAGTGATGACAAGTGTGTGCATGCCTACATTTTAAACTTAAAAACCAACCCCCAAACCCTCAATGACTACTAATAGTTTTCGATTACTTCATAGGGATTTCGTTTAAACTTGAAAACTAATTTCCGATATTCTAATCTTGTCCACGTATGAAAATAGGTTTTCCTTTTATTACACAGAACCGGCATGAAAATCGAAAACAGTTCTTGGAATTGACTCTAATCATTCCCTTGCAGTCCGCCCCACAAACTAATTAAATCCTCTACAAATCATGCGATTTAGCATACAAATTTAAATCCTCTCGGCAAGCGATTAAAAATAAATCCTCTCATAAATCCCATTCACCCTATTCACAAACCTATTTTCTGCACCTTTGTATCAGTTTGAGAATCAAAAGAGGAAACTGAAACTGTCCCTGTGCGATAGATCTGTCACAAGTACATTTTCTATTGTGACTTTTACTGAGGAAATCGTTTTTTGCTCCTGGGAAATGACATCGCCACTCTCTTTTGAGAGCCAAAATGACAGAAACAGAGTTTTCGTGTCAAATAAATCCTATATTTGTCCGATGGAACCACTTTGGAATTTATTTTTAATCGTCTCCCGCTAATCTTCTTTTAATTGTCGGTGGAGACATAGTATTAATCATCTGGTTGGATCCAATAAGTTTTCATATTTTTAAATGCTGTAGAAGTTTGTAAGGTAGATTGTACTTAGTGCCCCTTTTATTTTCTTGTGCGCCTTGGGCCTTAAATTCTACAATTTCTTTCGGAGCTCTATGGAAGAAGAAGAAAATGAATCACCATTGCATCTTGGTTTGCATGCAGTCGCTCGTCTTGTTTTCATCAAGAAGGTTGATTTTATTAACAATATGTTCAGATATAAAAGGCTAGGACTTCACATAAAATGCGAAAGCATCTCGAGCGAAAAGAACTAGAGAAAAGAGGACAAAAGAGTTTGCGGTGTAACGCAAACGCTGAAACAGAAAACCCTATGCAGACACCACAACTTAAGGCTCCAGCACAATTTTTTTTCTAGATTAAGAGTTTTTCTTTATTTAACCGTTTAACCTATGCACAATTTGTCTTAAAACTAGACTTATAGCTTATGTATAAACTGTTGGTTAAACAAAAAGGGCACAACGTATTTTAGTTAAATATTTAAAGTATTTAACAATAGAATTTAGCTAAATAACTGTGTGCTCTGGCAGTTTCATCTTGATGTTTCTGCACATAGTTGTGAAAGCAAGTCTGTTCCTGATGTTTTCTATCACTGGTGTCTTAAAGCAGATGAGTTCCGTTTTTTCGCTGTTGAACTTAAGTCCCTATTTGAGGTAGTACCCCTGGAGATTTTTTATAGTTCTTCTATTCTGCGGGTAGCTATCTCGAGGGAAAGCTAGACCACTTATGTGGCAGAGTCGTCAGCGACTAGCGTTCTTTTAGTTTCTGGCACTTTCCTGGGCTGATCTGCTGTGTGTATGGAGAATAGGATTGGTCCAAGCTTCGATCGCTCCAGCTAAATGAATAAGTTTAGTCCGTGTCACGTTCAAGTAGGCAAGTTATTATGGGAACCGCCGCGCATAGAAAAATGTATCACGTAGTCAATTACCAAAGGAAAGTGTATACCGGGTGAAACATCTAGTATAGTTTCTTTTTAAATAATAGGTCATTTTAACAGTGACAGCTGTTTTCCGCTCGAAATCTTGATAGATGGCAGTATCATATCTCCACGGAATGGAATGAGTCGCTTATTATTTTTATATGAACTTTTTTTGGTTTCTATGTGTGTGAGTCGCGGCTTAACACTTGTAAAACGATGTTAAAATACTCAAAACTTCTTTCCAAATGAATGCTATGAAATAGTGAGTAGCCCACACAGAGCGTTTTTGTGTTAAAGAGACTGCGTTTCGGTCAACGGTAAGCTTTACAAAGTCATGTTAACTGACCTATTCAAGTAAATTAAAGACCTAAATTGAGCCTACCTCTGGTTCATGCAGGGTGGCGCGCCATACTACACAGACAGCTCATCTTTTGAAAATATTTATCCCCGCATGTGTTATGCCTCTACGGAGAACAGCACCAGTACTTGCACTTGGTGTAGTCAGCAAAACCCCTATTAAATTAAAAGAGAAATACATACGTACATCGATCGCTGAACCAGAAAGCGGCTCATTTTGAGACTCCTGGAATTTTTGTTTAGGCGAATTCACAAAACTTCCTTAAGGAAATTATCCGATTCTTAACACTGAAAAAAACTACAAATTTATCCGATAACGATAATCATGGATGATGCTTCCAGGAGCATCGGTAGCGCCCTCTGCCTTTGTAAGAAAATAAATCTAAACTGGTACTAGTGAAGCTTTTCTGTCATTTTAGGCGAACCTAAATTTACTGGCTGTTCAACGACACGCAAGTTCTTTGAAAAAGTAAATCAAATGTGTTATCGATTCTTTTGTGTTATCGTTTTTAGATAGTAAAAGCACTTGTAAATGGGCTCTTTAAATTATTTCTGAAAAGAAGATCACAATCGCTGTGTAGCTAGGCACAAAAACATGCAGGAAAGATAACAGCCTGTAGAATTTAATATGAATTTGACATGCACTTTTATGCAAAATTACGGTGAGACAGGGCCGCAAAAAACTGTAATTTCGCAATGAACAGAAATTGTAATCGATTCAAGTGATGGCAAGTGTCTGCATGCCTACAAGATAGGTTTTTAAACTTAAAAACCAACCCCCAAACCCTCAATGACTACTAAAAGTTTTCGATTACTTCATAGGGATTTCGTTTAAACTTGAAAACTAATTTCCGATACTCTAATCTTCTCCACGTATGAAAATAGGTTTTCCTTTCATTACACAGAACTGGCATGAAAATCGAAAACAGTTCTTGGAATTGACTCTAATCATTCCCTTGCAGTCCGCCCCACAAACCAACAAACCGCTAACGACAACAAAAATCCGTTGGTATTCGCCGCACACTGTCGTATGACTGAGTGTATTTTCATATGACGTCATGATAAGCTTTCGATTTCACAACAGAATCAAATTAATTTTCCCCTTGGCATATAAAAGCCGAAACGTTGGTGTTCTCAAGCAGTCTCCACCGAGCACTCATTCGTATCGTATTCAATCGCAGGCATTCGCCAGTCGTCTTGGCTTTGCTCTGGAAATCCAACACAAAGTGAATTTGTTTCAATAAAAAAATAAACAAAAAATTAAAAGTGCAATTATGGCGGTAGTTCAAATGACGTCGGAGCAACTACAACAGTTGATCGAAGCTGTTCGTGCCTCAGCAGTAGTGGCTGCCCCTGCTGGCTCTGTGCCAGCGCCACAATCGAAGGGTAGTTTCACCAATTGCCCCACCCGTTTCGGTGGACAACGTGACCACGAAGCCGTCGAGGAGTTCATAACATCGATTGTCACATACAAGGAAATTGAACACATCAACGACGAAGACGCACTGCGTGGTATTTCCCTGTTGTTCTATGGACTTGCGTCCACATGGTGGCAAGGCATCAAGCGGGAGGCCAAGACCTGGAATGACGCCATCGAACTCATTCGCAGTCATTTCTCACCAACGAAACCGGCCTACCAGATCTACATGGAGATTTTCCAGTCCA
Source organism: Neoascia interrupta (assembly GCA_947623515.1). Classification (NCBI taxonomy): domain Eukaryota; kingdom Metazoa; phylum Arthropoda; class Insecta; order Diptera; family Syrphidae; genus Neoascia; species Neoascia interrupta. The sequence continues at coordinate 32,227,360 of OX392462.1, read as the reverse complement.
CCCAGGCTGAGGGCACCGCCATCGACACGTTTGTGTGTCAACAGCGAGCTTTGCTGGCACAGTTGCCCGAAGACCGTCATGATGAAGAAACCGAAATCGATCTAATTTATGGACTGCTGCACATCAATTACCGTAAGCACATACCACGTCACGATGTGAAGACATTCCGCGACTTGCTGGAGAAGGGCCGCATCATCGAACACAACAACATTGAAGCCTATGAGTCAACAACATCTCGACCAGGAGCGGACCGCGGAAGCGGCAGTAAGCGATGCACCCACTGCAACTACAGGGGTCATACCGTTGAGAACTGTCGCAAGAAGAAGACCGGTGGCGACAACTAAGTGACCTTCAATCAAGTACTCGTCTCACCACACAAGAAGACAACTTTAACGGTAATGGTATGGTAATGGTATTTAGTAATAAGCTCCATAATCTTTGCACAAATCTCTAAGGCTTTTCAAAACGTGTGTTTGGCAAGACTAGCGAGTTGGGAGTTTCGAAAGGTTCCTCATGGCAGTTTGTTATGAGGATTTTTGAAAGACCCTATGAGCTGGACACCTTTTAAAGGACCCCGTTTTGAATTCGCCTACACACAATCAATTAATAAAAAATCTGGCCAAGAAACGCCAGTTCAGTGCAACGCCTCTTCTAGGATAGCACAACGCAATCATTTATTGAGAAAATTTTTGAGTTACTATCGAAAACTTTCTAAGAACAATCGAGCCGCAAGGCACAACCATGTATCACTCGAGTGCGGAGCGGAATCTTCTGAAAGCTGGGCGTCACCTTATGGGCGACATTTGGAATTTAAAGACGTTTTGAATCGGCAACCACTGGCCAAAGGAGACTCATAGATTTCGGTACTTCGGTGTCGATTTCTCTAAGCCTCCTTTCTTGGTGGTTGCTCACTTTCCTTATGGATTTCTATCCCTCGTGTTGCGTATAATTTTGAAACCCTACTGAATGAAGACATCTGCGAAGTACTCACCCCCTTTTGTACACTTGATTCGAATCTTATCGACTCTTTCGGGAGAATTTTTGGCATTTTCATCGTGACGCTTCCGTTGATCTGTGATTATGTCGGATTTTCATGCCGTAGATGTGGTAAGCACATTGCTTTGGGTGTACAAAAGGGTTTCGGGGACCTAGTCCCCAACCCCTATTACTGATATAAATACCCAATCGTGTTGAGGTTGGCAAGTGTGCTGAAGTCTTTTAACCAAAACTACGCCAAGGCGTTCGGTGGTTATCATTTCGTGGAATCAAGTTCATTTTGAAGCTCACTTCGAATGAAGGTCATTCCTCGAAAGGGTTTATCACCTGAATGTCCTTGGCATAGGGACGGCTAACGGATTGCTGCACACTTGTCACGTTCTCAAAATGCTTTGGACTATTTTTGACGTAATAAAAAACAAAAAAAAAAACTTTTCCTTTATTGGAAAAAAATTTAAACAACAAACTCGTAATTATGCACTACGCATAATTACATTTTTTGAGAATATCTATTTCAATTTTGAATTTTAAATAAATTCAATTTTGTACTGTATAGGCATTCGCCAGAGTTGGCTTTGTCATTATTTTGTTACGACTTAATTAGTCTAACCTTAAACACACTTTTTACTATAGTGTATAAAGAAAATAAGTTAATTATTCTGGCTTATGACGCCAGCAGGCATTATAAACAATTTACTTTAACAACGAATGCGATACGAAAACAAAATGATATAATGACCCACACACAATTATGAGAATAAAATTTTATTGTACAATTTTTGAACAACATGACATTGAAATTTTTATGTAAAGTTTTGCAACGAAGAAGAAATAAGGCAAAGTTCTATAAATGTCAACATTAACTTGAAATGTTAATCGAAAATTTAAAAATGTTTATCGAAAATTTTAAATAATGTTTATCATTTATGTTTGTGAAACTTGAAAATGTTTTCGAAAATTTCAAATATTGTTATGATAATTGTGCAACCAGAAAATAATTGTGTAAATTCTTTTTATATATCAACTTTTTGTAATATTTTTTTTTTAGTTTTAAGTTTTTTTTTTAACTTTTTTATAAAAAATAAATCTTTGGATTTAAAAAAAATGCATTTCTTCTTTTTTTTTACTCGGTGACGTTTTGTTTGGGAAGTCAACCGCTTTTTCAGGAAACTCGAATTTTTAAACTTGTGTTGCATGCGGCTAACATCATCGATTATAGATTTGCCATGAAGTGAGTACACAGCTGTTTAATGTAAAAATTCAAGGTCAAATGCTGATAAAAAAGAACCTATTTTACGTAGCTTCAGTAAAATGTTGATAGATAGTGTGATTTACAAACATATCAGCCATAGGCAACATGTGACATGTTTGTTAAAATTACATCCTGGTGCACTGTTTTAGTTGTTTGTTAAGTTTCACAAAACGCATAATTAAATATTTCTACTTCAGGTTAAAATCTATCCACTCGTTAACAGATGTCAAAAATTAACAAAAAGGAAACTAGCGTCTTTTGTTTTTAGCACATTAAAATTGACATTCATTTATTAACGACACACTCGTGCCATAATCTGTTCTCTGACTCATGAAAATTTTCTAGGCTTCACAGTCATTATTGAAATGCGATACCTTATCTCAACACAAGGCATATAAGTTTTATTATACGATTTCGATAAATGTTCTGATGTTTGGCAACGGGTCATAATTCTGCTTTTCGAAATTCTGACTAAAGCAAAAAAAAAATTCTGCTTTTACGCAAACTTTTCACTTCTTTCAAATGCTAAATTAACAGGCAGGGGGATTGCAGCTTATCATACATATTTCACTGCGTGCGTCGTGAAAGTGACATATCAAAAATTTTGTAAAAAGAATTTTAAACATTAAAGGTGACAGCTTTATGCTTACTTACCTAAAGTTTTGGCATTAATATAGGCAAAATCTCGGAAAGGCGTCAAACACAAAGTCCAAATAGAATGTCTTAATATCCAAAGCAGAATACTTTGACAGATTCACATCAAAGAAAACCCATTATAGATCAAATATTGGAAAATCCCAGATCTTGCGAAAAAAAACCCAGAATTTACAAATCGATACCCATTTGAAAATATTTCCATCGATTTCAAGTCAGTATATAACAGTCTACCCGTGACCACGAAATGTGAAATCATTTCGAAACGTCGGGATACATAAAAAACGATCGCGGTAAGTCCGAAAACAAAAACGTTTATTGCTTAAAAATGTCAACAAATCGCGACAGCATCTATAGAAACGTTCTAGCTAAATTAATGTCTAGCTTTGACATCGCTGTCAAACTCAACAGTTTGTATTGGTGACGATGGAAAACTCACGCTGTTCAATCAAGATCAGTTGGATAGCAAACCTATCCTAAGCAATGTCATCAAGAAGAGACATCCAACACCGAAGTTTTAGATAAAAGATCACTTTCGACAGATATAACTTTAAGGCAGGTATAGAAAATCTGTCTACCAAGGCTGCACCTGGTAGACAAATTTCCAGTTTTTAATTTAGTGTTAGTTCCGACCCTCATCTATGGTCATGAAATTAGGGTAATGACCGAAAGAATTAGATCGCGGGTACAAGCTGCCGAAATGAGATTCTTGAGGTGCGTTACTGGTGTTACTCTAAGGGACAGAGTGAGAAACGTCAGTATTCGCAGGAATCTTAATGTTGAGCAGCTACTTCTCCAGGTGGAGCGATCGATTCTTCGATGTTTTGGACACGTTATTCGCATGCCCCCTGACAGACTTCCTAGAGAGGTCATGCTAGCCGAGGTGCGAGCGCGTCGCCCCCCTGGTAGGCCAAGAAACAGGTGGTGGGATCAGGTAAAGAACCTCTCTTGAGTTGGTGGCGGAGGATCGAGAAAGATGGAAGGACCATTTAGCCACCCTCGCTCCGCGACCCTTTTAAAGGATAAGCGGCATTCGAAAATGATGATGATAATGATGAAGGCTGCACTATAAATTCAGACAATGACACAACGACAATAATCGCTGATGCTCCTTTTGGATAAGAAGGCGAATGAGCAGCGCTGGGGTACGGCCCAAGAGCCATCTCTAATGGGCTTTTTTGGTTGGTCGTCCAGAAGCGTCCAGAAATTAGTTTCCAGAAACTAGTTTGACAGTTCCCTTCTGCAGAGAAGAAAAAATTTTGCCGTGAATCTAGAATCAAAACCAGAAGCACACCCACAATCATACAGCAAATATCTTATGTTAGAGAAATGACATTCTTACTTTGAAGCATAGCTTGTGTTTCACAAATACAACACCAGATAGAGGTCAAAATCAAGAAGAACGTACTTGGCTGTTTGATTATAATCCCGAATCAGGGCGTTCTTGGTCGGTCTCTCGGATTGCGAACGGAAAAGGCCATTAGGCCAAGTCCTGCTATACGTCGGGGAAGCATGGTCCACCCACATTTGGGAGTGCCTGGCTTCGGTTGGTTTAAGAATGAGTCTATGCAAAAGGTATGAACAATTGGGGAGCGTTATTATTTGTGTAATTTTGGCCGATAAGATCATTTGGACAAAAAATTATGTTATACTGACAAAAAAAGCAATACCATGTCACTTAACCTTCCGAAAATTTTTACACGCGATCAGCTGATGTTAAAGCTCCATAACGAAATTGCATGGAATAGAGCTTTTCGCCAAAATGTCACTTTTCGTCACTTGGTATGAAAACAAACTTGTTTATTTCGTTCGCGCACAGGCCTACCCTTTGCAACCATTTCATTGTTTTCATACCAAGTGAACGGATTTCATCAAAGGCTAGAACGAGAGGTGCGAGCGAGATAGTTACGCGAAAAACTCTATTACGAATTGATGAATTTACTCACATTTGTAAACAAATGTTGGCGGATGGGTAAATTCCTCAATTTCAGCTTGTGGGCAAAGCTTTTACATGTCCGAAGTTGAATATTTAGTTATTCAGTAATTTATGCCTCAGTTTAACTATAAAATTTTTATGAAATTAAGTCCACTCTGATACCCATGATGCACCGTCAAATTTGGCAATCGTGAGCTAAAAAAAGGCCAATACGCGAAACATGCCATTTTTAGCTCAGGATGAATAAATCTGGGATAAAATGGCCAATAAGTTTTCCTTGACACAAAACAAAATACCAGTAGTCTCATCAAAAGGTTAAACACTGCTTAATAATCACGTTGGGACTTAGGGCCAGGTTTCCTAGTTTCAGGGTTATTAACTCCCGAGAAAAATATCGATAGTTTTTTAGATTGAATGAAGTTCATAGTATTAAAAGGTGTATGGCACTTCTATTTTGGCACGAAAAACCCGTCCCTAAGATGTATGGAAATGAGTCATACCATCTGTGCCGGTTGAGCTGTGCACTGCCTGTACTCTTCAACCTTGAATAGTCAACGTTAACGGCGTAATTTTTTATTGACATTGCACATTCTTTTTCCTGTAATAGTAGTGTGCTTGTGCACATGAAAACTTTTGCGATTTTCAAACCTCTTTGCTGTGTCATTTAAAATTCAATTTTTAAAGCTTTACCCCACTCTTTCACTCAAATTACCCTATTGCACATCAAAGCTCAACATGTTGCACTCTCGGCACTCGCTCGGGCCGCGCTCGACTGTTATATTCCGCATTTCGCAAATAAAGTTGTTATCATGTCGTTCGTAGTTCAAATGACGACAGATCAACTGAAAAGCTTAATCAAAGATATTCGCTCCACAACTGTTGCACATTCTATACCTCAGGATCAAACTAATTCATTATCCGTGAAGCCAGCGCGAACCTTTGCCAATTGCAAATTTCGTTTCAGTGGTCAACGAGACTTTGGAGCTGTAACAACATTCCTAACATCGGTAATACCCTTCAAGGAAGCCGAAGGAATAAGTGATAAAGATGCGCTTCTAGGGTTGCCTCTGCTTTTAGACGGACTAGCGGCCACTTGGTGGATGGGTGTAAGGAAAGACGTTAAATCATGGAATGAAGCTGTAGACTTGATGCAAAACTATTTTGCTCCAACGAAACCACCCTACCAGTTGTACACGGAGATCTTCCAGCAGAAACAAACACCCTACATGTCTATAGAAACATTTGTGTATACTCAAAAAGCACTTTTCGTACAATTGCCTGAGGGTCGCCATGATGAAGAGACTGAGCTTGATATGATCTATGGCCTATTGCATCCCGACTACCGTAAGTACATTCCACGAGAGAGAGTTAAGACGTACAAAGACCTTAAGACGTACAAAGACCTGTTGGAAAAGGGGCACAGGGCTGAGCGACTGCATGATGCTGGACGAGGAGTTGTCACAATGCCATGGTGAAATGAAGAAGAAAGCATAAGGTGTGCCTATATTTAGTTAAAATAAAAAGGCTATTTCTAAATAAAATTAAGGTCTAAAACTGTTTTTCCATTAGTTGGCTGGATTGAAAAAAAAATGTTAAAATTTGTTAATGCATGGTTTACTTTGGAAATTGTTCATCGCACACAGAAATGAAGTTAAGGAAACAAATTTCACGCCACATCCATTTTCTGTAAAAAAAAAACGTGACGTCGTTAAAAGAGAATTCAACCAGAATTATCTGTTTGACAGTATTTGAAACAGTTAAGTAATTTTAAAATATTTTTATTTTCTTTTTTATGCACCACCAGTTATTCAGCGACTTTCCCAACTCTTACTTGACATAGAAAAACACAGGAAAGTAGTTCGAGTTGTCTCTGTTGTCATTTTTTACAGAAACACGCAAAATCAACAGCCAATGCATACAGAAAACTATTTGAAGAAATTCATACCGTTATCCAGAGATGTTCCGAGATCATAAATTACTGAATAACTAGATATTCAACTTACGCCCCTCTTACCCTCCAACACCCATTTGTTTACGTTTTTTTATAAAGCCTTCAAAGCTTTTATAAAGCTTTAAATTTCCGTGTCGGTGAATACATGTAAGAAGATACAACAACAATTTACCTAAGCGATCAGCTTATGTAAAAGCTCCAAAACGGAATTGCATGGAAATGACGAATTCATGAATTTACTCACATTTGTCAACAATTGTCAGACCATGGGTAAATTCATCAATTTCAGCTTGTGGGCAAATTTTTACATGTCCGAAGTTGAATATCTAGTTATTCAGTAATTTATGTCCGAGATTAACTCACCCATTTTGGCAAGTTAAGCCTAGATTAACTCCAGATCTAAGCTCACTGAAAACCTTATTTATTTCGATGGCATAACTGCGGTGACGTGACACAGTCACGAGTTTTTTTCGTGGGTTTCTTCTCAAATCCAAAAGCGAGAGAACTGCTCTATAAAAGAAAAAATGTATGAAGTTTGTAAGAGTTTGACGTCTCTGTTATTCAACTGTCAAAATAAGTATGCGAAAAAAAATCCGCCTGTTTTACCGCCTTTGAATCCGCCTGATCAATATCGGGATTTCCATCGTGTTGCTTGAAAGAGTCGTAGCCTGAAAAATTATCGCAAATAAAGTCGTGCGACAATCTGTCGTAACCGCAACAGTTTGTTGTCTGTCATAAAAAGAATATTTGAGCTTCTAGTCGGACGAGGACTACCGCAGGACTATGGTATTCAGGCGTTCAGAGAAAAGACTAACTAAATACGAAAAATATGCTGAAAAAAACTCTTAGCATTGTAATTTTAACATTGTAATTTTATCCTTAGAAAAATGCAAGTTAAATGTCATAAAAGAGGCCAAATTGTTTCTTGGCGATTTTTTGTGACAAACTGACTGTGAAAGCCTGCGTGCTGATGGTTCGAGTCGCACTCACGACTCAGTGTAGAACCAACGTAGTGAACGGTAAAAAAGGTAAAAAGAATCTTTTTGTGAATCAATGAAAACAATATTATATTTCTATTTAGGCTTATCGCACACTAGCAATTTTATAGGATCTAAATTTGTATGGTAAATCGCGTGTTTTGTAGAGGATTTAATAAAGATTTATATTAATCGACGATTAGTGCTCGGTGGAGACATGGTATTAGGGTCTTATCATAGCTATCATCGTATAGCATCATTGGAACAAATCAGTGGAATAATGTCTTCATTTTTCGGACAAGTCATTCATAGAAAATTTCTGTCAGTGTCAACAAACAGCTACAGGCATTTGCGATTGGACTTGATCAGAGAAAGGAAAACTGACAGTTGAGAAGAGAAAGAGAATGGAATGCTTTTTAGTGGAACGATTTTGTCGCAAAAATTTAAACCAAAATCAGCTGTTCCTTGAAATCGATTTCTGTCAGTGAAATAGTGTTTACATACAAGTTTTAACATAATTCGTGTATTTTTGTTACGGAAAAAATTCTGCAACTCATAAGCTTCATTTTGAGTTCATAACATCATTTTGAGTCAATAACAGCCAACATTGTTTGCTCACACGTCTAATAACATAAAAACATGATAGCTATGATTAGACCAGGTTAAACTTAACTGCTTGCTTTCTAAAATTTCCTTGAAATGAAATAAATCGAAAAGTTTCATAGCAGCATTCACAAACATGTGTTTAAAAAGTAATTGTACTGAAATTTATGCCAAAAATTAGTGTAGTCGCAGCATAACCATGAATTGAGCAATACACCATCCGGACAAAGCCCATCTGACAGCTCGTGCGGCCCTGTAGTTTTGTCGTCATGGCAGCAAACTGCACCTGTTTCCATTCGTTCCGTTGTCTTTTCCAAACAGCTGTGTGTAGTTGCATCTTTGGACAACGAAGAGAACGCCGGCGCATTCTACAAACAAACGGTTTTCTCTTCCTCCCGCACTTCCCACACACGGTTTGCTTCCACCGGCGTAATAAAAATTTTCTATTTCGCCTTCTTCTTTTTCAATTCAGTTACTTGAGAAGAGACGCTATGGGAACATTGCTCTACCGTTTGACAGTGAATCTGACGTTTCAAATAAATATGCATTTTGCAAATGGCGGCCCCCCGAACAGAGGTTGGTCCCAAAGTGCTCATAGAATTTCATTGAATTTTGCAATTATTTCTTAAAATTTTGTGCTAATTTATTGATAAAATTGTATTTGACATTTTGGCTGATGTGTGTATAAAGAAATTTTAACGAAATGTGCCCGAATTGTATGTTTTCTACATGGGTGTAAAAAAAGTGGTGCTCATGACTGCTATCAGCCGAAAATTAAAAAAATGATTAATTTTGTTTGAATTGTTAATTTGGTTAATTTGTTCATTATCTCGTTGCAGGGAATTTATTGAGTCGTCACAAGTTCATTTATCACTGGACCAGTTGACGCTGGTATAGCATTTTTGGTGGATATAATAAATTTTCAACTGACCCAGTACTAGAACACAGGAGGCGGTGAGGAGGTTTTTTATATTCTTTGGAAAAGATGACCACGAGCAGTGAGGATGTCTTGCTTCAGATGGGCGAAGTCCGCTTCAAAAAGGGCGACGGCACACTTTACGTAATGAACGAGCGCCTCGCCTGGATGGCAGAGCATCGCGATACGGTGGCGGTGTCCCATCGATTTGCCGATATAAAAAGTGAGTTCAATTGTATACTATGTGGGCCATGTTCTCTGCACGCTAATTTTTGGGTTAAGTAAATGCTAAGCCTCTTTGTGTGCGAGAGGAGGAGTAGAGAATTTTGTCAGAATGGGAAGCTATCAAGAGTTGCGGATCTTGGGTACACATTTTGTCTGAGTAACCTTCGCGGAGCTGTGAAGTGGAATTGATTTATGGCGAGGAATGGGTGGTTTTAGTCGTGTTTTGTTTAATTGCCGCCTTGAAGCAAGGATATCCCACTTTGTATGTAAGTGGCGAACACATTCTTTTAACAATATTTTGCGTCCTTATTTTCGGAAAATCCGTAAAGTGTCGGTAAAAGGTTAAAAAAACAAAGAACGAAAAAAAAAAATATTTTAAAAATTATGCACTTGAATTTCGTCTAGGTATATCCAAGCACGTCTGTAAAGAATATACCCACAGACAAAATTTAATCGTTTTGGGCTTTTTGTTACTACTTTTATAGTTGCTTTTTGCACGGTCTGATATCCCTTTCTAACAAAGCCAAAAAGTACTTAAAGAATTCTTTTAAAACTAAGGTTTAAAAGTACCTTAAGAAGATGAGCACTCGGTCACACAGGGATAATTCAAACAAAAAGTGGCATCTTGATAGAAAATGATACAGAAATTTTAAGCGAAATTATGTTTTAGGCCATTGCTTTCTGAGGTTCGAACTTCCCTAAAAAGCCGCGTTAGAAAGGAGCCCAATTAATGTGGGAAAAAGGAAGAATGTCGGTTAATAAGGACTCGGCAAAAAAAAAGAGAAGATCAACCTTAGACCGAATGTCCCGATTATTCTGCGAGATTGAGGGTGAAGTTTATTTGTTTCAAATGTAAATCGAAATCGCAGATAAATACTAGAAAATATGCGTAAAATCGGTGACTTTGTAGCCTATCGCACACGGTCTCCAAAATATCGTTCACGGATGATATTTATTTCAAAACGAACTTCGCTATCGCAAAGACACTCGCCCAAAATGCACGAAAAAATAAATTGCAGAAGACATTCAAAGCAGGAGATTTTAAAATTCTTTACGATGTGAATATCAATCTGATAAAGGGTGAGCAAACATGATGCAGAAGTTGGCTGTCAAGATCAACTGCAAAGGCAGCAAGGAGGACGAACGTACTTCATCGGAACGACAAAACAGTTTTTTTGGAAAAAAGTTGGCCATTCACAGATTTGATATCAAACTTAAAAATTGGGGGAAGATAGCCCTAGCCAAACCTCCCATGAAGTGACTTAAACTTTATTTAAAAAATTTTTTCACTCGCCTATTTTTACATTAGTGGATGTAAACCTCTGTGTTCGTTTACTCTTTCTGTAACGTTAGTAAGTTAACCTTTTACACATGTTTGTATTTTCGAGCCTGACTTCGTACATCTAAATCTTAAATTTTATCTCTTTAAACAAAGGACTTTCGAAGAAGACAGCAACCCCTGCCGAAACGTCAGGAAAAATACATGAAATAAGCATTTCAATAATTATTTATTTCGACCGAAGAAGCTAGAGAGGAATCATAATTAATTTACGCCGGGCACAGTGTGTGTCTTTGTCTGTCGCTGTGTTTCGCCACATTTTTCACATTAAATCAGAGAAACAGCGAGATACGCATTGTGTCACTATATACGCGTTTCCGTAAGCAGAACTTCGAGACACAGACACAGATACTCATTGTGGCCCAGCTATTAATTGTTAGGCACTACTTATTGGTCAATAATTTTTGGGGCCGCTTTCGCAGTTAAAACTTAAGTATAGAATTTACACTTAACTCATCCAGAATGAGATTCCGTTTTTACATTAATTTCCTGTAAGCTGAAAATTGGAACAAAGCCTGAGTATTAAAGCGTACTCCACTTAAGTTGTCACTGTGAAATCAGCCCTTATTCTTTTAGTATTTTCTATAATCTTGGTTCTTGATTTCCTTTACTTCATTTAGGGTGGCGCTTTAGTTCTGTCTAAAACTGGGCCTCAACTAACAACCTTCGCCAGCTCTCTTTCTAGCTAATCGTCTCCACTTTTGCAAGCGAAGTTGCCTGAGGTCCACTTTCACTGACGTGCGCCACCTGAGCTCCTCTACAGTCGCTGTATTCTGGCTCACATCTTAAGCACTCTTTCAGTTGATTAATACATAGTATTAGTATTCCCCTGAATGCCTCAATAAAAGAGCCGTAGAAATGTAAAACAAATTCTAAAAATCTGTGAAAGCTCATGGAAAGTCACGGACCTGTGCTTCTAACTTATCCCCATTACTTTCTTAAAATTTTCCAGTGCAAAAAATTTCACCCGAAGGCAAACCTAAAGTCCAACTACAAGTTGTACTTCATGACGGCAACAGCTCTACATTTCATTTCGTCAATCGAAATGGACAAGCAGCACAATTAGCTGATCGTGATAAAGTCAAGGAGCTGCTACAACAGTTGCTGCCCAATTTCAAGCGAAAAGTCGACAAAGAGCTCGAAGAGAAAAACCGCATTCTGTCCGAGAATCCAAATCTATTGCAGTTGTACAAAGATTTGGTTATAACACAAGTGCTTACCAGCGAAGAATTCTGGGCAACACACGCTAAGGATTATGCAGCCAAAAAGAATGCAAAGAAGCAAGAGATCGGTGAGTTCGATGAAAACTTTTCCACTCTTTGAAAAAAAAAGAATAATTCATTTTGCTCCTCTCTTTCAGGTGTTTCGGGTGCATTTTTGGCTGACATCAAGCCACAAACAGACGGTTGCAATGGCCTCAAATACAATCTCACCGCCGATATAATCCACTGTATATTCAAAACATATCCAGCAGTTAAGCGCAAGCACCAGGAGAACGTACCGGGAAAACTCTCCGAATCGGAGTTCTGGACCAAGTTCTTTCAGTCACATTATTTTCATCGTGATCGCATCACAACCGGGACCAAAGACATATTCAGCGAGTGTGGTAAAATCGACGATCAAGCTTTGAAAGCAGCCGTACAGCAGGGATCCGGCGATCCCCTGCTTGACTTACGGCAATTCGAAGACGTGCCACTGGAAGAGGGATTTGGCAGTGTCGCCGGCGACAGACATCTCGTTAACAGCGGCAACATTGTCCATCAGAACATGATCAAACGTTTCAATCAGCACTCAATTATGGTGAGTTGTCAAGTTTTAAAATATATCTTTCTTTAAAATAAAGGCTATCCACCTCTCTTAAGGTTCTGAAAACCTGTACAGACGTGACAAATCCTTGTAATACAACCCCGATCAAATCAAAAACAGACGCCAACAAGAACGACTTGAATCTAAATGGCATGAGTGACAAAAACAAACACAAAGATCATGGCAAAGCGAATGGCAGCAGTACCATGGATATGTGCAGCCCAGAGAAACAGCCAAAAAAGATGCGAATCATTGAGAAAATCTCATTTGAAGACCTCGGTGATCCTGTGATGGATGAGACCGATTCTGCTGCACAGAACACGAACAAAAAGTCTCAGAAACTAAATTTAGCCAAAGGCGAACGTTACATGCACGGGCCAGTTCCTATGTCGCATCAAGACACCCATGACGACCCACGCGAGCTGGACGAGACGCAATATCAATTGATTCGTGTCGCCGATAGCTGGAATCAAAAGACCCAACACAAGTGTCCCGTTAGTGCTACTGCTGCTGTCAATGCCTTAGGCGAGCTTAGTCCAGGTGGGGCACTGATGCGTGGCTTTCAGGAACAGTCTCTTGCTCGTAAGCTGAAATTTCATTTTGTGTAACGGGGTACCTTCAAAGGTTGTCTTATTCTTTTTGCAGAGCTTGTCCCACCCGATGTTGAAAAGGAACTGCGCAACTTGTATTTATCACTAAGCGAATTGTTGAAACATTTCTGGAGTGCGTTCCCGCCAACAACACCAGAACTCGAAGCCCGGGCGGTGCGAATGCACGAGGCATTGCAACGCTTCAAAATGGCGAAATTGTCTCCTTTTGAGGTGAGTACTTTCTGATGCGTACCTGGTTCGTGAGCAAAATGTAAAATCCCTTTTTTTTGTACTTTTAGAATCGTGCGATGCGCGAACTATCACCACTGGGAGCATCACTTACTCTGCATTTGAATCAGCTGTTGCAGTCCGCTGCAAGTAAATTCGCCACATTTCAGGAGAGAAGGATGCGTCAACATCGGTAGCATAACCGGGCCTCTTCATCTACAGTCATTCACTAGACGAAAACAGTTGGACACTAGTGTTTAGTTTATTTTGTTTTTCTTTAACTTTGTTTCGTGTTTCGTTTTGTACAATCCTTTAAAAAAAACACCTCCTCAAAAACATGAATTCTAAAGTAGGGAATACAAAATGCTGAACTTGTATTAAACCAATTGTGTTTCTTTTTTAAAAAGTTGGTTCTGCTATTGATGAAGTCCTATGAAGTATAGTTGTCGTGTTTTGGAGTTGGCTTGTGTTCAAAACTTCCTAAGAAAGAAGCCTAAGGCCTTAACCTGAGCTCTCGCATGCAAGGAGGCTAGGCAGGTAGGTAAATTTTTATAGATCCCGAACAGGCAGTGGTCTTTAGGGGTTTTTGATTGTAAATTGAAGATTCGTTAAGCCCTCGGGACTACAGGTCAGAAAATGCTTTTGCTTTCTTATTTATTAGTCCGTGTTCAACCTTTCCACTTTAACTATCTGAAGCAATGGCTATGGCTACAATACTAGCTGGGACACATGAGTATCTGTGTCTGCGTCTCGAAGTTCAGCTTACGGAAACACGTATATAGCGCCACAATGCGTATCTCGCTGTCTTTGATTTTAGGTGAAAAATGTGTGCTCGGCTTGCACAAATTGTTTGTCAGTGCACTACTATACTTGACACTATGGCAGCCCTCTTCATGTCGCTCTTGTAGCAGTGCACAAGAAAACAAGAAGTTAGGCATAAATTACTGAATAACTGGATATTTAACTTGCTTCCCTCTTGCGTAGGATGGCAGCACCCATTTTATTTTTATTTTTATTTTCAAGGGATACAATATAAATAAATTTACATCGTCCGGGATATAACGCCGGGGTTCTCTGCAAGACCCATTTGTTTAAGTTTTTTTTTATAAAGCCTTTAGAAAGTTTTAATTTCATTTGCAGCTTAATGGAACTGACGAATTGAGGAATTGGCTCACATGTGTAAGCAAATATCAGAGTATGGGAAAATTGGTCAATATCAGCTTGTGGACAAAGTTTTTGCATTACCCAAGTTCGTAAATTATTTTGAACTTGAGACATGTGAAAGCTTTGCCCATTATTAGTTTTTTTGTTGTTCTGAATAACTATCCTATAAGCGCGCAGTTTTTAAAATTAACAAAAAAATAAACTCCATACATAATGTCAATTCGGTGTCAAATTTTAGTGTCAGTTTAAAGTCAATTTTGAGCTAAGTTCTGTTTCTAGATAGAAAAATTGTTAACACCGTTTTTTGGTGTACTTTTGATTTCAAAACTCTTACTCAATTTTTAAACAACTTTTCGGTGTTGACACCAATTTTAAAATGCTCGCTTTTTCATTTTTTGGTAGGCTATTTGTCCATCCTGCAATGCCACTGTATATAAAAAACATTTTCAATTCTGCGGTATACATGCGGTTTAAAGTAAAGGCTATGTCACAAACTTGCGTTGCGCCAACGTTGATTTGACAACGTAAATACAAACACATTTAAAGCCGCGTTGTCACAAGGAACAGAAACAGAAACAGAATTTCATACATTAGCAACGCAAAAAGCATTCAGCGAATTTAGGTTTCAGTTGCTAATGTATGACATTCTGTTTCTGTTCCTGTTTTACGTTGCTTGTGACAACGCGGCTTAACTCAACGGATGCTACCGCAACATTGCTTTGACTATCCGTTCATTACGTTTTTTTACGTAAGAAAGTTTTGAAAAAGTAAAAAAAAAATCAACACGATGAATTTTGACATGCGTTTTGATGTTTCTATAGAGCTTTTAACAGTTTGACATCTACAGGTATTATCGAATGCGGGATGCCAAACAAAGTACCTTTTTATACGGAAAACGAACAAAAATTGCACATAAACGTAAATAACTATTTAAAAAATGCAACCCTGTGTTTCCATGAACGGGAAAGTTGTAGACTTCATCAGGCTTCCTAGGTAATGCTAAAAATATTTTCGTCATATAAAACGGAAAGGTTAAGAAAAGAGTTGTTTGTGTTGTAGAAACAATGTATACGACTACAAAAGGGTACACAGATATATAATTCCCATATTTTATTAAAATAATTTGTGGGTCAATTTAGAGAACGGAATAAGCACAAAAACTTCTTTTCTTATAGGCATACTCTAGGTTGAGTAATTTATTAGTAATTCGCACTTCAGCAGAAACTATTGAATTTTTTCATATAAAAACGAGTTTTGCTTGGCGTCCCGCGGTCGATAAATGTGAAAGACGTCCGATTTTGACAGCCGTGGTAAATGAAGCTGGAATCTATGAAGCTGGAATTGTCGACTTCCTCGCTGGTTTGTGTTCTTGCTGATTTGTTGGTATTTCCATGGTTTTGAATCGTTTTTCAAATGGTATATTTTCAACGTGGTTGCAAAGCAAAGGAAACGTAACGGGGCAAAGCAAACGAGAACGCAGCTTTGTGACATAGCCTTAAGACACCGCGCTTATTTTGAATCGCAAGAACCACAGAACTCAGACAAACAAACTCTGGGTTGCCTATTAACGATTGAAAAAGATTGCAAAACAACGAAAATGAAATTCTAGTAAAAAAATAATGCGTAGATGTCCGACGACCGATGACGATTAGTATTCGTGGTAGGACATGTGTGTGAGAGAATTTACCCATTTGCCGACATTTGTTTACAAATGTGAGTAAATTCGTCAATTCGTCATTTCCATGCAATTTAGTTTTGGAGCTTTTACATCAGCTGACCGCTTAGATAAATTGTTGTTGTGTCTTCTTACACGTATTCACCGACACGGAAATTTAAAGCTTTATAAAAGCTTTAAAGGCTTTATAAAAAACGTAAACAAATGGGTGTTGCAGGGTAGGGGGACGCAAGTTCAATATCTAGTTATTCAGTATTTTATGACTAGAGTTAGAAACAAGTCAAATCGGTTTCAGACAAACGAACTTGGAAAAAATAATTCCTTCATTGAAAGCAGGTCGTTTGTACGTTTATCAAGTTCGCCATCTGTGTTAACAGCTATAGGTCTTCGTGTACTCCGAATTGAACCACCAGATGTCGCATTATCTGACTTTTCCAATCGTCAATAGAGTTCATCGCCGTCACTTTGAAACAAACTTCCTTGTCTCGTAAGCTTACAGGCCCACCCTTTGCAACCATATCAATATTTTCATACCAAGCAAACGGATTCCGCAAAATTTAGAACAATAGGTGCAAACGAGATAGTTACGCGAAAAACTTTATTCGAACAACAAATTTTGAAACGCAACGTGACGTGACGTTTCACTATCCACTCCCTCCATTGTTAAAACAAACTCCCCTAGCGATCGTGACGTCACTGATAAATCACATTTCCCCTGATTCACTGATTGGAACTGTCAAAGTAACAAAACGCGAAAGTCCGCAAATAAAGGAAAACAAACCAACGAAAAAGAATCTTTTTACAAATCAGTGACGAATTGGCATCCCGGAATTTCCATAATTTCCTCTAATTACTGGTTTTTCTTCGCCAGAACATGAAGAAAATTCCACTCCTATCGAATATTTTCGCCCGATCCCGGCCCACTACTGGAGCACTAGAAACAGATGCATTACCCGTTGATGATCCACCAGACAATGGGTCTACACTCTTGCACAACACCAGCAATAACACATCACTCAATTCGGGCGACTTAAATGCAGCCCTTCAGCTGCAGGATCAAATTAACGAGAGTGCAGATCTCTCCATGGTACGAGCAAATTCACAGACCGAAGTAGTGGAGTCACCAGGCCCTGGCACCACTTCGGTCACCAACAATCAAATGGCTGTGCACAACACTCAGGGGCAGGTGGTGATGCAATTTTCGAATATCAACGGGCTGCACTTCGGATCGGTGTATAACATCAGTGGTGAATTGAATCAACCTGCTAGTGAAGCCAGCACCACTTCGGGAACGTCGCGTATGGGGCGGCCCCGACGAACGACCACCATCGAGGCAATGATGAAGTCGTCCGAGGAGCTCAATCACAGAATGATGGACGTTATATCGACGCACTTAGGCGAAGGCTGGAAGAAAGTGCTGAGGGACCTGGGCCTAACAGACGGACAGATCGAGCAGGCAGTCATAGACCATCAGATACACGGTGGAATCAGAGAGGTTAGTAGTTTTGCTAACCATTCCTATCGGAACTTGTGTCGAACACATAATTAAATTTAGCAAAGGTTATCGCCAAATGAATCTAAAGTTTCGTTCATCACCAAGACTCATAACGATCAGTTAGACAGCCAGTGGCTTAAAGTCTCGTGTGGTTTGAAGTATTGTTCACAGTTTTTATCTGCTGGAAACGTGAGGCATCAGTAATAAAAATGTAACAAAGAAATATTTCAACATTTCGGCTGCACCGAATTAATTTGTTCGTCACCAATTTATTGGACTGAGAGACAAAACGAAATATTGCAAAAAGACTTCCGGTGTATTGGGACTTTTTTATTTCCAACGAAGTGTCACCTTTGAATACGCGATCAATAAGGTGGTTTTATTTTATTTCCTGATCTTAATCATAAAAAACGAAAATGATTTTAAATTTTGAATGGATAGATACGACGAATGATCAGTCCTATATCTCTGCATTTCTTTAGTATACAGAAATTTTTAAGGGACATTCCTATACTTAATAGATATTTTAGAGTCCACAATCAATTGTGTTGTTGACTGTATGACCACGATAATCTCTACAATACATACGACCTTGACTGCACACATTCATTTATTCCATTGACTAGTTAAGAGAACAGAAATCTTAAGATATTGAGTCGGTTAACTCTAATGCATGCCGTACACCCGGCAATAATTTCTATTTAGTTTGTTTTGTCGATAAAGCTAGTCTTCGTCATGTCTGCAGGAGTTCCTCTTTAAGGCAATAAGAATAAAAGCTAAAACTAATCCTATCTAATGGACGAATTACAGTCGGCCTCGCTATCATACAACCTGAATTATAAGACCCTCGTCACTGAACTGTTTTGCTTCAAGATTTAATCCGGATTTCTTAAGAAAAACTCGAAAAAAATTTCGAGACATAGGTGTGGGCAATATAATCAAAATAAAGCATATGGCGCCAACTTGATTCGAACTAGGATATATATTTTGACATTCTGAGATTGTAGTAGAAAAGAAGCAAAGAAGATGTCTGTATTATTATCTGTTAAAAGAGTCTACAGAACAAGTGGGATTTGTTTGGCGTTTTTTCTGTAAGAAGTGTCTGTTGGAAAAGTCAACGGTTTTGAGAGTCGAAGATTCCGGGACAACCTTATGGATGGAATAGCCCCACCACTGGAAAACTGCTCACAGAATAAATTCGATTCGTTTTATTCGGGATCAACATCTTTGTTTAACCTAAGGTTAACTTCGCATTGAAAACCTGCTCTGATTTTTTTATAGTCATAATAATTGATTAAGCCATGGCCATGTCCGTCCATCATTCTGGATGTGTAAAGTCTTTTGATTGAGTTAAAGTTTTGAAACTTAGGTCCCGTTTTGCAGTGCTGAGTTAAGCCCAGCTTAGACCAATATCTGGTAATCCCGGAACAAAACGAATCTGGAGTTAACTCAGCGAGCAGATTTCCAGTGCAGAATCAACCTAAATAAAGCAAAATTATTGACACTCCCAACTATACTGTCGTCAAAACGATTAAACGAAACTATATCCTTTAAAGATTGCTTTTTGTAACATCACAATAGCATCGTTTAGTCGAATGGTTCGTCGTCTTCAATTCCAACAGTTCCAATTGAAAAGTACTGCAAAAGTCAAAATAATAAAAGAAAGCGTCAAGCAACGCGAATTGCCATTTGAAAATCCGTTATTTATTTTTCAAAGCATGTTAAAGGACTCGCAAAAGAAGTTAATATACCAAAGAATATAGAGTGAACTCAAATCTGCAACCAATATTTACCTAGGAAGTTCGTTTTCTTAGGTATTTAACTCGAAAGTTGAAGTGAGAAGTGACGTTTCCCGAAACTTTAAAATTAAATTTTCGAGGCAACATGATGCCCGGTAAACCGCACAGTGGTTTCGAATTATTTTGGTTTTTTTTTTTTTAATTTTTATCACCACATTATTGATGATAGTAAGTTCAGCGTAAAACTTATGATTATGTCTCAGTTTCTAAGCAAAAAACAAAAGCTTTTAGCATTCAAATCGAGAAAATATAACAAAAAATTACAAAACGATCGCAAAATTGCTATCACTCTATCGAATCGCTTGATCTGACACTTAATTTAGTTTGGGGAAACAAGCAAAAACGACGCTCGTTCAATCGTTTGAGTGATTATTTTATTTTAGTGTTTAAATGAAGTAGTGCAATCCTCGAAACGACGTCGTTCAATCGTTTTTGCCTTAAGCGATTAGAGCCCGGGTGGGGTGCCGTGGCGTAGTGGTTAGTGTGTGTGCTTACTACGCCGGAGGTCTGGGTTCGAATCCTGCCATCGTCACCTGAAAAAAAAAAGACTTGTTCCTTTTCACGGAACCCCACCTCCGCGAGGGTTTGACAAGCCCTCCGAGAGTATTAATTGTCTTGAAAAACTTCTCAAAGTGCCGTTCGGATTCGGCAAAAAATTGTAGGTCCCCTTGTATGTAAAGAAATTAACACACCAGCATACATTGTTGAGAAGTTGGCCCTGGTTCACCTCGAGCTGTTGTGCCACTCTATTTATTATTTATTTATTTGATTAGAGCCCAGGCAAAGAAGTTTGAGTTGCTCAAATAAAGAAGCTTGAGTTGCTCAAATAAATGAACTGCCATTTCACATAGAAAAAACAGGCAAGGAAGTTCGAACTGGTTTACTGAACCGGTACTAAGCCGAGAATAACCTCGGCTCAAAATTGACTAAAAAACTAATTTCTGGGGTTAAATTGGGGCTATTCACAAAAATAACAGTAATTATTCAAGTTAATCCTCCTCAGGCAAGTAGTTTCATTATTTTATAGAGACAGAGACACGCGGTGACAGAAAAACGTGCGACAAGAAACCCATTTTTTTAAAGATTTCTTTTCAATAATTTAGATTATTTTTTCAAATACCGTTTTATTTTTCTCAAAATAATTTTCAAAAATCATGAGTTAGCAATGGCCATTTTTTCTCGATACACTGGGCACATGTTTTTTAGTCAGCGGTAATAAGAGGGGATTTTTTTTAACTTGCCTTAAAAAGCATCTTAGAAAGCGTCAAAAAAAATTTGATAAACGAAAACAACATAATACTATGTCTCCACTGACAATGAAAAGATTAAAAGAAGATTAGCGGGAGACGATTAAAAATAAATCCCAAAGTGGCTCCATCGGACAAATATAAGATTAATTTGACACGAAAACTCTGTTAATTCAACTTCGCTATTTAGAATTCAACACTTTATTTAAATTCGATCACTTTTTACTTTACCACCGATTTTTACAAATATAATTGTCTCGTTCGAGCCTAATATCCGTGTATTTATATAAATTCACCATGTTCTCGACGGTTCGACAATAGTAATTTTCCATTGAATTCCATGGAATTCGCGCGGAAGTTCGATATCGAATTCGAACCTCGAACGGTAGTTTGCTGTCAGATGACTGGAATGACAGTTCGTAGGGTGAATCGATGGGTGCATTCAGCGACACATGTAAAAAATAAAATAAATAGAGTGGCGCAATAGCTCGAGGTGAAGCAGGGCCAACTTCTCAACAATGTATGCTGGTGTGTTAATTTCTTTACATACAAGGGGACCTACAATTTTTTTGCCGAATCCGAACGGCACTTTGAGAAGTTTTTCAAGACAATTAATACTCTCGGAGGGCTTGTCAAACCCTCGCGGAGGTGGGGACCGTGAAAAAGAACAAGTCTGTTTTTTCAGGTGACGATGGCAGGATTCGAACCCAGACCTCCGGCGTAGTAAGCACACACACTAACCACTACGCCACGGCACCCAGCGACACATGTATGTTGGTTTATTTCTTGTCTCTACATAACAATAGTATTCGAGCAAAGTCTCAGAATCTGCTTCAAAGTTTTCTTTAGCTTTCCTGATAGTCGTGGGGAAAAACATTTTAGTCACATTTAACATTAAAATGTTTAACCAAAATTTTATTTAAGCCTTTGTTAATGTTCTGGTTGCTTTATACGTTTGCCCATTTTTTTGGTAAAAGTGATTAAAAAGTTAGGAATGACCTAAAACACGCTGCAAACGGACCCATATTTCCCATTCCTTATTTTTAAAATTTTTTTAAATATTTTGTAATATGTAATTCGATTTTATTATGAAAATTCTATTTATTTTTAGTGTGACTTGTAATTTTATACTGTTAAACTTTTTAATATAAGAGTCTATCAAAACTCAAAATGTAATTAAACCGTTATATGTGTAGAAACCTTGTATGTGAAGAAATAAACACACACAGCATAGATTGTTGAGAATGTTGGCCCTGGTTCACCTCGAGCTGTTGCGCTACTCTAGTTTTTTTGATATGCGTAAAAAAATTGCCCCTAAATGCGTTCTTCTTATTTTACATATTTTTTTAAGAACACCTGTGAATTGTGGCGTCAATTGAGAAGCTAAAAAGCCTTACCATATCAATTCCAAACCTACTTGCAGATGTACTAAAAAAAATCAGCCAAATTTAGAAAAATCGTTAAAACTGCATTAAAAAAATTGAAATGAACTTTTCTTTTCATAATCGAATTTCCATTACTGTATTTCTTGTTCTTCGTTTCTTTCGGTGGTCATTTGCCGTGCTTTATGAAAACAAGTTCATATACCAATTTTTTGTTGGCAAATAATTTCACCGTTTTTCCAATTCAGAAACATATGTCCTTTGATTTGATTTTATTGTTCAAAAAAAGAATTGTTTTTAATAATACGTCATAAGCCTTCAACGGTTCAGTATTGAATATTTAGGCTCAACGGGTCAATATTTAATTTTTAACTTTTTTTTTATGTTTAAGTCCACTGCAAATTAGGAAAACCTAAATTTTAATTAAATATGTGCATTCCTTCTCTTAGGTTATCTACCAGCTGCTTTTGGGCTGGGTCCGAAATGCCGAAGATGGTGAAGCAACATTAGCTGTCATAACTCAACTCCTATGGAAATCTGGCCACCGAGAATGCGTCAACAAAATGAAAGAAGCCTGGAAACAAGAAAATTTTACACGGAAAACATAACGTTCAAGTGTTTCGTGCTATAAACAAGTTGTCACAAAGCAAATTCCTATCAAATACTTAATCAAAATATTGTTAAATATTAAATCGTTTACACAAAAAAAAAAAAACACATCCGTGCGTGTTTTATGCTTTGATATATTGTTGTAAATTGCATTTAAAGTACTGTTTATTTTTTTTTTTCCTTTTTAAAGTTGCAATGTTGTTTAAACTGAAAATATATTTGATATGTGATTTTGTTGTATTCGAAATACAAAATTTTATATTTTTAATAAAAGAACTGTTGTAAAAAAAGCAAAAGAATTTTTTTATAGTTATTTTTTTCCAGCAATTTTTATCGTTTAGCAACGTATTAAATGCTACCAATTGACAAAAACAAAGACTCGTGTCCTCAAATCACCGATATAAACCTGCGAATTTATTAACTGTTCGCAGATTTTGACTTTTAGACGGTATTCACAAGGAAGCCTTGGCTACGCACGAGTCTTAATGCGCTCTAAACAAAAAAAATAAGCACTCAGAAAACGAAGAAAAAACAATCACCCCAATTACGCAAGTCGTATTCGAGAGTCACATACGAGCTTGCTCGTATTTCGTTATTATGAAACTGAAAGTCACTACGAACATACTCGTATGCTAATGAGTTTCATGTCAAAAAGAAAAACGCATACCATCGCGTGCGGTATCCGGTCCACATCGGTAATTATGCAAGTCGTATTTAGTCGTTTTTTTAACGGATCTAGTCGTGTTTTCTTCACTTGAGATTTTAAAAGTGATTTCAAGTGAACCTCATCAAAAACATGAAAAACAACCGATTTTTTTAAATGTTTTTATATCGATATGTTACTGGACATTTTTTTTAAAATATTTGAAAACATTGGTTGTGGTATTGCTAAAGTAAAATAGTTTTCAGCGCTTGTTTGATATGCTCCTTAACCGAAGAAATAGAGCACAGCCAGCAACTTCAAAATTGGCGCCACTGACGTTGTGTGTACTCTTTTCACAATGGTCTTACTTCTTCCAAAAGTTGTGTTATTGTATTTTTGGGAAGTCGAAAAAAAATAATAAAACTGCGATTAATTTTTTGAGTCGGAAATTGGTTTGAAATTTTAACTTTAAAAACACACCATGCATTCGGCAAATTTAGTGAAATAAACTATCTCTGGTGGCTCTGTGAATACTTGCCAACCGTTGTGTTGGTTCCTCCGCATTAATGCGGTCATCAAAAAATAGATCGATTGAATTGATTCTCCTTTTTCGTTGTTCAATTTGATATCTTACATAAATCACCGCACCTTTCAAGTTTGCTCTAATTTTTTATCTGAAATTTTGACACTACTTGTGCATTTGAAGTGCGATGAAACGCGTTGCTGCCCGGCTGCATCTGTGATGGAGTCGTATTCAACGCATACGACTTGCATGATGGCAAAGCAAATACGGTACGATACGAGTACGAGTCGAGGTGACATTTTGTCTACGACTTGCGTAATCGCGGTGAATGTTTTCAAAAAAAAAAAAATATTTTTTTCAGGAAATTTAATTTCAAAGTAAATTCAAAGCTGGCGCGAGGTATCGTACCGTCGCGAAAACGAAGCCCAAGCTTGGTTGCGAGGCTGACTTCAATTCGCAGCCAGTTATTTAGGTCGCATTAAGTTTAAGCGCTCACTGCTAAATTGATGGATCATAAAGAAGATCCATAGAATGTGGCCAAATGACAGTGTTTTGTATACATTGGGCGCCATTTGTAAAATAAGTTAAATTCAATTTTATTTATTTTTATTTACATAGGTATAAAATGAGATGCTATTATATTTTATTCATAAATAAGTTACTTTTATGTTCTATTTTATATACATTCTCTCATACGAATAAATAGCTTTTGTTGTCCGTTATGTTTTTATTTTTTTCCAATGGATTATGTTCTAAATTCCAAGTTTTATCTCAGACCTCAACCATCCCCGAAAAATTGCGCACGTTCACTATTGTTTTTTTTTTTTTTTTTTTAATATCAGTCGGTGCATTCAATTTATTTCACCTGTATCTGGGAGTTTCCACAAAAAGGTGATCTCTTTTTAAACCTAATCCTATAAGCAATTCGGTACTCGTCCTCGGATGGTCAAGCCATTTACAGATCGGTTACCGACTTTCTTCTCACGTATTTGGCGAAGTAATCGGGTCGCCAGCACTTGCACGAGCCAGGAATCAGGAACCAATCGTAGTACAAGCGCACCTGGAAACATCCAATCTCATCTTGACCGTCACAATGTTGATTGGAATCGCTGGGCGTGGTAGTTCCATCTGATGCGGATGCGACGCCTGCTCTCTTTTGCAGGTACTGTTGGTAGGCTTGGAAATCTTGTACAGACGGTGCAGGCGTTGTGGTCGATGGAACTATCGATTCATCAGCGCTTGGATAGAAGATTTCGGCAACAAGGAGACTAACCCAACGTGGTGAGGACAGACAGCCACCGTCGAGGTAGTGGCAGCGTGATTGGATGCAACGTGTCACCTCAACGGTCTGGGTGAAGTATCCTTCGTAGGGAATTTGCACAACGTAGCGCCATGAGCCTTGGTAGTTTTTAGCAAACACTGGAGTGGCGTATTCGACTTTAGCTGGGCAAGGTGTTGGCGGTCCTTCGTACCGGATAGGAGCGATTTCCTCTCGACGTTCGGCTACGGTGGGTTGGGCAGCGGTGGTGTCGCCTTGAATGGCGCGATATAGGGTACAGAAGCTAAGAGACAGGAAAGAACTGATAAGTCAATTGATTTTCCCTAAGTTGGGGAAAACTCACACTCCGCCTCCATCACAGAATTTTCTGGATTGACGCTCTGGTATGGGTTGTTCTGGAGCTTGTGCCATAGTCGGTTGCGCATCGTCGTCGACATTGTAATAACTGAATGCTGGTCCCTGTGTACTACGCCGAGTACGTGTATTAGGATTATATTGCCTGTCGATGTTGTTTTCTACAGGCTCAACTGGATCATCTCGAATGATTTGAGTTACCTTGGGTAAGGTGTCGTCTGCCTTTAAGACTGGCAATGTTTTCGACAGGAATCTTAACGTCTGATTTCGAATGAGCTCACTAGAATGAGGGGTTTTAGCTATACCGTGACGTGTCACATGGGCCGTGAAAAACTTACAAAGGATAGGGTTCCCCAAGAACGTTTTGCTGCAAAGGATTCTTTGGAATTTGCCCTTTGTTTAAATCTCCGCAAATGTTGTTTACGGACACTGATGATTTCTTTCCAGTGACGTCTACACAGTCGATATTGACGTGAGTATATGGTGGGGGACGAACCTTAGGAGGAACGGAATTCGGTGATTCCACGAATGCATAGTACCTAAAGTGGTTAATTTTTATTTAAAATTTTGAGTTTGAAAAAATGGGAATAACTTACCCTTCTGGAGGCTCTTCATACTCAGGTTGAACTTGAGACTTGATACTCAGAAAAAGTAGGCAAAATATCGTCTGCAAAATGAAATAGGGGATCAGTGAGTTTTTTTTAGTTAATTTGAGTTTAAATAATTTGTTTTCCTAAACTTGTTTTGCGGGTAAAGTCTGGGACACACGACGACCGAGAAGCTGACAGCAAATAACCGTACGATTTTTGAGCTGTCGTACTTTAGGGTAGTGTCTTCGGGTCGACGCTTTTCCTGCCCTACACAAAAAGATAAAACTCAAGATGATGAGACAGTTTTGGTCAAGTTCGGGGCTGATACGGCCCACTGGCAACAGGCTCGGATCATCAATATTTCGTAAGACTTATAACAACAAAGTCAATAAAATTAGTAAATAGAAAGTATTTTCCGTATGAAAGTAATGCAGTGATACTCCGATTAGGGAGGGCTAGGAAGCAACACAGATATTTGAGCAACACTTCCGAAAGTGTCACATATTTCTGAAAATTTGCCAAAGTGAAAATATTTGCTTCCACTATTTACATTCAAAAACTTGTTGAAAACTTGCTTAGCAAACAAATTGATTCCACTTGGAACGCAGATACTTGTGTACACAAAACAACGATCCTAAGTGGCAACATTCTTCTATAAGCACTCACTTAAAATACTAAAAATACCTTTTGGATCATAAACAATAAATAAAAAGAAATAAACCAACAATAACCAAAAGGAAAAAAGCAACATTTTGTGTCAGAGAAATTTACGAAAAAAAAAACAAAACTCACAAACGAAAGTCTATTATATTTGCTTCAATTGGGTCACACCGCCACATCAGCCATCCATGGGCATGGAAATGATCTTATCAAGAATAGAAGTTATACAAATCTCTTGAGTCAGAGAATGAAAATAACAAAACCATAAATAAACAATAGATTCTTTCGTTTCATCATTGTCGTCTTTCTTTTGCAATATAACACTCGTTAACATACTTAAAAAATTAAAAACTTGAAAATTGTAAAAGCTTTTTTTTTGGCATGTTAAGTGATGGGGAAAGAAGTTAAAGTCTGACTCTCAAGATCACTTTAGAGATGAAATATTCAACAGAGAATAGAATGTACAGAAGCGAGCTCACTTCTGACTCTTGAAGAGGCTTAAAACGAGAACAAGAGGAAGTAACAATGTTCTTTGAGAGGTCTTTGTAGAAGTGTGTTTTGTTTAGTTTTTTTTTTTTTTAATTAAGTAATCAGATGGATCGTTCTTAGAAAGTGTCAAGATCATACAAACATATACTCAGAATTTGCAACATATCGCCTTTGTATAAGGCGATTGGGAAACACTTTTTAACAAGCTATAAATGCTATCAACATTTAATTGACATTATTTGTTCGGAGTTTGTAGACGGTATCCAGTACTCGTGAACATCTTTTCAGCATAGAATTCTTCTTCTTTAAACTCCAACAAAAACTGCACATAATCGCTTCTTCACGTCAAGGCTGCCCCCTCATCATTGCAAGGCGAATTTCTCTGGCGCATGGAATGCATTTTATCAGTGAAAGTACAAATAAAATAGTAGTTAGGTGCTGTTCTGTCGTTTTTTTTCGAGACTACGCGAACTATGATCTATGAACCATTGGTGTGTGTGTGTGCTCGCTTGGACGTGCTACATCAGGGCACTTTTTGTAGCAATACCCAGTAGTAAGCCGATTAACGAAAGTCTTATTGCAATGCAGCTCATTCCACTTAAGGTGAAAACATCATGATTAGTCTTTCGAGAAGATAAGATTTTAGTTTGGGTCACACCAATGAGCCGCGTCTTTCGAATCTGCAGTGAAATACACCTTGTGCCGGTTTTAATTTTACTTTCTACATTTGCAGCGCCATATACGAGTGAAATCAAGAGGCAGTTGCAGATATGTTGCGATGTAATCTCTTGTCTGTAGACCAAGTACCTACAAACAAAAACACTAAAAAATACAAAATCTTGAAGATAAGCATCAAAGGATGGCCACAAAACCACAAGAAAGAAAAGGCTTTTAGTTTATGTGTTGACTGTCATCCATCAATTTAAGGACGGCTGTGGAGACAGAGCTTGTTTAAGGCTCAGGTCCACCCCGGACTGTAGCACCATCTTAAGTAAGTATAAGTAACCCGGCTTCCCGGCTTTCCGGCTTCTAAGACATGAGTTCCGAAATTTTTATACAGGTTAACTTTTTCTTATTGATATGTATTGGGAATGCCTAGCTTAATGGTGTGTTTCGGTTTGACTTAATAAAATCAAAATTATTTTCTAAATATTTCCAAAAAAAACGGTCCTTCGTTGAAACCCAGATTTTTAGCAGAGAAGAAACTGACGTTTCCAAAATTTAAGGCATAAAATTTTTTGTCTCCCGAGCTAAAGAAAAACCTTTAGACGTTGTTGGTGAATAAGACTTGTATAGGGGTTAAGTTGGAACTACCACCCGCATTATATTTTATATGCCACCAAAAACAATCCAAAAAGATTGGGTTTTCTAAAGGAATGCAAGACATATTTTACTCTGATCTGGCTTACACTTGAAGTAGTGTCTTATGAGTGAGCAGGTGCACAAAAGAATATGCCTTGCACTATGCCTAGAAGAATGCATCCAAAAACTAGTGTTAAAAGTGTGGATCGCAAATGTATCCTGTTTTTCATTGTGGTATTGCTTTTTCAGCTGCATTCAACTCCTTAAAGCTTAAAGAATTGAACTGCACTACCACACCCGAAGGAGTACCGAATCAATTCAATGCTTCAAGCTCTATTTCGGACGGCCCACACTGCCACGTTGTATTGGAGTGGAGCTTCTCGTAAAGCATAAAGTTTATGGAACCAGAGTTCACCCGATGTTCAAAAGCAATGAACATAACCAGCGAGTAATTATTTACAACCCGGCCATATTTGAATTTTACCCGGGGAGAAAAGGAAGTGAAAGAGGGAAGCTGCATTTCTGAACAAGCTGACAATCGGCAGACCCTAGCCTGGATTACAGATGCCGACAAAAAAGCTCATTTTGAGACAGATGATTTGGGATTTTCTTTTTTTTATCAAAACAAATAAATACTATGTCTTCACCGAGCACTCATCCGGGATTAATATAAATCTTTATTAAATCGTATACAAATCACGAGATTTACTCTTTAATTTTATAAATCCTCTCATAAATCCCATTCACCCTATTCACAAACCTATTTGCTGCACCTTTGCAACAGTTTGAGAATAAAAAAAGGAAACTGAAACCGTCCCTGTGCGACAGATCTGTCACAAGTAAGTTTTCTATTGTGATTTTTACAGAGGAAATCGTTTTTCGCTCCTGGGAAATGATATCGCCACTCGCTTTTGAGAGCCAAAATGACAGAAACAGAGTTTTCGTGTCAAATTAATCGTATGTTTGTCCGATGGAGCCACTTTGGGATTTATTTTTAATCGTCTGCCGCTAATCTTATCTTTCAATTGTCGGTGGAGACATAGTATAAAGTTGGTCCAAGACTTCTGAATGCAATCATGCGTGTTAGCCATTTAACGCCTTCTTCACCCATTGACTTCAGTATTTCTGGTCGGATGTCATCAACTCTAGCACAGAGCAGACGTGCAAACTATTAAAGATTTAATCGCAAGAGTTCTCCGCCCTAATCTCGTTATCAGTGGGATTGCTATCTTCAGTACCCTGTTGAGAGATTGAACAGCTCCGAAAAGTGTTCGCTGCATCTGCGTTAGGAATCGTTCTCATTTGAAAAAGTTTACCGTCATTGGATTTAACCTCTTGCACGATGTTAAACGCCTTTCCTTTGAGACGGCAAATAGTCTGCCGAGGCAAGAGGTTGCAGCATATTGCTAATCGTGACACACTGCAACCTTTTGCCGAACTTTTTCCATGCCTGTCTTTTCGCTTTTCTGACTGCCAGATGGGAAGTTCTTCGCGACTCATTGTACCGGGCTCGGGAACTTGAGTTTTTACATTGATTCCACACAGCAAAAGAGAGCATCTTTTCCTCTCTGATGGCTTCTTGAACTTCAGGAGTTTTAAACCACGCAGTTTACTTTTCCACCACCAGCCGCCACACCAAGCCGTTTCATACCGCAAACATTTCTTGCAGAGGCAATGACTGGGAAATGAAAAGAGCTGCCATTCTTTTTCTACATTTAAAGTTGAAATTTGTTTCAAACTTCTTCGAAACATGCCGTGCAAGCAAACTGTTCTCTGTTACTAGAGTCAGCATCCTGTAACCTTCCAACCGTGTGCGGGTTACCAGTTTTGATTTTCACCTGTGTGGTAAGGGAACACGATCGCTAAAAGGCAATTTGCAAAACACAAAGTGGTGATAGTGCTGACAGCTTAGCTCCTCTCAAAACGCACCATGACAAATCTTTTTTTGAACACACATTAGAACCACAATGAAATCAATTTGAAATCTGGCGTTGACGTCTTTGTGTGGGAAAGGGTGTTCATTATGGACAAGCTCCAGCAGAAGCCCAACAAATTGCCTCCGTTCCTGTTTTAATCCGGGTCACAGTGCCTCCCAATCACACTCTTCCAAGTTGTCCATACCAACATGATCATTGAAGTCACCCAAAAGGAGAAAGAAGTCGATTTTTGCCACTCTTTTCAAGACAACATCAGCTTCTTCCAAGAAGGCCGCATACTCTCGTATTGGTGCATACACCTAAACTATACGATAACACCTCAACTAAACTAAGATCATATCCTCCCCAACAACGTAATAAACTCCAATGATTTTTCCGACAGGAAGAGCCTCCACCCATCAGTGAAGTTATTTGCTCCGAATCCTTTCCACTCAGTTGAGGAGATGGCAGGAGCATCGAATTGATACTTTTTAACTTCCTCAACAATTTCAAGTTCCTTCTCTGTTAGTGGTGAGATATTCGATGTGCCAATTTTAAGTTGATGCCGTTGTCGATTTCTAGAATGACCACTTAAGCCCTTATTTGAACTTAGTGCTGTATCCCTCCGCCACCAGTAATGGATAGGGTCACCATTGCCGTTCTGCTCGTAACTTCTTCGCGTAAAACCTTCTTTGGATGCCGAGCGTGACATACCAACCGCTCACATGCTCTTACCCTTCAGGCCTAACTCCAAAGGGTGGCGTGGATTACCATTATCAGAAAATATCCGAGGCTGTTTCTTCTTTATGATTCAGTTTTCTCGGACGAAAAAGGATCTGGAACTTCCTCTGCAAGACACAAGTCATCAATCATGCCAGAGGATATGTTAAAGGAAATACCATACACTGTTATTATTCACTGTTAGCAAAGACCGTATAAGTACCAGTTTTTTGAAACTTATTGAATTAAAAACTAACACAGTGAAATGAGTATTTGCGAATTTTCAAAGCAAAAATTTGCTAATAATCAACACTTTCTTCAGTATGGATTTTCCCCGCAAAAATTCTACATAATCTTGAAATAAAAAAACAACCTCGAAGCTCTGAATTCTCTCTCTCATATTTACAGTGTACACACCCTTAGCACTTAAAACACTTTCACGCGATTATTGGTTTTGCAAATGTCAGTCATAAATATTGCTCAGACCCAAGTCTTAATGTTATTTTCTCTTTCAATCCCTGCACAACAAGAATACAAATTTCCATCCAATGACGTTACTCGACAAGAACCAAGCGAGAGACTCTTGTAACACATTCCCAAACGCAATTAACCTGATTCCAACGGTATAATTCGAAGCGTTCCAAAAATTAATATTAAACAACTAAGTGAATATTAATTTCAACATAAATTTTGCCAAAGCATTATTCACTCCGATTTGCATTCTATTAAAATTCTAAATCAAAGAATCAACAAAGAAATTCTTTAAGGTAATTTCCGTGAAACAGCAAAATCCGTGGGTGAAATAATAAATATTCAGCGCCACTCTGTGGCATGAAATTCAAATAAATACCAACCGAATATGGGTCAATGTTTTTGAGGTCAATTTTAATGAGGTTTGTTTGTTTATTCATCCAAAGAAATGCCTGCTATGTGGGCTTCAAGAGACGACAATAACGGACGTAACCACTTGCGCGCGATACGCTGCTTATTCCAATTTCTTTTCATTAGTGCGCGCACCCAAATGTTTCGCTTTTTCCAGCGATCTTATTCTGTTTGCGTATGACTCTGTTACATGCCGTCCACCAACCAATTATAGCAATTAGAAAAGAAACCAAAAAGGTGGCCTCATACCTCATATAACTGTGCTATGCAAAGTCCAAGAACTAGTCAAGCGAAATGTAGCTCGATTCTAATGAAATCTTTCGCTAGCGATAAGAGGTAATGGGTCTGGTAAAATGTTGGCAAAATAAAACGAAAGAGTTGACGTGCGAACTGGAAATTGAGTTTCACCAAAATGTCTGAGAACTTACCACAACTAATGGATAATCCATTTTGACTTCGAAATCCTTTAGGTTTCGTCTATTTTTTTTCACCGTTATCACTAAAACACCACACTAAGCTTTGCTACTCAAATGTGTGAAGAAAAAAACAACTAAAAGTTTTCAAAATTTCCACTAAACTCATCTACCACGCACCGCAAGTAGAACGCTTCGCCTCAACTCTTTGAAATGAACTAAAAACTAAAAGACAATGATCCCAACATTGGAGCTTCGTTGCTCTTCCACGGCTACCACTCCGCAGTCACTTCGCATTGGCAAACGACGACAACTACATCATCGTTATGATGATCATCGCCACCGCACGGTTTCAACAGCACTCAGCGCTTTGAAACCATTGATCCGATATATTCCTTCTTGTCCAAGTCATGTCTTTGGCATGCACCCTTTCCCCCAAAATGACTGTATACACGCTGAAAAGAAAGAGTTCAAGAATGTTTTTCAATTTTGCTTCGTCTCTTCTCCATTTCGTTTCGTTTTCTTTCGAAGCTACCGACTGATCTGAGAAAGCCATGGGCACCTCAATGGAGTTATGTGCATATGTTATGGTTAGGAATAGGAATAGAAAAACAGATTTCCGACGAACCGATATAATCACGGCAAGCTTATAGATCCCCTTGGGTTGGTAAAAGTATAGCAGTGAACATATGCTTTTCAGCGCCAATTATATTGACCATTCCTTCTGCGAAATTCCGCGCACACTCAAGATCGCCGCGCATCACATTTTTTTTAGAGAATAAGATCAAAGTCAGTGTCTGGTTGGTCGGGTTTTGTAAAAAAAGAAACAAGGAACATCAACAACATGTTGTACGTACATGACATTATGTAACGGTTTTAGTTTATTAACAAGATGCATCTAATAAATGTTAGCCATAGCTGGCAGCGACTCGTTAACTAAAGTGTGGTAACACATTCATTGCTGATTCTTCACGCATAAAAGAAAGTTCTCTCTACTAGAACGCGGCATAACTACTCGTCGTCGTTCGAGGTGACTTAACACCTGTAGTTATATGGTCTGGTTTGATGATGGCACTGGGCGGCATGCACAAATAATCACAGAATATTATGCGATAAAATAAAATTTAATATTTCTTGATGCGCCTGTTTGGACAGCAACCGGTGACGATGTTTCAGTTTTGCATTCTTAAAAAATATAGTTTGTCGTTTAATGGCTGATAGTAGGCCGTACTGCGCGCAACAGAAATGGAACACCGCTAGATTTGGAAATTCGTGCTGGAATGGACTCTGAATGCGGAATGGCGAAAGAGGTTTCTCAAGCTGACCTTGTCAGCGCTGAAAGCGATATAGATTAGATTTGTACCGTTTAGAATTTCCATAAATAAGCAGGCTACGAGAGGCCTTTTTTTGTAAAATGTCATTAGGATGGTGACAAGGGGTAAGGCGCATTGAGGAAAAATATTAGGGCATTGGGTAGACCGGAACACAGCATAATTTATGCAGAACGTGGCCGAGTTTAGATGCGCTAGCAGACTATGTTCGATCTAATCGTAGATATAATTTGGAGCAATCAGGTGAAAGCCTAAAAAACTATTTCACTTATTCTATGTATGAGGCAGCAAGTTATCAAGAATAAAGTTGCTATTTGTCACACCAATGTGGATGGAGTAACTTTTAACCGACACATCGTAAGCTCAGACGCCATAGTAATATTACAACCGTTTAAATAATTCCTATCTGGTTCTGGTTAGAAGAAGTTTTGTTACTCAAACTTTCCCTCTTTGTTTAATGTTCAAATTTCATAACATCAAGCTTCGAAGTGTTGCTTTCAATAGGCAGAACAATGCCTGAGTACATACAATGGACAACAGTTTGTTTATTTTTTTTTTTTTTCTTATTATAAATTTAACGGTAATCGGATTAAACTTCGTGCTTTTATTCACAACAAAAGAGGCGAAAAGTCTTTACAAAACTTGCAAACTTTATTTTTTGCTATCCGGTAAAAATTAACGAGTTCGTTGGCTGTTTTCTCTGCTGACAAGAGAATAAAAATATACCAAATTAATATGTGGAAACAGAGACGTAGTTGCTTTCTTAGGCGCCTGGGAACGAGCGGATAGGGGCGCTCAAGTTTTTTTTAATCCTTCTGTGGGCTGTGGTTTTTGTGAATACTGTGGTGATTCTTAAGGCATATTCGCACAGCGCTAGTGGAAAGAATCAAAGGTGGAACAGGCTTGTAGTTTTAACCAGTTGCGTTGTTATGACTGCGGAACAACCTCAAATAGAAGACACTTCCAAATACATGCTATTCTGCCTATAAAAGAACAAGGTGTAATGCGCCCTCGAGTATTGCAAGTTATTTGCAGGTGGAGTGCTAAAAATATTATTCTTTATTTTTCTTGATTCAATATATTTTGTAAACAGGCAATTCATTGAGGTTTTCATGACCTAGGGAAGAAAATGAAGTTTTTGGTAATATTTTCAAAAGAACAATGGCCTTTTACTTAGAAAACGCAGGTACATGCAGAACAGAAAGAAAAGGAGGTGGTTTTTTTTTCAATTTGGAGTAAACTTTCCGAGAAATCGGGTTTTTAAAGATATAACATGGTTGGGCATGTTCGACACTGTGGGCGGTCCAATTTTTGCCTTCTTAGAGGTCTTGGGCCATTATTGCTCTATGCCAAAATTTCAATTCCTTACGCCTTGTCTAACATGACCAAAAGGCATTTCGAAAGATAATTTGAAATAGAGGTTGTCACTTTGTCTGTACAAAATAAGAACCAAGATAAACTCCAAGTTTGAGCGTCCTTGCTCAATTTTAAAGACCTAAAAACTTCACACATATGGACAGACGGACAGATGGACGGACATGGCTTAATCATATCTTTGAAAGGTCTTGGGGGTCTACGGTGATTATTTCACTGTGTTACAAACTATGCATTAAAATTAATATACCCTCGGTCAAGTATAAAAAGGCAACCGAAAAAAAGCAAGTTAATATAGACCAATTTCTCTTCTCACAAACTTCTCTAAATTGTTTGAAAGGCTCATTAAAAATTTGGCGCATTCTTAAACAAAACTGTGTTTTTAAGTGGGAAACAATTTAGTTTTCGGGAAGGTATGTCAATCGAAAATGAAATCTTGAAATTAAGTAGTGAATTATATTCAGGTTTTAATAGCAATAAAAAAAAACTTTAAAACGTTATTTGTAGATATGACCAAGGCATTTGTCCAGTGACATGACAATGGTCACTGGTGTACCACAAGGCTCAGTCCGGGGGCCATTGTTATTTCTTATTTATGTAAATTCCACTTTTGAACAAAATTTCTGTAGTAATATTATGGCTTTTGCTGACGTCATGGCTTTTACATACCTAACTAAGCAAAAATTTT
Source organism: Neoascia interrupta (assembly GCA_947623515.1). Taxonomy (NCBI): domain Eukaryota; kingdom Metazoa; phylum Arthropoda; class Insecta; order Diptera; family Syrphidae; genus Neoascia; species Neoascia interrupta. Next base: position 32,191,352 of record OX392462.1, on the reverse strand, counting down.
TATAAATCCGTAATAAAACTACAGAGGGAACAACAAATTTTGAGACAGTGGTTTGCGAAGCATAAACTTCTTATAAGTGAAAACACAAAGATTATGGGGTGCAGTCATCCAAATGTAGAAAAACTGCCTAGTTTTCCACATGTGAAAAACTAAGCTTGTAGAAAGTTCTTAACAATTTCTACATCCGAAGCGGTTTCACATCCACGATCAAAAGTTCCAATGTATATGATTAAAGAGTGAATTCTAAAAATCTTGTAAATGTGCCAACATCCAAAAAGACACACTGCTCGAAATTTTTTACCATCACAGCGCCTAAGCTTTTTAACAAATTGTCACACAATGTAAGAGGAACAATTGTATGTAAAATCTTTTTAAACAAATTAAAAAAATTGCTTTTCAAAATAGATAGCCCTCAAGTCAAAAACCAGCTTGCTGTTCTTGTGTAGAAAAAATATAAACTCCTGTTTTGTCAAATTTGTAAAGTTTTTTTTCGTAACTTTTGCTCTTTCGCTCATTGATTTGTTTAATTATTTTGTATATCAATCCTATACTTGTCTATTTTTACAAAAAAAAAAAAAAACCTTTTATTATGAATTTGGTATTTTATGAAGTTATTGCGTTTTACATTATACTTGTAATTAGAGTATTAGGTTTTTGAGGATCATCCACCACAAATCTTACATAGCTACGGAATAAGATCCCCTTAATCTTTTTATTTTACAAAATGCATCTTTTGAACTTTGTAATTTATTAAAATTTTGTAATTTTTTTCGTAATCAAGGGTATATGATTACCCTTAAAATGCGTAGCACATCGCGGAAAGTATTTGGGGACAGAGAAGATAGAAGAAGAAAGTAATTCTCCATCCAAAATAAACGCTGATGAGCCAAACATGAAACCTCTGAACAGAAACATCAAAGCTTATCCCCGAAAGTGTTATGCCTTTACGGAGAAAAGCAATAGTATAACCAGCAGAATATTTTATAAAAACATCTTTTATTATTAAAATAGATTATAAAAACATCTGGCATCCAATTGTTGTCCATTCTATTTGCATATTGGAAAAGAAAAAGGTGTTTTGTATTCGGCCAAACCCAACCTGGGTACAGTAGACCAGGAAGCCGCTCATTTCGAACCAGACGCTTCTGGATTATTCGTTTGTTGCTCGTTTTAGTCCGCCCCGGATATTTTTCATACCGGTACCCACCATACCTAGTGAGCTTTCCCCTATCCGCCACCTGGGGATTTGAGGACCAGCAACCTCAGAAGGACAGGGTAATTATTTGGTAAAAGAAAAAAGTAGAAAAAAAAGAAAGAGAGAAAAAAACTTATGTATCCATCGGGCACTAATCCGCGATTAATATAAATCTTCATTATATTTTCTATAAATCACGCGATTTACCATATAAATTTAAATCCTGTACGCAAGGGATTAAAAACAAATCCTTTCATAAATTCCTTTCACCCTATTCACAAATTTATTTTATGCACCTTTTTAATAAAGTTTGAGAATCGAAAAGGAAACTGAAACTGTCTCTGTACGACATATCTGTCACAAATACGTTTTCTAGAAGGATTTCTACAACGGAAATCTTTTTTTTTGCTCCTGGGAAATGACATGGCTACTCTCTTTTGAGAACCAATATGACAAAAAAAGAATGCGCGTGTCAAATTATTCTTATATTTGTCTCCTATTCATCTCTTATTGTTGTCGGTGGAGACATAGTATAAGACTAAAAATATGTTAGCCTCGATTTTTGATTTTTTTTTTAGGTCACGATTTAGGGGATATGAGTTTGAGTACCCTATGCGAAGCACATCGCGAGCGGAAATAGTTTCAGGATAGAAGAGATAGAAAAGAAAAGAAATTCCCGACAAACTGATTTCAAACAAAATCCTGCACATAAACACCAATTGCTTTCAAAATAATCACAACTCAACTTAACCGCCTTCGTCCAACATGGATTTTCTTCTTCAACTCTTAAAATAAAAACTTTAGGTACATTGTTGTGCTAATACAATGTAGTTTTTTTTATAAGTATAACTTTTTCTTACAGAAAATATGTTTTTGTTTTTTTTTCTCCTCTCTATGCCAGGGAGCGCTATCTGGTGATGAGATGATCCCTTGGAGTTCAAAAGCTTATTTTTTAATTTCTTTAAATTCGACTCTACACTTCAAAACAAGCGAACTTAAACAATTTTTTTTGAATGCTAGACCTGAAGAGTTTGACACAAATTTCCCATCTTAAATTCTGGTAACCAGGCACACGTTTATAAAAAATACGTTTTTAACCTTTCTGTAAATTTTTCCCTGGCCTTTTAGAGCCAGTTTTTCAGTTTCAGATTGGCCGAGCTTCAAAGTAAAACAGGATTGTGACAACAGAAATTAGTTTTTTTCAAGTAAATTTCGATGCAGCCAATGAGATGTTGGTTTAACTCTTCAAATATGGTGGCTTAGCCCCGGATCAAATTATGGGATTCACATTATTTCCCTGTTTTTTTCTATGTGAAATTGTTTGCGTGTTTCATAAAAAAATACATTTAAGCGGAATCTAAAAACAAGACGAACGGTTTTGATTTTTTTTTGTAAGAAGCGATTTTTGAAAACTTTTGAAAACTTCCATAATTTGACGGAATTAACTTTGCACTAAGAAACTGCTCGCTGGATTAACTCCAGATTCGTTTTGCTCGGAGATTAGTAGATAGTTATTGATTTAACTCGAGCTTAAAGCTTCACCGAAAACGGGCTTCAAGTTAACTGGTGTTTTCAGCATAATGACAAAGCTCTCACTTATTGTATGGTTATATTTTAAATGTCCGTTGCTTAAAATAGTTGTGATAGTGTATCCATATAAAAACAAAGAGATGCGGTAGTACGGAACTCAGAACTTTATGGCAATGGTTTCAGATAACAATTAAATAACTAAATCAAATGCGCAACAGCTCAATAGGAGTTAGTCCATCCTTTCATAACTCTGTATGTTACTCGTATATGCGTTGAATTCTTCACAGAAATGTTGGTACACATGCTTTTCAGATTTAATAACTTTTGGAGTTATTAACGAGGACGAGAACTGACTTACCTTGGAGAAGCTTAACTTATGTCTTTGTCTTATGTGTATACAGTAAAACTCAAAATCAAGTTAAAAGGTTGTTTATTTTTCTAATCGCTATCATCATATTACTTTTTTTTTATTAATTGTAAATAAACTAATATCTTTTATTATCTGCGTACAAAAGTCGTGTCGATTAAAAATCAACTGAACCTTGAGTCTTAACTATGGTAAAATAATTCGATTCGTAAATTTCTTGTTGCTTACTCTCATTTGGTATCTGATGATTTACAATGCCGCAGCAAATAAGGCCAGCGGTTTAGCGTTTGTTAATTAGATTACAATAAGTCGGTTGAGTCCAAAATTATGATGAAAGGCACCTTAGAAGCCTCCTTCTTTACGCGCAATGACAGCGTCCCCATCCGCGATTGTCGAAAAACTATACTAAATGTGATTAGGAAAATTCAGAATAAAATACTTAATCATCGCCATCATCATGCTTATTCATTTAGATAGAGGATTGCGGACAAAGAACGATAAAGTGATTCTTTCCATTTTTCTCGATCAACCATCACTAACTCGAGATCAATAAAGACGGACCCAGGAGACTATAAAAGAAGTCTTCAAAATGTTATGTAACGGATATACGATCTGTCCACATAACTTATCCATCAGGGATTGTAATGATGACTTCTTATTATAAGCAGCTATCCGTCATGACCTAGACCACAAACAAAAGCAGTGTCAGCAGCTTCAGGACCATGATTTACCTGAGAAAAAAGGAAATTAAGAAGGTCATGTTTGTTAAGTTATGTAGTGGCGAGGTGAACCAGGTCATAATTCTCTACCATGACGTATGCGTCCGTGTTGAGTTTTCACATACTAGGGGACCTACAATTTTTTCCGATTCCGAATCCACACTTTGAGAAGTTTTTAGAGACAAATGTTATTTTCGGAGGGCTTGTTGATAGTTTGATGATTGCCAAGGAAAACGTAACAAAGGATTTGGTTTCAAAATGCAATCAAACATATATTTGTACGAGCAAAAACATTCAGCTTAAAAATTAATACATATACATATGTAAGCACTCATGTCATAAACTCAAACCTCATCAATCATCTCATCACCAGCGGCCCCTTCAAGCTGTATAACACGCTGTATCTTTTGCAAAATAGGTCTTTCGACGGCTGCAAAAGAAGTCAAGTCGATATGGTTTTGTGTTAAATATATTTTGCATGTTAACAAGGCATCCAAAACCTCGGAGATATTAGGAACTCGCTTAGGTCTTGGACTCCTCTTGGGAATCCTTGGCTTGTTGTCGTTAGTCATCTTTTTTTGGCTTGTGAAAAGTAAGTAAGTGCAAGAGTTCGTCTGTAACGAACTTCTAAATACGCGACCCTCCTTACCCTGTTACACCAAATTTAAAAGTTTTTGGCCTCTTCATATACTTTATGCCAACAATTTGTATTGGTCACGCCCCTAAAAATGGGCGTAAGCTGAAAAATAGAATGAAACAATTCTTATTTCGGTAGAAGTAGAAGCATGAGAAAATTCGTTAAAAGCGAAAAGTAATGCTTAAAAATCAGTTTTTTTTCCCAAAAAAACGCCCCTAAAAAGTGGGCGGAGTATTGGGACGGACTAGAGCTGCTCGCGAGCTCTACGAGCAGAGGAGGAGAGAGGAGCACCGGCTTCTCCGAAGGAAAAAGAGAGAGCACGAGAAGCGCGCGGTTGAAGAGATAGAGAGATGTTACAACAGGAATGAGGTTAGAAAGTTTTACCAAAGGATCAAAAGGTCCTGCCAAGGGTATAAACTTCGAACTGAAGCCTGTAAGGACCATCAAGGGAACATCGTTGTAGAATCGCAGTCGGTGCTGAGGATTTGGAAAGACCACTTCTGCAGACTGTATAACGGCGAGGACGAACCAAATACCGCTGTCAGGCAGAACGAACCATTCAACCCGGGCGAAGTCGTTACCGACGAAGCATACGAACGATACCGCCCACCCGACCTGGAGGAGGTGAAAGTAGCTGTGTCTAAGCTCAAGTGCAACAAAGCAGCCGGAGCAGACGGCCTAGCTGCCGAACTTTTTAAATCCGCTGGCGATGAGCTGGTTAGGAGCATGCACCAGCTCATCTGCAAGATATGGTCGGAAGAAAGCATGCCCGACGAATGGAACCTCAGCATTGTTTGCCCGATCCTGAAGAAAGGAGACCCTCTGAGTTGTGCCAACTACAGAGGCATAAGTCTTCTTAACATCGCATACAAGATCTTTTCTGCTGTACTGTGTGAACGCCTGAAGCCGTTTGTCAACAATCTGATAGGCACATATCAGTGTGGCTTTAGGCCACGAAAGTCCACCATCGATCAAATATTCACACTGCGGCAGATCTTGGAGAAAACCCAGGAATTCCAAATCGATACACACCACCTCTTCATCGATTTCAAGGCCGCGTATGACAGCATCTATAGAGACGAGCTATATAGCGCAATGTCTAGTTTTGGCATCCCTGCCAAACTCGTCAGTCTGTGCAGGATGACGATGGAAAACTCACGCTGTTCCGTCAAGGTCGGCAAAGACCTCACCGACCCCTTTGATGTCAAAAAAGGATTTAGACAAGGCGACGCGCTGTCATGCGACTTCTTTAACATCATACTTGAGAGAATTGTGCAGAACTCTCGCGCCAACACCAGAGGTACAGTCTTTCAAAAGTCCGTTCAACTACTTGCATACGCAGACGACATTGACATAATCGGTAGAACAAAGCGTGATGTCAGTGAAGCCTTTGTAATGGGACGTTGATTTGGCCTAGTGTCGTTGCTGGCATGCTGGTAGCCATCCACAGCTCGTCGGAGGGCGCGGGTTCTTGACACTGTTACGTTCCCAATCACAAGATCATGCCAGTCTTGTCTGACATCACGGTGTTAAGATGTCGCGAGAAATCTCTCTTTACCCACCCTACCATGGTTACTTCTCTCGCCAAGTAACCCCTTAAGTTGGCATCTTCTTCTTCCCTACATGACCGTCCTTCCCTTCACTATATCTTCCTCATCCTTTCATCCCTCCTCAGTTAAAAACCATGTTTAAATTTCCTCATATAATTTCATGTTTTAATTATAAAATTCATTGTTAAAATTTATAAAATTATATTTACTTTACTTTAATATAATTTTAATTTACTTAAGCTTTTACTTTAACTTTAGGTTTTATTTTAAGTTAATTTTACTTTAGCTTTACTTTACTTTAATTTTAATTTAGTTTTAGTTTAACTTTCATTTAGCTTTAATTTCTTTTAAAATTCCAAATAAAACTTATTTAAATATAAACTTTGTCTTTGCATTAAAAAAAATTTTCTTGAAAATTACTTGGCTTTACTCAGTGCGACTGTAGTGTAAGTCTATGCACATATCTTAAGTGGCTTCTTTCCACCACGCAAAACAACAACAAAATGCCTTCACAAACCAAAGTTCGAATGTTTCGCACCTGGGCTTGGATTTGGCTTCACTTTTAAATTCTTTTAAATTCCCACAGGTTTAAATTCACTTTATGTGTGCCTTAATTAAAATAGTAAATGTAAGTAATCAAATGACTCACCGGTAAAATCCGCAACTGTCGATGAAGTGGCCACTGCATAGATGTTGCTCCCACGGCGTTTGATACGTATTTTACGTATATAAATACCTATTACCACTTTACAATAATTTTAATTAAAACACTATAAATAATCTTTAAATGCTACCAGGAATTTGTTTCAAGGCCTACGGTAATGTATATATACATGTACTACACGCATATATGCACTTTACATCGCCAAATAAATCCCAAAATTTACAATTTAAATTTACATAAAGAAACAAAGCAAGGAAAAAAAAAAACTCAAGACAATGAAAAATTATCGATTGCAATAAGATAGATAAAATAAAAAAGGTTATCTTCCGCTGCCTGAACCGGGACTCGAACCTGGAACCTCCGACACCGTTCAAGGAACGGCTCCGCTAACCGCTCGGCCACCAACGGCTTATGTAAGCGGTTGCCGAACTTGGCCGTTAAGCCGGTGTGGTGTCGAATTAAAATTCGATACAATTTGAACTAAATCCCGCCCTGGGATTAACGTTCCTGGGATTTTTAAAAGGGAATCTGCAGAACGATAATGCCTCGCTCTGACTGTAGGATTGTCTCCTTTATTCCCTGTGTGTACGCCTGGTAAAAAAAAATGGAATTAGGCTACACTGCCTGAATGTAAAGTTTCTTTGTTTTACCTTGTCCTTCGATTCTTTCCTACAATTACAGTCCTTTGTTAACGTTTTGTTCACTGTCCTCCTTTGTTTCGTGTTTTAATGTTAATCTCTGCTTTTAATGCCACACTTCTTTATTAACATATACTTAATTTCAAACTGGCAAATTAAACGAAACACCCACTGCCTTTACAATTCAAATTAGTAATGAAGCTGTGCCCAGAACATTCGTCTAGCCGAACTTCATTAGCGGCCTAGAAATTTCCCTTTTCGAATGCCGTTTTCCTTTGGTGTCAGCGCGAGAGTGGATACAACGCAGAAAACGTTTCTCAACACTCTCTCGTTCATTTTGCTCTTTTCGAAATACAATCGAATTTCGACTGCATGTGAAGACGAGGTGTTAACTCCGAATACCTAAGAAGTAGAAATTCGATTGTAATTCGGAAAGACAAAAACAGCAGCTGACGATCACAATTGGACCGGATGAACATGGAACACTAAAGTGACGGACACAATGTAAACATTCGAAATGTCGGCCGGCTATTTTGCATTAACTTAGTTTTCGCAACACCTTCGTGAGTATTGGGACGGAAGCGGCGAATATGGGTTTAGCAGTCAATGAGGGCAAAACCAAGTATATGCTGTCATCAAGAAAAGACACCCAACACCGACGTCTTGGACAAAACATCACCATCGACAGCTATAACTTTGAGGTAGTTAGGGACTTTGTCTACCTGGGTTCCGCTATCAATTCAGACAATGACACCAGCGCTGAAATGAAACGAAGGATAACTCTTGCCAATCGCTGTTTCTTTGGGCTAAGAAGGCAATTGAGTAGCAAAGCCCTCTCTCGAGCAACTAAAGTGTCCATGTATAAGACCCTCATCATCCCAGTCCTGCTTTACGGTGCAGAAGCATGGACCCTGTCAAAGGCGGATGAAAACACTTTAGGCTGCTTCGAGAGGAAAATTCTTCGGACGATTTACGGTCCCGTCTGCATAGACGGAGAGTGGAGGAGGAGATATAACATCGAACTGTACGGGCTGTACAGCGATACCGACCTAGCCAAAAGAGTCAAAACACAACGTCTACGATGGCTGGGTCATCTAGAGCGGATGGACACCAACGCCCCGGCCCGGAAAATCTTCGAATCCACACCGCAGGGACGACGCGGTAGAGGAGCACCGAGACTCAGGTGGCGCACGCAAGTGGAAGGGGACCTCAGCCAACTTCGCGTGCGAAACTGGAGACGGCTAGCTAGAGACAGAGCTGGCTGGCGAAGCTTGTTGGCTGAGGCCCAGGTCCACCCCGAACTGTAGCGCCACCTTAAGTAACTAAGGAACATTGTTACAAGTCCAAGGTCAAACCATGGTCCAATCCCGGCCTAGACATTCTAAAAAAAAAAATAAGTAGGTGGGAACTGACAAACCGATAATTGTCGCTTTACTTAGTTTTCCCTTAAAGAAAGTTCCATACTGGTCCACACGTAATTCTGTTGGCGAGGGTGTACACACCGGAAATGGCTGCTGCCCCTCTCTGACACGAGTTCACTTAACGCAACTGGTAACCCCTGCTTCCCCATCCTCAAATTCTTATTCAAGTTTCACTAGGCCAGGGTTAACCATTTGCCCTGTCTAAGAATGTTCTCTTCTGGCACACCTTGTTTTGTTGGCGAGGGTTTACACCGAAAACGGTTGCCCCCGTCCGATGATATCCCTCCGGCACGGATTCACACCGCAACCCCTACCTATCCCATTGTCAAGGTAATTCTATCTTGGGTCAAGTCGCGGGTTAACACAAAGAAAACGTTGCTCTGTCTTGGAAATTGGCCGCTATTAGGCATTGGTTCTCACTGAAATCCTTAAACGGTGATAAAAACCCTTTTAATGTAAGCCTCTTATCAAATCTCCTTAAGAACAGGCTTACTCCGAGACTGGTTGCCTCGCTCTCTTAAACTTTATCCAATCAGAAAGTCGTCATACACGTCCCTGGTGATAGTGTTCCGCGGTTCTCCACACAGTGGGGTCACACTAGACCTCACATAGTCCAAATGTGTCCCTGTAAAGCAAGCGGTGACAGTCCAGAGCAAGCTAGAACCTATTTTTTTGACACCCAGTCAATAATGATTGCTTCCAATTTTCCCTGGAGCCGATAAGCTTGGGCGTAGAACTTTTTTTTATTAACTTTCCTTTTTTAGCAAATGACCAAGAATGCAGAGCATGGTTTCGCAACGAATTTTTTCTTCTCATATCTTTAGCCTTTAGTTACTTAAAACTAAAGTGCATCGGTACCTCCATTCTCTCCCCCTGACCCTCTTCAAACTCGGGTAATGTTAACAGGTTATTAATGCCCATCAAAAAGTAAATGACAATTACAAAAGACATTTATTTGGCCGCCCAACAATTTAGTGGAGCCCAACCGAATGGCCGGCCCGACGGTAAATTTTAAGCTTCTAATCTACTAATGGACGGATAACACAAGCGTATAATATGGAATACCTCAAAACTGTAAGGATAAAAACAATTTACTCCAGTTCACAATATTCCAAAAATTTACCTACTATGTACCTCCTATCGATATGTTAGTTTCCAATAAATTATCAAAGCGATTTCAATCTGCTTCTTATCTTGCAGAGCATATTTCACGTATTCTTTCAAGAGATTAACTTGGCACATGGCCCAACCAAAAGCTGAAGAAATCAAATAAAAAGGCAATACTCAAATTTTTATCAGGAAACATGTACAAGTGCAACGTATATTTACAAACAACTTTTCAAAATGTTTCATTCGAAATTTCTAAATTTAAACTTTGAACTAAAAAATAAACAAAAAAAGAATTGTAGAATGCCTTAAAAACGTCAGTATTAATAGATATGTACACTCTACGTCGCTCGTTTAAGTCCACCATTTTTTGAATTGACCCGATAGTTTTTTACAAGATTTTGAAATAAATGTATTTTCAAAAACTGGGAATTCTTACGAAAATTATAAAAAATAAATAAATAGAGTGGCGCAACAGCTCGAAGTGAACCAGGGCCAACTTCTAAACAATGTATGCTGGTGTGTTAATGTCTTTACATACAAGGGGACCTACATTTTTTTGCCGAATCCAAACGGCACTTTGAGAAGTTTTTCAAGACAATTATTACTCTCGGAGGGCTTGTCAAACCCTCGCGGAGGTGGGGACCGTGAAAAAGAACAAGTCTTTTTTTTCAGGTGACACTAACCACTACGCCACGGCACCCCACCTTATGAAAATTAGCTAAGCATAAATGTTGGACTCCGTATTGCAAATGTTTCGTGTAGCTCTAATTGAAATCTATTTCCTATCTATGCCTCTAGAGACGAGCCCAGCGGAACTTGTTTACGACACCGAAGTTAGGACTGATTTCAATTTTGATGTCTGAAAGCCGGCACTTAAGGATAGTTAAGTTGATGTAGGTACTCTTAAGGTTAGGGTTAAGCTGAGAAGCGGCGAATTCTATCGAATTGGTTTTTCCGTTTTCCAAAACAATAAACTCCAAAGTATGTTTTTAGCATGGTAGTTCAGCTTACGGAGCTCATCAAAATAAATAACCGATCTGTTAAATGTTAACAAACTTTTCTACAAGAAGTGCCCTTTGGGTCAATGAAAACATTGGTTAGCTCCACTAAATATTTTGAAACGTGACAGTCGCCACTTTAAAGACAATTATAGTGAGTTCAACAGGACTTATGCATTACCACGATTATATTTCCCCAATAGGTTATGAAAAATTGTGAAGAAAATATTTCAAGAACTAAGAAAATGTTTTTTAAAAAATGTGGATCTAAGCACACGAGCCACAGTGTCTGTATGCATGCGTAAAACATTTGCACGATAATGTTATCTGGAATTGTTAAATCGCTAACTCATTGGCGTTTATCTTAAAAATTTAAATTGTATATAGACGTAAATTATTGGATTGGCTTGTTTTTACGATAAGTCAGCTAAGTGCAACTTTAGTCATAGTCTTAGTACAAACTTCTTAGAAGTAGGGCGGGCAGTTACATTTTTTTTCAATTACTTGAAGACTGGTAAGTTTTTTATTAAAATAATTTTTTTTCCTAAAGAAGATTTTGAGAACATATAAATATTTTCTATAGCAGATTTCTTTCATCATGTTTGTGGAATTGTTTTTACTCTTCATCGCTGCTATACTAGCGTACGACTACCTAAACAAAAAGCGACGCAGGGATATGTTGTCATTTTTGCCGGGTCCCAAGCCGATTCCAATTCTGGGCAACGCTCTAGAATTCGCCAAAATAACACCAGAAAGTAAGATATCAAATACGATCCTAACCGTCGAAATTATGCTTGTCTTAAATTTTTAAGGTATGTTTACACAGTTCCTGGATTGGCGAAAAACCTATGGCGCCATGTATCCCATATGGATGCTCGATAAGGTTACGGTGTTCACCACTAATGCCAAGGACGTCGAAGTCATTCTGACTAGTTCTAAGTACATAACAAAGAATTCGTTGTATGATTTGTTGCTCGGATGGCTGGGAAATGGCCTTTTGACAAGTACCGGACCAAAATGGCATTCCCGAAGGAAGGCTATAACACCAACATTTCATTTTAAGATTTTAGAGCAGTTTGTAGAGATTTTCGATCAGCAAAGCGCCGAACTTATACAGAAGTTGAAACAGAAATCTGACGGCAAAACAGCGTTAGATATCTATCCTTACATTTGTCTAATGGCACTCGACATAATCGCAGGTACATATGGCAGAAAGCAATTAATTCTATGTGGTGTTGGGTTTCACCGATTAACTTTATCAATGTTTTAGAAACTTCCATGGGCACAAAAGTCAACGCCCAGAAGAATCCCAATATTGGGTACCCCAAATCTGTAGCAAAGTAAGGTTCTAAATGCCTTTTAAAATGCCCAAATTTTACCGACTTTTTCGTAGCATTACGGCGATTTTATCGAAGCGTCTAGTCACCGCATGGCTCATGATGGAAACCACCTTCCGCATTTTTGCGCCAAACCTTTACAGAGATCAACAGGAGACCACCAAGAAGTTGCACAGCTTTACCGAAAACGTCATTCAGGAGCGAAGGAGTGCATTGGAAAAAGAGCTTGCTAGTGGCACATCAAAGTCGTTGAGTAAGTAGTCCTACTTGCGTCTTTACCTCCTATCTTGATGTATATATCTCTATTATAGGTGATGTTATTGACGAGGTTGGTAGCAAAAAGAAAATGGCACTGCTTGACGTACTCCTCCGGTCCGAAATTAAGGGCAAGCCTCTAACTAACGCCGACATTCGCGAGGAAGTCGATACATTTATGTTCGAGGGCCACGACACCACCACCAGTGGCATTTCGTTTACACTATTTTCTCTGTCACGCCATCCCGAGGTCCAGCAAAAGGCTTTTGCTGAAATTCGCGAAGTGCTCGGTGATGATCCAAGTCGGCCGGTTACATTGCAGGATTTAAATAATTTAAAATACCTGGAGAATGTAATCAAGGAGGGTTTGCGATTATTCCCGCCAGTACCCATTATTGGGCGTAGATTTGACGAAGATGTTTCAATAAGTGGGTGCGCGCCTGTGTATATTTTGCTTTGCTATGTTAAATGACTTTTTGAAATTTCACAGATGGAAAGATTATACCCGCTAATACTGATCTAACAATTGGAATTTATGTGATGTTAAGGGATCCAGCGTATTTCGCGAATCCAGAGGTATTCGATCCGGAGCGACATACTGCAGAAAATACCGCCGAAAAGATAAATCCTTATGCGTATGTTCCCTTTAGTGCAGGACCGCGTAACTGCATTGGACAGAAATTCGCAATTTTGGAAATGAAGAGCACAATAAGTAAAATTTTAAGGAATTTTGAGCTATTGCCAATTGGACCGGATGTCAGGCCAATGATAAGTTTGGTATTGAGGTCGGCGAATGGAGTTCATTTGGGGCTTAAGCCTAGAGAGTATTGAGATATAAGGATTAAGAATATTAAGTTGCTGACTATAAGACAAAATAAAAGCAAGAACGTAGGTTTTCGTTAAGGAAATGTACCAAGAATGTTTTTTCATTATGTATTTTTATGTAGCTACTATAGTGTTCCCACATTATTGCCTTTATGTTTCCTTTTCTACCTGGCGTAAAGGGGATGAATTAACACCCGAATTATGTCCGCTCGTTATGACTAGCGCACCCTGTGAAAAATTTTCATTCAATTCTAAAAGAGGGCAACTTCATTTTACAGGCGTGAAGGAAGCAGACGGATTGCAAAAAACATTATGTGCTGAAACTCCGCGCAAGTTCTTAAGTAAAGAGTGGTCTGATTTCAAGTTCGAGAACCGCAAACTCTTCCCTGGGTAGCTTAAAATAAAGAACCAACATCAGAAACAGAGTATTGACAAAAACATCAAAATTTAGTATCATTCTATTGATACTAAGCAGGGGCTTAAAACCGAACAAAAGAACCTCAGAATACCTCAGTAATTTAGTTCTTCGCCTTATTTCGTAAGAGATTATAGGTGTTAGGGATGCAAGTCCAACTGCCAATCATTGATAACAACTAGGAGAATTAATTTTGTTTCTGTCGGCGCGGCGCCGTGGTGCACTTATTAATGTTAGACTGTTAGAATGCACGAGCTTCAGGTTTGATTTCCAACCGGGTCAGTAAAACGGTTTTTAACGGCCCGCCTTTAAGTGAGACCCTCAGTGAAAAACCTTCCGAAGATATTATTTGCCATGAGACTTCTCAATTCGCCGTTTGGTATCGGCAAAAAAAAATTAAGTGAGTACGTCGCCCATTTAAGGCTAAGCTAAGAATGACTGACAAAGAATTCATGGAAAGTCGGTTATAAAGAAAACCAGGATTTTTGGGCTATTGTTCAATAATTCACCAGAGAATACCCATGAAGATGAAGACCGGAAAAAATTGAGGCGACTAGGCAATGGTTTTGCCAACTACCCTCAGAAGACTTATACATCTTAGCACACTTGTGTATGTTGAGATGTTTAATGCCCTCTACACATCGGCCCAAAAACTTCAACAAAAACATGAGTTTTCGCACATAGTTTTAATGTTAAAAACCACTGTGAACGCGTAACGTGTGTCACGTTTCTTTGAAAGAGTGTCACTTCTGCCTCAACTTTGGATTTTAGTAAACATCTGAGAAGCAGAACGTGCGAACGCAAATCTGCTTGCATTTTCGAGGGCAGCGTACAATTCATGATATAAGCACTTTTGAAAATAAAAATGGGCTTAAATATGACAAATGAACTAATGATAGTGTGAATAACTACACTGAAAATTCTTTAATGGAAAATATTAGCACAAACTTTTTTGTTGAATTGGTGTTGAATTAGCAAAAAGATTGTCATTCAAAAACTTTTGAAAATATACATTGAAAAGTTTTTGAGAAAAGAAGAGTTAAAAATTTACGACAGTTTTTTAAGTGTTTGATGCAATGACTTTTGAAAAGCTTAGTACACAAAGCCGTAACTGAATACACGTATAAAAAACTCAGTCATTTAAGTGAAAAATTCAACAGGATGAATTTTCGCGTGCGTTTTGACGTTTCTGTTAACCTGCAATTGTTGGCTTTCGCGGTGGTTTGTGTTTTTGTTGATTTGTAGACATTTTGTATGGTTCTTAATCGTTTTTCGAATGGTATATTTTCAACGCGGTTGTAAAGCAACGGGAAGGTAACAGACAAAGCAAACGACAACGCAGCTTTGTGATATAGCCTTAATGGTTTCCCAGTTGTGCTTGAAAGCACTAGTTGACTGACTAAAATTACGCTGCTAGCAAACATGTGTATAGTAACTTCTGTGTCACTTATTTGACATCAACCTAATTTGCCTGCAAGGCACAACCAACAAGGTTGCTAACCAACACAACAGATTTGAAAAATAAAACAATAAAATTTTAACAGTTTTTTTTAAAGTAAAATATTTAAAACAAATTAGAGAAAAAGTTTTTTGACACCTAAGAGTAACGAAACCATATACGAGAACAGTAGACTGCTCTACGAAAAAGAGTACAACAGAATGTAAAATATATCCAAAAATAATTTTAGTAACAAATAGAATTTCACACAAACTGCACAACAAAGATTTTTTTTATTTATAATTCACCCGCGTTCAAGGGTTTATGGCTATCCTTATACTGAGTTAACATAACGCGAATGGAAAGGATCAGAGGAGAGGAACTGATGCACTTTGGTTTTGAACTGTTGGGGACTGTAGAGACGGGGAAAAAGTCTGTCCCACATACGTGTTGTTCGGCTAAAAAAAAGGACTCCAACACAATGCGGTTCGTCCGAAATTGGGCTCAAATGTGTACTGATGAGCATTCCTTCTTGCGCGGGTATTGCAGAATTCATTAAGGGGTGGAATGCAGCTGGCTATTTCTCTGGAACACTCTTTATGGAAAAAACGGTAGAACAATGAAAGTCAAGAGACATTGCGACGACGTTGCAAGGAGTCGGTTGACTTCACAATGTTTGGGTCACCTATCACTTTCAATGCTATTTTTTGTATCCTATTGAGTAGGTGTAAATTTCTGGAGATTAATTTGTAGGAGAGCCAAAACAAAGATGAGCTCAACCTTCAACAAAATCCCAAGGACCGCTCCGCTTAGGTATGTGATGACAGTCTTTTTTTAATATCAATTTTCATTTTAACGATGAAAATGAGTTTTTATAAAATTGGCAGGAATTTTTGTGTCTCAAGTCTTGTTTGGTTTAAGCTTGCAACTCGATATACCAAGGATAAGGAGCCTTAGGCAAGATTGAAAGAGTATACAGTTTCAAATATAGCTGACTCATCAACACTGCTCTTTCCTAGAATTTCACTATGCCCTGTCACACAGCACGAATAATGCAGAACTACTATAACCAATCCTTTAAAAGAGATTACGTTATTCTTATTCTTCTTCCTTCCATTATTTACTCTTGGACTACATACTAATACTATCATGAGAAAGACGAAAAGAGATCCTAAAGTTTTCTCTAACTGAGGAACCCACACTGAACACTAAGTCCATTATTAGTTTTTCATGTAAAAGTTCATCGATTAATTTTGTAGGAAATCAAAATATTGAGATTTTCGGGGTCTCTAGTAGAATTCCAGGATATTTTTGCAGCAGAGGACTGGTCGATTTCGCGGCTAATCCAATATTAGATGGCACCTTTCTGTGTGCTGAAGACCTCAAGGCACACTGAATTGAACAAAATATACAGATCCGCTGTTGACGGATTGGTTACTTTTAAACTCTAAATAATTAACCTTTCAAATCTTAACATTAAATTCGTCACGCCATAATGTGAGTAGCTTGGTCATAGGAACAGCTCCGATATAATAACGATACGTCCACTGAACTTTCTTATTAAAATTTTTGGGTTTGCCTGGATTAGGGCATGAAAGTTTGCTCTTTATAAACAAATTACCTTAGTAGGGTTAAAAGCATAGTGCAAGGCTTTTACTGCAAGGGAATGTGTTAAAAAAATCTGATGCCGGAAAACCGTATGCCACGAAAAACTTTACATTTCGAATACCTACTTAGTCCTCGTCGCTACAAAAAAAACTCGACAAGTGATAAGTACGTCTTTGTGATGTTTTCAAATGATTGTGTAAAGGAAATGTTAATGTATGCATGTAAATGAAAAGCGCAGGTGTCTTGTGTTCTTGCATAAAATTTAGTCTTAACTCTGTGCACACATTTAGTGAGAATTTGTTTAGCAATAGATATATAAAATGAGTCTCCATTAAACCACATACCCATTTGTTTTTTCTTCAAACACTTTTTGTCTTGAATGCTCGCCGATTTCTCTTTTGTAAAACACATTATCAACGAAGTAACGCCCTTAACACTATTAATAACCCTTTTTCACATTGCCGAAGAGTTTTATTCACTTTTCTTCTGGTATCCGTTTTGACCATTTGCTTAGCTTTCAGATAAACTCTTGACGCCCACTGCACTCACACGCTCGTCACCAAAATAAAAAATACGAAAAATCTATTCACAATCATTCTAAGAAACAGAAACGATTCAAAATTATTTTGGTTTTTTTTTTTTAACTTTATTCATATTTATCCGTTATTTTTTAGCCTAAAAAATGAAGAAGCACAATTTTTGTTTCGTATTCTGTTTTGCTTTTTGCACAATCAACTTACACATAATAACTATAGTTTCTATTTTGTTCACAAATACGTATAGTTCTTTTTTTTAAATATAAAACAAACAAAAAACTACAAAAATTCGAAATTTCGAATTTGTTAAGTTTTCGAACATTTTTTTAAATGTTTGCATGTTCTTGCATTATTGCTTAGTTATTGCGTGTCTATATAGGTTCTGATAAAACTGTAACTTGTAGGCTTGTTCTCTTGTATGGTTGGCAACTATTAAGAAAACAATGTAACATTTGCAAAACCTTTCAAAGTAAAACAATTTTCAAACAAATGCTACATGGCGTTCTGATATTGCCTGCTAGAGATAGAGAGAGATTGCTGATTTGAAGGAGCACGCTCTGCACTAATTTTTGCACCACCGTGAATTTTATCAACAACAAAAAAAATCTTTAGAGTTTGAATTCTTAAATTCAAAAAACGAGAACAGCAAAAGAAACACAATGTTTCGGCATATTCACTATTTCTCACAACTGGGTTATTTTGAAACTGGATCGTAAAGAGCAACAGAACGCAACTCTAGATCCCACTTTTGAAAAAAACGATCACATCATAACAACTTTATATGGTTTTGCAATCAAGTGCAAATTCAACTTTACACCACTTTGTCAGGACTAACTGTGAGAGGATACAAACGTAGTTGAAGAATATTTTTTCTTTTAAATTCAAGAGATCAGAACGACGGAAGCACATCACCTTTAGAGAACAAATTATTTTTGCCGATATAAACTTTTTGTTAAGGATCTATGTCGCATAGAAAGAAACTTTTTTTTTCAAACCGTTGTCAAAACTTAAGCACAACATCGAAACCACAAGAACATTTTTTGAATTCATTAATTTTTCGTCACCTTCATCACCTATCTGGCTGTGAAATGATTAAGCACATCAAATCTTTTTTAACTAAACATTTTCAGAATTTTTCTGATCATAATTGAAACTAAAAAACACAACAGGAAAAAACTAAAAAAAAAAAAAGGATTTAAATTTTTTTTTCGAAGTTTAAGGAAAATAATTTTGAAAAATGAATCCTCGGTGAAGATTTTTGAAGTTTCAAGCACTAAACTGCACTATGGTAAAATATTAACGACTCGATTGAGAATTCTTTTTTTTCACAAACATGTTCACTTGTTAATGTTTACAACATAATTTTAAGTTTTTTGCTTTTTTTATAGCGTATATGCTAGATTTATATAAATTTATAAAATAAAAGAAAAATACCGCCGGAGATAAACTTTACTCTAACACCTACACTGCACTCTCACAATAAACCGAGAGACTTTTTTTTATTAAACATTACTTTTCTGTTATTTTTTTCCATAGAGCATGAATGAGCTGAAAGTAAAAGAAAAAATAAAACTTTGAGTTAGGAAATAGAATTGGAAAATTATTTAGTATTTGATATAAAACCATTATCTTAAGTTTAAGGAGCGAGGAGTTACAATCAACCATAAAAACTTAAAAATTCGTGGTTGATGTTTACGCCTGTAACCTCATTTTAAAGATTTGTGTACTCAAAGAGGGAGGAGTTACAATTCACCAACATTTATGAAGCCAAGGGGGGAGGAGTCAAAATACACTAAGTTAGAGGATTTCGTCGGCCATAAATAAAAGGGTCAACTAAGTTTGTTTTCATTATTAACTTATCTGTAGTTATTTGTGCTGAGTTGGAAATATGGTGCTCAAATTAATTTTAATTTTTTCTTGCTTTGAGCGACCACTGTAGAATAGATGACAAAATAATAAAAGACAGGAGACATTTAAACGATGCTCAATCGAGTCAACTAATTTCCAGAAGTTTTATACGCTCGCAGAGCGGAGGTCTTTGGTGCAGCTGGGCAAACACGAGACTCATATTAAAGTTTAGGTCGAATTAATGCTTTGTAGACATTGGCCAGATCCAATAACGTGAGTATTTCCTACATCGCTGTAGGAGTCCTATGCATTTCGTAGCATTCTGAGAAATCAGAAATGTAGTTATCAAACGTAGCTTATAGTTCAGCACCTTACCAAAAGTCACTCGGATTGAAGGATGTAGGTTCCATTGATTTAGAGTCTATTTAGGCGCGGGCTGAACAAACTCCTTTATGTCAACTTCGGTAAACCGAAGGAGACAAACAGGCAAATGAAAAGGCCTACGCAGTGGAGCAACACCTCTTCAGAACACAACTGGACCAGTGGATTGGGGTACATTTAGTAAGATTCTTAAAAACTCCTAGGACTTCACCCATAGAATGCTGGACGCGCTCAAGTACAGGTGAAAACATTTTTGCTAAAAGCTTAAAAGTTGTAAAAGTAGAGCGTTGACCTTTGACACATCGAAGGGTTTTTGCCTCATTTTTGGTTCTATTGAACTTTGGTAGCGCGGATAATTGCGTTGCATTCATTTCTGGCACGCTTATACTGAAAACGATTTGTTAACCTCGAAAGACCCGAGTAAAATTTTCTTCCCTTGTCTAAAGTAAAGTTTGAAACACTCACCTCTTAACTTAGTTAAGCTGTTCCTCCGCGCACCACAACAATAACCAGATGATCCTCCTTCAGACCCTCCTCGGTGACGCTGTGACACGTCCTCTTCAAGAGCTCAGTGGAGAAATCACATGGCGGGAATGCATACAATACTCCGGTGGCCTCGGTTTCCTTGTTGAGTAGGGAAATAACACCAGCCGCCTCCTTTTGCTTCAAATACGACACTAGATTGCGTAGGGGGCGTGTTTGCACACCGCCGGCAGCGTCATCAGCTGGTACAGCAGCTGTTGAGGCGGCCAAGCCAAGGAATATTGCGTGCGCAGACGATGAGGTGATTCTCTTTTGTACGTCCTCCAACTTGGGTGGATCCAAGCGAAGACGTTGTGTAATGCGCAAATTGTGCTTGCCGTCTTCGTCGCGCATCAACGATTCAACAATGTCCGAGTCGCCATCGGTCAGATGGAACTTGGCAGGGAACAGAGAGCTCTTCAGTATCAATGAACCTTCCCAGAGGGTGCTACATTTGCGCGATATATCTGTGAGTGTGCGAGCAGCGCTAAGGGCGCCATTGCGTCGTGTCGACGAATCAGAGTCCGAATCAGGACTGCGGCGTCTGGGAGATCGTGATCTGGATCGATCCACACCCGGTTCCCTTGAGCCGGAACGGGCTCTGTCGAACTCGCCAGGAGGTGGTCGGCGCCATTCTTCGTCAGTCGCTCCTGCTGGTGGTGGACGGTGCACGTCATTGTGGTAGCCACCGCGGTATGCGCCACGGCCGCGATACATGCCGCGTCCCCTGTGGCCACCACGAGGCGGATACGGATGATGGTAGTGGGCTGGATGATGGTATGCAGCCATTTCGTCATAGTGCGGTTCATGGTAGTCGTATTCTCCCCTGCGGAACTCGCCGCCCTCTTCGTATGGTGCGGGTGTCGTTGATTTCGGCTTGAAAGTCGAAGAAACTGCGCCAGCGATCTCTGAGAAATCAGTTCGCAAACGTTTTCCCGGACCACCAAGTGGAAAACCACGCATTTCCTTCATTGCCGATGTAGCCGCTTCGACAGATTCGTACTGAATGTAAGCACAAGTATCGCCCTTTTGGTATTCGATTTTCTTGATCGCCCCGAAACGATCAAACTCCCTTTCGAGCTGGGTAACAGAGGTCCACGCTCCGAGTCCTCCAATCCAAATGCGGGTGGCTGGTGTCGCCTTGCCGTAGCCGATCTTACACTGGAACTTTCCAATGTACTGCCCAGACAGTTCCAATTTTGCCCGATGGGCCATGTCAAGATTCTGGTATCGCACGAATGCGAAAGCGTTTCCAGTGCCCGGTGGTGGACGCTTGATGTCAATATCTTCGACTATACCATACTTCCCAAATATGCGACGCAGTTCCTCGTCAGAGATGTTAATCTCTAGGTTTCCAGCAAATAAAGTTCGTGTCGCGAGCGGATCGTCTTCTGGTTGAACGTGATGCAAGTAGTTGGGGAACTTGTCTTTCTTGCTCTCAGGCTTCTCATAGGGGATGTGTGGCCTTGGCACCATGTGTCTCGGCATGTAGTGATGTGGGGGTGGGTGCATATGCGGTGGCACATGGTGCATTGGGGGCCCACGCGGTGGTAAGTACTCATGATGCACCACTGGGCGAAACTCCCTGGGGTGATGCATTGGTCCTGGTGGACCTGGTGGTCCATAGCGATCGTACGGATCCATTGGCGGACGACGCCTCTCCGGTGGACCTGGCTGTGCCACCGGCGATCTGGGGTAATAGTGGCGGTCATACTCCGGCGGTGGAGTAATTGAACGTGGTCGGGCTCTGTATTCGTTGCGCGACGATGACTCATACACTGGCTCAACTAAAGCAATTTTGTCGTACAAAATGATCCTCGGCTTATGGTGCTTCGCCTCGCGAGCATCTTCAGGCGTGCGGAAGCACACATATGCCACCCTCTCGTCGAGGTCATGCGATATCCTAATACTGAAGTCTCCAAACTTCTTATATTCCCTGTACAGGGTCTCCTTAATGAATTCGTCCGATGCCTTCGGGTGCAGTGCACTTACACACAGTACTTTGTACGTTGGCCTATCAGCCGGTACCCGTACATAGTCCTCGCGGTGTGGCGACATGTAGCGAGCTCGTGGACTCGGTGATCGAGCCATGCGTCGGCGCAAGCGATCGGGTGACATGCGCTCGTCAGAACTTCCTCCGTTGTCGTAACGTCCCATACTTCCTCTACGTTTGTTCCTTGGTGAATCGCGCGATGCGCTACGTTTCATATTATGAATTTTAACAGTGATTCGATCAAGTTCAGCCTCCCGATTACTCATGAGCTGAATTGGAAACTATGCTAAGACTAGTGAAGTTTCTAATAGATGTCGTTGAGAATAACACTTCGTGTGCATACCAATGTATATTCCTGAAAAGAAATTAATGCGGTTATGGAATTGTTATAGAAAAGCAGATTCAGTGTTTTGGAAAAACATGGAATATAAAATGTCCCAATCAACAAACTTTTACTGACATGTCTGGCAAATATATTGGAAGATAACAAGAATATTTTACGGAGTTCTACAATGTCCATATGGAAGGAGAAAGAATTATATTTAGTGAACGAAAAAACACACCAGAAGTAACACCTACAGAACAACCACCACAAGAAGAAGAAGCCCGGGCAAAAAGGTTGCAAAGCAGTGGAACTGATGCGAATGAAATTCATGAACAGCGTCTGGGTTCAGAAGAAATGTACTTCTAAAAGCTTGGGCTACAGATGTAATTTGACCTTTGCACAAAAAAGACGACAAGTTTAACTGCGAAAGTTTCAGTGGCAGATCAATGGAAAGATCAATGTAAAAAATACCTCGGTGCAGTTAAAACAGCGTGCGGAGATTGTGGCGCTGGAGCTCAACGGGAAGGGAAAACAAAGTACATTAAGATCACAAGAGATAAGGAAAGCGGAAAACATACAAATAGCTGCCTACGCACTAGGCGTAGTTAAACGCTTTAGCAATAAGCATCAGCAACGAAACAAATTACTCCATTCAGGAGAAGCATGGCTGCAAGATGCTATTACGGGTATGCAAAGGAATCAAAATCAAACATCGTATAATTGATCTGAAGCAGTTTAAGTGCCTGCTTTGTATAATAACAGCATCAACAACAACGCATCCTGTAAGGGGAGCGTGTCCAGAAATCCTGGCAAATAAAAGGACTAAAGGAAGAAGGGTGGGTCGCAGAAACCTCGAGCGAAAACCTTAAAATAAATAGGTACCAAGCATTAAATTGAAACTATCGGTCCAAGGCCACTGAACTTTTTTTTAAAACTTAATCACATAAGCGGAAGACGCCTTTACTAAAAATCTTTATTCCTTAATTTTAAATTCTAAAGGGAAACACTTATGCATACATATTTCCAGGAATACAGAATATGTACAAGTTAATGCCCTCCCTTTTTTCTGGCATCGAACCATTGATAATTTTCCAAAATGGTTCCTCTGAAAACATGGGTACACAAAAACTTATTGCAGGCAACGTAAGTGTAGCACCATAGAATTTCAGCAACGCATCTTTCCCAACTAAAACACAAAAATTATTATTCAAATTAACCAAATATACGCACAAATAACTTATTTTTTATTAATTTTTTTCGATGGAACACCCGCTTTTAGGAAAACAAAAAAATATTGAAAGAATTTTCTTCAACTCAGCAAAATGGCGTCCATTGCCAGACACGCAGCACAAATTTTTGACGAAAATAAAATTCAATTTTAAAGAGGGAAAAACAAAACACACTCACCATTTAGTTGCTTTTTATGAATATTATACTAAAAATAAACAAAATGCAAATAATTTAAAACCTTAAAGTGATTGAATTTTAAGAGAAATTCACAATTTTTTTCAACGCACAGCACAAGCACTTGCATCCGCCGAGAGAAATATTTCACATTTCACAAAATGAAGCCGCAGAAGATTCCATGCCGGCTCGGCTTGTCGCGTAGCGCTGGTTTTTTCTTTCTTTTGCAAATTTCACCGAGTGAAAGTTGGTTAGAAGTAACGAGTAAGGGCAATGTAGTGTGCAGCGTTACGTTAATTGATTTGTAATAATCCGTAATGACGAAATGGGTCTATGTCAAGAGAGGAAAACTGGAAAATGTTTGCACCGAAATTGTAATAATATACTGATAAATTTATGTATGTCGTTTTAAGATGATAAGCGTTTTTTTTTTAAGAAGAAAAAAGAAAATACAATTAAATAATAATTTACTCTAAACTCGTTGAAAGCTGAACAAAGAATGAGCGATTGAAAAAATGAAAATTCTTAGTTTCAGTAAATTAAAACAATAAAGTTCATGCGATAGCCAAATGCAAAGTCATTTTACAATAGCTTGCTGCAACGTGTTTTTATAACAAATACTTTATAAATTGTATTTAGAAATCAAGTTTATAGTTCTTTTTTACCTAAAAAAAAACCAGCCGAATGCCACCGATAAAAAGATATCTCTACCAGACATATAAAATAGCCATTAGCAGGAGACGATTGAAAATAAATCCTGAAATGTCTCGACTGGACAAACGTGCGATTCATTGGACACGAGCACTCATATGCTGACATTTTGGCTCTCAAAAGAGATTGACGATGAGCTTTTCCAGAAGCGGGAAAAAAAATTCGTTGTGAAGTTCCAATAGAAAACACATTTGTGACAGATCTGTAACACGTGGCTAATTTCACTTTATTGACACTCAAACTGCTATAAAGGTGTGCAGAAAAGGTCAAAAGTCGACTAATACTATATCTCCACCGGCAATAAAAAGAGAATTAGCGGGTAATGATTAAAAATAAATCCCAAAGTGGCTCCACCAGGCAAAATATAGGATTAATTTTAATCAAGCAAACAGTGCTTCTGTCATCTTGTCTCTCAAGAGAGAGCGAAAAAAGATTAACGTTGTAAAAATCTCAATAGAAAAGTTTTAATGACAGAACTGTCGCAAAGGGGCAGTTTAAATTTTCTTTTTGATTCTCAAACTGCTACGAAGATGCATAAATTAGGTTTGTGAAGTGGGAGAATGGGATTTATGAGAGGGTTTGTTTTTAAACGTTTGATGAGAGAATTTAAATTTGTATGAAAAATCGCACGATTTGTAGAGGATTTAATAAAGATTTTTATTAATCGCGGATTAGTGCCCGGTGGAGACATGGTAAAAAACTCTTTCTGTATGACTGAATTACGATTTCTTGAGAGCTTTTCGCCAAAATGTCACTTTTCGCACTTGCTACAAAAACTTTGTTTGCAAGGGCGAACAAGATAAAGACCTTGGCAACCTTTTTATTGTTTTCATACCGATCGACCGGATTTTCCCAAGGATAAGAACGAGAGGCGCGAGCGAGCTAGTTACGCGAAAAATCATCTATTGGGATGCTTACAACGCAGAAAATGGCATCGCCACACTATTTTAAAATGACAGAAAACGAGTGCTCATGTCAAATTAATCCTATATTTGTCTTGTGGAACCACTTTTTCATTATTGCCGGTGGAAACATTTCTTTTTCAGCAAATATTTTATTAAAATAGTTAGCAGCTAAGTCGGATATAGTAGCGAATTTAACGTTGCGTATTTTAACTTTTGTGTGTTAACGTTGCCATCAGTTTGAGAGCAGCAGCTGTAACTTGCATGTGCATCCAAAAGCAACTGTCAACGTTTAAAAAAAATCTGACAGATCATATCAAACTAGACAGAGAAAAGTTACAAATGTAAACAATTCAATTTAATTCGATTAATTAACAACATCTTATTGCAAAGCAATAAAAGAAAAATGAGAAAATACCAGCAGCTACTACTCCTTGTGGTGTCCGCAATCAGTTTAATAGTTTTGTTCATGTACAAAAGTGAGAACAATCGCCTCAAGTACATTCTGCAGGTGGTGAACTTCTTTGGTCGCAAAGATGCTGCGCTGATAATGCGCTTGGAGAACGCCACAAAGGATGACGACTTCAATGATTTTGCCTACCCGCTGCCGGTGTGGCAACAAATTGGCGATTCTTTTCATGCGTATTCGGCGTTTTGGATGCGAAACGAATTGATGGCCGGTGGAGATGCAGTAGCCATGGTCACGGGCAGGAAATCTGCGATAGTTAATTTCAAGTGCGCCTTGCAGTACAGCAATGGCAAGATAATCACGGGAAAATTCAAATTTTATCACCTAGACGAACGGGAAGCGCCAACCGACAAAGTTGACTTCTTCTCTTATAAATTTCTTTGTAAACTCAGCCGTGACTTTGGTGTGCCCGAGAACCTCATCTTTAGCGAGGTGACAAGCAAGTCAGACTACAGGCTGCTGCTGCGGCAGGTCAAGCCTCATGTGGCGCACGGAGTTCAAATTGCTACGATTTGCCTAGACATGGTGGGCTTTAATGCCAGTTCGAGCTTCGCCACCAAAACAAATCTGCTCCAGTTTTTCTTCTACCACCAGACCATTGGGATCGATCACTTCTTTATTTACAATGGCGATGCGGTCCCGTACAACATACGCAAGGTACTCCGTAAGACGAGTGTAAACTTGAACTATTTTCCCTTTAATTTCCCGTTCGCCCACAACGACACCAAAAAGGTGCGGAAGCTAATTGAGACTGACTGTTTGATGCGCAACACGAATGGTGCGAAATTCACGTTCCTCCTGAACATCAACGAGTTTGTTTATCCGAATAAAAAAATCCAGGAAACAGGCTCGGTGCTGCGCTCACTGGACCACTACGACCGTGACATCAGTCGCTTCGAGCTGGCCTCCTTTTCCGTTTGCCTGGATCACAAGAACAAGTTGCTCATCGACAACACGCTCTACGATCCAGAGCTGAAGTCGGACCACAAGCTGTACGCGTACAAGCCTAGTATGCATACGGAAGGGAATAAAAGCGTCACGCTGCCTCTGTCGTTGGCCTTGAGCCATCGCTACGTTGATTGCTTCAGCACAAAGGATGGATTTTACGACTGGAGAAACTCACTGCGGCAGGACTTCATGCAGTACATTGAATCTGTTCGAAATGAGATTAGTTTCTTGTTTTAGAGGAACGAAACAGCAGACGCAGCTAAAGTAATGGAGAGACAATTTTGTTGACTTATTTTACGAATAAAAAGTTTTTTCTTTTAGAAGTCGATACGGTTTATGGTAATTTCAATCAGAGCCAATAGTGCTTCAAGGTCGAGATGTAGGAACTACTGTCTCATTTATACAAACTCGTACGTTTCAGCACTTTCTACCCAGACGAAGTTAGTAGCACATTGGCTCAATTAACCTTCGTCTGGTTTTACGAGACCGACAACAGTGAATCGTAATTTTTCGTTGAAATCAATTTCCGGTTGCTCCGGGGCAAGAAGCAAGTCTTTCTAGTCCACTTGTTCACTTGTCACTAGAAGACTTTTCTTTGAAAGTCTGGGCCCTCTTGGAATCTCTGCACGCCACCTTTTTCATTTCGATTGAACATCTCCGCTGGATACAATAACATTTCCTTGTAGCCAATAACACTAACGATGAAACCCTTTAGTATTTCCCACAGCTTTCATTTATTCAGGTTATACATGCGTTCTTCTTGGTTTTTGTTATCATTTCTGATTCGAAATTGGTCGCTAGTAGCTTGCCCCTATTGCAAAATCGTACAAAACTTTAGCACAGTTCGGTTTGCCAACTAAATACCAAACAAAAAACCAATATTCAACATCAATAAATTATAAAATTATGATTAAGGTAAAATTTTAAGAGTGAATGTTAGCGAAAAGCACCCAACTGGCAGGCCTACTTAAGGCGCTGCATGATGGCGGCGTTCTTGAGGCCAGCCTTTTCGATGGTAGCGGTGTCATCGTCGATTTCACGTGTTGGAAATGACGAAACCAGACTGAAAGTACGATTGGCATATTGTGGACGAGCACTAAAAGTGAAATTTTCGTAAATACTTTTCATCCACGAGGAAACCGAAACAACTCACGTTTGAATAAACAGACGAATATCGCCGACTGTGTGCGAGAGATTGAACTGAGAAGTAATTCGTGAACCATCTGCCAAACGGATCTGCAATTGAGTAACGCCATCGGTTGGGTTCAAGTTAAGCCTTTCGGTGGCTAACTTTTCATTTTCCTCGTTGTCGGTGGGTGCGCTCTCTTGCGAGGCGGACTCGATCACGTTGGGAGCAGGACTGAAAAAAGACGTTTAATACTATTGGATACGAGCTGGCGCCACAAAACACACCTTCCCAGAGTCTGTCCGGATCCCCTGAATGTTTGGACTGTCTTGACCTTCCGCTTAAAGTCCTCCTGTCGGTGGTCCTCAACGTCGACACTGACCATGCTGCCCATTTCCATGAGTTCCGATGGAATTTCCCTAAAAATCACAAATAAAACAAGTGTAAAGGGAAGATATGCACGTTACACACCCTCTCATAACAGTTTCCAGGAACTCCTTGTTCTCGGGATCGTCGTACAGCCTTAGTTCGCCGTCATTAATGGAAAATCCTTGACTCCATAGTTTCAAAATGACCGACTCCGACTTTTGGCGACTTGCCTTGCTGCCGGTATTGACCACGGAATGGTCATTCTCCGTCTGTCCAAGGCGGAGCCCTACACCCCAGTTCGGAGCCGACGACGTTGATGGTGCTGGATGATCATGGGTTTGCTCGTGCGCCTGCCGGAACATGTCGGTGAGTTTCTCCCGGAAGTTCTTTCGCTTTGGTGGCCCCAACACCTGTTGACCAGACCTCTCCGACCCGCCAGCGTAGAAGGCCTGGCCCTCTTCGTCACTTGACGACTGCTGCGACATGTTGTGCAGTGTTGCAATTCTTAAAACAAAAACAATTTTTAAGAGAAGAAGAGAAAATAACTTCGATTTGGTATGTACTTCGGTCTGGCAGATTTTGAACTTCCACCTTTCTTGTTCTTAGTTGTTTCATCCGTCTGTTGTGTGGCGGCAGTCTTGTTGAAATTCGTCGGCATTTCACCAGCATTATCGTCGTCGTCGTCGTGCATAGTTTCATCATTCCCTTCGTCAGCCAAATAAGTGGTCAACGCATCCTTGAAGGTGAAATTTTATTTATTTAACAAGTGCATCGGGTTCTGCATTCAATTACAGTGCAGTTTTATGAACCCAAACATAACCTAGAAGCCATTGTCCTTTTTTTACCTGCAATGCCCAGTTACTGCTTTCCAAGTAGAACCGTGCTATGTCGGCCGTTCCGCCGGTTATTTCCGTGAATTGTGCAATTAATTCGTCATTATTCGACATCTCGGTTTAATTAATTATTTTCTCTTTTAGCGATTAATCACTTTTTCTAGAATTTTTTTGTTGCTAGAAAAACTAATTTCTGTGGAAAACCTTTCGCGATTCGTTTTCGTTTTCACGCACACAAAAATAAAATACGAATGTCACTGACCGCCACTGACAGTTGACTTGACACAACTCTTGACAGTGCTAAGGTTGCGCTAACATAAGGAGCATTTTGGTACGAACTGAAAAACAGCTTGTTGAATTCCACATACTAATTGGGAAATTAGTATTAACACAAGGAAAAAAATGCAATGATAAACTTAGTGTTTTTAAATGCTTTCTCATTGAAATCAACCTCGGACATGTAATAGTGAAAGTTTGTTGTTCCAACTTTTTTAACTTTTTCAAAAACCATGTTACTTGCGTTTTTTACAGGTTGAGTGCTTTAAAGCTCGGGATATTTTTGCACCGCAAACCAGAACTTCCCTCACAAAATCATAAAGTCTCCCAATATCAAATCTTTCTGCTGGCCTTCTTCACTGAAAGTAGAATTCAAATATCATAAATTCAGAATTCTTATAAGGACCTATAAAGACCTCTTTTTTAGCGCAGAGTTAACTCAGTCACCATTGTTGTGACAAAATCTCCAAATCTCGAAATTATTGACCCTCTAAATACTGCCACCTCGCATAGTAAAAAAAAGGGTAAAAAAGTTCGAGTTGATCATTAATTTAATTTTCATAGAAACACGCAAAGCAACAAGAAGTATGTATGTCCGGACTAATGTGCAGAATTTGATCTGGGATTAACCCACCAAATTTGAAGGGATAAGCCGAGATTAATTCCAGATCTAAATTTACTAAAAAACTAATTTCTGTGGTTTATATCAGCTTAACTCAGAAACTCGAATGAGCTCGCACTCTGGAATACCGGCCCTAAGAGGCGGATATCATGGGCAGAGTTAACCCCGGGTATATCCAGGATTTTTTAATGCCAGCTTCCGGAACTAAACGAATCTGTGAAATGAAACTAGTTTTTCAGTAGTTTTATAGGATCTCATGAACTCAATGCTCTCTCAGCTGTCACTTTCACGTTGTTCTCCAGACTCTGCTTAAACCAAATTAGAAAAATAGGAATGGAGTAAGAACTGTTTCCGAGTGTTTGTTTTGGGATTAACCGACCGAGGTTAACACTCGTGTCGAAATTGACTGAAAAGTAATTTCAGAGGTTAATCTCAGTTTAACTTCAAAACACGAATAATTCGCACTGCAAAATTGAATTTCATGAGCTATTCAAATATTAATTTGCTTAATCTTAAGTCTGAAGTGTTCACTTCGTGCAGGGGCAGAGGCGATGCATAAAACATAAACTTGTTCTCTCAAGCTGACTCCGTACAGTGGCGTAGCTGGGAGGGGCGTAGGGGGCAGACCGCCCTTTGGGAGTGACACCCGACATGTAGGGGGAAAGCGGGAGACTTGAGCCAATTTTTGTTAAATCGTGGATAAAATCTTTTTTGTTTACCTCACCTGCATGATATGTGCATCGTCATAGAGCTACATTCATCGTCTTTCACATTGACCATTCATATTTTGAAAAAATTTAAGGGTTTTCTACCCAGAGCAAATTTTATGAAAATAGATTTTTGTCTCAAGTCTCCCGTTCTACTGGGAGACTTGAACACACTCTTGGGGAGACTTGAACATATACGAATTCAACTATCGAAACAATGAAATAATTAACTGAAACAGTTTGGTTTTCCATAGAATAATATTTGTGTATATTACCTTTGATATTATCCCGCTGTGTTGGCACTTTTTCAAAATTGAAGTTGTTCTGTAATAATCAATCTTTCAATCTCTGCAATAACAAATTTATCAGCTCTTACCGTGATAGATTAAGTCTATCGGACTCTTTGAAGGGCATTTTCTGACAAAACTTTGACTTTTGGAACATATTCTTATTTGTGCTACAACAAAGCTTTAATTTAAAGTAAATAAAAAAAAATAATGTGGTAGGCTTAATGGTAGGCTTAATTAAAAATAATGTGGCTAATAAGAGGTAGGCTTGCACCTCTGTTCAACTGTCCCTTCAAACAGTGGCTCAAGTCTCCAACCACCAAAGACTTTTTTATTGTTTATGCAACCAGAATTTTATGCTGGTATTTACTAAAAAGAATATTAGAAACCTTTTCACGTTTTTATTTATCGTGCGAAACAAAAGTTTTACGAAAAAAAAACAAATTTTTTATTTTACTTTTGTACCACAAAATCACTTTTCTCTGTCCTGCACCCAAGCTGATTTGTCGGTTTAAATTTTTTTTCGCTCCCAGGTTAGAGGTGTTTGTGCTCATAACTTGCCCTTTTACTTGCAGGATTTGTGCAAAAAATGAGTAAAATATTGCGAGTGGTTCAAGTCTCCCATATGTTCAAGTCTCCCGCTTTCCCCCTACCAATCTTCACAATCTTGCCAATCGGGAGCAAAAAAAAAACATTTCCAATAATAAACAATAAACTCTTCATCATCATCATTTTCGGTGACCGCTTATCCTTAGAAGGGTCGCAGAGCGAGAACGGCTAAATGGGTCTTCCATCGTTCACGATCATCCGCCACCAACTCAAGAGACACAGGCGCGATCCCCAGACGTGTCTCGGAGATGTTCTTACCACCTGTTTCTTGGCCTACCAGGCGGGCGCACGCACTCGTATCTCAGCGTAAACTAATACTTTATAATTGGTGATTGTCGAATATCCATCTTTGCGTTATCCTTAATGATTGAGGTACTTATTTTCTATGGCCCTGTTTGGTTGGATTCACTTGAGGCCAACGGCAAGAAAAGTTATTCTCACCTCGTTTTTGGAATGGGGGGGATGCGACCCATACTAGCTACGCCACTGATCGTGGATAGCGAACAATATTGTAAAGCAGCTCAGTAGTGTCTGTACTGAGGCAATTCCAACTATAAGGATTATCAAAACAAGCCTTTTTATTCCCTTAAGTTAAGCCATTTGCGTATGGCCCCTCACAATTTTTTCGGATTCTGAAGTCCGAACGGTGAATTGAGGAGTCTCTTATGACCGATGATTCTCTCGGAGTTTGCATTAGAATAGCATATTTTTTCTATAGATTGAACCGAAAAATTTGCTCTTTCTGTCAAAAAATTTGTCCTTTTCCAATTTTGCATTTTCCATTGAAAATAAATGAGCGATTCTAGATCAATTTCAAATGTCAACATGTCAAATGCCAAATCGAAGCAATTTTATTTGTTTCGATTTTGTACGCGGGCATGTTTGTTGGTTGGCAGCCGTGTGTGTGATTTAACCTTTCGCCAAACGGGAAAACATATTTTAATGAAAGGAGCAGTTCTCGATTTTAAGGGCGATTCTTTCAAGTTTCAATGAAAATGCTTGTTGAATAATCGACAAACTTTGACAATTCTCCTCTTGGTCAATTAAGAGAGATTCACAAAAAAGCTTTGGCTCCCTATCGGCCTGACGTCTACGAGTTCAGCCATCCGATTTCATTGTTTCCTACAACAATGTGTCTTTGGCCTTAACGTTTTAAATTCAGAGATATACCAAAAACGTCTTCTCGGACTTTATGAACATCCATTTACGAGTTTCTCTTGTCGAGCTTACCTTTTCAACGTAAGTTTTGTACATTTTCAATCCCAGCAAATTAATTAAAAATCATTTTACTTAATTTTTTCCATGCATTTATTTATTTACATCTTACAGTAATTATGTAAAAATCTCCTTTAAAAAAAATCACCAATTTACAAAATGTATAACAATTTAATTTAAATTAAACAACAAATCTTAAAAGACTCACATCAATATAACTCTCACACAACATCAATTTCTAATTGCTGTCGCTGTCCTGAAACACAAAAAACGTTTGAATATTTATTAAACAACAAATAAGAAACCAACACAAACATAAACAAACAACAAAAGAATACAGGGTGATAGCCCAACTTAAGGTTTAACGAAATATTTTTAATATATTTGTATTTAAAATTTTTCACAATAATGACATCCTTCCTATTAATTATGATACATAAGATGCTGTTAGTAAAAAATAGTAGGTAAATATATAACAATATAAAATTCTGTGGCAAAAAATACTGCATACAATAATAATTAAGCTTATAAAACCTCATGTGTGTTAACAAATACTTTAAAAGTTACTTGAATACTAATACAGCACTATATAAATTATTTTTTTCCATATGTATAACGGTACTGTGAACCAATTTAATAATTATTATGATGATGATGACGTGCGACAATATTGTTAAAACCTATAGCCTGTAGTTTTATGGTCAACTACAACAATGTGTGTGGATGTGTACAACACCAAAATGGAAATTTTAGCGTGACAACAATTTTCCCTTGAAAAATATTTTTTTCTTTAAAACCATATGGAATAGTCTTGTACTAATAAAATAGCCATCTTACCTGTAGGTAACTGTTCACGAGGAGTGTCAATCCCACTCCGAGACCAAGCGCAACAAGGTGTGTAAAGTAAATGTTTGGGAATGGTCTTCGCTTCTTGAGGATCATCGAAAGAACTGATGCTTTACGATCCGAGTAGGGTGGATAGCGGCCACTTTAAATTAAAATCATAAACGTCAATTGTCCTTTGGATATTATTTTGAAACACTAGCAGGACTTACGATGCCAAAAATTCTCCAAGTGGATTGAAGTTCTTTCCTAGGCACGACTTTTTATGCGTGAACGTATCGAATCCGTATTTGCCGTGGTAGGAACCCATACCACTGCTTCCAACGCCTCCAAAAGGAAGTGTGTCAACTAAAAATTATCATTTATTAGTATCAGGTATTGGTGTGCGTATATTGGCTTAGTCAATGTTTGAACCGTATTTGATTTTCGTTTATTCCATAAACGGAATAACGGCATAAAACTACGCCATCGATCATGCATCTGATCGACAGTCGGACTTTGCAGTTCAAACATTACAAAGTACATTTTTGAGACTAAAAACATTTTCTTATAAATTAAATAGTTTTAAAAAATACAAAAGGTAAGCCATACAAGCGTTAAAAATTAATATTATTAAATACGATTCTATGTACAAATGTATTTTTGGTTAGTCATGCTTATTTTGGATTAGTATGACATATTTTACCATTTCATTTTGTTATTGAAAAAACAAAATAATTATACTCTTTATTTAACAAAATCAATGAATGACTATTTTAAGAAAGGTGACATTTACACATTCCCTATCTTCAATGCAAAGCAGCTTGAGTCAGCTTTAAGAATTTTGAAAAAGATGCCAGCCTACAACTTGAACCTTACCTTATTTTCTTTTGGAAATATCTTTGCAGGAAAGGCTTTCGCTTTGTTTGAAAAACGAAGAAGACAGTTTGAGAACACAGTTTCAGGACCTATTTTCAATGCGAAGCTGCTTATTTTACTGAACTGAGTCAGTTTTAAGAGTTTAGAGGAAGATGTCAGCCTGCAGCCCACCAACTTAAACCTTTCCTTATTTTCTTTTGGAAATTTCTTTACCCCTACGCTAACCGGTTTAAGATTTTTAACCACTTTAAAGACACAGACAGACAAAAATTTGAATTTAAATTTGATTTTGTCCCAGAACTTATTTTTACTGAGTTGCGAGTTTTGTGCTTCGACTCGACTTGACGAACGTAATTTATTCATTGACATAGACATTGATTTCAACATCGAAAGCTCAATTTTTTTGCTCAATTTATATAGGTAATGGCGTATAAATAAAAAATAAATAAATAGAGTGGCGCAACAGCTCGAGGTGAACCATGGCCAACTTCTCAACAATGTATGCTGTGTGTGTTGATTTCTTCACATACAAGGGGACCTACAATTTTTTGCCGAATCCGAACGGCACTTTGAAAAGTTTTTCAAGACGATTGATACTCTCGGAGGGCTTGTCAAACCCTCGCGGAGGTGGGGACCGTGAAAAAGAACAAGTCTTTTTTTTCAGGTGACGATGGCAGGATTCGAACCCAGACCTCCGGCGTAGTAAGCACACACACTAACCACTACGCCACGGCACCCCAATGGCGTATAAATAGATTACCAAAAGCACAGCCTTTTTGGCGTCGACCCAATGCTGTATTCTAGCAAAAATCGCAATGAATTTCTGGCAAGAAAGACAACACAAAAAGTTGCTGTCGGTGTTCTCAATTTATTTTACACAGCTTTTAATGCAGTTATTAAAGTCGCTGTCTCGCTTAAGCGTAACGTGACTCGGGATTCACAAAGAAGCCTCAGCCTGGCATTTACGACGCTTCAGTACACCCATACGATTTCAATGCTTCTTAAGACAATGTAGCTTCAGCTTCAACGTCTCGTTTGACAATCGTAAAAAGACAACGTAATGTTACGTTACGTGACTCCAGAGTGAAGCCAGTGCTGAGTCAAGACCAGCTAAAACCAAGATCTGTAAGTCCAGCAACAAAATGAGTCTAGAGTTAACCTACCGAACAGTTTTTCAGTGAAAAGTTAACTCCGTCAGCAAAGTTGTCAAAATCTTCAAGTCTCAAAATTATTGACTCTCCATGCTCTCAGTTCACATAGAAAGACAGTTGTCATTTTTTACAGAAACATGCAAAGTCACTGGCATTTCACACAGAAAAAACCTTCAAAAAAATTCATACTGTTCACGAGAGTTGATCAAATTTGGCGAGTTAAGCCGCCAACCAAATTTAGCGAGTTAAGCCGAGATTAATCCTAGAAAACTTAGCACTGGAAAACTCATTTGTGGGGTTAATTTCAGTTTAACTCCGAAACTCAGATGATCTCGAAAAACTCAGATGATCTCGCGGACCCACCATTTTCTTTAGGAGGACTTATAGCTTCTTCTGTTTTTTTCGAATTTTTTCAAAGCTTTTCTCTTTCTTGAGTTTATTTTTTATTTTTTTATGGCATGAGTGACATTTTAAGATGTAACTTCAAAGTATCCGCGAACTTGCCAGCGTTTTCTAGGCGGAGTTACTGGCTATATGAGAGGCTGTACGCAACTTCAGCGTGACACAACGCACAAACAAAACAATGCCATATCTTTAAAGACAGTCGGCACGAGCGCGCCAGTCTTGGCATTCAGGATTCTATGGGTTCCAGGTTCCAGGGCATAGTGATATAAAAGAAAACGAACGTGCAGATGAGCTGGCCATTTAGGGCTCAGCTCTACACGCCTCAATCGCGACTAGGGTTCCTAAGGAAGAAATCTACTCATGTTTTCTGGAAAAGGCCAACTCCCAATGACTTATAGCGCCATATCAAGGCAGATATGGCCTTTATTAATTAAAAATAGAACAAAACACCTACTCATCAGAACCCGCCCTGATATTGCCAGAATCACGGCGGTAATAACAGGGCGTTGACCTATTGGACCTACTGCCGAAGTTGCTTAAATTCCAATGAGAAAGAAACTTTCTCCCACTTCCTCGGTCTGGTCCTGGGCGTCGTGCAATGAACCAACTTTTCTTCGATGACCTTCGTGACATATCAAGTAAAGGGATAGAAGCGCTTATCCAGTTTCTCAACTATGGTTGGATATAGGCACCGACCTCATAACAATCTCAACAACCATCACAAATTAAGTTACACGGATCTGTTTGTCGTATCAAAAAGGCACACAAAGTGCTACTTGGGTTTTTTTTAACCGCCACGTGCCACTTCTACTTAAAAACGTTTTTAAGTACGAAGTTTGAAGTAGAACAATGAGCGAACCAAAAAAGTCTTTTAGACAAGGAAAAAGAACAAATTATAAATCTTATATTGAAGCACTAAACTGTAAGAAAAAATCCACAACCAATTTTTCGAGAAGTCGGATTAACTTTATGTCAAAATACATCAAAAATACTACTCAAGTTCTGCCAAACGCTTATGGTGCCCATAATAGACTAATAGCGTTTTTTGTTAACGAAAAGATTTGCTCTTTCTGT
Source organism: Neoascia interrupta (assembly GCA_947623515.1). Taxonomy (NCBI): domain Eukaryota; kingdom Metazoa; phylum Arthropoda; class Insecta; order Diptera; family Syrphidae; genus Neoascia; species Neoascia interrupta. Next base: position 32,154,231 of record OX392462.1, on the reverse strand, counting down.
CAAAAAAAATTATCTTTTTCGCTTTTGCAAGTTTCAATGAAAATAAAAGAGCAATTCTAGATCAATTCCCAACACGAAAGATGCGATCTTGTGATCTTGGGAGTTTCGATCTGAACTCACTTACACATGCAAGCATTTCTACACTTAAACGACGAATCGAAGCAATTTTATTTGCTTCGAAATAATGTGCGGACGTGTTTGTTTGTTGCCAGCCCGTGTGTGTTATTTATTTTGTCGTCAAACGGCGGGAAATGTTTTATTGAAACCAGAAGTTCTCTGATTCTGAGAGCAATTCTTTCAAGTTTCAATGAAAGACGCTATAAGTAAGCTATTCGGAAATCGTAGGAAATTTGTGTGTATCTACCCAGCTGTCAAATTTCAGTGCTGAACCTCTCATTTGAGTAGGAGTAAAGCTAGAATCGCAATGCTGCGTTGCTGCGAGCGTACGTTCATATAACGCATATTAACGTACGCACGCAGCATCCTTTTCCAAAACTTTACGATACTTTACGTCAAACAACGCACCTAGCAAATTTGCAAAACGAAATGCCGCTTTGCGTTTTGGGGTAGGAAATTGGAGAGTATCAGCTCATACACATTCAATTTTTGCTTAAAGATATTTAAAAAAAATATTTCCAAAAGAACGAGCAGAAAAGATGCTTTTTAAAAACGAACCAAGTTGGATAGCAATGAAAATAAAATTATTTCTGTTAATTCCATCACAAATAAATACAAGGTGGTGCACTCGTGTCTTTTGCATGCTTAAAACCAACACATTGCAAGTTATCGCGACGAATTTAAAACAGAAATAATACTAAAAAACATCATATTCATTACTCAAACTTCTCTACTCTACGCAAACCTGTTTTTATTCTGACTATAAACAGAAACAACCCTTTTTTACTACTGACGACAAGAGGACTATGTGCACTCACCACACAATGAGTGAGCATGAGGTTGTTCAACGGACGCAAAAGTAGAAAGTAGATCTACTTTTGCGTTGTAGATGCGTCTACGATATTTACGGTCAAACGCGGGGTGAAGTCTTGAGGTAACATTTCGTTTTGCCCCATATGCGCCCGTTGTTTCTACTCTGCTTGTCATCGAGCGCACGCAGCGACGCAGCATTGCGTTTTGAACTTAACATAAGGGAGCGAATGTTAACGGAAACTCAAGAAAACCCAGCCAAAGGCTATTATGGTCTGGTCATACGAAGTGCGTGCAATAAGACATCTTTGAAAGCTGACTTTAGTCTATTTAAGTCTATTATGATTAGGCCTTAAACCAACCAAACTAGGGCAGTCAAAGCTGTTTTGCTAACATGTGACAATCGACATGTTCGAATAGGAGTTCGGGAACTTATTTTTCGCATATTCGAATTTATCATAGACAGCACATATTACGTCTTTGGTGAATAGGTACACAACAAAAAAAGAGCTAGGTACTAACATTTTTAATCTATCTAAGTGCGCTTCGTGAGTACACCGCCCTAAGAATGATTGCAAAGATAAATGTCGACTTTTTGAGACAACTAATTGATTAACTTGTTTACAAGCGTCTACATTTGATCATTTTGAATATGTCACTAATTTGGATAAATCAAAATTAAAAAGCTGAATGTCAATCGAAATTTTCTTCAATTAGCAGAGACACGTTAGCGCACTTAACAATGATGTGTTGTCTCAAAGTGTGTCAAATATTACACAACCAAAATATTGCTTACAATAAAATATAGATAACAAATAAAAAAAAACATGTCCTTAGGAGAATACCTTGAAAATGACCAAGCAAATCGTTAATGCAAACCCCTCCACATGAAGTATTTTTCAAGAACAGTTTAACCTGCTTCTTGGACTCACTGAGTACGTACAATGCCAATGGTTTTTCCCTAAATTATTATTAAAAGTTGGAAATATTTAAAAATTTATTTTGTTAGTAAAACAAGATTGCGAGTTAAATTATTGAAAGCAACTGCCAAACATAGTGAGTAACTTTTTACAAATGTATTATGTGTATGGATGGTAAAAAGCGTACAATTTTTGTCATTAAAAACTTTTCAAAATAAAAATCCAAATCTCAATTTTACCTGTTGCCTAATCGATTTTTGTTTTTAATAAAACTTTCAACTTTTTGCGTGCCAAATAATTTTTTTTGTTGTTGTTTCACTCAAACCCAATGCTTCTTACAAAAATTGTAAATAAAAGACAAGAATAAACACAGGGTGCTTTGAAAGCGCTGAACGTGCACAAAACACACATTTTCAAAACATAACCAAATATTAGAAAATAATAAATAAACAAAATTTAGTATAATTAATTAAGTATACCTGCACAGTGCATAAGGGTTTCATTGATGCAAAATCCACCGCTTGTTGTGATTTTTAAGAAATTATTTATCTGTGCCTTGGTCTTGTCGAAGACGTATATTACCAAAGGCTTCTCCCTATTTATGGTTTTACACAAGTTCATAATTTCGTTGAATTATTTAATATTTTAGAAAAATATTTTTTCAATATAAAAATTAACAAAAAATGAAAAAATTGAATGAATTTTTTAATGAATGTGATTTTTTGTATTCGGTTAGGAAGATTTGTAAAAATTAAGCCGTATTTTTATGTAATTTCTTAACTAATATTTCAGTCTAACTCTAATTCTGATTCTAATTAATCCTGCAAAGTGAGCCGAATATTCAGTGGAAGTTAATGTAAAAGTCGTGTGTGAACTGTCTAAGTTTTGGTTTTAAAACTACAAGACCAAAAATTGGTTCGTAAGAATTCAACTATCAAAGTTTCGTTTTTTACTATGTTTTACCTCAAAGCTCAAATTAAAAGAATAAAAAAAATTTTAAACAGAAAATATACTTATAAGAAAAAAGATCAACATGAAATTTGATGTCAAATAGATTCTTCAAAACGAGTTGACGAAGCGGCTTTTTACTTGACTATGGGGGATGTTTTTAAACAATAAAATATTACCTTATGAAATATAAAAAAATCAAACACTACAGAATACGAACGGCACGATAAGTATTCAGGGGCAAACTGCTTATCGGACAGGTCAAAAATTACCCCAAATATCTACACATTTTAGCACTAAACATGAAACGTCATTGTCAGTTGCTAATTATCATAAATTATGCAAACAAAATTTTTAACATCTATTTAAATATACCCACAACCGATACAGCTATTTCTTTTTATGTTTATCTTCATAAGCTTTTGCATAGTTGTATATATTTACAGAAGGTACCTTACTATTTATTATGTTTTTTTTTGTATTTAGGCCAAATTCAGATTTTCCTCTTACCAGCGTACTGCATAATTGTGTCATTTATACACATTCCTCCCGATTGTGTTCCGGTAATAAATAGATCTTGTACTTGACTTTCCGTCGAGAATATATACGAGACAAGAGCAGTATCTCTAAGGAACGCGACACATACCGACATGAAGATAAAATTTTGTGTGATGATGGTAAAAAAAGTAAACAAACATAATTTTGAAAAAACAAGACAGCATAATTTGAAAAAGCACAAAAATAAAATCATGTTTGTGCTGTGTTCAATGATGGATGCGAGAAGACAAGCACAAATGAATGATTTTGTGTTTTGGCAGTACGAAACACACAGAGCTCAATCTCTCTTGCTCTCTAGATTGAAGAGTTTACCTGGAGTTGATAAAATTAATTGCATCGTAGGCACTTTCTACATTGACAATGGGCAAGATAGGACCAAAGATTTCCTCCTGCATGACAGGATCATCGGCGCTAACATCAGTCAGTATTGTTGGCTCGATAAATCGTTCGGTGACATCGAAATTTCCACCAACGGCAACTTTTCCGGACTTAAGCAGGGATACCAGGCGTCTAAACAAAAGAAAACAAGTAATTTATTGTTTTAAAAAATTAGCAAACAAATTCAAGCCTCTTGAATAAAGGTTCTCAAATAACAAAAAAAAAAAAAAAAAAAAAACAGTCATTTGTAAGGTTTCAAAAAAAGTTAAACACTAATACTAATACCATGTCTCCACCGGACACTAATCTACAATTAGCATAAATCCTTCACATATCTCCAATTATATTTTTAGATATACCATAAATCTTCTTTTCACCCTCTTCACAAACCACTTTTAATGTCTTTCCCACTCTAATGTAACAGTTTGAGAATCGAAATGGGAAACTGAAACTGCCCACGTATGACAGATCTGTCCCAAATACGACTTTTATAAGGATTAATAAAACGGAAATCTTTTTCCGCCTTGAGAAATGAGATCGCCGCTCTCTTTTGAGAGGCCAAATGATAGAAAACAAGTGGGAAAGTGCAACAGTGCGTATGAAAAAGCTTCAGTCCATCTACGACGGATTGTAAAATACCCGACCATACCAAAAAAAACCGCTGTTGGCTGAGGTCCCCTTCCACTTGCGTGCGCCACCTGAGTCTCGGTGCTCCTCTACCGCGTCGTCCCTGCGGTGTGGATTCGAAGATTTTCCGGGCCGGGGCGTTGGTGTCCATCCGCTCTAGATGACCCAGCCATCGTAGACGTTGTGTTTTGACTCTTTTGGCTAGGTCGGTATCGCTGTACAGCCCGTACAGTTCGATGTTATATCTCCTCCTCCACTCTCCGTCTATGCAGACGGGACCGTAAATCGTCCGAAGAATTTTCCTCTCGAAGCAGCCTAAAGTGTTTTCATCCGCCTTTGACAGGGTCCATGCTTCTGCACCGTAAAGCAGGACTGGGATGATGAGGGTCTTATACATGGACACTTTAGTTGCTCGGTTGCTTAAATTTCAGCTCTCTACCTTAAAATTCAAGGCCTAAAAGTTGTTTACATACGGACGGACGGACATGGCTAATCGATTCTCCTGTCGGTCCCGTTCATACCTCTAAAAGGTCTTAGGGGTCTATGGTGATTATTTCACTGCGTTACACATCAAACCTCATATACCCTGGGTCGGGTATAAAGAGTGCTAATGTCAAATTAATCTTATATTTGTCTGGTCGAGCCACTTTGAGATTTATTTTGAATCGTCTCACGCATTCTCGTTTTATTGCCGGTGGAGACAAGTGGAATGCATGCAATGGAACACAACAACCCTTAAGTGACCACCATAACTTCTGTAGCAAGCGAGCTTGTTTTGCTAGTAACTGCTGGATGTTTACAAAAAGTTTGGCTGCGAAATCTATTAGGTTTCCCATACATGGAATTCAGAAACTAGATCAGAATCTAGATTCACACAAAATCGAATACAATTGTGAATGCTTTGCCGATGACCAATTTTTGCATCGTTTCGGACTTAACACGTGTCGACCGACAATTATTGCGTAGTTGGGACAATAGCAGGAAAGTAATAATCTTTTCACACCGAGCCAGAATCTAGATCCAGAGCTATTCGATTTCAACATCTAACGGCCTTTTCGGTTGGTCGTCCGGAAGCGTCCAGGAGCATTCTGGACCTTCCTGAAACTCTTTTCTTGGACTCGTTTGAAAAATCCTCCTTTGGACAGAAGAGAAATTCGCTTCTGACAAAACCATACAACGCATGTGTCAAGTTGGATAAATGTCAATTGTCTCCTTTAAAATAAATTGCGCTTCACAAACACAACGCCAGACAAACTTCAAAATCACGAAAAACGTGTTTGGCAGTTCGAATGTACAACTACAAGCCCAATCCGGATCGCCCACTGAATAAAGAGACAAGGAAGTGGTGTTTTTGGGAAAAAGTGAAGCATCAGTTTTAGTTGTGTGAGTGCGGACTACTTATGTGTTGAACCAGGCATGTCATGAGAGACGGCTCGAGGTTCATACGTTTCTGGGAGCTGGCTCTACTTTTGTTTAACATTCCTGAGTTAAGGTGACGTTTGTACCCTGATTCGTGATACATTCACTTACAAGTCGATACCCGACATCGGGCGACTAATGTCAAAATAAATGCTTCACTCACACACACTGTATATGTAAAAAAGAGCTATTCCTTGTCTCTTTATTCAATTGGATCGCCAACCGAAAAGGCCATAATTGATTCTTTCACACCGCAAATAGTATTAGATTACGTTGACGTTTCGGCGCCTTTGACAACAGTTGTCAAATTTGTTACATGTGACATGCGATGGATCGCTAAAGTTGAAACGGTTGTAATTCATGAAATAAATAGTGAAAATTACTTTAATATAATGCGCGTTCATATTTTAATGAAACTAGCATTCTTTATTTTTTTTTTATTAAACAATATACCGAAAGTATTATTAACTCGCAACAAAAGCAGATTTCCTATTATTTTGTAAACAAAAATGATCAGCTGTTTCACATTCCGCATTCACGGTAGGACTGCAATGATGTAGCCCTAGCGCTACTAAGAGCTGTCAATAATGATACTACTACTATCGCTAAAAGTACGTAGGTACTACAGCTACTTGCCTTGTGGTTCTATGCTCAGCACTATGTGCTGACTGCTGAGCAATCAAAAAGGTGTGTTCGTTTTAACATTCGTGTGTTTGTCATTTTTGTAGTGGATTTTGAATTTGATTTTTGGGAATCTAGATTATCTAATCCTATAATCTTGATTCTAGCTTGGTGTGAAAATGGTATTATATACCCAAGCGTAAAAAAAGTAAAAAAGCGAAGTATTTTAAAAATAATCAAGCCGTAGTTCGTTCCGTAATAAAAATAGAATCGAAATTGCTTACTGCAAACTGCTACCAAGTGCATGTTACTGCATAAATATAAACAAAATATTTAAAATTTATTTTCCCATGTATCAGGTTCGCCTTGGTTTGGGTAATCTATAATATGAATTTTTTTTGCAAAGATATCCTCTATTTGTTGGTTCTGCTGCGAATAACGAATTGCGATATTGCGAATTTTTGTGAGAATTTTAAATATCTTTCTAAAACATCTGAATTTATTAAATTTATGGCATTTATAATTATATATTATTATAGGCTCGATAAATGATTGAGGAAATGTGAACTGTGGGGTGCCGTGGCGTAGTGGTCAGTGTGTGTGCTTACTACGCCGGAAGTCTGGGTTCGAATCCTGCCATCGTCAACTGAAAAAAAAAGATTTGTTCTTTTTCACGGCCCTCCGAGAGTGTCATTTGTCTTGAAAAACTTCTCAAGGTGCCGTTCGGATTCGGCAAAAAATTGTAGGTCCCCTTGTATGTGAAGAAATCAACACACACAGCATACATTGTTAAGAAGTTGGCCCTGGTTCATCTCGAGCTGTTGCGCCACTCTATTTATATAAATGTGAACTGGCTAAGGTGCACCTGCACAGACATGAGAGTGTTAAGCTTCAAACTCATGAAGTTTCCAATTACCGTAGTTTTGAGTTTGCTTGCTGTAAATGTACCTTTAAAGCACAAGTTTCAAAAGCGTTGTGATACGTTTTACAGAAAAATTCGAAGGAATGATACATTTTGGGAGTGATTTTCAAATTTTTATGTACTGACAGAATGTTGAGGTTCCACTGTAAAATAAAAACTCATCCCCAAAACACTAGAACTGAACTGACAATTTATGTTTAACGGAGTTCACGGTTCTATGGCTTTTATAGAAGTCTTAAGAATCAACTTTGAACTTACTGGAAATTATTGGCATTGATTATCCTGCACAGATCCGGACTGTCCTTTGGCTTTTCTCCATACCACTCCTTTAATACGTTTTTGGCTTCGGCAATAAACTTCTCTTGCACCTCTTTCGAGCACAGCACATAGTCGGGCGCAATACATGTCTGGCCAACATTGATAAGTTTGCCCCAGAGAATGCGTCTTGTGGCGATTTGTAGATCCGCGCTTTTGTCAATGTAGCACGGACTCTTGCCACCCAATTCAAGTGTCACTGGGGTGAGGTATTTATTGGCGGCAGCATGAATGATCTTTCCCACTCTTGTCGAACCTGTATAAAAGATGTAGTCGAAACGTTGCTTCAGCAGCTCGGACGTTTCACTTGGTCCACCGGTCACAATTGGATAGCAGTCCTAATAAATGCCAATCAAAAGTCACAAGATACTTAAAACAGTCAAGAATCAATTGTTGAACTTACGTTATCCAAATATTTGGGCAATGTTTGCGCAAGGAATTTCGCACAGTTCGCTGAGATCTCGCTGGGCTTGATCACGACGCAATTACCGGCTGCAATCGCTGACGCAACAGGTACCAATAGCAGCTGCAATGGATAGTTCCAGGCACCGATTACAAGAACTACTCCATAAGGGTCGTTGTAGATGCTAACATCATCCAGTAGATTTACGAATGATTTTGAAGGCTAGACAATATAAAAAACACAATAGTGAAAATTAAATAAAACAATTGAGTTAGATAAAATACTCTTGCTTACCTTATCAGGCTTCATCCAATCTTTAAGATTGTACAATATGTGCTTAACGTCATTCTTCATGAATTCTGTTTCCACAATTATGCTTTCCTGTTTGTGACGACGCAGATCCGCCTCCAAGGCACCGATCATTTCAGACTCATGCTCTTCATATAATTTTAAAAGTTGTTCCAGTTGTTTTTTGCTGAAATGATTAGATTTATTATTTTTGCAGCAATAAACAATTATAAATCGCATAGAAAAAAATGAGCTTATTGTTGCAGGAACAGGCTTAAGTTATGTAAATATTTTAAGGAGTGTTTTGTTAATAACCCGAAAAATAAGTCACATTAATCGAGAATAATGAATCATTCTTGCCGACAGACAATGGTTTTAAAAACATCGACACACATTTCATTGTCGCAGCAAAAACAAAGCTTATAAGTTATTTCAGTAGGCAGGCTTATTAATCTTTTTAAATGAGCCTGACTCAGAGCGCAATGCAGTTTTAGAACAGAATATGAATGGATGGATTATCATGTACAGGTTTGACTTGGGCACAATATTGAACCTATTTAAGAACGCAATTAGATAACTTAATTTAAATTCCCACATCAACAACATGTCAACCCAGCCAAACAAGTTATCTCACTCAAATCAGTGTTAACTACTACAAGTACTATTGTTATGGTCATACTTGAATTGTTTCGGTTCTTCATGTAAATCATCACTTAAAATTGTGTGAAGTTTCTGTGTGTTCAAAAGTTTAACTAAAAAAAGAACTCGATTCACACCAGTTGGCAAATGTTTACTTTTCCCATATAGTTGGTGGCATTTTTTTAAAAGATTGTATTTCTTCCTATGTTTCCGTTATAGTACGAAGTAAGGTCAACGACATGTTTTGCATTCAAGATGCAGCATACTTAAAAAGTTCCCGATGTAGGTGGTTCCTAGCCTTCATTTTCAAAAAGCTGCTTTTGAATGTTTAGATTTCCGCCATTCTTTTGTTATTCTTATATACGAATCCATGCATATGCAAACTTTGCCGGATATAATTTAAAGGCTTATAATACCAGTAAATAAACTTCAGGGCAACAGAAATTTTAAGCTTTAATTTAACAAAAATGTTCCTGGTCAAACTTAAAAAAAACCAGTGAGTAAAACCAACCGTTGAATACCCCATCCTATCCCACATTGTAAAATGCTGATGGCATAGTTATTTTTTGACATTTTATAAGCAATGCAAACTTCGAAAAGGGGCGTCGTCCAACCGCCCCTTATGACAAACTATTAAATATAAGATATTTCCAAGTTAGTGTACGTAAAAATGCAATTTTTTGGTTCAAATTCAATATTTTTGAAAAAAGGGGGCGTGGTTAAAAAATTTATATGAACGAAATCTGGACCGAAGCTCGTTTACCTAACCTGCTACTTTTTTTGTTTGATGCTTTCCTAAACTAGGTTCACGGCCAGTCGAAATTAAGTTTTTCTGGAAAATTTTAGGTTTTTCTTCAATTCTGCCTCCAAATGTGGAACTAAGCGTTTTCTATATAAAATATTAAGCAAATTTTTTTCAATTTTGAGCACAAATATTGAGTAAAATGCATTGAAAAATTTACCCTTAAAATAGATTCCACGTCCATTAGAGGAGGTTTACCAGTTAAATTTGTCTTTTTTGTGTCTTACATTTATTAGGAGATGCTAAGTGTCAAATTTCAGCCTTTTAGAACGTCTTACAGTTTTGAAAACTCTGGAGGTAGTTGCACATTTAGACCGATTGTGGGCGTCTTTGGGCGGATTTCAAAAATTTCATTTTTACACTTGTACTGCTTCGCATGACGTGGACCTTACGTACGAAGTTTCAGCATCCTAGCTCAAAATTTAAGGCCTAAAAACATGTGACATACAGACGGACGGACGGACATGGCGCATTCGATTCAGAATTCGGTCTCGATCATATGCCCTTAAGGTCTTGGGGGTCTACCATTATTATTTCACCGTGTTACAAACTATGTGACAAACTTAATGTACCTCCTATCCTTTGGGATGGGGTATAAAAACATTTTTAAGAATGAATGGAAACAACTCAACGGAATCAATTTATTTCGAATATCGAGTTGATGTTAACAAATTGGTCTTAGGTGCACCTGCCCAGACATGACAGTTATACTGCAATTTAGGTCGTATACGTACGCTTTATAAATGTTAGTGAGGTGAGAACGTGTTAAGTATTGCTTGAACCACTGAAAGGGTACCCAAAGCATTTGGCTACGTTCTTGGCGACGTCGAATATGCGTTGGGTCATTCCAACGAAGGTTGTGTCATGAACACACATACCGATGACGGAAACTTTCACAGTTTCAGTGATGCAAGTGCAGTTCCCAGATAAATAGCTGAAAATTGCTTTTCTGCTTGAAAGACAGGAAACAGACGGATGGACGTTTTTGAAGCATCAAATTCTACCCTGCTCCGAAGACCCCATGCTTAAGTGCAGTTAAGGTCAGACTTTATTGAGTTCAAGATACACATCACCGTTCCACCGGCGAAAGAATGAATTGTATTGGTTGTGCCGGAAAGATCGGAAAGAGTGTGGGGCCTTAAATTGAACCCTGCGGAATGCCAGCATTTATACAATGGACACTATTTTTGAAGCCTTCCAAAAGCGTCCAATGAGCAAAAAAAAACATCGACTCCAAATGCACACATTTTCGACACACATAAGCCTCATGCCAGACTCTTTTAAATGCTTAAGAAATATCCAGCCACCAGCGCAACAACATTGTTTCCGCCATGAAAGTGAAAGGACCGGCTTTAATTTTCTTAGCGATAAGCATAATATTAGTTTTTTAGTGGACCTCTTGCCACGTAAGCCGTATTGAAAACGCTTCCGCTGTCCTACATACTGGTCGGGGAAGTTGAATGCCCTTGATTTGGGACGGGCTTAACGAATTCATTTTCTACTTGGTACGAGACGAAAAGAGTAGTTTGGGTTAGGTTAGGCGGTTGTCCTCGCTCTGCAGGGAGGGGCACACTTAGACCAAAGGAGATCGATTGTGATACCAGTTTGGCCAGATGGGAGATACCAGCCCGAGGACCTAATGTCTGCTTAACAAAGCAGACTTCGTTTCGGTTTCGCCCCCTTACGATACGTTGGCTTTGAATTGGCTTTGCAATGCCGTTGCGCTTATGGGGAGAAAGAGTGCAGTCACTACGTTCTCTAAGTACGCCACGATGAATTAAAAAATACGCACACGCAGCCGAAAACCCTGGTTGCTAGCTTAGCTTAGCTTAGCTTATTTGAACCGAAGAAAAAGCATATTATTCCCTTGAAATTGAGTCTTGCAAGATCGTTTAGATCTTCGAAGAAGTATTTACCTAGAGTTCTCAAGGTCGATAGGGAGGGGCAGCTACACAGAAAATTAACCACAGTTTCTTCGTCCTCCTCGTCTTTAAAACTTCTTCAGAAATCGCAGAAGATAGCACCTAGTATTCTGGCATGTCTCCCCAGCAGACAATGGCCTGTAAGGGCCCCATACATTTTTGAGAATCAGCCTATTAAAGGTGGTGAGCCTTCTGGATTTCCTACGATCGAAAAAAACGATCACTGCCCGAAGATTTGTTTGGAAGAGAGACGCCTTTAAGATCTCAACTGACTCCCAGGCAGTTTCCAGTCAAATTCAATTTGATCTTGAATTTGACATTAAAGACAAGGTATGGGAAAATGCAGTCCGCGTGTAATCAGGCATATTAACTTGATGGAAAACGAAGGGTTCGGTCTTTCTGGTCGCCTCGAGCCTGGGGGCTTCGATTCGAAAGCTCTCTTTGCTTGGCGTTGTTGTCCATTCGTTTGGTGTGACCTAGCCAATGTATAGTCTTCCTATTTTAGCTTTTTTAACATCTTGATACAGCATATAGAGCTCACTGTTGTGTCTTCTCCTCCATCCGCCCTCCTCACACACAGGACCATAAATTAAAGTTAGAGAAAGAAAGAACCAAACATCATTTTTCCTTCTCTTCTTTTCATCATTAAGCAGAACTTGTAGGGGTTTTCATGAGTGGAGTATTAAACCGCTCTCTAAAATATTAGCCTTACATATGCACACGTTTCTACCGAAAACGTTGAACACCGTGCCACGGAGAAATTTCATGACCTTCTGGATAGGCCTACGAAGTAGGTTGCACTCGGAGACTTTAATGCTAAGATCGGAAAGGAAAACATCTTCGGAGGATTAGTTGGTAAGCACAGCCTCCACGAAACAACAACAGATCACGGCTATACCGACTAAGGTTTCGCAGCAACTTGTAGCACTCTGTTATAAGCAGCACTAGGTCTTTAAGGCTAAGAATCCACAAGGAAACCTGGCCGGTAACTGGACGGACGGTCAAACTACTAACCAAATACACCATGTGCTGCTCCTCGACGTAAGGTACCCATATAACATTTTAAATGCACACATTTCTCGAGGGGAATACTGCGACTCTGACTATTTTCTTGTCGTGAGTTTAACTTTAAAGAAAAATTAACTCAACACGCCTGGAGTAGCCGGTGCCTTTCGTCCCTAAGGACATAACACTTGCGGACATAGACATAAGCTTTCACGTTCATGTGAAACTCAACGGCTTTTGTGTTGGATCGGGAGCTGTTTTTTCTTTTCTCTCGTCTTCCGCTAACGATATTTCAATGGTTGTCAAATCCCCTTGTCAAATTTTGATCGCGAGCTTAGTATAAAACAAGTGAGTAAGTACAAGAGTTCGTCTGTGACAAACTTCTATATACCCTATATACCGTGTAACAACAAATCGTAAAGGTTTTTGGCCCGAATTCATATATTATTTGTTAAGTCCACGCCCACAAAAGTAAGCATGGGCTAAAAATTAAAATCAATTAGTTGTAACTTCGTTAGAATCATGAGAAAATACGGTGAAAGCGAAAATTATTTCAGAGAAAAAAACGGTTTTTTGTTCTAAAAACGCCCCTTAAAAGTGGGCGGAGCTCAAAAATTTGCATGGAGCAAACTTAGCAAATGGAAATATCTGTAATAATTGTCATATATATTTTTTTTTATTTGGAGTAAACTTTCCGAGAAATCGTGTTTTTAAAGATCTAACATGTTAAAAATGGGCATGGTCGATATTGTGGGCGGTCCAATTTTTTCCTTGTTAAAGGTCTTGGGCCAATATTACTCAGAACAAATATTTTTGCTCCTACGCCATGTCTAACTTGACCAAAAGGTATTTTAAAAGAAAATGTGAAATAGAGGTTAGCTGACATTGATGCCAGTAGTGGGCGTGGCCGTTGACGGATTGAGCCCATTCTTACACTTTGCCTGTGCAAACCTAGCCGCGTACCAAGTTTGAGCAGACGGACGGATGGACATGGCTTAATCGGTTCACCTGTCGGTCTCGATCATATCTCTAAAAGGTCTTAGGGGTCTACGATGAACACTATTATTTCACTGTGTTACAAATTATGCACTCAAATTAATATACTCTCGGTCCGGGTACAAAAAAAAAAACAGTAACAGTTAATGTTAAGAAGATGAGTAGGTTAGGAACAGGAGAAGATGTTTAATATCCGGCTGGGCGAACTCTTGATTTAACTTCACATTTTTATTCCGATACCTACACTTCTTGCTGCTGGTTTGGATCCCTGTACTATGGTGTATATTTTGAACAGTGCTAAAATCTCTCCGAATCTATGAAGTACCTACTGCTTTGACGGCTCTTGAAATCGTTATGTATACTAGCAGCATAAGAGAAATTTATCGCTTCGCTTAATAATTATCGATAATAATGCCAAGCGCTGTATAATTAAGTGCAAAGTTGTAATCCAGGTCATTAGATTAGCATGCACTCTTAGCATTGTTGGCTTAGCAAAAAAAAAATAAAAGACTGGAACACAAAAATCGCATGGATATCAGCTTATCTTGGATCTCACTATAGGAAAGTGCCATATTGCAACCTGCAACTATTTAAAACACGAGTGCTGCGGTCCCTCTCATTTTTCCCCGTTGTTCTAGAGCTTTTCACTCGTGCAAACTCTGTTGTCGATGTCTTCACAGGTTAGTGACACTTTAAGTTCGTCGCACTTTGGCTCAATGCAAAAACTCTGAGTTTTCTGAATTTTCCATTAATGATATCGATATGACATCGATAGCTTAAAAAAAAGTGAACAGGGATGGAATCGGCTAAGGTGATCTATGATTAGCGCCACAAATCACAAAATATCGTCTGCGTAAACTGTAATCATCACAGTTTTCTGGTGACAGCTCTCGACCAATCACAGTCAAAATCAGCATGCCCCAATTTTCAAACTTTCTGGTTATTTGGCGTTTTTGCCTACACTTAGGCTGGGTTTCAGCATGCACGAATAAAACAAGGTGCTCTTACACCACAAGACTAAATAAAGTAACTATTCGGACCAATATTTCTGTGATCACTGCAGACGGGTTATTTTATTTGATCACATTGACTGTCACAAAATGTGAAAATCACAGATCACCATTGACGATGGGAAAAGTGAGAATGCGATATCTGGTGATCAAATTTGGAATATGTGAAGCGACCTACATATAGCTGTCAACACAGATGTCGAAGTTGACAAGTTGAATTGTCTGCAATGAACGAATTTGCGTATTTGCGTGTAAGTTTTCAATCTGATTTGTGAATAAAATAGTTTGTCCTTTTACAAAAAGCAAATTAGAAGGAAAATATCGTTCGTAAACATATGAATTTCGTACTCGTTTGACAAATGGGATGACAACAATAGCCAGCCGCTGACATGTATAGGTCTTCACATATTCCACATATTGACCGCTAGGGGTAAGCCTTCAATCGTCAATAGCTGATTCCACCCCAGATTATTGTAAAAGTAGAAATTCAAACAACCAGAAATATTTCTTTTTCCTGTGGCAGTTACAAATTTTTTAATCTTAGCTTGCGTGTTTTGTACCCATGCATTGAAAAAAAAAAGTTATAGTCCCAATAAATCACGTGACCAATCTAATTTTTTATTAACAAAAGCATCGTTTTTATTGCCTGTCATTTCAGAGATGACTATAATTTATAAAGACATTTTCAATGCCACCTAAGAGTCAACCTGCTCAGATTATTTAATGAAGGGTATAAAATTAGAGCTATAATTTGAACAGTTTTACGTCTATTATACGTGAAGTTTCTAATGAACTTTAAATAAGGCTGGAGAGGGTTTCAGAGGGCTGTAAAACAGATACTTATTAATTAAAGTACTTCTAATTATACTTACAATAACGTGTGTTAGAAAATTTGGAAAATGATTTTCTGATAACATGAAAAACGGTCGGTTGTGTTTCCGCCTTAAAGTGGGCGAAGTTCAAAACTTTGTATGAAACAAACTTAGAAAATAACATTATTAATATTTGTCTTTTTTTTCGATTTGGAGTAAATTTTCCGGGAAATCGGGTTTTTGAAGATCTCACATGTTAAAAGTGGGTGTGGTCAATAGTGTGGTGGTCTAATTTTTGATTTAATAAATGTTTCTTGCTAATACATATATTGCTCTGCACCAAAATTTGACTTTAGACATCTTGTCTAACTAAGTAAACCATGCACCTAGTTTCAGCTCACTAGCTTGATTTTGAACTTTATTATTTAAAATTAACCTTAAAACATAACAAGCTGTTCCTTTTGCACGACTCCGGAAGAACTTTTGCTTTTGCCAACCGTGAAAGGCGAAATAGGTTGTACGAATTTTTGAAAAATTCAGCCAAGACTGAATTTAATTTCAGCTGTGGGCGATTTTTGATTGCGATCGGAACCTGGCGTTGCCAGATTACCGATGTTTTTAAAAAATTACGAAAAAAGGTTGTCTTCGAAATATCATGCTTTTTTGAATATCTGCGGATTGTTTTAGATTAGTAATGGCAGCTTTCTGCGAGGCACAGCACTTCCTCAACCCCTGCATTTCTGCAGGAAATCTTAAGACTGTAACAATTAAAGCAAAAAAACCAAAAAATGGCGAAATAAAATCACATTTTGTTTTAGTAATGGTATTTTACCTCGAAGTACAATGGAAACGTCCTTCCAAGTTACAAATTATCGATTTTTTCTTGAATTTTAATCTTTTAAATTCGCATTAAATCGGACTTACCGATCCCAATTAACCAATACAAAACTTTGTCTTACTACTAAAAACAGAGCAAATTTATTCGAGCTGCTTAGAACTTCACCATAATGCTTGAAATTTTTTTTTAATTTCTTCTCTCAGGAAAGGCGAACCTATAACACCTCAAACATTGCCCCGAGATGAAGGGAAATATTTATTAACTTTATTTAGAAAAGTTTGCAGTTTACATGTGTTAGGAAAGATGTATTCAGGTAGTGAATTCCAAAGTGTGCTTGTTCTATAGAAGAAGGAATTTTGAAACGGTGTATAGTGCGAGGTGTTTCGACGTGAACATGGAACTGAACTTGTCCTGTAGATCGAACAGAGGAAGAGTTTTCAGGAAATAAATTTTTTAAATCTTCGGAGAATATAAATACTTTTAATTTGCCAAAACAGGATTTTCTTGTTTTGGCTGAACCTGCGTCGCTAACCGAGTATAACGATAGAATGAAACAAGCTCCGACATGAATGGCCTTCATACGTTGTTGAACTTTTTTCTTAAAATAAGATAAAAATGTAAAAAAACTGACAGATTTTTCCGAGGTACAATTGTTCCAAGGTACATGGCTTTCCCCTACCCTGGGTCGGGTATAATAATAGGTCAATTGACGATTGAAGGCTTACCTCTGGCGGTCACTCTTGGAATATGTGAAGACATATTCACGCCAAGGGCTGGTCGTATTGCCATTCCGTTTGTCAAACGGGTACAAACATTATTTGTTTACGAATTATGTTTTCCTTTTAATAAGCCTTTTGTGAAAGAACAAACTATTTTACTCTCAAATCAGATTGACGACTCACTCGGAAGGGTGGGGCCACCCTTGGTAGTAAAGTTATAGCTGAGAAAGATGAACCCGAAGGTTAAAATAAAATCCAGCAGCGTCTGATACATATCTATTGTGCGGCTCGTTGGCCAGCGTCTGATCCCAGAGGGACGGCTGAACTTCAAATAACAGAAATCTAGGAGCGCCTGTCTCGGGACGAGCGGCTTCCTGGTCGGCGTCTGTTGTCCGGGTTAGGATCGGCCGAATTTAATCCTGGCAGCAAGGTATAAAATGCGTGGGGGCTGAGGTGGAAACTCTACAAATCGACAACGGCACCAACTCAAAATTGACACGTGGAATGTCTCGTCGCTAACGAGGTCCTTCCACTTGAACTGGTTGAGGAGACCAAAAAGTATCAGCGCGATGCAACTGGCATCTCCACAACTAAGTGGAAGGGTGCTGGAACCAAAGACTTCGATGATGGGTGGAAGCTCTTCTGGCCTGGCGTCCCAAATCACGTGACTGCACAGGCGGGTGTGGGGATACTCACAAGCCACTGGTTGTCCGAAAATGTATTCGATGTCATTCCGTTAGGGGGAAGGATTCTGATCTTAAAGCTTAAGCTTGAATGATCGACTCTGGCTCTGGTTCAGGTTTATGCACCAAATCGAGAGTCAGAGTATGAGTCCTTTTGAACGAAGTTGATGCTGCCCTGGACAGAGTGGCAGAAATGGACTTCTTTCTTTTGATGGGTGACTTCAATGCACATGTGGGTACGGACGACAGTACTTGGAGGAGAGAACCGCATCAAAACAGAAACGGAGGGAAGTTGTTGGACTTTTGCTGTGCATATGGCTTGTCCATCATGAACACCTTTTTCCCACACAGAGACATTCACAAATACACATGGTACAAGCACAGTTTAAATCAGAAGTCACTGATTGATTTCTTTGTTGTACCATCGTGTGTTCAAAGAATGATTTGTGATGTTCGAGTTTTCAGGAGAGCTGAGTTGTCAACTGATCACCACTTAGTGCTGTGTAAATTGTTTTTCAATGACAGTATTCCTTTGGCACCAAGGCGAAAACCAAGACTGGTGACCCGCATACGGTGGGAAAGGTTGCAGGAAGCTGACTCTGATTTCAGAGAGCGCTTTACACAGCATGTTTCGGAGAAGTTTGAACAAATTTCAACTGACCTTTTGAAAGTAGAAGAGGATTGACAGCCGTTTTTATCGGCAGTAATTGCCTCTGCAGGAAATGTTTGTGGAGTGAAGCAGCTTGGGGTAGCGGCTGGTGGTGAGAATAGAACTGCTTGGTTTAAAACACCTGGAGTTCAAGAAGCCATCAGAGAGAAGAAGAGGACCTACATTGCGTGGATCCAATGTAGAAACTCAACTTCTCGAGCCCGGTGCAATGAGGCGCGAAGGACTTCCAATCTGGCAGTCAGAACAGCCATGGAACAGTCATGGAAAAAGTTCGGCGAGAATTTGGAGCACGATTACAGATCTGCAAACAAGATATTTTAGCAGACCATTCGCCGGCTCAGAGGAAGGAAGTTGAAAATCATTCAAGGGGTTAAATCCAAGGACGGTACACTTCTTTCAAATGACAGCAATGTCTTGCGCAGATGGAGAGAGCACTTTTCGGAGTCGCTCAACCCCCAACAGGGCACTGAAGATGGCGTTCCCACTGTTGTTTCCCGAACTCCTGTGCACTTTGTTCCATTAAAACAGGTGGAGAAGTTTAATTATCTCGGGGTCCTTTTCACGAAAGATGGGAGGAGTGATACTGAGTTGTCCTGTAGTATTATCCAAGCTGGAACAATAGTAAAGGAACTAGCCAGTCATCCGGAAAGCTGAGCTTGAAGTGAAAGCAAAGATCTCAGTTTTTAATTCAGTGTTCGTTCCGACCCTCATCTATGGTCATGAGATTTTGGTAATGACCGAAAGAATTAGATCGCGGGTACAAGCTGCCGAAATGAGATTCCTGAGGTGCGTGGCTGGTGTTACTCTTAGGGACAGAGTGAGAAACGTCAGTATTCGTGGGAATTTTAATGTTGAGCAGCTACTTCTCCGAGTGGAGCGATTTATTCTTCGACGGTTTGGACACGTTGTTCGCATGCCCCCTGGCAGACTTCCTAGACAGGTCGTGCTAGCCGAGATGCGAGCGCGTCACCCCCCTGGTAGGCCAAGAAACAGGTGGTGGGATCAGCTAAAGAACCTCTATGAGTCCCGCCTGGGGATTTCGACGGAGTCTCTTGAGTTGGTGGCGGAGGATCGAGAAAGATAGAAAGACCATTTAGCCACCCTTTAAAAGGATAAGCGGCATTCGAAAAAGATGATGATGATGATAATTTATCTCTTCTTGACGATCGCTAGTCTGTTGATTATAAGAATTATAGTTTCTAGCGTTTGTTATCATCAGTATTGACCAGCTTCAGCAGGGCTTACGAGAAGTCGAAAATAATTTAAAGCTTAAAGTCTTACTTGGTTAATCTTTTTAGCGGCTCGTCAAAAATGGAAACAGGACCTCTTATGGTATCACTACTTTGTCCGTCCGACGACGGTCCAATCACATTATAACTTCTGAACATAAAGTCGAAGAAAGGCAAAATTAGGTGTGCTTTTAAATTGCGGAAATTGTCAGGGAACCCAAAGAGAACAATTTTTTTTTTTCAACACTAATAACGATTTTATTACAGTTTGAAGTTTCATATGTAAATGGATTCTAGTTCCTTAGGGCAAGAACAAAAAAAACTGAAATTAAATAAAAAAACTTAGTTCTTTGAAAATTTTAAAGCTTTTTGAATTGATGATGTTGACGTAATTACGTGGTGACGTTGTTGAAAGTGTCTGAGGTTTGAGTAATTTTCAAACGCTCAGTGCACTGAGTCAATGCATAAGGAACTTCTCAAGTTTTATTTTCCAAAAATGCATGAAAAAACGTACGTGATTTCCCCCATGCCTGGTGTTTTTAAAAGAATTCACATAAAAAAATCACACAAATCCGAAATTGTACACAATTTTAAGGAGAGATATAGCGAATTTTAAAGTTTCAAAACCTTCTTTTATTTAACTCCAAAGCATTTTGAAAAACAATTTGTTTGAAAAACAAATACAAAGTATACAATACTCTTGGTCAACATCGAAAAACATTAAAAATCTTGATTCGTTTCATGTGGTTTGTCTCAAAATTTCGCATTTTAGAATTTTACATAATACTTTTTCACAGCATAACACCTAAACCTGAAAATGTTCAGCGTACACAATTTCAGTGCTTTATAAGTGGACTGAAAGTTCTGGGCAAAAGACAACTTTTTTGCATAATTTAATTAAAATTTGATAACGTCGTTTAGTGCATGAAATATGATATAAACGAGTAATTACAATTGCATTCGTAACTAAACGTGTAAAAATAAATATACGTGTAAATACAAATACACGTGTCCATGTACGAAAAATTTAACTACACGAATATACGGGTCCACGTGCAATAGGGGGGCTCTAATTAAAACCCACCTTGACGTGGGTCGAGCATTTCGACGTGAAGGCAACTAAATACACACATGATTAACAGAACGAATTGAAATCGCCTTCAACTCTGCGTCTCTGCAAACATGACCAAAGGTCAAGTGCATTGATGCTAAGTGATTTTGCAAAACGAACTTACTTCCTACAGTGCCTTTCTGTCAAAGGTGACAGCCATAGCTTATTAAAAGTAAGAAGGTATACATTACCAACCTTCCTCTGTTCGAGGCAATAATTTTTAAGACAATGCATCACGTCATCACAGTAATCAAATACGAGATGAGACCGGCCTTAATTGACATCCAGTAGACGGTAATCATCACAGTCACACGTGTGGTCGTTGTTAACCTTGATTTTGAATGTTTTTCTAACATTCGTGTTACGTAACAAAAGATTCAAAGACGGGTCACTATTAGAAGAATTGTGTCTTCAATTTCTTTTTATTATGTCAAACTACTAGAGATTTATACAGTTTTCGATTCCCGACTATCGAAATAGCGCATAAAGCAAGGTCAATAGCCACAGCAACAAACGGTCTCCCCAGTCGATTAAACCATAAAAACTTAACAAATCATTATTTTTTTCCATTTCCCCTTTTTAATATCCTTCTTCCGTTGTTGGCTTTTGTTTAAATATCATATGGAAAAAATATGATTAATTAAGTAACAGTAAATTGCATGACTCATAGGACTATCAACTCCATGTAAAGTTTTTACTTTCATCGAATGATTACATTGCTCTCAATTTAAACGATATAAGGGTCTAATTATAGCTATCATCGGATTTCATCATTGAAAAATTTGTTTTCATGTTTTTAGACAATTAAGCAAACAATGTTTGCTGTTATTGGCATCAAAATGAAGCGAATCTAACGAATCTACATAGGTAAATTGTTTTAATACTTTTATTTAAACTCGCTTTTACTATTGCACTGACAGAAATCGATTTCAAGGAACAGCTGATTTTGATTTGTGTTATTAGGACAAAATCGTTCCACTGAAAAGCATTCCATTCTTTTTCTATTCTCAGCTGTCAGTTTTCCTTTCTCTGATCAACTCCAACCTCAAATGTCTGTAGTTGCTTGTTGATATTTTTTGTGCAAATCGAGCAAATTAATTTAATGCAAATCGAGCCTCACAACAGAGAGCAATTAGCAACACTGAAACAGGATCGATAGTTTTAACAATCGATATCTCCGCGCTGGCAGACTGCTAAAGTGCTGAGTCATGTATTTTTGGCAAGAATATAAAAAATAATAGCCAAAAACTTGTTCTCTTTCCGCTAGGAATTAGCATTTGGTAGCACACATGCCAGCGCATAATGATGATGATGGGTGTAGTTCCTGAATGAAGAAGTAAATAAATCGATAACCTTGAATAAAGAATTTTATTTCCGTTAGCTTTTTTTTAATTTTGCGCAGATTGGAATAACTTATTGTTTTGTCAAGTCGGATTTACAAAAAATACCGACAATTTTTTGATATTTATTTATTTAATTTGAGTAAACAGCATTTTAGTAAATGCAGCCAGAGACAGAGAGTATGTTATCGATATCTTTTCGCTGACTGATTCTTTTCAAAACTTAGGCGGAGTTGAAAAAATACAATTTTTAGCAACGGTATGCTCAAGGACGTGATGAGAAATTCGGTTAAAATTATCAGTTTTTCGGGTTTAAACAGCAATTAGCTCCATAAGCAATTTATAAAAATATTTATAGTTCGTTTACATAGCACCAAAATACAAAATTTCATAAAAAAATTTCAAAATCCTATTTTGCTGTTTACACTGGAATCTTGGCGTTTCAAATGACAAACATGGTCAGAATCTGAAACATCAAGAATGTGCTACACGATATGTATAATAAAAAATCATTATTATTGCTATGTACGTAAATTACAACAACAATATTTTCTTAGCTACCAGGATTATTCGCAACTAGTTCGCTATTACTTGCTTATTTTTCGGTTTTAATATTTCACCCGGAGCATTTTCATTTTCATCGATTTATTACTAGTAACAAATATTTTGTTTGAGTATTGCCCGACAGCCGACTTCAATTCTTATGGCCTTTTCGGTTGGCGATCACCGATCAGGGCGTTATTCTGTCGGATTGGGGTTGTAGTACGTTGTCCTGCGTTGTATTTGTGAAGTAAAAGCTATTCTTCAGGGGACAAATGACATTTATCCAAACTTGACATATAAAAAAAATTTAAGTGACACAACAGCTTGAGGTGAACCAGAGCCAACTTCTCAACAATGTATGCTGTGTGTGTTAATTTCTTCACATGCAAGCGGACCTACAATTTTTTGCCGAATCCGAGAAGTTTTGCAAGACAAATGATATTGGATTCTTTGATTTGGATTCTCGGCCAGAAGCTAATTTCTCTTCTTTTCAGGAGAGGAACTGTCAAACAAGCGCCAAGAAAACAGTTTGAGGAGAGTCCAGAATGCTCCCGGATTCTTCCGGTCCGGATCCGGACGACCATTCGAAAAGACCATAAGAATAAGAGTGAGAATAAGAGAGAATCCGAAGTTTGAGAGGTTTGTTCAGTTCGACAAACTTCTTAAGGACTATAGCGTTACACTTTTTAGTTTTGAACACTATAGTTTTATAGCATGTCTCCACCGGGCACTAATCCGCGATTAACATAACTCTTTGACAAAGCCTCTAGAAATCACGAGATTTATCATACAAATTTAAATCCTCTGGTGATTAAAAATAAATCCTCTCATAAATCCCTTTGACCCTATTCACAAACCTATTTTCTGCACCTTTGTAACAGTTTGAGAATCAAAAAAGGAAATTGAAACTTTCCCCGTGAGACAGCTCTGTCACAAGTACGTTTTCTTTTGTTACTTTTATAGCGATAATCGTTTTTGGCTCCTTGGAAATGACAATGCCACTCTCTTTTGAGAGACAAAATGACAGAAACAGAGTACTCGTGTCAAATAAATCCTATATTTGTCGGGTGGAACCCCTTTGGGATTTATTTTTAAACGTCACCAAGAGTTATCCTTATAATCCTTCTAGAAAGCGTATTTGTGACAGATCTGTCATAAGTGGACAGTTTCCTCTTTTTCGAGACTCAAACTGTTATGGAGGTCTGCGAGAAGGGTTAAAGTGGCATACAAGAGGTTTGCGAAAAGGGGGAATTTTGATTACTTGCCGAAAGGATTGATGGTAAATCTTTCGATTTGTAGGAGTTTTGTGCTAATCGTGGATTCGTCGAAGGCATGGGCAGAACTAACTCTACACTGAAAAACTGATCGCTGGGATAAAGATTCGTTTTGACCATTAAGGGCCAGTTTTCCAGTGCGAGATCATCCGAAGTTCGGAGTTAAACTGACATTAACACCATAAAAGAATTTTTCAGTAAATATTGATCCAGGTTCGCTCCACCTCGGCTTAATTCACAATCTTAGTCCGAGTTAATTTCGGATCAACTCTCGTGAACAGTGAATTTCCTTGAATGTTTTTCCTGTGTGAAATGACAGTGGCTTTGCGTGTTTCTGTGAATAATGACAACTGAAATGGACTCAAACTTCTTTTTCTGTGTTTTTCTATGTGAAGTGAGAGCTGGGAGTGTGAATAATTTCGAGAGTCGAAGATTTTGACAGCTTTGTTGATCGAGTTAGCTCTGCACTAAAAACCTGCTCGCTGAGTTAACTCCAGATTCGTTTTTTCACGGGATTACCGGATTTTGGTTTAAGCTGGGCTTAACTCGGCACTGAAAAACCGGTCCTAACCGGTTTTGGTTTATCTGGGGCATAATTTTGTTCTAAAAGAAAACTGGCCCGATGGTTGTTGTGTCAAAAAAAAAAATTGTTAGAACCGGCTTTATTTCATAGTTTGATTGGAAGACACTTAATATTTGTTGGTTGGGTTGCTGCCATTACATTTTTATTTAGAGTTTTACCTCTCTACCGTATAGCCAAACAAGGTGGACCTTTTTTACCTCACAATGCAGCACTGAAGTATGAAAGCCTGACGACAACATGTCTCTTTGGTCAGGTGAACAGCAGCTTGTTTTCTATGATACACCGGCACTGCGCTCGAACGAAGGTATTGATATCACTATGACAGGCTGACCGCAAAAAACCTCTAGGTACATTGTACCTATTACTTATAAGTTACAAGACAGCATCACTTTCCCACAAAACGACTCGTTTCGTCACAGCGAATGTTCGTACACCGTTATTCATACACATTCAAAGCCGCCAAGTATTTTGAACTTTTTTTTTCGCTAAATTGAAACGTTGTCTTAACCTCATTACTTTCAATTACGATTGGCAACTGTTCGGTCAGCGGTGCGAATAATACGCAACCCGCAAAATGGCGAAAAAATAAAGAAAATTAACACTTAATGACCTTTTCGCTGAATAATAGTGCAGTTAAACTTTTGGAGCACGTTTTGTAAACACAGACCCAACCAACGAAGACGAAAGTGGAAGACGACAGCCGTAAACGCCGGGTCGTTTGTGTTTCGCATTTTTCGGCCTCTTGTGCCTGACCACACTCAGTTTGCAGAAAGTTACACTATCCGATCCGTCCGTCTGTGTGTTGTTTTTTTTTTTTTATTAATTTTTATTAACAATTATTGTCTTCTCTCTTACGAGTACCTACCTACCTTCTCGTCATGGAGCCAATTTCACTTGGACAGTTATTACGAAATATTATTTTTAGCTTAAGCTTTCCACTTTATGAACTGTGCCACTGAACACAGTCATCCATTCCATCCCGAGTCGGTTAAGAAAATATGAATAAAAAAAAATATTAAAACTCAGACGCAACTTACCGAAATTCGTAACTTCTGGTTTTTCCACTCGCGAATGCCGTTCTGGCTCTTTGCATAACCTGTGTCCAAAGAAAAAGAAGAAAAAAAAAATCTGTGATTTGGCAATAGCTTGGAGCTTGGGCTCCAAATTCTTTTGGAATTCGGTCTACTCACGTCGTCGTGGTTGGCCATTATGTCCGTCTGATAGTTATCTGCAAGAGAACACGTAAAATCGAGTGTGGAATTAAATACTTTTATTGATCGAGCCACCCGAATGTCGCTGAATATAAATAAATTATTTTGATATCAAATCATCACACACACGCACATGCACCACAAAACGTCGGGGAGTTGGGGACACCACACAAGACCCGTAGGAATGTTTTTCTTTTGGAATTACGTTCCTGGGAAGCAAAAAAAAAAAAATCGATTGGGGCTTTTTATTGTGAACGCGCGGGCAAATTAGAAAAACAACGGCGAGAATCTTATAAGGAATCGCTATGATTTATGGAGCAGATATTGAAATTCACTTTTATTTCCACTTTTGCTCTCGGTTTTTCTTCTTATTTCACGGCGATGCGACCGAACTACAACAAAAATTTCATCGAAATGAATGGCAACAGCATCAGCTGACGGAAAGTGAGTGTGTGGTGTCGGTCGGTTCGACTGGTGGAGCTATGGAGCTTGCATACGGGTATGTCAAAACATTGCAACACCTTGTGACGTTTCACCGATGGGGAGTCGCAGTACATCTCGCTCGGATCAAATGAGCGAGAAGATGTCGACAGGAGGATTGTTTTGTTGAACAAGCGTATTTCGAGACTCGAATGTGGGGAAATAAGCTTTGGGCGATAGTTGAAAACAGGGTGATACTGTGCTTACTGGTTTTTGTAAGTAAGTGGGTTTTTTTTTTATTGTAAATTAAAAACAAAAATATTGATTTATTAGCTGGCAGACTTATCTTAATCTTACATCTCATATAATAGTGATATTTATTATATACGCTGTGGCTCCACTGTCAATCATGACAATTTCAAAGAAAAAATAACTGGCACTTGCCCCCCCCTGGCTCTGATCAATAATTTTTTTACTTGGACATTTTGACAAATTCAACTGTTTAAATTAAAATTTTATGAGATATTATACTTAGAGAGACTAAAATCTCTATTAGAGATGTTTGTTCGTTTGTCAAAATCAATGACGTTCAAGCTGTCAATAGTTCTTGGGGTGTAAACGTAAGGTTTAAGTTAGTTTTTAAGTTTTATAACCACAGAAAATTGTAGTACTAGGCACTGTGCAGTGTTTAACCCTCTTTCGGTCCACATACGGCAAATAATCAAACACTGCTGCACGTTATACCTTTTGCTACAAGGTACATAGGTACCTTTATATCTTTAGGGAAATCGTGGACAGGCCTGTAAATAATACGTTAAGCAGCGGTTTTTGTGTAATTGTTTTCATGAAAATTACAATTTTGTGAAGCGCAACTTTTTTTTTTTTTTTTATAATGCACTCGCGAATATAAGGGATTGGATACCCTTTTTAATGTTACACATCTCACGAGCGGAAAGGATTAGAAGAAGAGGAAAAGGAGGAGAGGTACCGATGCACTCTTGTTTTGAACAGTTGCAAGTTGTATTGCGCAGGAAAGATTGACCGTGGGAGAACATTCCACATTCGCGTTGTACGGCTTATGAAAGAACCTCTAAACTTTACTGTGCGTCCGAAGGTGGGCTCGAGGGTAAACTGATGTGCATTCGATCTTTGGCGAGTATTACGGTGGAACGTCTTTAGGGGCGGAATGCAATCGGCTATTTCGATGGAACATTGTTTGTGAAAAAAGCGATAAAACAGTGAAAGACAAGATACATTACGTCGATGTTCTAATGAGTCAAAAGACTTCGCAATGTTTTTGTCTCCAACAAGTTTTAACGCGCGTTTTTGTATCCTATCTAGCAAGAGCAGTGCTGTTTTTGGAGCACCAGCCCAGACATGGGAATTATATTCCAACTTGGGGCGAATATATGCCTTATATAAAATAGCCAAATCAGATGGGGTGAAATACTTCTTGCATCTTTTAAGGAAGCCTAGGCATTTCGCAGCGCTCTTGGCGACGTCGAATATGTGGTCATTCCAACTAAGGTTGTTATTGACACACATACCGAGAATGGAAAGCGTTTCGGTTTCGTCGATGCAAGTGCCATTCATGGACAATGGCTGGGTGTTTCGGTTTTGCTTCAATGACAGAAGACAGCATTGAGTTTTAGAAGCATTAAACTCTACTCTATTTTGAGATCCCCATGATACAATGCTGTTAAGGTCAGAGTTTAATGAGTTTGACATACGCTGCCGTTCCAATTCAACGTCCGAAGAGCAGGGGCGCGGAACCGAGAACGAATATGAGAAACTGAGGTTACTGTCATCAGCAAAGGAGTGGATTGGATTAGTTGTAGCAGACAGGAGATCATTAATGAAAATGAGAAAGAGTGTCGGAGACAAAACAGAGCCCTGGGGAACCCCAGCGTTAATTTTATGAACTGCGGACTTGAAGCCATCCAAAACAACTTGAATTGAACGGTTCGAAAGGTAATTACTAATCCACTGAATAAGAGATTCGTCGATTCCAAATGCACGCATTTTCGACAAGAGAGCTTGGTGCCAAACTCTGTCAAATGCTTTTGAAATATCAAGCGCAACAATCTTGCTTTCACCTAGAAGATGCAAGGAATGATTCCACTTTTCAGTGAGATATGCCATCAAATCACCAGTGGACCGTTTGCTACGAAAACCGTATTGCCGGTCATTAAGAAGTTTTCGTGTTTCAAGATATTTCATAAGCTGATAATTAATCAGCGTTTCCATGACCTTAGAAAGAAGGGATGTAAGTGCAATTGGACGATAGCTAGAGGGAGAAGAAGAATCGCCTTTTTTAGGGACGGGCTGGACAAATGCTGTTTTCCATCTACTCGGAAAGAGACCTGAGGAGTAGGACCGATGAAAAAGCTTACACAATGGTTTTGCCAGCGCAGAAGAACACCTCTTCAGAACAATGGGGGATATTCCATCTTTACCAGCGGATTTGTGAATGTTTATATCTCGAAGTACTCTTTTGACTGCACGAGCGCGAAAGTGAATTTGTCCCATGGTATATTCGACGCGCTCAAGTGTAGGCGGGGACATTGCAGAATCAGGGAGCATGGAGCTAGCAGCGAAATGCGCTGCAAGTAGATTCGCTTTGTCTAGAGAGGTGACAGCTGGAATGTCATTGTAAACGAGTGTTGGGATGGAAGATGAGGCACAGTTTTTGACATTTTTGACGAAAGACCAAAAGTTTTTACTACCCTTGGGACAATGCAGTATTTTCTGCCTCAGCTTTTGGTCGTATTGGAATTTGACACGGCGAATATGAGCATTACAATCATTTCTGGCTTGTTTAAACTTTTTTCGGTTTACCTGTGATGGGTTGGTCTTGTAGGACCGAAAACATAACTCCTTTAACCTAATCGCCTCTTTACAGCTCGAGTCAAACCACGAGTTCTCCTTTGGTTTGATACTCTTAATCCTGTATGGGATAAAGGATCTCATACCAAGGAGAATGGTGTTAGTTATCATATCAGCAGCAGCATCTACGTTGTCATCGAGAAAGCACAAAGACCAGTTAAAACGACTGAAGAAGTTATTAAGGCCGTCCCAGTTGGCTTTCTCGTACCGCCACACTGTTCTTCTTGGAGTAATTTCCTTATTAGGTTGACTACCCAATAGGAACGTGGCTGATATGACGCAGTGGTCTGACGAGCCTAGAGGAGACAGTACATTCACTGTGTACTTATCGGGATGGGAGGTAAGAAACAAATCCAGAGTGTTGGCGGGATGATTGTTAATGTCGGGTATCCGTGTAGGCTCGTTTACAAGTTGCGTTAGGTTATTTAACGCGGCAAAGATCTCAACATACCTTCCTTCGGGTGTTGTCCGACCAGAATGTCGAAGCCACTTAGAATTGTGAATATTGAAATCGCCCGTAATCACGATTTCATTATTAGGATTCAAGGAAACAATTCTTAAGATGGAGTCGGACAGAGCATCAAACTCATTACAAGTTAATGCACTGCCCAAGTTAGGGCTTCTGTACACGCAACAGTAATGAATTGTTTGTCTACGGACGGTGAAATTTATCCACATGAAATTGAATTCCGGGTTGGAACAGGTGTTGAGTTGTGGAGGAATATGGTAGACAATATCATCACGAATATAAATGGCGAGGCCACGATGTGGAAAGAATAATGGCTCTAAGCGATAACCAGGGAGTTTAAAACCCGGATCGGGTTGACCTGTTACAGGATCTATGCCTAATACCTGAGTTTCACTTAGCGCCAAAACAGCTGGGCTGTAAGTACAGACATGGACGTACGCTGCAATTAGCCCACGAATGTTGCAAATGTCGACACGGAAGTCACTC
Organism: Neoascia interrupta; assembly: GCA_947623515.1. Lineage (NCBI taxonomy): Eukaryota > Metazoa > Arthropoda > Insecta > Diptera > Syrphidae > Neoascia > Neoascia interrupta. The sequence continues at coordinate 32,124,257 of OX392462.1, read as the reverse complement.
ATCTGCGCGAGACAATACAACTGCTCGGAAACAATAAATAAACGACAAACACTAAGCTGGATTGTTGCGTGAAAATCCTCGCAAGGAAACAACACAACTTCTAGTAAACTTGATGTTCCACATTAAAGTTATGCAAATAATCACAAGCTATCACACATTAGGCGAATAGATTTTCAATCATTTTCAATGTGGGCCTAAAAATACATTGCCTAAATATACAACATTGCCTAAAAATACAAATTTAAAACGAAAAAGAAAATCATAAAAGTTTTAAAATTTTCTATTTTTATTTGTATAGAAGCCGTTGAAGCCGAAAATATTAAATTTAAGTGTCAAATTTCATTTTTAAACTTATTGCCACGTAGATTTATGGCAATGATTGCTCTTCAAATGGAAATCAATCATTGATGGCCATTTAAAAATCAATATTGCAAAGCTAATTTCCAAAGCGTCTACACTAGTAATTAAACAGTCAATGGAAATATTTCAATCAATTGATTACTTTGCCCTTTGCAAGTGGAGCTTCTTGGATAGGTATGTGAAAACTTCTATAAAGGTTTTTAATTTGACAACTTGAAAATTACTAAGTACCTAGTAATACTTTTGTGTTTTATTTTAAAATTGGTCCTAAATTTTAAAAACCAGTTTGAATATTTATTTAACAGAAAACGTGATTTTACAGAAAACGTTTAGGAAATAATGTTCATGCTAAGGTTCATTTGTTGTGCCTGTATCATGTACTTATGTACCGATCAATAGATATGTGCCAACATGCTCTCCTACTACTGCTTACATTTCAAGTTGCGAAATTAAAATATAACTGCAATTGTTTCCTATTGTTTTAGAGCTTTCCAGGTTCTTAACCAATAAATACCAATAATGTAGGACTTGTAAAAAAATTGTCAACAAAATACAATGTTTTATTACAACTTTAACGAATTTAAAATGTCTTAAATAGTCGCATAGAAAGGGTTGAAGGACCAATTAGCATTGGACCTAAGAATTTCTTTTAACACTCGGTGGAACACCAGATGAAAAGATTTTATCTTTCAATTTTATTGCCAGCCAACTTTTTTTTTAACAGAGCTGTGTTGCTGAAAAAGGTTTAGCTCTTGTTTTTGCCAACTGACTAATGGCTTGCTTATCCGAATTGAATTGTAACCGTTTTGACTCAAATCGTTTCCACTGTCATGCTTTTCCGCAAATTAACCGGTTTGAAAATAAATTTGACTTTTATGTCAAGTCAAACTCGAACAATTTGCGACAAAAGTTCAAAAGTCAGTCGATTCAACCTTTTGAGCGCATTTCGGAGTCGGTTTGAATTCGATAGTACTAATAATAATAATTATTTAAAATTTTTTTATTTAACACAGTCTTGCCCTTGGATTTTGACTTTGAACATTCCCCCCCACCTTTACATAAGAAAACTAAGTTTTTAACTGCTAGCAAAATTTTTTTTGACAATTCTTCGTAAAAAAACAAACTTACAAGAGATTTTTGTCTCTTCCCATCAATCTTCCCGATTGTTATTGTCTTTGAAAATCTTCCCGATTGTTACTTGCTAGATATCGGGGAAGGTCCCAAATTTAAGCTCTCCAAAACAATTTTGAAGCCTTCAAAAATTAACGAAAAGGTGGACTTAAGCCATGCGCAGCCAATTATCTTTCTTATTTCAAAAGGGCTATACAGTTTAATAAAATTGCTCTTTACAATAATTGATTTAAATTAAATGGAAAACGTTGAAGAATGTGCTTGCTTATATGCGATAGTTATTGGGTCAGTCTTCAATGATTTCCATCCAGTTTTCTCACGTTAAAAACAAAAAAAAAAAACAGAAAAATGTGGTAAAAAAGATAGCATTTACAGCAGTCGTGTCCGGAAAAAAAAAATGCTCTTGAATTCAAAGACCATCTGTCGTTGTATTTGCGACAAAAAGCAGAACTTAAGACATACAAGGCTTTCGGAACTGACACCACACACCACTACACATCGTGGCTGAGGAAACGGCTAGAAAAACGATCCTCAGGATGGCTGAAGAGGGGACTGGGAGGGAGAGGTGCATTGGGTCGAAGGAATTTGACGAACTTCTCGATAAACTCCCTCTTCTGGCTATCCCTAAGGATGACAGTTTGAAGAACTTTAGCTTCGAAGAGAACTTCATCGTGAAGCACAGCACCAAAAAGAGCTGGATCAATGAATCCACAACTTTTAGTCTGAGCAACAGCACCATCAAATGGTATACAGAAAGGTCAAAAACTGATGATGGAACTGGTGCAGGGGTGTTTGGACCAAGAGCAAAATACTTCGAATCCATGAATAAATATACCAGCATCTTCCAGGCGGAAATATACGCTATAGACAGATGTGTTCAATTCAGTCTTGACAGAAATTACAGGAATTGCGACATAGCAATAATGTCCGACAGCCAGGCAGCCATTAAGGCGCTAAAGGCCCAGATAGTGAGGCCCAAACTTGTATGGGACTGCCTACACAAGCTTAATGATCTGGGTAAGGTCAATAAAGTGACCCTGTATTGGGAACCTGGCCATGTTGGAACAGGGGGGAATGAAGCAGCGGACTCCTTGGCAAGACGAGGAGCAGCAGAACTCTTCATAGGACCTGAACCTTTCTTGCGGGATAGGAGACACACCGTCAAGGAAGAATTCAGGAAAACAGAGAAGGCAAACCGAGCTAAGATGTGGGAAAGCCTTCAAGGTCTTAGACAAGAAAAAAAAACTTCTAGGGAATTGTAGCCAGAGAAGATTCAAAGCATGCATCGGCCTTGGTGAAAATAATCTACGCATTCTCACAGGGTTCCTAACGGGGCATTGTAAACTCAGGGAACACTTAAGGAAAATTGGTTTGACGGAGGAACCCTCTTGCAGATTTTGTGATGAGGCTAGTGAAACTCCAGAACACATTTTGCAATCCTGTGGGGCTCTGAACCACAAGAGAATGAAATGTCTGGACCAATACCAGTTATTAGAAAGAGAGATACCCACCTTAGACACACTTCTCATTCTCAGATTCCTACGTGAAACTGGACTTGAGAATGTTAAACGGTGTAAGTTGGGACTAACATGTATAAGAACTAGGTTATGAGCGACGGATCGAGGCTCATACCTTTCTGGGGATTTACACAACTTTTGTTTAACATATCTGAGTTAAAGTGACATAAGGTGTCACGCAGTTTGGAGTGTTTCACATGCCCGGGAACTTGGGAAGTCAAAAATGAATGCTCTACTCACACGCACCGTATATGAAAAAAAAAATAAATAGATATTCCTTGTTTTCTTATTCATTGACAACAGCAGGACCGAAGGTGTCTGGAAAATTTTGTCCAGGCATAAAATTCAGTGCCTAAAAATGTGTCACGGCTCTGACATAAAAAGCGCGTAAAGCTCGTCGGTCAAACAAGAGCGTCAGCGTCAACGTGAGACTAGAGAAATCGCTTGTTAATACTTAAGCTTAGATGGGAGCATGCCATTCTTGCGTATTTGACGTAAGAAGAAAAATATTTGCAGCATTTTTCTTCTTAAAAAATAAATAAATAAATAGAGTGGCGCAACAGCTCGAGGTGAACCAGCGCCAACTTCTCAACAATGTATGTTGGTGTGTTCATTTCTTTTACATACAAAGGGACCTACAATTTTTTGCCGAATCCGAACGGCAGCTTGAGAAGTTTTTCAAGACAATTGATACTCTCGGAGGGCTTGTCAGACCCTCGCGGAGGTGGGGACCGTGAAAAAGAACAAGTCTTTTTTTTTTTTTTAGGTGACGATGGCAGGATTCGAACCCAGACCTCCGGCGTAGTAAGCACACACACTAACCATTACGCCACGGCACCCCACATTTTTCTTCTTAGTTACGTCAAATATGCCAAAATGACATGCAGTCTAATCTAAGCCTAATACACTATAAAAGCTATAGAAGCCATGACTACTTTTTTGATTGCAAAGTCACAAGACAACATTTATATGTACTTGTAAAATTTATTGAATTTTTACAAATGTATTGTTTACAATAAGTATTATGGTCTTGTCACCCTGGATCATAAACTAGGTTTTTGCGTAAATTCGCATAACCTTCATCAAAAACATGAATTTCCCATATGTTTTTATAAATTTTCTGTTTTGGCAACTCTCCATTTTTTGGTAGTTTTTGCTCAAAACCTCTATGAACGTCACAAGTATCACGTTGTCGTTGAGAAATAAATATTAAAATTGCAAAGAATGTCACTTTTGCCTCAACTTTGAATACAAATATCTACGAAACCGAAGTCTTTATCTGAAAACTGCTTGCATTTATGATACATTCATTCATTCTTGATACATTCCCTTCTTTCAAGGATCCTTGAAAGCCCTTTTGAAAATAAATAGGGGCCTGATTTATGAAAATTGAAGTACTATACTTATACAGACAAACAAAAACAAAACCCAGTTCCCGTTCAGACGTGTAAACGGCTAAACAGTTTTGTGTAAACTTTTTGCCAAAAACGCAGTTTATGATGCAATGTAAATGGCTTATTAGCTTAAAAAACACGTTTTTTCGAAAGCGTGTCATAACAGAACATCGAATAATAGAACGATCATCGACCTCGGCGAGGGATTTTCAATTTTTAAAAAAGACTCCAGTGCACCATTTTGCCATTTGAGGATTAATATATCAGCTGATATCGTACACAATTTTGTTTTGTTCCATGTTTTATTTTCAAGGCGCGCTGGATCTATTACTATCAAATGAACCTACATAATCTACAAAATTGGTTGTTTTTCCGCTTATGTCGTGTACATTGACAGGTAATTTTTCCGGACAATGCTGGTATGACACTAAACTTTTTTCACTCATTAAAAATTATAAAATGTCATCGGTAAGTAAAGAGGACAAATAGATATTAAGTGATAAGGACGAAATACGTGCGAGCAAACTATAAAAACAGCCACCAAAATTGTAAACATTGTGTGGATATGTATGTACCTTGTCCACATGTTTGTGTAAAAAATCAGGAACTGTCAATAAAAATGAGAACTCGTACTCATTTTTTCCTAATTTTTCATTACGTTGCGTCATGTTTGCCCATTTTTTCCTACATACCTACACAATTTTCCCAATTTCTGTGACTGTTGCGTACACACTCACTCGCATTGAAAATCTGCATTTGAATTTGTGTTGCTCCTTTAAATTCATAAACAATGAAAAAAAAATGAAGTGTCATACCACCATAAGGAACGAAAAGCCATGGTAAATAAAAAGTTTTATTCAATATAAAGAGCTAAGCAAAAAAATATGTAACTATAATTAAATTAGCCATCTAATTTAAAAACAAGTGGCAAAGTGCAACAGTCCGTATGCAAAAGCTTCAGTCCATCTACGACGGATTGCAAAATACTTGACCATACCAAAAAAAGACTACCACGCCTTCAAAAAGTGGGCGGAATACAAAAATATAACTGTTGAATGCTTTATACTAGGTATACTAGGTGGTTGCATACATTTCGGCCTAAAATCCGCCCTTTTTAACTAAAAAAAAACAATTTTCTTAACTTTACGCCCACAAAAGTGGGTATCTACAACTTTTGTCATAAAATTTTTAGTCAAATTTCATATGTATTTATTGAAAAACAGTCATTTTAAGCTAAAATCCCTTAAAAAAGTGGGCGTGGTCAATGAAAATGCCCAACTTTTTTGGGTACTTCAAAGACATTTACAAGGCAATTTACAAGGCAATACATACCAAAAATGAATGTGCTAGCACCATTCTAACAAAGCTAAAATTTAGAAAAAATATTTTTTTTTTAAATTAGAGATGGTCGCATATACAGGCCTGTAGTGGGCGTGTCTGTGGGCGGATTTAGCTAATTTTCAAACTTGATCTGGTCCAATGCACTTTCAGCCAACCCACCAAATTTCAGCTTTCTATTTTAAAATTTAAGGCCTAAAAGTTGTTTACATACGGACGGGCGGACGGACATGGCGTAATCGATTCTCCTGTCGGTCCCATTCATATCTCTAAAAGGTCTTAGGGGTCTACGGTGATTATTTCACTGCGTTACAAACTATGCATCAAACTGAATATACCCTGCGTCGGGTATAAAAAGACTTCAGCCGAAGTACAATCAGCCAAGGGACAATTAAGTTTATGGCGAGGTTTTGTCTTGTTAATACAAATCGCATTTCGTTCAAGTTGCAGCATATTTAAAATTAACTATCATTTATGTATAAATGTTCGTCTATACCGGCATTTACAAACAATAAAGTTCACTGGTTCTCACAAACAAGTAGATGTACTTTTAAAAAAGTACAAGGTATTTTTACTATCTTTAAAAAACATTAAGTAACAACATTACCTACATACCTTGTAAAGACATTGAATATTAAAAACAAGTTTAATGGCTGTTGCCAAGAAAACTTAATCAGAAAAGTTGTACTTGCAGTTTTTTTTAAATTGTTTTATGATTGTATCCCAGGATGAAAATGCAATTAATTGTCTTGAAACTAGTTTAATTAGTAGCACTAGTACTCTTTATTACAAACAAAACCATAAACTGATAGAAATCAAATAAGACGCTTTGGTCTCTCTAGAGTGTAAATAACAATAACGTTTGTGCAATAACTAAGGGAGGTTAAGTTATCGTAAAAAATTAAAACAAACATGTATTACATTAGAGCCCATTAAAAAAATCATAGCTCAAAAGTACTTTGCAATAGTTACTGCACTCACTACGAGAAAATTATGTGTAGGAAAAAAAACCCTCATTAGAAGTTTGAAAGAAAACGCTTTTAACATGACCTTTAAAATGATCATTTGGTTTAGGTAAAAAGTCAGTTCCAGGTAAAAAGGAACAGTTAGGTAAAAGCCAGTTAGGTAAAAAGTCAGCACTTGTCGTCTTATGTTGTATGATAGGAATGATCTTCTCATATCTATTTTTTAATTTTTCCCGGAAAAATAAATAAGAGTTAAGAACTAATATTCGTACATGCGCTATATCCAGTGGGTCACGCACAATATGGATTTCTTAAAATGTCATCTTGGTTCAGAAATTGTCTTGGCTAAGAATTATCGTTTTCATGTGTAGAATATCAACTAGAAACCAAAGGCATCATGGAATCCATTAACATAACTGATTAATACTATGTCTCCACCGACAATTAAAAGAAATTTATAAGAAAAATAAATCCCAAAGTGGCTGCATCGCACAAACATATGATTAATTTGACACGAAAACTCTGTTTCTGTCATTTTGGCTCTCAAAAACGAGTGGCGATGTCATTTCCCAGGAGCCAAAAACGATTTCCTCTGTAAAAATCACAATGGAAAGCGTACGTGTGACATCGCGGATTAGTGCTCGGTGGAGACATGGTATAAAAAACTTTCCTAAGAAGCCTGTTCAATGTTCAGCTAATTGCAAAACTAAAATGGGGCAAGAGATTATAAAAAGGTTGCCAGTCATTGTCGGTGTTATCCGACACTGTCTTCTGTCAACTGATTGTGCGTGTGAGCTTTAGTTGCGTACAAAGTTTATGGTGCTGACAAATTCACAAGTCCAAAGCTTTTTCGCTTCACTATCTCATTTAGTACTTTGATTGACAGAAAAAGAACGCAATGTAGAAGGGTTTTCCTATTTAATTAATATCAAATAGCAAGTCTCTTCTAAATTAATGTAGAAGTGACAATCTCATGTTAATTAAATAATACCAATGTTTTAATAATGAATTATCTCTATCGTCGTAAAAGCCGTTAAAAAAATTCAATGTGGCTTATCTAATCCACAGTTTGGTTGCCAAACCTTTAATTGATAGCATGAAAATACCAGATAACACTGTATCCGACGCAATTCAAAATGTCATGTTACTAGTTTCAGCAACTATTTCAATACGCAAACAATGAATAGAAATGCATCGAATGACAGCTGACATTAATTCTACATGACTAAAATATTCATCATAACTACTGGTTCTTCTATTATTGATTTGTTATTAAAAAAAAGCTGCTTATACCAATAACCGGCTGACATACTGCAGACATGATAGTAAGTTATACCGTCTAGGCTCAGATTGCCTTTCTAAAAAAGTATCTATTCTAACCTTTATTCAATGAGAAACAAGTTAAATTTTACTTTGCCGTTATTTGTTTGTGCGAATTATTAAAACAGAGCTTAGTATGGTTACTGTGGCATATAATTTGTTGAACTAGATTAAAACTATACACAGGATGTCACATCATGCAATCGTTAACAATTAGATTTTTTTTGTTTAAACAAACACTCTACATATGAGAGCTTAGTGTAATCAATAGGTGTTGTAAATGATTTGGTACCTTTAACCTTAAGTCACTTAAATGCTGTGTTTACTTGATAAAAGCGGAACAAGTCACGTCTGCTTGCACTTGAAGTCACCGTTCAACTAAAATAACGAGTGTAAACATATTAAAAATCAACCCAACAATTATTTTAAGCTCATGGAACATATAACTAGACTTTTTATGTAGTCATACCCTTAGCCGGCTTTCAACGGAGTACATAAGGCAACCAAACATTCAGCTAGAATACGCGACGAGATAACGACTCTATCTGAGGCTGCGGTTATGTATGCAACGAGCTCCATTGATAAGGAAATTGAGTTCGTATTTTTACACTACAATACTGCTAGTTCGCTAGCCCCACACGTATATCCCGGTTCAGGTACAATTCTCACCGCGAGATTAGAGATACAGATATACACGAACTTTGAACTTGAGTTATATTTTTAATCACAGTACTCGAATCGAATAGAGATAGATTTTTTTATTAATAGTTACAGAAAAAGTTGCCAGTCATCTGGTTAGAATTGTTTTTTAATTGCAGCGCTACGTAGTTGAACGTGTTTCTGGTTGATCATTAAAGGCGATTTTCATGATCAACTGGGAGTGTGGCGAATGGTTTGGAGTTGTTTTGATTGAATTTTTCAAAATAATATGAAATATTTATTAAAAAATTTGGATATAAATAAAAGCATATTGACAAGTTTAAAAAAAATCAACACAAAATTTTACTGTTAGACGAAAAATTTCAGGATACAGAAGTTGAACTTTTTAAAATTATGAAAAATAGGTGGGAGTTCGATTATGAACAAATGCAGCTATTAATGGTTTTTCTAAATTTTGCTGACTTTTTTATTTTTTAAATGACAATATTAATAACGAATGGGACCTTCTATTTTCTATTACTTACCAAGAAGATTTGGCGTTGATATGTTAGGGATTTTAAGTTTTTAAGGGCTGACTGGCGACCAAGCCTCTTTAAGCTCAAGGCTTAACGTCTCACATGCAAGAAAGAGTCTTCCACAAATTATAGATGGAGTAAAGGCATAAAACCTCGAGCCAGTCACGTAATTACCTCAAAATTGCTTTGCGAAAACCATTATTTTCTGGACCTTACGTTGCGTACTGGCGCAGTATGTTTTAGTATATGAAATTTTGGGAAAAAAACTCTTTGGAAATGCCCTACATTAAGATCTAGCACATCGATATATACCCCGTTTATCCGACACTTTAAATCGCTTTGAACGATATCGAATTCACGAAAACCGATAGCGCATACACTTTTTGAAATCGATTTAAGCATTCGAATCGCTTTACACAAAACCAATTTTCAAATCGGTTTTATCAAATTCAAACCGACTTCAAAATGCGCATAGACGGTTGAATCGGTTTGAATTTTTGTCACAAATTGTTCGAGTTTGACACAAAAGTAAAACTAATTTTCGAATCGGTTAATTTGAAACTACTTGAATAGTGGAATGGCCGTGGAATCGGTGTGAGTCAAAACGGTTACAATTCAATTCGTTTCATTTTGTCGGATAAACAAGGTAATAGAAAGAGAACATAAAATTTATAGGTAACTAGGCGATTTGAGCTTAAAAAGCTATTCGAGCGGCTGGCTTGGTTGTCAATCAGAGAAGCTGAGAAGCTTAAAGGTCTTACCATATCAATTCTAAACCACCTTACGGATGTGCTAGAAAATAGAGGCGGTTCCCTTCTTCCTAAAGGTTGACATGTCGCAAAAACAAAATCAGCCAAATTTAGAAAAACCGCTAAAAGCTGAAGTAAAAAATGTTGCTGTTCATAATCAAATTTCCACCACTGTAATTGTTCTGCCCAAATGCAACGTTCTTAAGAGTCACATCAATTTATTATAAGTGTGTTTTATACCATGTCTCCACTGGTTACTAATCCACGATATTAATCTTTATTAAATCCACTACAAATCACACGATTTACCATACAAATTTAAATCCTCTCGGCAAGCGATTAAAAATAAATCCTCTCATAAATCCCATTCACACCATTCACAAACCTATTTTCTGCACCTTTGTAACAGTTTGAGAATCAAAAAACGAAACTGTGCGAAAGATCTGTCACAACTACGTTTTCTATTGTGTTTTTTACATCGGAAATCGTTTGTCGCTCGTGGGAAATGACATCGCCACTCTCTTTTGAGAGTCAAAATTACTTAAACAGAGTGTTCGTGTCAAACTAATCCTATATTTTTCCGGTGGAGCCACTTTGGGATTTATTTTTAATCGTCTCCCGGTAATCCTCTTTTGATTGCCGATAGAGACATAGTATTAGGTTGATTTTAGTCCATAAATTTCTAATTTGATCTTTAATTACTTTTAGGTGTGTTAAAATTCAATACACTTAAAACTGTAATGTAGTGCAACATATACGAAACCAAAAATATTGCTAAGCTAAATAGCAATTACTGCTACTACACGAACTACTGTATGCGACATTATACCAAATTGTGGTCATTTTTAGAGAATGCGATATATTCGGGACATCAAGGCGAAAAAATATTTAACAACCTGACACCCATGTCAAAGCACTAGCTAGCATCAAGGAAGAAAGCAATATAAAGTTTATACCAGGTGCATTTAGTGCTGTGGCATTTGTTCAGCAGGAGTAACTGCGGATCTGACGTCATCGGTATGGACTGCCACTTTATAAATGTGTAAAAAAAGTTTGCCTGTTTACGCAACAGAATCGCACAGCATTTATCTGTTTTAATTCAATATCGATGACGTAGTGTGTTGCACTATTATATATATAGTGTCTGCAAAAAAAAGTTAAAGACCATAATGTGTCTATTAAAATTTGGTAGCTCAGTATCAGTTCTAATTCAGTATCAGCTAATCAAGAATCAGTTCTAATTAGCTGTCAACGGGTGTACCTACAGTTCTTTTTCTCAAGTTTACATAATCTTAACTTCTGTGATTTGTGAACAAGCACCTCTAACAACCATGAATGCTGTGTATGTTGAAACTGTTCTTACATACATTTTACCTTTACACTTGTTCTTAAATTGAGGGAAACTTCAAGTTTTTGGTGATTCTGAACAGCGAATTGAGACTATTGTCATGACAAATGATACTCCCGGGCAATTTTTCGAACTCTCTCGGAAGTGAGGATATGAAAAAAAAACTATTCCCCAGGAAGCGGTGCTCTGTGAGAAAAGTTAAGCAGCTGTTTAAATTGTGTGAGTCATTTAAAGCATCTGTTTAAACTGTTAAACATTTTGCTTATCATGCCTGAGTCAAAGTGACAGTTAAGCCGCGTTGCCACAAGCAACGTAAAACAGAAACAGAATCCCATACATTAGCAACTGAAACCTAAATTCACTGAACACTTTTTGCGAAATTCTGTTTCTGTTCCTGTTTTGGTTCCTTGTGACAACGCACTTTGGCCTGCCCTCTTTTTGACGCGATTTCTTGCACGTTGTTTTCTATAGGAAATTTCAATTTATTTCGGAAATAAATTGGCAAAATGTTTATCGAAAAACATAATGTTCTTCTTGAATTTGGTGCATAATTTTATATCTCTCATTCAAAGGTTTTTTTAAATTATCTAGAAATACTACATGTGAAAAGAAATACGTTCAACACTTTAATTTTCGGAGCTTCTACAATGTTTTATTATCCACCACATTCTCTTATATTCTCTTAACGTGTTTGATGAATGTAAAAAACGAACAATAACTACGAAAATATCGCAATTTTAATTCAAAACTTGCTGTTCACTTAAGCCGCGTTGTCACAAGGAACTGAAACAGAAACAGAAACAGAATCCCATACATTAGCAACTGAAACCTAAACGGCACCGTTTTTAGCAACTGAACCAGCAACTGAATCAGCGACTTAAAATCAACAACTCGAGAGGACTTGTTTCTGGAACAGAAAATCTAAACGTTGCTGTTGCATAGCAACCCTTGTTTATATTTGAGCGAGCAATCGCCATTTGTGAGCGGCTCTCTTTCGTTTATGACAAATGCCCACAATTCCATTTTCAAATGAAAACAATAATTCATTTCAATTGTGTTGTGTGCAAGGAGCGTTTGCATGGAGCGGGCAAATATAATAAAATAAAATTATTATCCCATATAATTTAAAGTAATACAACACAAATCTAAAAAGTAAATTAAGTAAATTTATATTTTAACCAAGGAACTATGAGCTGCTTTTTCGTCTTTCGTTTCAGGGGATAGATTTTCGAATGATTCCGGGATTTTTTTGGACTGCCAAGAGAGGGACAACGAACAATCAAAGGACCGAAGGAAGGAATCATCTAACGAAATTCAGCCAAAGATGAGGAAAGTTCTATGTGCAGCAAAAAAAACTTGAGGCACGACAGGAAAAGTTTAATTGTAAAAAGTCGTGCGTATTGTCCATTGCGTTTTGCAATTACATTAATAAACAAGCGTTTTCTTATACTGGACCGTGTTTTTCGTGTGTGTGATGACCTGATGACAGTTTCTGTGTTGCCGCAGATTTGTGAAAGTGGGAGTTTTTTTCCTCCTCCTAATTTTTAACACTGAATTTGCGGCGAGAGGGTTTTTCTTAGTTAGGTTCCTATGATGCACTTGCATATTGTGTCATTGATTTGGTTGAAATTTTAGCGGCATACATATTGCAACACACAACTTTACACAAAATAAAGCTAGGTACTTATGAACACGTTATTTTTTTTAACCTTTTGTGATATGTCAAATATCTCCAATCCCAATGACGGTTATTTGAAAGCTCTCTCTGAGATTATTTTCAGTTCCTGTTTCTGTTTTTTGTTGCAGCACCAGCAACCGAAACAGAAACAGAAACGGCGCCGTTTTAAGTTTAATTTCGGTTTCTGTTTCTGTTCCTGTTCCTTGTGACAACGCGGCTTTAGATAAACTTCAACATCTGTGACCTGGGGCGGATAAATGTCAAAACTTGTGAGAAAAAATTCTTCAACTACACATACTGTGTGTGTGGAAAAGAGCTATTCCTTGTCTCTTTATTCTTTGGAACAAACGCTTCCTGTCATTTCAGTTATCTGATACTGACAGTGAACTAACATTCGAATATCGAAAATGTTCCTTCCATTGAATCGGATGGTAAAATAGCAAGTGGGAAATTTATAGAACGTGGCAAATTTGCAAAAAAAAAAAAGCTCAGACGTGACAGTTGTATTTTAAGCGTTGAATTGTGAAAATCGAAGTTTAAAGTAAAAAATGATCGAATGAAAAAAAAAATTAAATTCTTATTGGCGAAGTTGAATTTGAACTTAAATAAAGCCGCGTTGTCACAAGCAACGTAAAACAGGAACAGAAACAGAATCCCATACATTAACAACTGAAACCTAAATTCGCTGAATGCTTTTTACGTTGCTGATGTATGAAATTCTGTTTCTGTTTCTGTTTCTGTTCCTTGTGACACCGCGTCTTAAGTAGTGTTTGATAAATAGAGAGTTTGGGTATTTATAATAGTAAAATAAAATTTTATTCGACGAACCCCCGTTAGCTTAAAAACAGTCAGTAACTGAAACAAGTTGAATGTTACGATAAATAAGAATGTACTACAACTCCAAACAAAGAATTTTGGGTCATGTCCCAAGAACATACAGTTTTCGTAACCAATCCTATACTTATTTGAAAATCCTCTGGGACACACATTTTTTGAGAGAATAAGCTATATTTGAAAGAGTAGAAAGAGTAAAATACACAACCCAAGAGCAGTTTAAAAAAAATTGGATCAATAAGGAATGCGCACGTAAAAGCGCGAAAAAAATCGTGTGCACTCACATAGTTAAACCTTGGAGGGATAAGACTGCGCGGAACTCTGCTATACTGTTCATACGCCAATGAAGCCTTTGCCGTATAAAAATGTCTAGAATTCTGACTACCCTCCACAAATTGTACCGAGAGCGAATCTCCGTTTCTTGACTTTTGTTTGCTGGGAGCAGGTAGGTGACACTAATAGAGGCAGTTTTGTCACAGATCTGTCACTTATGGTAAAAATAGCTAGACAAGGCACATTTTTAAAGATGAAGTTGGAGACCAAAAGAATATTTTTACGATTAGATGACCGATGCAAGGGCATTTTTAAGTAAGTTTGGTGCTACAACAAGCGATTCAGACTGACGCCTAAGAGTGATAATAATTTATTTTCTTGAGTTGAGATCTCTGAGTTGAGATTGGAGTGTAGAACAAACGATTTATTTTCATTAAGTTGAGGTCAATCAAACTAGGAAAGGTGAAAAGGATGATACTTCAAATATACCTACTGGGTTTTAGTACGCGGTGTAGGCTTGTACATTTACGGCCGGTTTATTAGTGCGAGATCATCCGACTTTCTGAGTTAAACTGAGATTAACCCCAGAAATGAGTTTTTCAGTGAACTAAGATCTGGGTAACCCCAGTAACTCACCAAATTTGGTGAGATAATCTCGGATCATCTCTGGAGAACAGTATGAACTTCTTTGAATGTTTTTCTGCGTGGAATGTCAGTTGATTTTCGCGTTGCTGTGAAAAATGACATTTGGGAATAACTCGAACTTCTTTTCCTGTGTTTTTCTATGTGATGTGAGAGCTGGGAGAGTGAATAATTTCGAGAGTCGAAGATTTTGACAACTTTGTTGACGGAGTTAACTCTGCACTGAAAAACAGCTCGCTGAGTTAACTCCACATTCGTTTTGTTACGGGATTAACAGAACTTGGCTTAATCTGGGCTTAACTCAGCACTGAAAAACCGGTCCTTAATTACGTTTTGTTTTAGACTTTATGTTTTTTATTGCGCTTTTTTAAACTTAAACTTTTTTTCGCTCTTCGGAAATGTTATCAGCGTTCACTTTTCAGAGCCAAAAAGAAAACAAGTAAATGCTGTAAGGCCAATTTAATTTTTGTCTGGTGAAAACACTTTTTGACTTATTTTTAAACTTCTGGACCTAATCTTGCCCAAAGTGTTATAACCGGTGGAAAACACATCATTAGTCTTGCCTCAACATTCGAAAAGTCAAATGGGAACAGTCAGGCCTAGGACACACGACGACAAAAATTCGTGCCGATAAATTAATCGTTCGACGAGGAGCTCAAGCTTTTGTAAAGCAGGCATGTTTTTCTAATGTCAAGTGTCTCTGGTCTCAGAAAAATCGAGATTTTTTAGTTTAATCAAGGAAAACACGTCTTTGTTTGTCTCCTTAATCAAGGAAAAATGTCATTGATGCAAGGAAATTGATTTTTATGTTGAACATTTTTAATTCATCTTCAAGGAAACCTTGCTTACAACATGCTTCATTTTATTTTAGTATAGTGCTTTTAAAACATTTGTGTAAGACTAAGACACAAACTATTATATAATATGTATATGATATGATATATGATAAATATTTTCCGGGTTTTAAGCTGCACTGGACCCCTGCAACCAAAGTGCACACTCACGGGCGAGCAATAGGGGGGTGCCTTTTTGGGTATAAAGCCGATTTCAAAAATTGTAGTTTCAATTCAGTTGAAAACCACACAGGTTTAAAAATAACAATTTCAGATAAATTCTATCATATCTTCCCAATTTACTTGAATTGCAACAACTGGGATCATGATTTTTATAACTTAGAGCACTTTCTTAATTCCTTCGATGCAAATAATTTAATGCTTATTGGCGATTTCAATGCGCGAATCTCAGACCGGCAGATAGTAAGTGATACGATGTTTCTTGGTGATCATGTTAGACTAGTTCGAAACTCCAAAGATAAAATGATTAACGGAAACGGGAAAAGGCTTTTGGAGCTATTTCAAAATTTTGATATTTTTGTTGTTAACGGTTCAACAAACGGAGACCTTTTAGGAGAATTAACGTTTGTTGGAGGTCCAGGGGCATCAGTTGCGGATTACTGTGGTGTAAGGGGCGAATGGTGTGAAAAAGTACACGATTTTAAAGTAGGTACACAAATATTCTCCGACCATATGCCCATATCCGTAGCCGCTGTGATAGGGAATGCTAAGCATGAAACAGAAATAAATCTTCTGCCAAGACTCTTTTGGAGGGAACAAGAAAGAGAAAGCTATAGGGTAAGACTTAGTCTCTTAACAGAGCAATTCGACCAAAGCCAAGTTAGCACAAGTTACTCTATTGACACTTGCATCGAAGCGATTAAAAACTCGGCCTCCTTCACTGAAAGAGGATTCGTGGCACGTGCGAAGCAAAAGTGGTTTGGTAGAGACTGTGTTAAAGCTAGAGCTAAGTCCTTCAAACTTCTTAAACTAGCAAGAACCTTAAATAGCGACTTCTTTCGAAAAGCTTATATCCAGGCTAATACGCAATACAAAGAACTCTGCAAATTAAAGAAAAGCGAATACTATTCGGCATTAGCAAATAATCTTAACTGCGTTAAAGATTCATCCGAGTTCTGGAAGCTAGTTAGGGAACTGAATGGCGATAAATTTAAGATAGGCAAAAATTTAGACGCTAACATTCTGGCCGATTATTTTGAAACTCTTTTAAACCCAGTAACAATATCAGAACCAGTACAGTTTGCCGAAAATCTAGTAGTTGTAGAGTCTTTAGAGCAGGACATCACCACCGAAGAGATACTTGGCATTTTAAACAAGGCCAAAAACCATAAGGCTCCAGGGTACGATGGAGTTTCTTATGAATTTTTCAAAAATGCACCCCAAACATTCATAAGTCATCTAGCTAAAGTTTACTCCAATATACTACACACAGCCGATATACCACAATGCTTTAAGGATTCAATAATTTTTCCTATACACAAAAAAGGAAATACAAATAATGTCGAAAACTACAGGGGTATATCGTTTATTAACATCATTGCCAAGATTTTCACAGGCGTAATTCTGAAAAGGCTAGAAGTGTGGGTAGGGGAAAACCAGTTACTAAATGAGTTTCAAGCAGGTTTCCGTGCGGGCTACTCAACGAACGATCACCTTTTCGCATTACAAAATATTGTTGATTTCTACCTCGAAAACGGAAAAAAACTGTTTGCAATGTTTGTTGATTTTAAAGCGGCTTTTGACAGCATCGACCGAGACTCATTGTTCTACAAATTAAATGGTCTAGGGCTATCTTCAAAAATCTTGAACGTGCTTAAAAATCTTTATAAAAATACTTTATCGGCAGTATGGGACGGTGAGAAATTGTCTGACTGGTTTAGAACTCTGACTGGAGTGCGCCAGGGATGTTTGTTGTCGCCCCTACTGTTCGCGCTTTTTATAAATGATATCGTTGATGCCTTGCCAAACGGAATCAGAATTGCAGGGCTGACTATCAAATGTCTTCTATATGCCGACGATTTGGTTCTCCTTGCTGAATCCTCTGAAAGCCTTCAACTTATGTTAAACAAATTAAATATATATTGCAAACGGTGGAACTTGTTGATCAATACATCAAAGTCGAAGGTTATGGTTTTTAGAACAGGAAGAGGCAGGTATTGCAGAAATGAGAGATGGTTTCTAAATGGAGAAAACATTGAAGTGGTAGAGGAATATAATTACCTGGGGATGTTGCTGACACCACAACTAAATAGAACCAAACATTTCCAAAATAAATTTAAGCGATCAATGTCAGCAATTAACTCAACATGGATCAGATTGTTCAGAAACAGAAACGTTGCACATAGCGTCAAATTTAAAGTTTTTGAAGCCGCCTTAAGATCAATCATGTCATATGGCTCGCAAGTATGGGGGTATCAAGAGCACGATGAGGTTGAGAAACTGCAACGTGTCTTTCTCAAAAAAACTTTCAGGCTACCAAATTCGACCCCCAATTACATGCTCCTCTTGGAAACGGGTCTTCCGCCTATATACTTATTCACTCTGAAAATGCACTTCGAGTACGTCATCAGAATACTTTCATACGGCGAAAATCGCCTTCCCAAACTGCTTGCCAGGCACAGTATAGAAAAAAATGTAAGCTGGTTTAAGAAATGGGAAGACATATTTACGTTAATTGGTTGCAAGATTCAAACTTTAGACTGGCGAATTGAGTTTCTAAGTGAAAGTCTGTCAACCGTCCTTAGATTGCTGGACGAGAAAATAAGATCAGACCTAATAGAGGAAGCTAGAGGCTCGTCACGTAGATCTATGTACCCGAAACTGGAACATAATCTGTGTGACCTGAACTATTTTTCTGATGGCCGGAGCTGGTATGAAATCTCGCAAATTTTTAGAATAAGGGGTGAGCTCCTCGAGCTGAACTATAGGCCATATTTAAGGGACCGAAATACTATATGCTCATTATGCAACATGCAAGAACAGGAAACCTCTTATCACTTCCTTTCTGTGTGTCCGATTCTACAGGAATTAAGATACGTGTACTTCCAAAAGACAAAATTAAGCGAAGAAGACTCTATAAATGTTTTAAATGGAAAAAATTGGAAGCTTCTTGCCAAATACTGCATTGAAGCTCAAAAATATAGAAAGGATTACATTGAATATTAGCGGATTATACCCAAAAAGCTTATAGCTACACTACGTTTTACCGAATAAAACTCCACATTTGTCGAAGCAAATAAATCTTTAATCATTGTAAGAATAATTAAAAATAATTGTCCTATTGTTAAAATGTTTTTTTTTTTTTTTTTTTTTTTTTTTTTTTTTTTTTTTTTTTTTTTTTTCTTTTTTTCAACTACAATCTCTACTCACCAAAGTAAATTTCCATTGTATACTTTAAGTTTTGTAAACATTAAAATATCAATCACTATTGAATATATTATAATAAAAGAACATTAGAAAGTTGGCATCTGGCAGACGGTTATAAACCAAGGCCACATTTAATTTATTAATATTTAAAATATGTATATTTGTATATTTGAACTAAATAAATTACTTACTTACTTACTTACTTACTTACACAAACTATTACCAGGGGCATATTTTTTTCATGCACCTACAATATCACAGCAGGTCTGCAGGATCTGCCTAAGAAAAGCTTGTGAACAAGTTCAGGTACCTTAAATTTAATACTTATCGAGAATAAAACGAAAAAAAATGTTGTCCTTAGTGCCACTATATTTTCATAGAATGTGAGATTTTTTTTTTTTTTTTTTTTTTTTTTTTTTTTTTTCCGTGGGTAGGTAAAAACCTTCATAGGCACTATGAGAATCGAACGCGCGTGCTCATAGTAGTGTGAGATTCTTACTCACTAAAAAACCTCCCAATCTTTGTAAGACTACGACTAAGTTTCCTTAACAAGTAGTTCATGCTTCTGTATAGTAATCGCGTTTGGCAGGTTACCTTCCAACGAAAGCACCTGCAATACCGTCATTATGTGCGGTTTCCTCTTACGACGCTAGATCCAACGGCCTTGTTCGTTGTAGTCGGCGTGCAAGATTTGTCTGATCCAGAGTTCGGATTATTTCGTGGTTGCAATGGCCGTGAAGGCGAGTGTGAAGTTTGCGAGCAAAGTTTCTTACTTCGTCGGTAACGGTTGCGATGCCTAAATCTCGATGTAAATCGCTATTTCTTATATACCATGGAGCATTTACGATTGCTCTTAGTGTCTTATTCTGAAAAGTTTCTAAAATAGATATGTTGCTTGGTTTGGTACAACCCCAAAGTTGTATACCGTACGTCCAAGATGGTTTTAGCACTTGCTTATACAATAGCAGTTTGTTATATACGCTTAGTTTCGAATAACGTCCGATAAGCCAATTCAGTTCTCGTAGCTTGATTTCAAGTTCATCGCGTTTCTTTTTAACGTGTGGCTTCCACTTAAGTTTTGCGTCTAGGGTCATGCCTAAATATTTCGCCTCGTTTGCGTATGGAATTTGTACCGAGTTTATAAATAGAGGTAAGTTGATTACCCTCTTGTAAGTAAAATTTACATGCGTTGATTTTGTCTCATTTAGGAGGATTCGCCAGGCCTTTGTCCATTCGCATATTTTATTCAAAGCGCGTTGGAGTTTTCCCGTTGATTGTTCGACTGTCTTATCCGTAGCGAGGATAGCCGTGTCGTCAGCGAACGTGGCTATAGTCGTTGTCTCTACTTGAGGTACATCTCTTGTAAAAAGTAAAAACAGTGTTGGACCGAGGACGCTACCTTGTGGAACGCCGGCTTGTATTTCTTTGAATTCTGAGTATTCGCTCCCGTATCTCACTCGAAATAGTCTGTTGTCAAGATAAGACTCTAAGAGTTCATACATTTTTTCCGGCAAAACTTTCCGTAGCTTATATTTTAGGCCTTCGTGCCAAACTTTATCAAAGGCTTGGGATACGTCAAGAAAAGCGGTAGAACATATCATTTTCGCTTCTAAGGCTTTCTCAATTTCATTAGTTATTCGATAGACCTGGTCAAGTGTTGAATGTTTGACCCTAAAGCCGAATTGGTGATCCGGAATCAATCGTCTTTCTTCAATTATTGGTTGCAGTCGTTTGAGCACAAGTTTCTCGAAGACTTTAGATATAATCGGCAGAAGCGAAATCGGTCTATATGAATGTGAGATAATCCTTTAGAGAAAAAGTGCAGAAAAATCCTTGCTATATTTTATATAAGGCTTTAAAGCACCACACCTAAGCTTCTGCATAGTGTGTCAAACTTAAAAGTTAAAAGAATCAACCAAAATGAAATCGATTTATGTAAGAAGAAAATATTCCACCTTGCTTGCTGACTGACTTGCATGATAATCAATGCCCCATCTGTATAGGAGTATGAGCAGGAAACTAGGAACCTATTCACTTTTTGGTTTTTTAAGCTGTTACGATATCTAGACAGCTATCCAGATAAAGTTACAGTTTGGTTTTGGTTTTAACAAGCCTAGCAATTAGTTCGGGCTTAGGTAGGTAGGTAGAAAAGTGGCTTACTACATGCACTTAGGCCAAAAAGTAGGCTCATTGTACCGCCACGTGGGTGTTTTACCAAGGGAGTAGGTTGGCGTGAATTCTATGACAACCAGCCAGTCTTTTCGATGAATTTTAGTAGGTTTTTGACCGGTGTTTTACTAAGGTCGCTTAGCTAGTCGTAGAAGTAGGAGCCTAGTATGGATTTCCTGTACGACGCGAGTGCCGGGCAGCAACAGAGAAAAGGCTGTACACTATGAGTTCGGGCTTTATTCCGCTGGAAACCCATTTTTAACGACTAAAGCCTACAGTTTGAGAGACATTGACTTAAACATTGGCCCCATCCGATTCAACAGAAAATCTTTATTCATTCACTTCTAAATAAAAAAATAAAAAGCATATTTTTACTCTTAGAGCAGTATTTAAAGCCAAAACTTACCAATGTCAATTACAGCGACATCTTCAGCTAAATTATTGTTATTCTTCGGTTCGCCTAAAAAAATTGAAGTTTTACTCTTTAATATTAAAGTTACTTGTAAATTTCAAAAAATTTCATACCACTTCCATTTAAAGCTGGCAAAACTTCTATCAGATGACTTTGTATCGTCGTCATTTCAGGTGTGATGTCGATTGTTGTATGCGGTGGAACCTCTCCAAAGAGTTCCATTTCCTTGGATTCTTCACTTGCCGGCATATTGCTTTCTATATAAAAAATAATGAACGATACATTACTACATGAATTAGTAAATGAATGAACAAATTTTTAAGAACATATTACACACAGTTCACTGTATAGCAAAACCTCTTATTATAATTTAACAGCAAAAACGTCTGCAAAAACACATCTGCATTGCTTCGCACGTTTTCAATGAAACGATGAAATGTGTTTTCGAAATATTCAACGATTAAAAGGTAGTTAAAGGCATACAACAGTTGTACTTTATGGGCCCTGAGAACGAATACTTTTCTGCATTTTCAACAGCTGTCAGTTTAAATAATTAATATGACCCTTTTGTAGGGTATCGAATTGATCTAGAAAGGATAGAATAATTGCACTTAAAAATCTGCCTTAGGGTCTAATCATAGCTATCATCGGATTTCATCATTGAAAAATTTGTTTTCATGATTTTTGACGTTTGAGCAAACAATGTTGGCTTTTATTGGTATCAAAGTGAAGCTTATGAGTTGCAGAATTTTTTCCGTAACAAAAATACATAAATTGCGTTAAAGCTTTTATGTAAACTCGCTTTTACTATTTCACTGACAGAAATCGATTTCAAGGAACAGCTGACTTTGATTTGTATTTTTACGACAAAATCGTTCCACTGAAAACATTCCATTCTCTTTCTATTCTCAACGTCAGTTTTCCTTTCAACTCCAACCTCAAATGCCTGTAGCTGTTTGTTGGCACTGACAGAAATTTTTAATGATTGTTATGAATTACTTGTCAGAAAACCGAAGACATTGTTCCACTGATTTGTTCCAATGATGCTATCCGATGATAGCTATGATTAGACCCTTAAGTTGAAGGTACAATGGCCAAGATTTGTGTACATATGCCAAGACCTATATATGTAGGGCATATCGTTCAAGAATATCATTCTGTCTAAATTGAATAATTAATTTTGAAGAACTTAGGGACAAAACGTTTTGGACTTTAACAAATTTAATTTAATATAGAAATGGGTATGTTTGCTGTATATTGACTTTTGACAACCGTACAAGCACGCACGAAATCGTGAGTGATTTTACTCATATTAATCATATTTACATTCAACATTGTAATTGCATTCAAAGAATTGATGGGATTGTTGAATGTAATCGCATGTTTATCGGATAGCTTCCTTAATCACAGATTAGGTATACCACAAGAACGACAGCCCCTTCATTAATTATGAAAAAGGAAATGTCTATAGAAGTTTGTGGGTTCGTTAACCGCAAGTAAACGTGCAGGTTCTTAAATAATAATATTTGTGTACACAGACGTCATGCTTTTTTTTTGTAAATACTATTGATTTTCGAAAACGGGCGGATGAGTTATAAGCAATCTTATAAGGCAACCGAGTTGTCAACGGCTTTCTTTATAGCTTAGAGGCAGCATTAGCAATCTTTGTCTTGTCGGTTTGGTTCTTCTGTCTACGGTTGTTTTTGGGAATAACATATGAACAATACGAAGAAGAAGTCGACTTATTGACCATTTCTTTCGGGTCAAATGAGTTTCGCGGGCCGTCGCTAAGTATAAGTTTTTTTTTTATGATCGTTTTAAGTTCCAATTTGCTCAGGGGGCAGATCACGAAATCCGTGAACGTGTAGTGTCGTGAATGGAATTTTCAGATTTGGAATCATGACATACGTGAACGAATAAAACGAAACGTCAACGAATTAAAGATGGCTGTTCTCGAAGGGTATCAATTGGGTTTAGCCGCCCAAATTCATGCCCAAGTATGAAATTGATTTGAATTGCAAGAAACAAACAAAAGCAGAACAGATCCAATCTCAACGCTTGCGGAGTCAACAAAAATATTTTGCTTTTCTCCCTCAAAATTCGTGTTGCCACTGTTTCTTCTCTTTCACTTTCGTTACTTTTACTTCTTTATCGAGGAGCTGCTAGATCTAATAAAGCAATAAGATTGAATCAATTTTTAAAAAATTAAAATTCATTTTAATCCAAATCTTCCAACTTTAACCAAACTTTTGTTTGGTTAAAGTCACCACTTCAGGATGACATTTGCCTGGCACAAACTATTACATTCTGATCCCGATTTTTTCACGAAACGTAAATTGTTCGTATGAAGACTGATACGTTAACGGATTGCGTAATTTGCGCCCAGGTTACCTTAAAAAAAAACTTAAAAAATTAAAAACTAAAAAACTAAAATAAGAAAATAGAAAAATATCGTAAGTGTCTTTGTAGCTATTTCGCATTTCGATGAATCACCCTGTGAAATTCTATTGTGAGTAACGAAACCATTTTGGTTTTGTTAAAGAAAGAATGGATTGGCGTATAAATTTGGTGAACATTATGTTTGCATAATTGCAGGCGTTAAGCCTTTACCTCAAAATGAGTCAGTGTGACAATTACTGTCTTTATATTTATTTGGACTATTGCATCTTGACATCTTTAGACACTAACAGTAAAACTATTTTACTCAAACTGCATTATTTAATGCAATTAATCGTTCCCCGAAAAACATAACGTTTGAGGAATTGTGTTTGGTTGGGGTCAAAATTTCTTTTTACAACATTTTGCTCTCAAAATTCTGTAAAAACAGCCTTAACAAAACAACACAGTGAAGCATGAATGGGGGCGTGCGACCCCCTACAACCCCAAACCCCAAAAGTTTGGTAAAAAAAGCAGAATGATCAAAATAAAAAATGCACAATAAAAAAACACGAAGCTATCTACGCTCGAGGAATTTCGGTTAGATCAACTTTTTTTTAACAATATTTCTGCTTTCGAAATTCTTGTAAAAATTTTCGAATGCGACTTTTACAAAACGACGCGATGAAATATTATGGGACGTAGGTGGGGCGTGGCGAATTTGATTTTGGCAGATTGTTTGGTCCGTGGAAATTTTACTGAATCTAGCAAGTAAAACGAAACAAAATGATATTTAAATGATATTTTTAGTTTAAGATTATAAGACTTTTTCATTGATTTATTGACGTTTCAACACTTTAATTAATTCTGGATGGAGTGAAGATCGCCGGGTCAGCTAGTTAAGTATAATATAACATAACCGACAAATTGATAACAATAAAAGAATTTTTTTTTGTTCGTAGCAGTCCTCTTTTTGTGATAGGGGCAATCATAGTGCTAGCTGTCAAATTCACAGCTGTCATGTAAGAAAAATTTTGAAACTTTTAATTCCTTTTTAAGTTCCTTTTGTTATGTCCCCCCTATCTTTAAGTGATAAGGACAATCATGGGTATCTGCCAGCTGTCAAATTTCAGAGCTGTCATTTTCATATAAGAAAATTAAAACTGCCCACTTTTGATGGAGTTTTTTTCCAAAATTTTAAGCTGCGTCAACACAGTCAATGCCCTAGGCAATCGAAATGAACATGGCAATTGCCATGAAAAAATAGCTGACAATTAGACTTTCAATCATTTTCAATGAGGGCATTTCGTTGCCTTTAGTGCCACACTGGATATACACGGCGGTCGTTAAGCCCATACTTATGTACGGAGTACTAGTCTGATGGAAGGCACTAGACAAGAGTAGCAATATTGCTATATTAGAGAAAGTTCAAAGACTATCCTCTTAGAACAACTCCCTCGGCTGCGCTTGACATAATGCTCCATCTTCTTCCCGTTGACATATTTGGTAAAGAAATGGCAGCGGAAGGAGCAATTAGGCTTAGGGATTCCTCGCAACTGACTCGTGATAACATGGGACATGTTAGCATCCTGAATGACTACGACACCATCCTTCGCAACTCGGACTACGTTTTCCCATACCTCGACTTAAATGTCAAATTCAAGACCAAATTTCCAAGCAGAACCGCCTGGGAGTCAGGAGAGGTCTTAAATGCATCTGCAATAGAAATCTACACTGACGGATCGAAAACAGCACTTGGAGTAGGATCAGGACTCTTTTCCAGTACTCTAGACCTATGCCAGAGCACTGCAGTGTGTTTCAAGCAGAAATTACAGCCGTTCGTAAAGTCGCGGCCTGGTTTTCAATTAACTCAATAGACTGCAGCGCTATTTTTTTCTATATGGACAGCAAAGCTGCAATAAAAGCCTTGGAATCGCCAACGATATGATCCAAGTTGGTAAAGCGATGCCACGAATCTCTCAACAGGATTGCTGTCAGGTGCGACGTATCCCTGTGCTGGGTTCCAGGCCACAGGGATATTCCAGGGAACTGCAGAGCCGACGAACCAACTAGAGAATGTGCTTATGCTAACCCGACTCATACAACGGAACCGGCAGCACCCATAAGCTCGATAAAGTTCCATTTGGACGTCAAGGCCATCGCAATGGCAAGCAACAGGTGGAATAACATCAGCACATGTCTCTCCTCCAAACACATCTAGCCAGAGCTAGATCGTAGGAAAACAAAGAGACTTATCTCCTTCAATAGGCTGAATCTTGGGAAGATAGTTGGTGCCCTCACAGGCCACTGTCTGGTAGGGTGACAAGCCAAAAGACTTGGCGCTCCCTTCAATGATTTCTGCAAAAGTTGCAGGGGTGAAGAGGAAGAAGAGACCACGTTCATCTTCTGTGCAACTGTCTCGCCCTATCGACATTGAGAAGGAAAACTTTAGGTAAATACTTCTTTGATGATCTAAATCTAAATGATCTAGCGCGACTCGATCTAAAGAGGATAATGAACTTTATCTCCGGTTCAAACTGGCTAAACGCCTAATTGTGTATCGCAAAACCTCAAAACTCTATGGGCGAGCAAGCACCGCACAGTGGAGCGCCAAACATACTCTATAATCCCCCCCTCCCCCCCTGCAAGTCCACCCAACAGGACCGCGCCTGGTAAGGGCTCATACCGTTTCGGTTGCCTTTACCTCTCCGCTCTAATGGGAACACCTACTCTCCCCCTGGTACGGGTTCATACCCCTTCGGTTACCCCTACCTCTCCTATCCCCCCCCCCAAGGCTAATATCTGACTTAAGTCACCTGAGGTACGGGTTCACATCGATGCGGTTACCCTACATCAGCGTCTTAACGAAGAATCCTTCTCCGACAGCGGTTTTACTGCAATCGGCTACCCCACCTGCACTCTCCAATCCTTGAGGCCATCTCTCAAAAACCCCACCGACGAGTTTGATGTCAAAAAATTGTCGCCTTCTTTAACATCATACTTTTGGTCTAAGTGTGTCCCTGCTCAACGGGGATAGCCACCGAACCTAACATCATACTTGAGAGAATTGTGCAGAACTCCCTCGCCAACACCAGAGGCGAAATCTTTCAAAATTCCATACATCTACTTGCATCCGCAGATGACATATTGACAAAATCGGAAGAACTAGCATCCAGAGAACACATGATCCACCAGAGAAACCATAACTTTGAGGATAAATGTGCTTGATCTGGATAATTGAAAGCTGTCAGAACGGAACGATAAATCGGTCCTTGGAGTTTTATGTGGTCCCCTATTTAATAGTAAATTGTGTTAAGACTTTCGAAAATATAATATAATTGTTACTTTTCTTGAGAAAATATTATAATTTTTGATAGAGCATACACGAATTCAATCACAGAAGACTCAGATGTTACTTTTACAAGCAATAAAATACTTAAAAATACATAATAAAAAAATAAAAGTAAGCGATTATGAGAGTAACTATTTTGAATCTTTTACCTTCAGAGATTATACGACAATTGTTAGTTTTAGCATTAACTGTTCACATTATTTCAGCCTTGCCTCACAGGTCAATATGTAACCCTGGTGGATCAACTTTTTGCAAGATGAATTTGGCAATCAACCATTTTAGCTAAAAATCTCAAGCTGTCAAATTTAATTGATGGAGTTTCTTGGATATACTTAAAACTTAGGAGCTTATTCGATTTTTCCTTATGTTGACTATAATTTTTCCAACAAGCCGTTGCTTTTAAAAGTGGACTTTTTATTACAGCTTTGTCTCATAATTGGTGATACAAAAATGAGACTTAGACAGGCAAGTGGTATTTATTATAATTGACGTTTATTTCTAATACACTTAAGTTTGACGTAAGACGGAAGTATTACGAAAGTTAGAATTAACAGCTCTCTACCGGGTTAAGGTTTTGAAATGTAAATTACTTCTGCTCAATAGTATTTTGTCTTTTGTTGCAGGTGATTCTAGAAAGCTAAGAATCTGTGAAAAATTTGATCGACATTCAAAAGTGACAAAAAAAAATCCAAAACTAATTTTGCTACTGAAACTCGTTCAATCGATTTTATTCGCAAATGGTCCGTCCACGGTGGCGTATACGTAACATTTTTTTTTCGCTTGGAAGAAATATTTTCCAATCGCCAGCATTTTCGAAATTACATGTAAAAATATTATTTTCACTTGATAAAATAATATTTTTCAAGGGTTTGTATTCCAATGAGTACTTTAAATATTTCTTAATAATATGTAAAGCTCACTGAAATAAATGACAAATGCACCGGTAGAACAGCATAGCTATTTGACAAGCATATCTTAATGCCATAGGCCACATTTGAATGTTTTTTGTGTTTTGTATTTATGTATTCAGCATGTCATACTGTATGCTGATGGAGTTCATTGAACGAGTCAATGGTATGCAGTGTCAAAAGCTGCACATCAGGTTAATTTCAAGGCCAGTCAAGGTGAATAAAAAAAGACTATAAAACTTTTTTTTCCATTAATCATTCACCTATGCGTAAGTTATGCACGGTTTGAAACTACCACAAGTGATGAAATGGAAAGACTTGACCTAGGAACTTAGTTTTTAAACAAAAGGTAAACACGAAGAGCCGCAAGCCGAATATGAGAAGAAATATAAGATTGCTGAGTGATAAAAAGCAAGGCGCATTAATCTAAGTTTTAAGAACCATACCATAGAAAGTTCAAGGGATGCAATCAAAAGAGCATTTTCGGCAAACAAAATCTGAAAAAAGGAAGTTTCTGCCTTTTATAAATATAAAGACAAAAAATAAATAACCACTCATTATGCGATTTCAATAAAATCTCGACATCATCATGGGTTTGAATGCTCTTTGTGATTAACGAGAAAAGTTTCACGGTCAATAGGCATCAATTAACTGATCAAAGCTCAACGCATTATGTGGCATGAGTTTTGCGAGGCATCGCGTGTTTTTTTATAGGAAGGAAGTTAGCGGTCTTAAGCATCTGCCCAAACATGAAATGAAATTAATTTCCTCTAGATTTGTATTCACCCTAATCCACAAGGGTATACCGTAGTTTAAACCAGCTTCAGCGATGTCAAAAAGGTAGACTATTGAAAGAAGCCTGGTCAGTTGAGCCATACGCAGTTGACTTTTCAATAAGAGTACCTTATGCTGCTAGGGTTTGCTTAGGTTAAGCTGTCTTTTTGAGCAATAAGACGGGAAAGTAACATAATTTGAGACCGGTTATGTGCTTATTTAAGGCTGTTTAAAATAAATCACGAGCATATTCAGAATTCCTTATATTTTTTTTGTCATGCTTTTGTGAGGGATATTGATGTTAGCTCAATTGATTCTAAGTCAGTTTCGATTCTGATGAAAATACAAGGCTTACTCCATTTTGGCTTTGTGTAGGTGTAAGACACCTTATATGAATGTACAAATTTTGTGTCCCGACTTCGATAAAGACAAATAGGAGCTTCAGTGATGATGAGCAAGACGTTCTGTACTCAATACGTCAGCTCTAAAGTTCCGCCTTCATATGCGAGAAAAGGCAGGACAACTCCAGAGCAAGTATGCATGTGTGTGTAAGCTGTATCGTCACCCTCTCCACAGACAGGGTAGATGGTAGTTTGGTTTCGTTCGAACCTAACACATTCAAATATTTAGCAAAAGCTTGGTGGCGTGTAAGGACGGCTATAAGACTGCAGTCTATTTCTATCTCCTATTTATATTCCACCGGTGGTCAAAGGATAGACATGTGCACTCAAGAGGATACAAGCATCCACAGGTTTTCTAAACCCACCTCTGTCTATCAACTCCTACTCTCACCTCGCCGTGGTGAACACCGGGTGCCTAGTACCTCAACTGGAGATTGGGTTCCAACCCCTTTGGAAGGTTGTTGGGGGTAGCAGACGAGAGAGGGGGGGAGGAGTGTTCCCACTAAGGCACTTCTCCTTGCATCCGGACGGCAGTGGAGGAATTCCCCAGATGGAATCAACGGTGGCGTCCATAGTTCCAGTCAGGCCGAACTACTTAGTGAACACCTTATATGGGCTACTACGACGTATTCGGAGCTCAGGCCTATAAGGAGCGGGCTATCCGGCTCTCCGTCCTTAGAGCTAAGCAAAGGATCTGGTCCTCCAGGTTGGGGGTCGTGCCGTCGGGGTGACTTCCCGGCCACGTAAAGAAACACCAGTCACGAAGCGGAAACAAGCCTCGGATTCGGACGGATTTACTGTTGACGACCAATGCAAACGAGAAAAGGACAACGAGCTCCGGATCTGCACGTGGAAAGTTAGGTCCCTTAACAGACCACGTGCAGCCGAGCAACTAGCGGAGGCCCTTAACGACTGCAAGGCAGACATTACTGCCATCCAAGAAATGCGGTGGGACGGGCCGGGCAAAAGAAGGATGAAAAACTGCGACATCTACTACGGCGACTGCTATCGGCATCAAAGACAGCGCCTATTTGGATGTGGTTTCGTTGTTGGAGGCAGACTTAGGCAAAAAGTCTTGAGCTTCAACCCTGTAAGCGAGCGCCTCGCGACGATCCGCATCAAGGCTAAATTCGCCAACATTAGCCTGATATGCGCACATGCCCCCACAGAGGAGAAAGATGACGAGACCAAAGATATGTTCTACGAGCTCCTGGACAAAACTTATGAGCAGTGCCCTAGCTACGACATTAAAATTGTCCTAGGCGATTTTAATGCCAAGCTAGGAAGGGAGGGCATCTTTGGTCGTACTGTCGGAAAGTATAGCCTGCACGACACGACCTCCGATAACGGATTCAGGCTGATCGACTTTGCTGCGGGGCGACACGTTGTGGTAGCTAGTACACAGTTCCCGCATCTCAATATCCACAAAGGGACATGGAGATCTCCCGATCAATCAACCGTCAACCAGATTGACCATATTGCGATCGACGCAAGGCACTCCTCCAGTATCATGGATGTCCGAACTTTCCGAGCGGCCAACATTGACTCGGATCACTACCTTGTTGTAGCCAAGGTACGGCTGCGGATATCCCGACCAGCGCCAAGTAATGGAAATACTGTGAGGAAGTTTGACGTCGGCCGACTACAATCGCAAGAGATCGCCAGGTCCTTCTCCAACCGAGTCTCTCAAAACCTTCTACGAAGTCCTATGCAACCAGCATCAAGTATTGATAGCCAGTGGCAACATTGCCAAAATGCCATCAGAGACGCCGCCTCTGAAGTGCTGGGTTTCACACGGCGACCACAACGAAACCCCTGGTTTGACGATGAATGCCGGCAAGCACATGCAGCTAAACAGGAAGCATACAAAGCGGCGCTGCACAGAAGGACTAGAGCTGCTCGCGAGCTCTACGAGCAGAGGAGGAGAGAGGAGCACCGGCTTCTCCGAAGGAAAAAGAGAGAGCACGAGAAGCGCGCGGTTGAAGAGATAGAGAGATGTTACAACAGGAATGAGGTTAGAAAGTTTTACCAAAGGATCAAAAGGTCCTGCCAAGGGTATAAACTTCGAACTGAAGCCTGTAAGGACCATCAAGGGAACATCGTTGTAGAATCGCAGTCGGTGCTGAGGATTTGGAAAGACCACTTCTGCAGACTGTATAACGGCGAGGAAGAACCAAATACCGCTGTCAGGCAGAACGAACCATTCAACCCGGGCGAAGACGTTACCGACGAAGCATACGAACGATACCGCCCACCCGACCTGGAGGAGGTGAAAGTAGCTGTGTCTAAGCTCAAGTGCAACAAAGCAGCCGGAGCAGACGGCCTAGCTGCCGAACTTTTTAAATCCGCTGGCGATGAGCTGGTTAGGAGCATGCACCAGCTCATCTGCAAGATATGGTCGGAAGAAAGCATGCCCGACGAATGGAACCTCAGCATTGTTTGCCCGATCCTGAAGAAAGGAGACCCTCTGAGTTGTGCCAACTACAGAGGCATAAGTCTTCTTAACATCGCATACAAGATCTTTTCTGCTGTACTGTGTGAACGCCTGAAGCCGTTTGTCAACAATCTGATAGGCACATATCAGTGTGGCTTTAGGCCAGGAAAGTCCACCATCGATCAAATATTCACACTGCGGCAGATCTTGGAGAAAACCCAGGAATTCCAAATCGATACACACCACCTCTTCATCGATTTCAAGGCCGCGTATGACAGCATCTATAGAGACGAGCTATATAGCGCAATGTCTAGTTTTGGCATCCCTGCCAAACTCGTCAGTCTGTGCAGGATGACGATGGAAAACTCACGCTGTTCCGTCAAGGTCGGCAAAGACCTCACCGACCCCTTTGATGTCAAAAAAGGATTTAGACAAGGCGACGCGCTGTCATGCGACTTCTTTAACATCATACTTGAGAGAATTGTGCAGAACTCTCGCGCCAACACCAGAGGTACAATCTTTCAAAAGTCCGTTCAACTACTTGCATACGCAGACGACATTGACATAATCGGTAGAACAAAGCGTGATGTCAGTGAAGCCTTCGTGAGTATTGGGACGGAAGCGGCGAATATGGGTTTAGCAGTCAATGAGGGCAAAACCAAGTATATGCTGTCATCAAGAAAAGACACCCAACACCGACGTCTTGGACAAAACATCACCATCGACAGCTATAACTTTGAGGTAGTTAGGGTCTTTGTCTATCCTTTTTTGCCTACCTTGGTTCCGCTATCAATTCAGACAATGACACCAGCGCTGAAATCAAACGAAGGATAACTCTTGCCAATCGCTGTTTCTTTGGACTAAGAAGGCAATTGAGTAGCAAAGCCCTCTCTCGAGCAACTTAAGTGTCCATGTATAAGACCCTCATCATCCCAGTCCTGCTTTACGGTGCAGAAGCATGGACTCTGTCAAAGGCGGATGAAAACACTTTAGGCTGCTTCGAGAGGAAAATTCTTCGGACGATTTACGGTCCCGTCTGCATAGACGGAGAGTGGAGGAGGAGATATAACATCGAACTGTACGGGCTGTACAGCGATACCGACCTAGCCAAAAGAGTCAAAACACAACGTCTACGATGGCTGGGTCATTTAGAGCGGATGGACACCAACGCCCCGGCCCGGAAAATCTTCGAATCCACACCGCAGGGACGACGCGGTAGAGGAGCACCGAGACTCAGGTGGCGCACGCAAGTGGAAGGGGACCTCAGCCAACTTCGCGTGCGAAACTGGAGACGGCTAGCTAGAGACAGAGCTGGCTGGCGAAGCTTGTTGGCCGAGGCCCAGGTCCACCCCGGACTGTAGCGCCACCTTAAGTAAGTAAGTAAGTATTTATATTCCACCATCTTTCCTTCATCTTTCGAGACAAAAGAAAGGAAAGACGCCCCTTAGAGATGTTTGAGCGTAGTCGTTTCGTTCAGTCTGTCGCGCCAGAGAGCCGTGCTCACGAGGAACCCGAGTATCAATAGTAGATATGACAACAGATACAGGCAGCGTAGGTTCGGGTAATAAGAAAACCTCTTCTGAACGTTGTCTAGTAAGCTCATAAGAGATCTTTTTTTCCAGGATGCCAGTGTGACCTGGCAACCAATCAAGATTTATTGTGTTTAGCCTTCCGAGTTGAGTAAAAGCGTGAGTTCGAGTTACTAAGGACCACGTGCGAGGAACGAGGACGAAACAAGAGGGTTGAGCAGCGATTTGGCTGTCACTACTGTAAATACATATGCTTCTTGTCCCTCAACCTGTAAGTCACAAAATAGCACACAGCCCTTTGGAAAGCGAAAATATCTGCTTGGAAGATCTAAGTCTAGTTTGTGCTTTCCACAAAGACTTTTAGCGTCAGACCCCCGGTCCAGCTAAGAAGCCATCTGTAACAATACGTTGGCATTCCCAACCTTTGCTCAGACTTTGTATAAAACCATTTCGTTGCCTGAGGAAATGCGATGTGGTCGCGGGGTTGAAAGCCGGTTCTAGCACTAGTTCTTCAAAATTCCAATACACGTGGTACCAAAAGCCACTTCTGAAACTTTTGGTTATTTCGGGAAGGTATACATTTTTATCTTAATCATTTACAACGGAAAACCGTTAAATTGCCAAAAACAATTTTACTGCAGAGGCTGGCGATGCAACCTGGAGGCTGAATGCTCTGAAATTAAAACAAAAGAAAACAACACATGAATTGCTGTTGACAGCAAAGGAGACATACAAAATCCAATACTACTCAGGCAATACATGGTATAGTTGCAAAACTCAATTTCAATCACGATAGCGTATGCAAATCACTGCAAAATGGATCAAGGCCAACCAAATTAGAAAGAAAGACTCAGATCAAGATCAAGTCAAAACAATAAGACGATAGTTCTTTTCTACCAAGTCAAGTCAGAGGGATTAATTTACTTTGGTCTGTCAGCCCATGACAGCCTTCAAACAACTTAGTTACCTCGGCGTATCACACTCTGACAGCTTACACCTCTTAATTCACCTCAGCGTGTCAGAGTATGACCGCCAACAAATATTCAATAAAAGCCATCATCACAGCTCGGTGTATTGTGACCGCCCAGAAAACATCCCTCGACCTGCCATTGGTCTGGAATAGGGAACACTACCCATGAAGACTCCAGTCTTCAGGGTCCAATCCAATCATGGTAGGCGGGACTATCATCGCCCTACCACTTTATAGAGTGCGAGAACATTCTCCACACCCGTCTCCCATCAGGCCAACGGGTAAAATGCCGAATCTGGATCATAGGCAGAGTGAGTGAGCCACAATCCATATACTCCATGCTCAAACTCCACTCCAACCAGCACACGCGGGATGTACATCGCAATGCCCGGGCTTATGATGAATCTACTCTACCAAGCGGTACTATCATCGCAAGGCCTGAGTTCATCAATATTGAGCAAGAGCCAAGCTCTACGCCCAATCCAATTAGGGAGCAAACACTCTCATCGCATACATTCCCGAGATATTGGAGATAACTTTCCAAACCTCAAGGGAAACGCACAAGACAACATACGCCATCGGACTCAAACGTGAAGCAACAATGTGCTTAACACACCTCGAACAAAAGTTCCAAGCTTTCCGGACATTATGGGTGAGAGACATATCCGTCTCCACCACGCCACACACACATGAACCTGATCGGTACACAATATGAGCCTCTCGCTCTTAAAATGAGTCTACAATCCACAACACCGACTTGGCCTGGCAAACCAACCACCAAATATAACGCATGCGCAGAATAAAAAGTGCCTCACACTGCGGACAGATTCCACACAGATCCGCACTGCGCTCACAAGGGTGGGTATTTCTCACCCAGCACACAAGGTACCAGGCAAGGCACCCAAAGTGAAATACTCAAAGAGAGTCAAGGAGAAGAACACACCCCTTTCAATGCGCACACAATACACACAACATCCACATTGCGTACGGACGGGTTACTGAAAAGCTCTCTTCTAGGTGAAAAGAGTCTTATAGAATTAATGCGCAATTAATCTACGCAGGCAAGTTTCTTAAAGAAAAACTCCAACATGCAACTACAAATATAAAATACGAATAGAATAACCCGCAGACAGCTGGCAATTCAGTGAGAAACTCACCCTTAAGGCACCACGTATCCAATTGTTATACAGACCAGAACAAATAGTCTGGTCAAAGTAATTTACATACACCACTACTGCACTACCGCCTACAATAAAGGATCGCACAACACTGACTGAGACATGAGGGCCATGCAAATCCTCGTATCTCTTATTCCTCTTTCAGAATAGAAACTGAAGTTTACAAGGATAAGTGGTGGTGGATATCGGAAAATATGAAGAAGATGAGAAAAAGAAGTAAAATAGTCAACTGCCATTCAATTTTAAATAAACAGCTTTCAGTTAGGATGGATTCAGATTTACCAGGTTTTAGTATGAGCACAAAATTTTAACTATACTCCATTGTTCTTTGAACTAGCCAAGGCTAGGCTTGCAGTGTATATTCTTTTCAACATGAAAATCAGCTCACTTTACCCTTATTTCAGCAAAAATGGGTAAATTTTATCTGTACCAGGGACTCAAAACTCTCAAAAGATGTAACTGCGTATTTGAGAGCATCATTATTCGCACTCTGGGTGCAATTAACCAAGAAGAAGATTGTCATTCGCATTGGTTTCAGTATAAGTACCGTCAGGTTCGAAGATTAATTCTTTGGTTGGTCTGTTGCTGTGGGTATCCTGCCCACTTTTTGGAGGCGTGACAGTTCCCTTTTGAGACAGGGTTGGGTATTTTGCAATCAGTCGCAGACGGACTGAATATTTTACATACGCACTGTTACGCTTTCCCACTTGTTATATCAAAGAAACATTAATGGATTGCTTAGGATTGTCAATTTTCCCAAGGGTTCTTTTGGTGGAATATAAGATATTTTGCACACGGTTAATTGATGACATCACAGTTTTTTGTGTGCCACAAAAAACTCTCAAGTACAGGCGACAGACATTTTTTGGGACCTGTGTGTCAATTTCAATCGGATCAGGCTAGCAATTAGAATACATTTCATGTAATCGAAGACATTTTAAGGCTGCTCTGCATTTTAAAATGTCTTGAATATTAACAATGACCTTCAAATATTTCAAACTCAATTTCATTTGCTCCAGTTCAACGTGATGTGTTTACAAACAAACACCAAAAAATTATGTGCCGTCTGCCAAATGGAAGTTTATTTGCAGAAAAAAAAATCGAAAGTACCAAATAAAAGTGTTTTACTTACTTACTTACTTACTTAAGGTGGCGCTACAGTCCGGGGTGGACCTGGGCCTCAGCCAACAAGCTTCGCCAGCCAGCTCTGTCTCTAGCTAGCCGTCTCCAGTTTCGCACGCGAAGTTGGCTGAGGTCTCCTTCCACTTGCGTGCGCCACCTGAGTCTCGGTGCTCCTCTACCGCGTCGTCCCTGCGGTGTGGATTCGAAGATTTTCCGGGCCGGGGCGTTGGTGTCCATCCGCTCTAGATGACCCAGCCATCGTAGACGTTGTGTTTTGACTCTTTTGGCTAGGTCGGTATCGCTGTACAGCCCGTACAGTTCGATGTTATATCTCCTCCTCCACTCTCCGTCTATGCAGACGGGACCGTAAATCGTCCGAATTTTCCTCTCGAAGCAGCCTAAAGTGTTTTCATCCGCCTTTGACAGGGTCCATGCTTCTGCACCGTACAGCAGGACTGGGATGATGAGGGTCTTATACATGGACACTTTAGTTGCTCGAGAGAGGGCTTTGCTACTCAATTGCCTTCTTAGCCCAAAGAAACAGCGATTGGCAAGAGTTATCCTTCGTTTGATTTCAGCGCTGGTGTCATTGTCTGAATTGATAGCGGAACCCAGGTAGACAAAGTCCCTAACTACCTCAAAGTTATAGCTGTCGATGGTGATGTTTTGTCCAAGACGTCGGTGTTGGGTGTCTTTTCTTGATGACAGCATATACTTGGTTTTGCCCTCATTGACTGCTAAACCCATGTTCGCCGCTTCCGTCCCAATACTCACGAAGGCTTCACTGACATCACGCTTTGTTCTACCGATTATGTCAATGTCGTCTGCGTATGCAAGTAGTTGAACGGACTTTTGAAAGATTGTACCTCTGGTGTTGGCGCGAGAGTTCTGCACAATTCTCTCAAGTATGATGTTAAAGAAGTCGCATGACAGCGCGTCGCCTTGTCTAAATCCTTTTTTGACATCAAAGGGGTCGGTGAGGTCTTTGCCGACCTTGA
The DNA here is from genome assembly GCA_947623515.1 of Neoascia interrupta. Classification (NCBI taxonomy): domain Eukaryota; kingdom Metazoa; phylum Arthropoda; class Insecta; order Diptera; family Syrphidae; genus Neoascia; species Neoascia interrupta. The sequence goes on along the minus strand of OX392462.1, from coordinate 32,086,690 downwards.
CGGAACAGCGTGAGTTTTCCATCGTCATCCTGCACAGACTGACGAGTTTGGCAGGGATGCCAAAACTAGACATTGCGCTATATAGCTCGTCTCTATAGATGCTGTCATACGCGGCCTTGAAATCGATGAAGAAGTGGTGTGTATCGATTTGGAATTCCTGGGTTTTCTCCAAGATCTGCCGCAGTGTGAATATTTGATCGATGGTGGACTTTCCTGGCCTAAAGCCACACTGATATGTGCCTATCAGATTGTTGACAAACGGCTTCAGGCGTTCACACAGTACAGCAGAAAAGATCTTGTAAGCGATGTTAAGAAGACTTATGCCTCTGTAGTTGGCACAACTCAGAGGGTCTCCTTTCTTCAGGATCGGGCAAACAATGCTGAGGTTCCATTCGTCGGGCATGCTTTCTTCCGACCATATCTTGCAGATGAGCTGGTGCATGCTCCTAACCAGCTCATCGCCAGCGGATTTAAAAAGTTCGGCAGCTAGGCCGTCTGCTCCGGCTGCTTTGTTGCACTTGAGCTTAGACACAGCTACTTTCACCTCCTCCAGGTCGGGTGGGCGGTATCGTTCGTATGCTTCGTCGGTAACGTCTTCGCCCGGGTTGAATGGTTCATTCTGCCTGACAACGGTATTTGGTTCTTCCTCGCCGTTATACAGTCTGCAGAAGTGGTCTTTCCAAATCCTCAGCACCGACTGCGATTCTACAACGATGTTCCCTTGATGGTCCTTACAGGCTTCAGTTCGAAGTTTATACCCTTGGCAGGACCTTTTGATCCTTTGGTAAAACTTTCTAACCTCATTCCTGTTGTAACATCTCTCTATCTCTTCAACCGCGCGCTTCTCGTGCTCTCTCTTCTTCCTTCGGAGAAGCCGGTGCTCCTCTCTCCTCCTCTGCTCGTAGAGCTCGCGAGCAGCTCTAGTCCTTCTGTGCAGCGCCGCTTTGTATGCTTCCTGTTTAGCTGCATGTGCTTGCCGGCATTCATCGTCAAACCAGGGGTTTCGTTGTGGTCGCCGTGTGAAACCCAGCACTTCAGAGGCAGCGTCTCTGATGGCATTTTGGCAATGTTGCCACTGGCTATCAATACTTGATGCTGGTTGCATAGGACTTCGTAGAAGGTTTTGAGAGACTCGGTTGGAGAAGGACCTGGCGATCTCTTGTGATTGTAGTCGGCTGACGTCAAACTTCCTCACAGTATTTCCATTACTTGGCGCTGGTCGGGATATCCGCAGCCGTACCTTGGCTACAACAAGGTAGTGATCCGAGTCAATGTTGGCCCCTCGGAAAGTTCGGACATCCATGATACTGGAGGAGTGCCTTGCGTCGATCGCAATATGGTCAATCTGGTTGACGGTTGATTGATCGGGAGATCTCCATGTCCCTTTGTGGATATTGAGATGCGGGAACTGTGTACTAGCTACCACAACGTGTCGCCCCGCAGCAAAGTCGATCAGCCTGAATCCGTTATCGGAGGTCGTGTCGTGCAGGCTATACTTTCCGACAGTACGACCAAAGATGCCCTCCCTTCCTAGCTTGGCATTAAAATCGCCTAGGACAATTTTAATGTCGTAGCTAGGGCACTGCTCATAAGTTTTGTCCAGGAGCTCGTAGAACATATCTTTGGTCTCGTCATCTTTCTCCTCTGTGGGGGCATGTGCGCATATCAGGCTAATGTTGGCGAATTTAGCCTTGATGCGGATCGTCGCGAGGCGCTCGCTTACAGGGTTGAAGCTCAAGACTTTTTGCCTAAGTCTGCCTCCAACAACGAAACCACATCCAAATAGGCGCTGTCTTTGATGCCGGTAGCAGTCGCCGTAGTAGATGTCGCAGTTTTTCATCCTTCTTTTGCCCGGCCCGTCCCACCGCATTTCTTGGATGGCAGTAATGTCTGCCTTGCAGTCGTTAAGGGCCTCCGCTAGTTGCTCGGCTGCACGTGGTCTGTTAAGGGACCTAACATTCCACGTGCAGATCCGGAGCTCGTTGTCCTTTTCTCGTTTGCATTGGTCGTCAACAGTAAATCCGTCCGAATCCGAGGCTTGTTTCCGCTTCGTGACTGGTGTTTCTTTACGTGGCCGGGAAGTCACCCCGACGGCACGACCCCCAACCTGGAGGACCAGATCCTTTGCTTAGCTCTAAGGACGGAGAGCCGGATAGCCCGCTCCTTATAGGCCTGAGCTCCGAATACGTCGTAGTAGCCCATATAAGGTGTTCACTAAGTAGTTCGGCCTGACTGGAACTATGGACGCCACCGTTGATTCCATCTGGGGAATTCCTCCGCTGCCGTCCGGATGCAAGGAGAAGTGCCTTAGTGGGAACACTCCTCCCCCCCTCTCTCGTCTGCTACCCCCAACAACCTTCCAAAGGGGTTGGAACCCAATCTCCAGTTGAGGTACTAGGCACCCGGTGTTCACCACGGGGAGGTGAGAGTAGGAGTTGATAGACAGAGGTGGGTTTAGAAAACCTGTGGATGCTTGTATCCTCTTGAGTGCACATGTCTATCCTTTGACCACCAAATAAAAGTGTTTTGCAGAGCATTTATTGTGGAATTATTGCTAAGTGACTATACTTACTCAAGACTTCTTTCAGACAAGCCCCCATTAAGGCAATCTGTGTCATCACTTTGCAAGTAATTTGCGCACGCATACATAATGAACAAAAGTTAGCATATGCAGAGACTATAATGGCTCTTAACTTAACAACCATAATGACAAAAGCAAAAAAAAGAACTAAACTTCAATATGAACACTATAATGTGTGCACAAACAACAACAGAAAATAGTTTTTATAATGTTTTATTTTACTTTTTTAATTGCCTTGAATATTGCTATTGAAGAAGTAAATTATTCATTCGGGCAAAGTGCATTACCTACTGTTAGTCAAGCTAGCAATTAACTCCACAAAGCGTTGGGAAACTTTTTGCACTTTTAGAATTAAAATATGCAAATATAAACTCTCGTCAATTTTACATAAAATCCAGTAATAACTAACCTTAATATGTATATCTACATATTGATGTATGTGTGTGATTTTTTTATTAAAACAAGATTTGCAAAAGTGACCGTAGGCAACCTTAAGCACTGATTTTTATAAAAGTCCAGGAAAATTATTTGATTCAAAGCTTTGAAAACTTATTTCCGATGAGGGGTATATCTAACTGAAATCCTGAAACTGACATTACAAATGTCAAGAACGACAGCAATAAGGAAAATCACTTTTCTAGGCAGATTTTTTGCTTACAGGCAGGCGCTTAGGTAACTAAGTGCTTCTAGGACAGGGGTTTTTGAACACGGCATGGGGAAATAAGTATAATCATTTGATAACTTCTTTAAGGAATAAGAAGAAGTTAAACTTCAATTGTCATAAACTTGTGCGTAAGTGATATACGAATGCGGGCAATAAAAACTTTTACAGTATTTAAAGATAGTTTTTTTTTTATTAAAAAAGAAAAATATTTTTTATAATTTTTAGAAAATTTTAGGATTTAAATTTAAATAATTTTAAAATTGCTTTGTGACGATAATTTACCACCTTCGAACCATATTTTGACAAGGAAAAGTCAATTTTGTAAAATTTAGATTTCTGTTAAATATGTCACTAAAATGACGGTATTGCAACTGTATTATATAAAAATAAATGATTTGTAAATTGTTGCAAAGGTCAACATTATGGTTCACGTGAATTTACATTTTTGTGACTATTGTTTATTTTCTTATAAAAATCACTTTGCATAAGGAGAACCTACTTAAAGGACATAATACCATTAAGTGATTTATATAAATCTTAACTAAATCCTCTGCGAATCAAACGATTCACCATTGAAATTAAAATCCTCTCGGCAAGCGATTAAAAATAAATCATCTTATAAATCCCATTCACAAACTTTTTTTCTGCGCCTTTTGAGTTTGAGTATCAAAAAGTGGGAAAGTGCAACAGTGCGTATGTAAAAACTTCAGTATGTCTGTGACGGATGGCAAAATACCCTACCCTATCAAAAACGGAAACTGCCACGCCTCGAAAAAGTGGACGGGATATAAAAATGTAACTGTTGAATGCTTTAGGCCTAAACTTCCGCCTCTTTGAATCAAAAAATCACTTTTTTTAACGCCACGCCAACAAAAGTGGTCGGAAGCATATATTATATATACAAAAAAAGTTAGAAAACGCTAATATCTAAAACTTTTGTCATAGAATTTTTAGTCAAATTTTGGCGTACGGTCTTATCGCTCAAAACCATAACGCCAAAATTTTAAAATTTCATAACGCCCAAAAAATTTCTTAAAAATTTGTTGTTGTAAAAAAATCGTCGATTTGAGCGATATGACATTTTATTTGGGCGTTGTAACGCTTTACACCATGAGATTTGGGCGATATGTTGCTCTTTTGGGCGTTATGACATTTTAAAATTTGGGCCTTTTGGTTTTGGGCGATAAGACCTATCGGAAAGGCGTATGGTCTTATCGCCCTAAACCACAACGCCCAAATTTTAATATGTCATAACGCCCAAAAAAATTTCTTAACAATTTGTTGTTGAAAAAAAATCGTCAATTTGGGCGATATGACATTTTATTTGGGCGTCGTGACGCTTTACCCCTTGAGATTTGGGTGATATGTCGTTTTTTCGGGCGTTTTGACGTTTTAAAATTTGGGCCTTTTGGTTTTGGGCGATAATACTTAACGCCCAAATTTCATATATATTTATTGAAAAACTGTAATTTTAAGCTAAAAACCCTTAAAAAAGTGGGCGTGGTCAATGAAAATGCCCAACTTTTTTGGGTACTTCAAAGACATTTACAAGGCTAAAAAAAATAATCGAAAATAGCTAAAATTCAGAAAAAGTATTTTTTTTAAATTAGAGATGGTCGCACATACAGGCCTGTAGTGGGCGTGTCTGTGGGCGGATTTAGCTAATTTTCAAACTTGATCTGGTCCAATGGACTTTCAGCCAACCCACCAAACTCCAGCTCTCTAGCTTAAAATTTAAGGCCTAAAAGTTGTTTACATACGGACGGACGGACGGACATGGCTTAATCGATTCTCTTGTCGGTCCCATTCATATCTCTAAAAGGTCTTAGGGGTCTACGGTGATTATTTCACTGCGTTACAAACTATACAGCAAACTTAATATACCCTGGGTCGGGTATAAAAATTTATTTTTTTATTAAATTAGAGATGGTCGCACTTTCTGTAGTGGGCGTGTCTGTGGGCAGATTCAGCTTATTTTAAAACTTGATCTAAAAGATGGACTTCCAGCCAACTCACCAACTTTCAGCTCTCCAGCTTAAAATTTAAGGCCTAAAAGTTGTTTACATACGGACACCCATGGCTTAAACTATTCTCCTGTCAATCCCATTCATATCTTTAAAAGGTGATAATTTCACTGCGTTACAAACTTTATACTAAACTTATTATACCCTGGGTAGGGTATAAAAAAGGAAACAAAAACGGTTCCTGAACGACAGATCTCTCAAGAACGTTTTCTTTTGTGATTTTTACAGCGGAAAATTGTTTTTCGCTCCTGGGAAAAGACCACTCTCTTTTGAGAGCCAAAATGACAGAAACAGAGAGTTCATGTCACATTAATCCTATATTCTTGCGGTGGAGTCAATTTGGGATTTATTTTTAATCGTCTCCCGCTAATCCCCTTAATTGCCGGTGGAGACATAGTATAAAACTAAATTCAATACATAGCAAAAAAAGATAATTGTAAAAAATATATAATTATTTCGAGCATTACAACTTTATTATAAAATCAACTTTACGTTGATTTGCTCTCACAAGTTTACTTTACTTTCCCAAAAATGTTCTCTATTTGTTCATTGGAAAGAAACAAATCTAAATATAAGCAAAAAAAAGAAGAATACTTAAATGTAAAACACAATTTGTTAACAAAAAATTTGCCGACCGAGTAATAATCGAAATGAAAGAATATGCGAAAGTGGAGAAAATAGAAAGGAAAGAGAAGATGAATTAGGAGAAAAATTGGAAAAGTAGTAAATTGATGTTCGTCGAATCGATGAAGGTTACCTCTCTAAAGTTACAAGAAAAATAAGACTTTAAAGCTAAGACTAATTATTAGTTGAATATTTTTCTAAATATTTTCTTGATTTTCTTACAAAAGAACGTTGAATAACGTTTTTTTTTTTAACTGTTGTAAATTGCATCAATTAAAAATATTTAAATAATATAAGTTTCAATAATCTTTTATTGATACTAACTATTGTGTGTTTGACATAAGAGTTATATGTATTAAAGAGTCAGATAGAGATTAAGAAAAGGGTAAAGGCGGGCAGTAATTAGCATCTGTTTTTTATGACAAGGATATTATTAAATGAAGTCAGTCATTAATGCAGTGTAATTGGTAAGTTTAGCTTAATAATGCTTTTAACTACCGACTGAATTTAAAGTGGCGTTTAGTTCTGAAACCACTCACCTTTTTTCTTAGCTATTCTTGCATTATGTTAGAGTGTTGGAACTTCCAGGGTGGATTGGATAGGTTCGTAGTCATCTGAATTATTTTTTGCCAAAGGTCAGCTAATGATACTTTTCTCATTCTAAAGCTATCAAGTTTCACTTTGTCATTTTGGACGTTGGCCAATGATAGACCGTCGAATGGCTAGAATGATTCTTTCAAGTGCTCGGAAAACAAATCTGGGGTGGAATCCTCTAAGGTGAAAACTGATAGTTGATCATCACATTTTTAAATTTGGGATCCCGTAAGGTGATGATCACAGTGATCATCACCATTTTGTGATGAATTTCAGCTGACAGCTATTTTAGTGTCAATTTCCATTAAAGCTAGTCGTGTTTTTGCAATAATTGGGTTCTTTTTGTGTTTTTTTCTGAACTTCGTCAGTTCTAGTGATGTGTACCTGTGATATGTGTAACTCAGTGAGTTTGCTTTTCAGTCAAAAAACAAATAAGAACGATAGTGGATAACTCGAAGTCACGCAATATTCTAAGTTTTTATTTTCCATTATGGGGTTGATTTTTTTGGAGGACCATTTTAACTTACAACCAGCAAAAATGTTTCCGTTTTATTATTGAGTGGTTTTTCCAACACATGAAAGTCGTAGCTCGTAAGTCGTGAATCGTAGCTTTTCGGTAATTAGGGGTGGACTGCCATAAAATCGGCCATCCTTTCGATTTGATGTTTATTTGCTTGAAACCTTGAATTAATGAATTGAAGAATTCAAACAAAAATAGTAACTTAAAAAGTACGTACATTTTTGCCGAAAAATGTAAACAAAAGTAAATTAGATTTATTTGTGAAGCGCTGTATTGATATGACATCATCTGACAGATGAAAATGTATGTGCTGCCAAGTTTTAAATTTTTTTTGGTGATCACTTAACAGAGAGCAAGAACTAGGTGATGGTCAATTTTGATAATCAACATGGTGACCATCAGCCATCACTTTAGAGGATTCCACCCCTGCTGTGTCCGTGTTTCCTTTTGCACTCGCCGTTAGCTTTCTTTATACATGCTGATGCGAAGGGCATTATGGGTTTCTAGGTGGACCTGACCCCTTACCACAGCGAGTAATTAAAATTCCTATTCGCCGCCAAGCCTCTGCTTTCTCGTGGAGTAAAAGTCCACACCACGTTCTTATTACTGTTTTTATACAGTATATTCTGCCTCTCGTTGAAATGCATCCTAAAACCCGAAAACAATGCTTTACATTAAAGGCGCCCCAATTATAAAAATTTGATCTCATTAAGTCATACATGCGATCAAGATTACTTTCACTAGTTTATACCGCGGCGGAAGATTACAAGATGCGATGGTGTAATCTCAACAACTCAAAGTCTCAAACAAAGTCTCAACTTATCTGCATAGTTTCGAGCTCAGCTTCTGCGTTCTTGCAGTTTTTCAAGTTTTCAAAGTTCTTGCAAAGTTCCCTTTGCAAGAAGGAGGAAGGGAACTTTACTAAAAGGAGAATCCTGTTCCGAAATTTTGCGAAGGATCATGTGCTTGATAGTCATTGTCATCTTTTATTTTGGGTCCAGACCCCTTTTTAAGGTGAGTTTCCGTAATCAGACAAATATCAATAATATTTTTCCGTAGAAATACTTCCAGTTCATCCATTTTATTCAGAAGGCCGTTTTCATCCCCATGTTAGTATTTTAAACACCTGTTTTGTGTTATCAAGTCTTTTAATTTTTCTTGTTTTCTTGTTTATCTTATTTTTTTTCGAGGCTTAAACTCGAGCTTGCTCAGTTTGCGTCAAATATAAATACAAAAATTTTAGACCGATCCTCAAGTTTTTCGAAGATTACAGCAGCGATCTGAGACACCGCAACCGTTGTAGCCTATCTTGCCTTGTGCTCGTCTGACATAACCTGTGACTGTGACCAACGAGTCGCGTTTTCTCCGCTGAACTTGAACTGGCAACGCTCTTTGTGGAGCTTTTACATCTTTTGTTGCTGCCTCCTTTGTCTATCTCGTCTTTGTAGTCTTTGGCTTAGGAGTTGCAGCAGTTTTGGACGTTCAAGCTGACTTCGAATATTTTCCTTAAGATTAAATAGGCATTTTTAACATTTTTACTTTCAACACGTTATTCCAGTACAAAGTAAACTTCTAATTGTTCGATATCACCCTGTTTGCGATAAGGTTGCGCAATTTCCCGAAGTCTGCTATGCCGACTATGTTTATTTATTATTAGCCTTGTTTGAGCCAGAGGACTTATCTTCTTTTTGAATTACCTGCGGGAGAGGGATCCACCTTACCTTAAGACCTTTACTCTAAAGCTAAGTCTGTCTAACGAGCAATCCCACACAGAGACATTCACAAAAGAACATGGTACAAGCACAGTTTAAATCAGAAGTCACTGATTGATTTCTTTGTTGTACCATCGTGTGTTCAAAGAATGATTTGTGATGTTCGAGTTTTCAGGGGAGCTGAGTTGTCAACTGGTCACCACTTAGTGCTGTGTAAATTGTTTTTCAGTGGCAGTATTCCTTTGCCACCCAGGCGAAAACCAAGACTGGTGACCCGTATACGGTGGGAAAGGTTGCAGGATGCTGACTCTGATTTCAGAAAGCGCTTTGCACAGCATGTTTCGGAGAAGTTTGAATAAATTCCAACTGACCTTTTGAATGTAGAGGAGGAATGGCAGCTGTTTTTATCGGCAGTCATTGCCTCTGCAGGAAATGTTTATGGAGTGAAGAGGCTTGGGGTAGCGGCTGGTGGTGAGAAAAAAACTGCTTGATTTAAAACGCCTGGAGTTCAAGAAGCCATCAGAGAGAAGAAGAGAGCCTACATTGCGTGGATCCAATGTAGAAACTCAACTTCTCGAGCCCGGTACAATGAGGCGCGAAGGACTTCCAATCTGGCAGTCAGAACAGCCAAGGAACAGACATGAAAAAAGTTCGGCAAGAAGTTGGAGCACGATTACAGATCTGAAACAAGATATTTTGGCAGACCATTCTACGGCTCAGAGGAAGGAAGTTGAATATCATTCAAGGCGTTGAATCCAAGGACGGTACACTTCTTTCAAATGAGAGCGATGTCTTGCGCAGATGGAGTGAGCACTTTTTGGAGTTGCTTAACCCCCAACAGGGCACTGAAGATGGCATAGATAAGGGCGGAGAATAGGCCCACAGTAGACGAAGTCACTAAAACGATTAAATCGCTAAAAGTCGGCAAGTCTGCTGGAGTTGATGAAATCCGGCCAGAAATGCTCAAGGCAATGGGTGAAGAGGGTGTTAAATGGCTAACACGTGTCATTAAGGTGGCCTGGGATAGCGGGAAGGCACCTAGCGATTTGCAAACGGGAGTTAAAGTGCCAGTTTTTAAAAAAGGGAACAGGAGAGATTGCGCCAACTATAGGGGCCTATCTCTCCCAAGTCTTCCGGGAAAAGTATTCGCGAAGGTGTTGGAAACGCGTTCCAGAGCTGAAATCGACCTTTTGTTACGGGAAGAACAGTGCGGTTTTCGGCCTGGCAGAGGCACAACCGACCAGATTTTTACTCTGAAGGTTATTCTTGAGAAGGCCTGGGAATATGCCAAACCGGTCTTTGCGTGTTTTGTAGATCTGGAAAAGGCGTATGACCGAGTCCCATGGGATACACTGTGGAGAGTTTTGCAGGACTATGCGCTGAGTGGGCCTCTTCTGAGAGCCATCCAGTCTTTGTATGGAAACTGCAGAAGCTGTGTACGGATAAATGGCGTCAAATCCCGTCGTTTTGATATGCGCGTTGGACTTCGCCAGGGCTGTGTTCTGTCGCCGCTCCTTTTCACAGCATATATGGACTGGATGGTGAAGCGCAATCTTGGCGAGCAATGTTTCGAATTAGCTGGCATCAGGATGAGCCATCTGCTTTTCGCTGATGATTTGGCCATCCTTGCATCATCCAAAGAGGAACTTCAACGAGCACTGGATAGGTTTGCAGCCGTCTGTGGTGATGCTGGGATGAAACTAAACGTGAACAAATCGGAAGTGATGGTTGTTTCCCGAACTCCTGTGCAGTGTACCCTGCACATAAATGGAGTTCCGTTGGAACAGGTGGAGAAGTTTAAGTATCTCGGGGTCTTTTTCACGAAAGATGGGAGGAGTGATACTGAGTTGTCCTGTAGAATTGGCCAAGCTGGAGCAATAGTAAAGGAACTGCGCCGGCCGATCATCAGGAAAGCTGAGCTTGGAGTGAAAGCAAAGATTTCAGTTTTTAATTCAGTGTTCGTTCCGACCCTCATCTATGGTCATGAAATTTGGGGTAATGACCGAAAGAATTAGATCGCGGGTACAAGCTGCCGAAATGAGATTCCTGAGGTGCGTTGCTGGTGTTACTCTAAGGGACAGAGTGAGAAACGTCAGTATTCGTAGGAATCTTAATGTTGAGCAGCTACTTCTCAGAGTGGAGCGATCGATTCTTCAATGGTTTGGACACGTTGTTCGCATGCCCCCTGACAGACTTCCTAGACAGGTCATGCTAGCCGAGATGCGAGCGCGTCGCCCCCCTGGTAATCCAAGAAACAGGTGGTGGGATCAGGTAAAGAACCTCTCTGAGTCCCGCCTGGGGATTGCGCCAGAGTCTCTTGAGTTGGTGGCGGAGGATCGAGAAAGATGGAAGGACCATATAGCCACCCTCGCTCCGCGACCCTTTTAAAGGATAAGAGGCATTTCGAAAATGATGATGATGATGATGAGTAGGTTCGGTATTACACACTCTGTCGTAACCACACAGCCTTTCGTAACATGAGAATTTTTTACAGCCTCGTATTCTTTTGACTTTTCGCAGGATGCCAACTTCCTTTTTAAGATCATGGAATAATCGCTCCATTTTTCAGTAAGCTTATTTTGGAGTTCATTGTGCTGTTTTTCTAAGATAATAATTTTCACCTAGTCTTGGTTTTCCGGACCACTGCTTTTGCCGGACATATTTGATCTAGGTTGTGGTGATTGATCTAGTTTTGTCTTTTTCTCAAGAGGACTTATAAGTAATAAAAGGCTCTCCCCAGAATCCGAAGTGCATGCTTGCGAAGATGGTTGATTTACCAGCATAGCTGGGCCGCAACCTGGGGTTGTTAAATTTTTCGTTTTGTTCATTGAGCAATAGGTGAGGTACTTCTATTTCCGTTTTAAACACAGCCACTCCTTCGGGGACAGACACGGACCAGTAAGCTGCACAATATGTGTTCGACGCTTTGTATCAGCTTTATGACGTTTTGCATAGTGTGTGAAAAGTATAAGCAATGATAAAAAGACCAACAGAGTTAAGCCATCGTAGTATCCTCAAAAACTCGCAGCACTAAACAATACACAATTAAAACTCGAAGCCTATCTATTGACTTTGAGCATCTATCAAAGCTTTTGCTAAATTTCATAACGCATAGTAGTACGTCCCTTCAGATTACAATCCTACGTGACTGAAATATAAAGATTCCGCATTTGGCTACAATTTAAATAACCATTTCATGACACTTGGAGAGTGCTTGAACAATACCTATGGGTGCTGAAAACAAGCAATACTCAAAAATGAGAGGTCAAAATTCAGGAAGCTAATACACCAAGGCCGTCCTAACACTTGGCCGGTAACTGTACGCATGACAAGAAATTTGTGTTTTTAATAACATGTAAATTGCACAAACACTCCAAAACGTACCTTTTATTGAGTATTCCTTTTCGGTATGTATATCACAGCTAAAAATACTTCCTTGTTCGGAAACGAGTTAGTATTAACTTCACACAAATAGCGTACTTTTTGATTCTTAAATAGTTCACTTCACGCACAACAGCAAACAATTGAAATTGAAAGTCCCGAAATCATGTCACACTCTTAACACATCGTCCTCTGCACTACTTTTGATTGATACTGTTTGGATTGATTGCGGCGAGTGTGCGCAAAACAATGTAATCAAGATGCGGCCAAGCAATACCGAATTTTGTCACCCCCGCTTAGATTAGGTAATCGAATCCGATGTGAACACAGCACGCCACACTTATTCCCAAAAACAAAAATCCACTCGAACGAGCGAAACATGCACCGAAAATCGCTAATAAGCGCTGCTCATCAATCACAATGCACAACACGAATCGAAGCCGGGGACCGTGCGCGACTCCACGACGATTGTAATGTCCAACGACTACAATTGATCCAACTTCCAAGTATAATTGCGAAGCTACTAGGTTATATTTAAAATCCCCTCGTTAATATGCGTTAAGGCGAATAATAGCACGCAGCAACGGGCAGATACATACTTCAGCTATAGCTATCGGAACGGGGCAACGCGTAAGTAAAACTGTGCGACTTACTACACTCGATTATCCATGGGCCGGCGGTCGGTGGTAGCAGTGCTGGCGATGACAACGTCTGTTCACTTCAGTAGCTCTAAAAATAATACAAATACGCTGGCTACTTGGAACGAAGAATAAATTTTAGTCCCAAGTATGGTGGAGAAATAATATCCACCACCACCACCACCCTTTAGCTAGGAGGGCGGGCCTCCACCTTTGGTTTATTCACTTTATGCAAAGAAGCATAATTAAGGTAGACCTATTCCAAACAATGTGTTAGCACTTCTGTATTGACATTTACTCAACGAGAACTGACACAGTAATGCAAAGTGTAACCGAGGGAACAGTATCTAATTGAAATCGATAGATAAATCCGATCTGGGCATCGATGTGATCGTCATTCCCTTCCCATTAACCACTCGTGTTGTCGCATTAGAACGTTATTTTCATACGCTGTACGATTAGACAGATTAAATCACCATTAGTGGTCATAACGTCTCGGTTCTGTCAAGGTCATACAATAATGCTTACTTCATTAGCTAAACGAAAGTTGCTGCGGTGGTATGCCAGTAGACAATGTTTCACATTGCGTCACATATGGACGGGCCGTGTTTATTGTAAAGAGAACATAAGTCAGCAGAAACCTAGATGAGTTGCATGTTTTAAAGCAATTTTCGACAGCAGCTGTCAGTTGGAACTAATTGCGGCTTTTCGTCGTGTCAAGCAAAAACGTTTACTAATTGCTGTTCTAAAGTGTAAGAATAGTTATTTGAACAAAGTGTTAGATAATAACCTGTTGATGGTTTGTAGTTTAAGCTATAAAGTGGTACTGCTTTTGTTTATTTGTTTTACTTTTACACGCAAGATTGACTTAAGTAAGATGATGACAGCATAAGGTACATAGTATAAAAAGGCTCTAAGCTATTCTTAATAACACATCCATCGTTTTCGCAACGAATACGATTATTGGCGCCAGATATTTTGCTGTTAGTCCCACTATGAAACGTCAAATGGTCACACTTCAAGAGACGAGAAAGTTCCATAAGTAAGGATCGAGTAATTTGTGGTACCTGCTCTAATTCTTTTCTACAGCTACAATACAGCTACAATTTTTCACCACCATAACTCTAGTTATTTTTGTACGATCCCTAGGCAGGTCCAGGAGAGGTTTAGCTTTTAGGTTTTTTTAGGGGGGCTTCCATTCCGAGGGGCAAACGTCGACTGTAACCATTTCCAATTCATGGCTTATATCAGAGTTTGATTTGGTCCAAAGGAAAAAAGCTGTAATCTGACTGCGGAACTAATAAAAATGTTTGAGTAATAGACTTTCCATTATCTATAACTTAAGACTAGACGTTAAGAAGATATAAGAATCAGTAAACGAGTCAAAAAATGTTCGCAGTATTTCCGCCCAAGACAGGCAAGGCGTGTCGAATCCTAAAAAGCCTAACCAGTCACCCAAACCAAAACTTTGCAAAGGAAACTTAGTAACTGAAACTTTAGGAATCTCCTGCAGATTCTCAGCGGGAATTATTATAAAAAGAGACAAGGAAGAACAAGGAAAAATAGTAAAGTTCAACGATCTACATATTTGAAGAACAAAGCTTAGCCGTATATGGCGTAAGTTCAGGAAGACTGTTGGCTCGACCCATCCATCAGGGACCCTGAAGAACTCTTTTGTTATTACCGAATCGGTCCCATATTTGGCCCACCATCAAAAAGGCGATCCTTTATCTAATTCAAGAACTGTCAATGCATATCACATACAGGATCCAATCCAACGTTTATTGTAAGCGATCAAGGCCATCCTGTAAGATAGGGCTGTTCGATAAGTCAGTGACTTTGATATTAGATGGCGCCTGGATAGTACAAAGAATATTTTTTCTTATATCCTTGTTTGTTGCCATAGACAAAAAAGTCAGATAGATCGGTCAAACCCTTGGAGTTTTACTGTGATAAAATGAACATTAGTTGATGAGATTTTGTCAAAAAGGGAAAAAAGGAGTTATTATTTGAAGAAAGCACTACTTTTTGCTGTTTCAATTAAAACATTTAAATGGATCAAAGAAAGACTCCTCTCGTATGCATGTAATAGTGCGCAAGTGGAACATTGCTATTCTATGAGCACAAAATATGCTGAGCCTCAAGGATATCCAAGTTAAATTATAATTAAGAAATCGTCACCAAATTCCACGATATTGTGTTGGACCATCCTGGCATCAAAGTTCGCCAGAAGCTTAGATTGTACAGTCTCAAACGAAAGCGTTGTTTAAGTCCTACTTGAATATTACAGCATGAAGAAACTATCAGCAAGGTGGCTGCCGCGTTTTGATGGTGGACTGAAAACGGATTGAATGAAAATTTCAAACCCCAATAGAAATCGAGTGTATTTTTTTAAGTGTTTTAAAAAGACAGATCATGTTTGGATAAACAACTACAAATTCAAAATTAAAGAAAGAGAAGGAGGGACTAAGAGACGAAGAGACAAAGACGCGTTTTCACAAGGAACAGAAACAGAAACAGAAACAGAAACAGAAACAGAAACAGAAACAGAAACAGAAACAGAAACAGAAACAGAAACAGAAACAGAAACAGAAACAGAAACAGAAACAGAAACAGAAACAGAAACAGAAACAGAAACAGAAACAGAAACAGAAACAGAAACAGAAACAGAAACAGAAACAGAAACAGAAACAGAAACAGAAACAGAAACAGAAACAGAAACAGAAACAGAAACAGAAACAGAAACAGAAACAGAAACAGAAACAGAAACAGAAACAGAAACAGAAATAGAAACAGAAACAGAATTTCATTCATTAAAAAATAAATAAATAAATAGAGTGGCGCAACAGCTCGAGGTGAACCAGGGCCAACTTCTCAACCATGTATGCTGTGTGTGCTATATGTTTTTCACATACAAGGGGACCTACGATTTTTTGCCGAATCCGAACGGCACTTTGAGAAGTTTTTCAAGACAAATGTTACTCTCGGATGGTTTGTCAGACCCTCGCGGAGGTGGTAGCCGTAAAAAAGAACAAGTCTTTTTTTCAAGTGGCAGAGGCAGTATTCGAACCCAGACCTCCGGCGTCAGAGGCACACACACTAACCACTGCGCCACGGCACCCACAATTTCATACATTAGCAACCCAAAAAGCATTCAGCGAATTTAGATTTCAGTTGCTAATGTATGGGATTCTGTTTCTGTTCCTGTTTTACGTTGCTTGTGACAATGCGGCTTTACACAGGCAAATGTGCTACAAAACAGTCTACTGAACGGTTTCGTCTGGCCGAAATGCAATGGAGCGATTTTCAGAAGCAGGAGGACAATTAGTGAAATTGTCATTCTTAGATTTGGGTCTCTCTGAATATTTTCTGTTTCCTTATATGAATAAATTATCGGTGTTACAAAAGCCTATTTTGCGGAACTTGCAAATGATTTTATTTCGGAAAGTTTAAAAAAGTTGCAGTACCGTTGTTGGTTAGTGTGTATCCTGCTGTTAGAAGATCACTTTGATTAATCAAAAAGTTTTTAACAAAAAAACATGCCCATCATTTTTCAAAGTCACGAGCTTATCGAACAGCCTACGTACAAAGGGAGTTCCAATTAGAACGCACTTTTTATGGTCTTTTTGGTTGGTCGTCCGGGTGCGTCCGGGAGCATTCTGGACTCTCCTGAAACTGTTTTGTTGGACTCGTTTGACAGTTCCTCTTCTGGATAGCAGAAAAAATTGCTTCTGGTTTTGAATCCAAAATCAAGAACAGAAGCACCCACACGATCACACAATGCACCAAATTGGATAAATGTCATTTTTCCCCTGTAAAATAGCTTTTGCTTCACAAGCACAACGCCAGACAAACTTCCAAATCAAGTAAAACGTGTTTGGCTGTTCGGCTGTACATCCCCAATCCGGGAAAAGATCGCCCTAATCTGGGATCGCCAACCGAAAAGGGCATGAAATTTGGATTCATCTTTTTAGCGCATACGTATCATCACTGATATATATCAGTGATGGGGGTCATATGACAGATGTCATAAACAATGATTTCCATAAAAAATGGAGCGTTTTTCAAAAGATCAACACTCATTAATTGTGAAAACATACACATTACAAAAATGGGAAAAGTTTCAGTGAGACCAATTGTAAACTTCGCAGGATTGTTGGTCGAGAGCACGTCATTTCTTATCAATTTATGAGAACTGTCGAATTGGGGCTTGGAAAATCCTCAAGCGATGCAGAGAAACGTAAAATCAGCCTTGCCCTTAACGAGCAACTGACTGATGCGTATTTTGGTCAGGCGGTGTCATTTCGCTGGGCCTCTTCTTTTTAAAACTATGACCGGAAATGCAGAGACGGAAATGTTAAGTTTCAACGAAATTTTAAATTTCGATTGAATGTCTAAATAGTTTGTCAAGTTGAGCTTGTCTAAAGACAAATTAAGACAGCTGTCAAAAACTATTTAAACAAAACATTTGAAATCTGTCATAAATCGACGAAAGTGCTCTGAGAAGTTTTTTAAAACAAGAAATTAGAAATTTTTGCTGCATCGAGTGTTCCATTTTCTAAACTTTAACCTCGGCTGCTATTTGAAATAATGTCCAAACAGAAAAAAAAATTCGAATTTTTCTTCGCTTTGTATTAATTTTGTATTGGATTTCTAACGTATTGAGAAACTCTATTGGGACAGCTCTTTAGAGAGTGGAAAATCATAGTTATAGTCCAAGTGAGAAGCGTTCATTCACCCTTCTTTATAAATTTGGTGAGACAAGACTTTGAAAGCATTTAAGACCTGATCATGACTGCTGAGCTGAAGATGAAGCTTGCTGTTCATATCGATCAGAATGCGATGCTGTAGCTAAGTACATGTGTGTGTTGGTATCCGATTTTAAGTATCAGCTAGGCAAAAAAAAAACAAAAGACACATTAAACAAAGGTTGGAAAATGCCACTTGTTCCTCTTTGAAGGAACAAGTGGCAACAAGTTCTTGACTCTTTTGACGAATTTTCAATGCGTGAAAAGCTTCATGCTTGAAGTTGAATTCTTTCAGCTACAACTGTTAACTTTAGCCACTGATCAGACTATAAAGAGATAGCCAACTCGGCACAAGAATTCTCTTTTTGCCCCCAAGCTTCCACTGACTGGGGACTGCATATGTGTTCTGTGTTTTGCCTCTGGCACACTACTACACTCTCAACTGGCGAGTGTTTCACACAAACAGGAAGTCAAAGGCAAATCCTATGGCAGACTCCAATACGTTCCGTTTCGTTCCCTGTAGGTGTTTTTGCGGGTTTTAGCGGGCAGGGGGTTGCAGAGTTGGCTATCTCTTTATAGTCTGATCAGTGCTTTAGCTTCGTTGTGTTCATCCTTATGAAAGCACGTGTGTTCAACTTTTATTCAGCTTTAGCTACAAAACCATGAGCGAACTAAAATGTCACTCAAAAATATCAAAGCCAGGCAAACAAACCAAACCATAGAAAGCAGAAAAATTGTTTAAAATAGAGTTATTTATTTATAATACAAAAACTTATTAACTAAAATTATATGTATTTTACCTTCAATGTAAAAACACCATAACGATGAAGCTTTTCACATTTAATTTTGATGGGTCGTCGAAATGCTAGCAAAAAAAAATTAAATCCCACCAACTGTGACAGTCTTGTAAGAATGTCAGCAATGTGTCAATATCATCCTACTTTTAGACGAGTTACTTCACTTTTCACACGTTTAATAATGTGTTCTTGTTTGTTGACTAAATTCTATACAAATATTGATTTCTTTATTTTAAATATTTATCTAGAATCTGATACGCGCGCATATACTGATTTGTGTATGCCTGAAAAACGATAATAGAACTTTTTTTCTTGATAGATTGGATTATCAGAATTTATATCTGTTAACAATTTAATAGGGTATGTCATGAACAAATAAACGATCACGACTACAAAAAAAGTACAAAAAGCGTGCCTGATTCGTTCTATGAATTTGTTCCGTTAAATATGTGTATTTAACTGAGTTGTCAGTTGTGAATTTCAACCATTGGCTCGCCCAACTGTCATTTCTCAAATAAGAAAACGGGAAAGAAGTTTGAGTTGTTTCGACTCTGCACAAATTTTACTTTCGTCAGATATACGGAAATAACGCAATATACAGTCAAACTCTTTTATAACGAACCTTGCTATTGAGGAATGTAAAAGTTGAAATGCGATACCTGGTGGCAAAAAAGAGAAGAGAATAGATCACATGGCAAACTGTCATTCACTCGCCATTCGCTATTTTTAAGCAAACATTTATGTTTAAGGAAAAAGTATTGTTGCCTAATTTTTGGTCTTAAATAATTGCAGATCAAAAGCTGATATCAATGGATGCGTAGGTTTGCGTCTTCCAAGTCGCTTTACTAACCTTACTAGTAAAAAGTAACTAGCTCATGCCAAAAAGCCATTCAAAGAGATAAGGAAGGAACTTACTACTGTGCTGTACGAACTACCCGTGGGCTTCCTGGGTTTAATTTTGTACTCGATCTTCTGCTGCGATTGTCTTGACGCAGCCGAAGAAGCCGAAGAGGGCTACGAAAATAAGGAGTAAAGCACCAACTTGACTGACTCCAAACCTAAGTTTTAATTAGGAATGTGGTACCGGTAGTGTTTGTTATGATTTCAATAGTCATTCCCATTTCCACTAGCTTCTTAAGAATTAAGAAGCTTCTTAAGAAGCTTTTCTTCACAATTGTGTGTACTTATTTATATTACACTCCGTTTAGTTGGGGAACTCTTTGCTCTCGATTTGTCTCTTAGCAACAGTTTAGTTTAGATTTATTTTTAAATAAAGAAATAGTTTGTTACAAATAAAGAAATGAAACTAAAAAGGGGCTCGGCATCTGTAGTCTTTGATCTTCGGCAATATTTAATTTCGTTGCGATTGCCGAGGGATATTTAAGATTTAGATTTTACCGGCCTTTCGTCTTCCATACTTAACCACAAAGATTAATATTGAGTAAGAAATATGAGCTATTACTGTCGCACATTTACTTTGTTTAGAAACTTCTGCACAATTATTGTTTTATATTTGAACAAGTTCTTAATCCATTTTCTTCAATAAATTCGGCAATATTTTTATTTTTGTTTCAAGAAACTTATTTTGGGATGGCTTTGCTTATACAAAATACACGCAACTGTCAAACTCATGTGACTTGCTGGGTGCGAAATTTCTCCGCCAAGGCACACCCTATATTCCGCAATAGAGAATTTCGTTATAAAGAACCTATTTCATATGGGATATTTTTAAAGAGGAAGAGGAACAACATGAAATTCGTTATTAACAGAACAACGTTATAAGGAAGTTCGTTATAGAGAAGTTTAACTGTATTCCGGAATTGCGCTAAATTTGATGATTTAAACCAATTTACCGACCTGATCGAGATTGACTAAAAAACTATTTTTTTGAGTTCACCTTAGTTTAATTCCGAGATTCTGATGATTTTGTAATGAAAACCCGGCCCTAAGAATCTAAGCCAAGCTTAAACGAGTTTCAATATCAAAACCATCAAGTGCCTTATTATACTCATCATACAAAAATGGAGTTAGCACTCATTTTGGCCCGTCCGGGTGCTACTCAATCTCATAAAATTGATTCATGCCAATAAAATCCATTATGAGCACTACTCATACACAATCAATAGTACAATTCGGTTTCATTTACTATAAAAATTAAAATGTCGTTGAACCGATGCGTTGCTTGACTTTTTGGTGCCTAGCTCCGATCTTAATATGGCAAATCGTAGATCACTTACAATGGTGAGTGCTTGAAAAAAAAAATGAGTAATATTACATTGACATATATGAACGTTATGCATAAATTAAAACCAACACATAAATGCCAAAATTATATTTTACGAACGACTACGCAAGCAATAAAGCCATATTAAATAATATCAAACCAAGCCCAGTAGGTAATGAATTAATCATACCAATCGGGTTCGTAATTTTGCTGTATTTTGACTCGCTCTTTGTGGCCCAGAGGAAATTTTCAAGTTCACTGTCAAAAAAAATATCAAATCCGACCCAAGGTCTTAGGCGGTGCGTCGCATCGGGAAGGCTTTGTCGATTTGGAAATGTTCGCACCTGTCTGCGGGTTTATTATATTGTGGAATTCGGTGCGTAAGGTGACAGCGCGTGGTGACGAAAATGAGGCTTAAAAAAAATGAATACTATGAGATTAGACTTATTATGGCAGGAACACACACATATTTCTTTGACAATTCGTTTAGATTAGACGAACTGTCATAATCAGTTTGTTTTTTTTTTTCAGCACTATAAGACAGCACTATAGGTTGGTGTTAGAAAACATTCAAGCATAATTGCGGTAGGACCATATACATAGGTTAACCATTGACAAGTAAAAAACTCCAACCCAGTATAAGTTCCTACTTTAGCTATAAAAAAATATAAATTTTTTTTTATTCAAATATAAAAGTGTTCAACTGACTTATTAAGAATATTTGCACTTGTGATTTCCATTGCTATAAAAGTGTTTGTCTGTTGAATCTTAACCGTAGAGCCACAATGCGGTAGAATGCAGCAGCAGCGGCAGTATGAAGCGCGGACCTGTGCGGCGCGGCACAGGAAAATCTCGAACACAATGGTGAAGCGCGCTTATGTCAGACAGATACCTAGTTTGTAAGCAATGGCTGAGAATTTTCACTCCCGAACTTTGGCCAACTCTTACTACGCGCTGCCGCTACCGCCACACAGTGTGTGCGCAGTAGACTGAAAACATGTGTTTTAACTTTTGGCAGCTCTTACTTACGCTGCTACTGCCGCTGCAGCTACATCATTGTGTTCCTAAGGTAAAATTTACTTCGAATGTGATATTAATTCGACATGTCGCACTATTTACCATAAAAAAGACAGTTCATCCTTCTCAAAGGACTGACAAGCCCCTCTTAATTCAGTTTCCCAAAAAAATTTTTTTTTATCACTCCATTAATTATGTGTGTCAAATCAAGTCGGTGTGTAAAAACATGTTTGACGTTTGTACCAAAGCGCAAACATTTTGTCCCAGAGTGCACAAAGTCTGTTTTTGATATCTATCTAATTATTCCGATACAAGTTACACGTCATTTGATTCGCCCATGGCAATCATGACCATTATGGTCAATATGATTCAAGATCAAAAATCTACTGAAGTGCACACATTCAAGTTGAAGGCAAACCGCCAGTGGCATCTGAATGCATTCATTAACAGATTACACATACTGCATGTTTTTACAAGGTGTGACTGCGAATAGAGTGGCTTTTAACTGTATTATTTAACTTTTTAATAGATAAACTAAACATACGAGTAGATGCCAATGCAATGCATTGATGAGCTCAAAGTACTGAAGGAAAGAAATTTTTGGTTGGTTCTTAAAAGGTGGTGCAGGTTAGTGTGTCATTCTACTATGTGTACGTGGTCTCGGGTTCGAATCCCGACCGTGGCAATTAAAGTTGTTTTTTTTAACGCACACAGCATGCATGATTGTAAGACGTCAGGCAAATGGCTCGCTTAGAGATGTAATGCGCCCTGTTAGTTTGTTTCCATTGAAGAGAAAGATTAAACTGATTTTCTCCTATTTTGTAAGGGAGGGCGACAGAGAGGGAAAAGACGAATATATCTACGAACTGGATCGGCAACACTGAAGGGATAGAAATCAATGTACCAGATAAGAAGTTTGTCAAATCACCGACCACAGGTTCGAAATTTCGGTGACTTGAGGCACTCGCACATTATGCGTACATTAGAAATAAGATTTTATATGAGACATCTAGCAAAGATATGCCTTGATAGGTTCTGGGTGCTATGGACTCAGCCATCGACCATAATTTTTTCTATCTACACTTGGCTTATGTTTTGTTTGCCCTCAAAATTGAGTCCACATTCAAAATGTTTGATATCCTCACGTGGTGGTGAGATGAGGTGAAACTTGTGATAAATTAAAGAAAGTGGCATTCAAGGCATGATAGAAGTGCTTCTTGAACAATAAGAGACTTAAAACCCTTCGCCTGAAATTAAAATATAGAGACGGCAAGCAAAGGAAAGAGCCACACAGGACCTTCTGCGTCTTGAATAAGGAAGTCACAATCTTTAAGATTGCTGCTTAGAGGAGGAGAAAATCCCAGGAGATTCATTCGCCAAGAAGCTGGCCAATTCTCAGGGCCGGCTTCTTGTGGAGACGAAAAAGTTCTTCACAGGTGGCGGCAGTATTATGAGCAACTTTTTGATGAACAATTTTCCAGGCAAAACTTTCCAGAAGAAACTACTATCCTTACTGGCAAGAAGTACCAAACATCACAGTCGAAGAGGTTGGGAGGGCAGCTAAGTACTCCTAATAAAAGCGAAAAGCGGTTGGGCCCGATCCATCCACCCTCAGAGTTCTGGCAAATCATGGGGCTTTCATAAAGCTATCATATGGCCAGCACCAGCACTGTTTTGTAGCGGGCAAGTTAACCGCATTGATGCAAAATAAGTATTAAGTAAAAGGATGATACTGGAAAAACATCGTTATGTCCTAATAGATCTGAATTATGATGCCGGTTGATTTTAAAAAAAACTTTCGATAGACTACCACGAGATCTGATGTGGATGGCGCTAAGAAAACAAGGAATTCCGGAATCCTACGTACGGATGGTCATGGATATATATGTTGGAGCAAAGACAAGAGTAAGATGTCCTTCCAGAGTCACTGAAGAGTCGGTGTACACGGGAAAATCTCTTAGGTAAGTCCTTTGTTTTTATACCCCATCCCATAGGATAGGAGGTATATTAAGTTTGATTCATAGTTTGTTACATAGAGAAATAATCATCGTAGACCCCAAAGACCTCAAGGGCATATGATCGAGATCGAATTGTTAGTCGATTGAGCCATGTCCGTCCGACGCGTCCGTCTGTCGGTAGTTTTTTGGCCTTAAATTTTGAGCTAGGAACTTGAAACTTGATATCTGTTCTTTCTAAGTCCCGAAGCAGTACAAGTGTAAACATTTTTGAAATCCGCCCACTGACGCGCCCACTTTACTCATTAGCGTGAAAAATCAAAATTGTCGTAGGAAGCTGAAATTCGGTATGCGATATCCTCGTTAAAGTGTTTTGTGATTGGCATTTAAAAAAAGCGAAAACCACCCCCTTGTAGGCGTTGCCCCTTGTTGCTTTAAATCCAAAAAACTTGCACTATAAAATGTTCAGATATGTGCTATCGACTCAAATTAATACGTTTTTGGCACGTCCACCTTTGGGAGCGTTTTTAAGTAAAAAAAAATTTAAAATATAAAACTGCGATCAACACGTGTGTACCACATCTGATAAAAAATATGATAAAAAAATTATATTATTGAAAAAAAGGTTGATGCCACACCCCTTTTTTAAAAAAAGAAGATTCTTAACTGACGAATTCTCAACACAATTAAAGTTAATAGAAACTGAAATTTAACAACCAAGATTTTTGACGCATTTTGGAGCTTGACAGTGGTCAATTGGGATGGGGTATCCAACGATTCGCCTAGGCGGATTGTAACCCTCCCACTAGTTCACTGTAGTCCTTGATTGTCTGCTGAAGAAAAAATTACGGACCCCAAAGTATATCAGCTACTTTCCCATGAGGGGAACGATGAGGGCATCCAAAGTGAAGACCACTTGAAGAGCACTTGATATATGGGTTGATGATTTTGAGAGAAATGGGTGCCGTGTAAGCGAAAAGAAGACAGAGTATCCATGCTTCGCATTCTCTGATCCACCCGAGCTGATTCCAGACATTAAATTTAATGAATGAAAATGTGCTTCCCAAGGCCCAAGTGCATAAAGCTTAAGTACCTGGAATCTATGACAAATAGCGAAGAAAACTGTGGTAACGACGTTAATCATCGCGAAAGCGTAGGGCTGAAAGAAGGCTCTACACCGCAGTTGTGCGTCCGGCCGGCGTTCACATATGGCTTGCACAAAGATAGACAGCATATAAGAAATATTAGAGCAAATTTACTGCAACTGAGAAGGAGCTGGATAGAATAAGGCGTCAGAAGATCCGAGGAAGACAGGAAGTCCTGTCAAAAAGGCAATCTCAATCAACGTTCTAACACAATCGCGAAAGAGAGGAAGGCCTAGTATTTATATTGTATTGTATTATTTCTCTTTATTTCTATACATTAATATCGTTACAATGATAAAGTATACTTATATAATTGACATAAATAATATGACATTTGTATTTTATAAGAAACATTAAAGTTTAAGGATGCTGACTCTGATTTCAGAGAGCGCTTTGCACAGCATGTTTCGGAGAAGTTTGAACAAATTCCAACTGACCTTTTGAATGTAGAGGAGGAATGGCAGCTGTTTTTATCGGCAGTCATTGCCTCTGCAGGAGATGTTTGTGGAGTGAAGGGGCTTGGGGTAGCGACTGGTGGTGAGAAAAGAACTGCTTGATTTAAGAGTTAAGAGAGAGCCTGCAGTTCAAGAAGCCATCAGAGAGAAGAAGAGAGCCTACATTGCGTGGATCCAATGTAGAAACTCAACTTCTCGAGCCCGGTACAATAATGCGCGAAGGGCTTTCAATCTGGCAGTCAGAACAGCCAAGGAACAGTCATGAAAAAAGTTCGGCGAGAAGTTGGAGCACGATTACAGATCTGCAAACAAGATATTTTGGCAGACTTTTCGCCGGCTCAGAGGAAGGAAGTTAAATATCATTCAGGGGGTTAAATCCAAGGACGCTACACTTTTTTCAAATGAGAGCGATGTCTTGCGCAGATGGACAGAGCACTTTTCGGAGTTGCTCAACCCCCAACAGGGCACTGAAGATGGCATAGATAAGGGCGGAGAATAGTCCCACAGTAGACGAAGTCACTAAAACGATTAAATCGCTAAAAGTCGGCAACTCTACTGGAGTTGATCAAATCCGGCCAGAAATGCTCAAGGCAATGGGTGAAGAGGGTGTTAAATGGCTAACACGTGTCATTAAGGTGGCCTAGGATAGCGGGAAGGCACCTAGCGATTGGCAAACAGCGATTGGGGCATATCTCTCCTGAGTCTTCCGGGAAAAGTATTCGCGAAGGTGTTGGAAACGCGTTTCAGAGCTGTAATCGAGCCTTTGTTACGCGAAGAACAGTGCGGCTTTCGGCCTGGCAGAGGCACAACCGACCAGCTTTTTACT
The DNA here is from genome assembly GCA_947623515.1 of Neoascia interrupta. NCBI lineage: Eukaryota > Metazoa > Arthropoda > Insecta > Diptera > Syrphidae > Neoascia > Neoascia interrupta. Next base: position 32,060,785 of record OX392462.1, on the reverse strand, counting down.
CTGAAGGTTATTCTTGAGAAGGCCTGGGAATATGCCAAACCGGTCTATGGGTGCTTTGTAGATCTGGAAAAGGCGTATGACCGAGTCCCTTGGGATACACTGTGGAGAGTTTTGCAGGACTATGCGCTGAGTGGGCCTCTTCTGAGAGCCATCCAGTCTTTGTATGGAAACTGCAGAAGCTGTGTACGGATAAATGGCGTCAAATCCCGTCCTTTTGATGTGCGCGTTGGACTTCGCCAGGGCTGTGTTCTGTCGCCGCTCCTTTTCATAGCATATATGGACTGGATAGTGAAGCGCAGTCTTGGCGAGCAATGTTTCGAATTAGCTGGCATCTTTACTTTTCGCAAAGAGGAACTTAAACGAGCACTGGATAGGTTTGCAGCCGTCTGTGGTGATGCTGGGATGAAAGTAAACGTGAACAAATCGGAAGTGATGGTTGTTTCCCGAACTCCTGTTCAGCGTACCCTGCACATAAATGGAGTTCCATTAAATCAGGTGGAGAAGTTTAAGTATCTCGGGGTCTTTTGCACGAAAGATGGGAGGAGTGATACTGAGTTGTCCTTTAGAATTGGCCAAGCTGGAGCGATAGTAAAGGAACTGCGCCGGTCGGTCATCAGGAAAGCTGAGCTTGGAGTGAAAGCAAAGGTCTCAGTTTTTAATTCAGTGTTCGTTCCAACCCTCATCTATGGTCATGAAATTTGGGTAATGACCGAAAGAATTAGATCGCGGGTACAAGCTGCCGAAATGAGATTCCTGAGGTGCGTTGCTGGTGTTACTCTAATCGTTGGTGGTGGGATCAGGTAAAGAACCTCTCTGAGTCCCGCCTGGGGATTGCCCCGGAGTCTCTTGAGTTGGTGGCGGAGGATCGAGAAAGATGGAAGGACAATTTAGCCACCCTCGCTCCGCGACCCTTTTAAAGGATAAGCGGCATTCGAAAAATGATGACATTAAAGTACATTAAAGTTACAAAAAAATAGTTTTAAATGTCATGTCAAAAGGCTAAACTGTAACTTAATTACTGGGTGGGGTGACCCTTACAATCAAATTCAAAACCAATAATACATGGATCGCACAAATGCAACGAAAACATAATTTTTTGACCTCAGTAATGAAGTGATCTAAACCAGGTGACCTGCATGCCGGTGTAGCGGCGCAGCTCACAAGCGGACCATTTGGAAAAAGGACAGTAGGAGCAGGAGGAATATTATCCCTCTGTTCAGATCACAGCTTCGCACCTAAACGAAAAAAGAAAATTAAAGGGGCTACGGTCTGTCCTTTCTCAGCTAACTTGTTCGAGTACGGGCGATATGCGTCAAGCCCTACAAGATCCATACAAGCATAACATCGCACTCAGTGTCAGAAGCGATCAGTTCCTGATGCAAAATTATATTTAAAAAGTTAGAAATTACAACAATTTACAATTCTACAAACATTATAATAATGGCTGGTTCTATAATCATTGCAAAAACCGAAAAACTGCAGCAGTACTATAATTTTTCATAACATTTCGTCATTGTCTTCCTTGTTTCTTAAGTTTTGCAGTCGTTAGCTCGCAGTATAGGTAGCCACACTTTCGTGTTTTGATACTGTTAGTTTGCTCTTATTTGTTTTTTAAAGACTTATTCTCTTATAGGAAACCATAGGAAGAGTTGTCACTTATGTAAGCATCATTATAATATAAAGGTTCCTGACGATGTACGCCTGGCAGCGTTTCAAATGATCATAGAGCCAGCCAATATGATAATACTTGTAGAATTGTAAGTTGTTGTTATTTCTCACTTTTCAATATTAAGTAAGGCTCCCTGGGTATCGTAGGTACGGTGGGTAAACAGCATTTTTAGACCTCATTCAAAGCCATTCGAGGCGTTTCAAATAAGCGGCTTTCTTGTCGCAAGTATTAACCCCCAGACTAAGGTCGAGCGAATAATAAATATTTTTTTTTCTTCTTTCCATCGAATTATTTCTACCATGTAGTACCTGCTGGTTACATCATTAGTTTTTTGTTTGTAAAGGCATAACACTTGCGGGGATAAACTTTGATGTTTCTGTGCAAGGTGTTCATGTTCTGTACAGGCTTAACAGCTTTTTGCTACTGCTCCTTTTCTCCTCTCCTCCAATTTAAGGATAGTCATAATTCTTGATGGCGAACTTTATACTAATGTTGAGTTTATGAGTGCAAAAAGGGCTAAATCCAAAGAGAATTAAGTGACTCCAATTTGATTGAATTAGGTTTTATTGGCAATTGTTTATTATTCAAATGTCAGCACAGTTCAAATTTGTTATATAGGCCTAAAGTGACAGCCAAAGTGCAGCCTAACAGAAAATAGTTCTGGTCAAAACTGAATTGTCCTGAAATAATAAAAGCGACAAAAAAATGCACTGTAGTACAAGATTGCTTGTCTTCAAAATGTAACTTTTCACTTTGAGCTCATAAAAATTCCATTGCACTCTGTGTTGAATCAAAACAAGAAATGAAACGGTTTTGGTTCCTCTTGGTTTGCCACGAAGTCACTGAAAATTCGTTAAGGATTTCACTCAAATACAAATATTTTTTTTTTTGCATGCAAACGTTTATTTATATGAAAAATACTGACAAAAGTATACATAAATCTATAGTATGATACGAGTAGATAGCTTCAATAAATTTTCAGAATACAAAAGTATATTAAAAATAATAAAATACAATTGTATTTAGTAAAATGAATGTGTTGACAATAGTCAGCAAAGAATTCTCTTCTCTCTTTACACAACGAACTCTTATACACTAGCTTCTAAGTATCTATAATTATTTTAACCTTAAACAATATGCTGTGTCAGATTGTTTTTGTACATTTTCTTATTAACTTTTATAAAAAGATCACCCGAGCACAGTCATAAATGCTTTAGATAAATATTATGTTCTAATTGCATAGAAAAATTTGTACTTGTACGATTGTACTCTGTGTAATACGATTTGTACATTGTATTATCATTTTGTAATTATTTGTTTGTACTTAAATAATATAAGTATGAGTATAATTTTGTGTATTTGTAATTATTTTTAATGTTACAGAAAGGAAGATATTTATTTTGTTCTTAAATCTTTGTTATATATATTTGTTTTTTTTTTTTTTTTTTTTTTGTAATACAAAATCCTTATAATCTAATGTTTTTTTAAATTTTATTTAAATTAGTCAAAATTTTTAAAATTTTGCAAATATATTCCTTTTTTTTAATTATTTCTGTGTCACCTTCAAAAGGACATTTGAAACTACAAAACTTGTTATCAGTTTTGATATATTTTATTGAAAACCATATTAGAAATATTTTTGTCATTCTTTGTTACTCATTTCGTTTTTTAGACAATTTTTAAATTGTATTTCATTGAAATACTTTTGATAAAAAATTACATTTTTCTTTGAATAGTCACAGAATTATATAATCTATTATTTATTAAGTTAAGCATAAAATATTACTCTTAGTGTACGTAAGAACGTAAGGAATTAAAATGAAGTTCGATAACCCTTAAGTAAATAAATTCTTAATATTTATTTGTTTTTTGTTTTATATAATATTATAATTTTTAATGAGCAAACAAATAATAAAAGAAAGAAGGGGACAAATAATAATCCAATAAAAATGAGGACACAAAAGAACAACTTATCTTATCCCTGAGAGTCTAACTTGTGATCCCTGATGTTTGAAAATTATTGGTTTTTCAATATTGAGAATAAGGGAAAAAAGCTCTAAAAATTAAAAAATATATATAAGCATTTATGCTGGAAATTTTTGATTGAGCCTTTGGCATTTAGAAAAACAAAAAAATAAATTTAAAACAAAAAAATGTTTTCTTTTAGATAAATTTACAATTTAATGGCAGCTAATGTAAGAAAACAAATGTTATTGCAAGACAGCAAACGTCAATCAGCTGTGGACAGCTCGAGTACGGCACCTGTCTTGCATTTTATATCATTTTTAATGAAAATTGTATCTGGTTGGCACCAGTAATCACAAAATCTTTTTTTTTTTAATTTCGTAAATTTTTTTTTTATGATTTAAGATGTGTATGGCAAAATATATTTATGATTATGATGAAAAGGTGATTGGACAAATAAATAAACACAAAACGAAGGTTGAATTTATTTAAGAAATAAAAAGTATTTACGATTATGCAAAAATAGTTTTATAGAACTTTTTTTAAATGTTTCTTCTTCTACTCTTAAATATAATTTAATCGATTTATATTTTATTCGCAGGAATGAATTGATATTTTATATACCTTTTTCGTTAGGTATATTCAATTTAATTTTCATTCCTTACTTTTAAGCATAAAAACTTGCAAAAAATAAATTATTTTATGTATTAGTAAAGTTTTATTAAATATGTACAGAGGAATATATTTTTTTTGTAGGTATTAAATATACCATAATTATATTTTATCATTATCTCTACTATATATAGTGACCGAAAAAATGCTCTTATGGAAATACACTAAAAATGCTTGTTCCAAAAATCTGAAGCCGAGAATTGATTAAACAAAAACTTGCTGCTAAAAACATTTTAAGGAAATGCCGGCTTTATACTTTGTGTCCACCGAGCACAAAACTGCTATTAGCGGGCGACGATTAAAAATAGTAGCTGCGCAAATATAGGATTATTTTGCCGTCATTTTGGCGCTCAAAAGAGAGTAAAGATGACATTTTCCAAGAGCGAAACATGATTTCCATTGTATAAATCCTAATAGAATTTGGAGCATTTGTGACGAATCTGTCATACGTGAACAGTTTGAGTTTCCTTTTTCGATTCTCAAACTGTTACAAAGGTGAGCGAAAATGGTTGAATGTGGCATAAAAAAGTTTGTAAATAGGGTGAATGAAATTAATGAAGGGGTTTATTTTTAATCGCTTGCCGAGAAGAGTTAAATTTGTGTGGTTAATTAGGAGATTTAGTACTACGTTTCCCCCTGCAAAAATTCGCGACGGTAAGCGGGAGGCGCTTAATGATAAATCCTTAACTGGTTCCACCAGACAAATATGGGATTAATTTGACATGCGCACTCCTTTTCTGTCAATTTGGCTCCCAAAAAAGAGAGACGATATTATTTTCCAGGAGCGAAAAAATATGTCCATTGTATATATCCATTGTAAAAGCAAATTTCCATTTTAATAGCAATTCTAGATCAATTCTCAACACGGAACATGGACACATTTCTACTGTCAAACGCAAAATTGAAGTAATTTTATTTGTTTCGAATTAATGTGCGGAAGTGTTTGTTGGTTGCCAGCCCGTGTGTGTGATTTATTTTGTTATAAGCTTAACCCTCTTAGCTGTCATTTCTCACTGTAAATAATGAGAATAGAATTGCTCTCAAGCTTTGTGTAAATGTCATTTTTTGTGTCACAGAAAATCTTGAAACAAAAATAAAATGAGTTTTCTTGAGTTATATAAAATCTGTTAATCCCAGTTTATTCTGAGGCCAAACGAGGGAGCTGTTTTGATAAATCCAAGAATAAAATTATCAAAATCTTCAACTCTCGATGTCATTGACCCTCCCAGCTGCCATTTCTCATAGAAAAAAGGCAATAAGAGAGTTGTTTTCCAGCTATGATTTAATGTCATTTTTGTTTCATATAAAGACTCGAAAGCACTGGAAAAGACATTGAAATGGAGTTGAAATAATGGAAACGGAAATTAAATGGGAATCATAAGGTAAATTATAGTTAACTCACGAAAATTGACATATTAAAAAGAGGTTAGCCCGATTCGAAATTGACATAAAAACTATCTCTGGAGTTGACTGACCCTCCTTAAAGATAATGGCTAACTGTCATGTACCATGATTTAGTTTGGCAAGTTTGACATGCAACGGAAATATTTTTTCAGCAATTTGCTATCTAAATGGCTGAATGGGATACTCGATGTTACTTCGGATTTGTCGACTCAAAGACGTGTAAACTTTGAAATTATACAAAAATGTCAACCATTTCGCAAAAAAAAAGTTTTTTTTAAAAAAGCAGAACAGAAACTGTTTACCTACTATTTTTTTCTTATTATTTCTTACTTCCTCGGTCACGACATATTATTTTCACGTTTGTATAAAACCTTGCTTAAAAGCTAAAATTATATAATATGTACTTAACTTCAATATTAAATGTATTTTTTAAGGTTTTTAAGAGGTTGCAAAAAGGTTTCAATGTTATCTCAATTGATTTCATTAAAAATTCTATAAAATCATTAAATAATCACTTTTTGACAGCCCTTTTAACAGTGTTTTATTCTGTTAATCGGTATCATTCATCTGTATGACATGTCAATTTATAAATACAATTGAAACATATGGCTCTGACTTTTCAACCTTTGTTTCCCCACAATTTGAACCGCTCACTTTTTAGTGACTTTACAATTCTTAAAACAAGCATGTCATGAATGTCAAATGGAAACACCACTGATTTATGTTAAATGATTTTGGCGAAAAATAAGTTTTTTTGTGTTTGTAAACACACAAATAGAAGCAGATGACCAGACCACAGCTAAAAGAAACTTCAGTAGCTTTGAAAATATTCGAAATGGAATAATCTCGAAGCTGATTTTGTGTGTCTGAATCGAAATGATTCATTCATGACAGGTGGGTTTATGTTCAGAACACTTGACTGCGGTCAATATATTCTGAAACTCTAGTTTTACTTTTAACCTTAATTTTGTATTTTACTCCCGAAAAAGACCCGTTCAATAGTGTTTAGAAATGTCACTCTCAAAATTTTGACATTCTTTATTTCTACACCCAGGCATGAATAGATGATACCAAGGTTTTTTTATTAATTGTTAACTTTTTATAATATTTCAGTCGTATAAATATTGCATAATTAATATTCTTAAACATTGAATATGTTTATTTATATATAAATGTATAATTTCCTTTCTCAAACACAGCATTTAACTAATTGCCTGTAATTTTCTACTTATAAATCTTATTTCTTGTTACGCTAACACTTATTCTTTAGCACAGATAAAATAAATAAAAACATAAGTTTTTATTGAAAACAATTATAGTGGTTCTTATATAAAATAATAACGTTATTGTTGTGTATAATTAGCTATGAGTATTGTGTTTGTATTGAATGAAACCGTTTGATAATGAATAGATTTATTTAAAAAGGAAAAACTAAAATGGCCCTGATTTTCTCTTTGAGATATACACTAACCCTCGTTGGACTGCATTCATAATGCTTAAGTTAAAAGAATGTTAAAAGAAACAACAGTATGTATCACAAGTAAACACCTTTGTCAAAATAGTTGTTGCTGCCGCAAGGAATGTGCAGAGTAAAAATTGGGTAAAAGTGAATCTTAAACGCTTCTTTTAACTACATTTTTTTTTAAAAGTGATCAAATATCAATCAGTGATTAAATTCCCTTTTTAATAACAAAAGTTCAGCTTTGAGTTTTTTTATTTGATCACCCATTGAAACACAAATTGGATGCCATAGAAAGGGCCTAAATTCTGACACTGCAAAAGTCTGACACTTCAATCAATTTTAAATGGTTAAGGATTTTAATGGCATATTGATTGGATTTTTTGAGTATTGTTAAATGTTAAAGGATATGTTCATCAGAGTGATCTGGATCAAAAAAATATTTTTCCTTTTATTCTGACTAAAAATTATATTCTCAAGATCACTGATCTCCACCGTGATCTTTCTGAATAATAATTTAATACCGTCATCATGTTTTAACGAAACAGAATTTTCTAACATTGTCCAACTACTGTGATCACTGCGATCACCCGAATCAAAACTTTATGTTGTTGAAAATACACAAAGGTACTCGAAAAGATGAAGATGATTTATATTAAAGGTATACAAAAAAATATGTAAAACTTTCCTTAAAATATTTTCTTCTTTTTTAGACAAAGAAAACCGATCATCAAAATACCCAACAGTTTTAATATTTTGATAAAGTGATGAAAAAAAAAGTGATAAAGTGATGCGTTTCAGCGAAAGGTGTTAACTTGCTTTATAAATACTGTAGTCAAATAAAAGATACGACATAAATCAAGTATTATAATACATAATTTTAAAATTGAATGTGCATAAGAATAAATGCATCAATAGAACTTGTATTGTAGTCCTAGCAATCCCTTAAATTACAGGAACTATTCTACCGTTGCAAAAAACAAAAACACAAAATATTTTACTACATCGATTAACTGAAAATACATTTCAATAAATTGCTTGTCATTTTTTAGACAACACATCTAAATAAAAATTATAGGTACACGAGTATGTATAAAGGTATATAATATATATATATATATATATGTAGTTCTTATATAAATTTATGTAAATGAACACATTAATTCCACAATTCCATTAGGTAGTGTAAAATTGTACTAAAATTTATGATCTACTTATTTTCGTCTTATATATAAGTTTTTGTTTTCTCTTTTATAAGTTTGTTTTGTTTTTTTTTTTTCTTAACCTCAATATTTGAGCTAATAATTTATAATTTTTAAAATTTCTTCAAATCAGATTTGATTGTTGTATTTGTGTTTTTTTTCTTTGTTTTGTTTTTTAACTGTCTTCCACAATCAGTCTTTAAGTTTAAGTCTATCATTTAAATTTATTTTTACTCGACAACAACTGATCGATTGTATTTTTTTGTTTTGTTTCAAAAGTGAGTCTTACGGCAAAATTCTAAAGTTTAAAAGAAAATTAAACTGATAGATTTTAAAAATATCAGAGTGTTTTCAGCAAGCTTTAGATTTAAATTTATAAATTATCTCTTGAAGACAGTCATTTCATTCGAATACGATTAAGTACTTGAACTGAGGTAATCGTTGTAAGAAATGCGGTTCCCACTTTTTTTTTGCGAACTTAAAATTTATTCGCAGGACTTAATTTCGTTCGTTGGCGCTTCGTTGGGAAGCGGAGAGGAGGGGGGGCGGGCTTGTATGGGATAATAAATCATTTCTAATAGACATGAACAAACCGTTTGTGAGGATTAGATCCTTCTTTGGAATCTGGTGAGAGTTCAATTAAAAATACAACTCTACCGTCTGGCATAAGAGCAACGTCGCATGTGCGATCCTTTTCGTCGAGGGTGCATGGCATTTGTGGATTGACTGATGGACGGATTTCAATCTGAAAATAATTTTAATATAATTATTGTTATAACTATTATAATTTATTATTATATACATACAATAGTACTTTTTATTATATTATAATTATAATAATTATATAAATTATTTAATTATAAAAATTATAATAATTTAATTATTATTATAATTTCTTTCCAAATTAAAATATATACAAAAATTAAATATATCAAAATTTTTTTATGTTTTTATACATTATGGCATCTTTTTTGTACTATTAAAGAAGATAAACTTCTAAAACTATACTTACATCCCACAAATAATCCATATTTGGGCTGAATACAATAACGCGCTGATTCTTGGAATCAGCGACAATAATTCGGCCCTCGTCATCACAACACAGTCCTGAGGGACGATTAAATTCTTGGAAACCGCAGCCTTCTTGGCCCTTAGCTGAAAGAATCTAGAATAGAAAAAGGAATAGGTTAAATTAGCTTAACACAGATTTAAAAATAAAGAAAATTATAAGAGTTTATCGGAAGAGCAGCTCAGCATGGAATACCAGGGAGAGGCAATGAGCCTTTTAATGAGGTGGCAAACAGTAAGGTTGGGCTAATTTGGCGTCTCCATTCTACAGATTAATGCCTTGCGCATTTCCACGATTTGAAGTTTACTAGAACTTCTTTACTGGGTACTTTTCATGATTGGAAGTTTCCTAAAACAGAAACTTAAAACTGAAGCTGAAACTGAAACCCAAATTCAAACTGAAACTCAAACTTCTGAAACTTAAACAAAAACCGAAGCTGAAACTGAAAGTGCAACTGTAACTAAAACTGAAGCTGAAACTGCCGGCTTCTTTTTAATCTTTGCTTAAAAAAAGGGAAAATTTATTAAAAAGGTAAAATAAGCTGAATTTTTTATGCTCTATCTAAAATTTTGAAATAGCAGTTAAGCAGAACCTACTGAATACAGTCTTGATAATTTGTGTCTTCACTAGATGATTTCTAGTCGTTTTTCAGTCACATTCTGTTTGTGAAAATCGGCAAGGCATTATTCTGCCGAATGGGGACCCCCAGTAAATGGCAGAAATCAATCTGTCCCAAGATGGTCGCCTTCCTGGTTAGCGTCTATTCTTCGGATTATTGCTCGAATTTAAACCTAGCAGCTAGATTTAAAATACACCCCTTCACCTCCCCAGAAAGAGGCAAAGAAAACAGGCTGATTCTCTAAAAGTTCCGGAGCCAGAAACTTGGCTGGCAAATGGAAGCTCTTTTGGTCTGACTTTCCTTATTCCATTTCGCACAGATGAATACTCACAAGTCCCCGGTCAGCGTATTGGAGTTTGTTCCATCACGGACGAAGGCTGCAATCTTGAAGCTTTAGTTTAAATGATCAGATGGGTTGGGGGTAAAATTTTTTGTTTACAAAGTTCTGCTTTTCGAAATTCTGTTTTACAAAATTCTGGAAATGCAACTTTTACTAAGCGACACAGTGAAATATGTATGGGGGCGGAACTGAAACTTAACGTTAACTGAAACTGAATCTGAAACTGAAATTGAAACTGAAACTGAAACTGAAACTGAAGCTGAAGCTGTAATTGAAACTGAAGTTGAAACTGAAATTGAAGCTGTAACTCAAACTGAAACGGAATCTGAAATTGTAACTCAAGCTATAACTGAAACTGAAGCTGAAACTGAAACTAAAACTAAAACTGGAATTCAAACCCAAACTAAAACGGAAACTCAAACTTCTATAAATAACTGAAGCTGGAGCTGAAACTGAAACTGAATTCGAAGCTGAAACTGAAGCTGAAACTGCAACTAAAACTAAAACTGAAACTGAAAATGGAGGTGAAACTGAAGCTGAAACAGAAACTGAAGATGAAACTGAAACTTAAACAGAAACTGAAACTGAATCCCCCTGCCTCCTTCTTTTTTGCTTTGCTTTACTTAAAAAGAGTGAATTGAAAAATTTGCGCTTAAAAAAGCTACAATTTTGAAAAAGCAGAAATCAAAAGCAGAACCAAATCTTGGATCAGAGTCGGTGGCCTTGGAATAAAGCTGATGTTGTTCTTTGGGCTGATCGTTTTTTATGGGAAAAAAGCCAAACGTCAACGTTTGTGTGGGTGCGGAGAGGAAAACAATCGGGAGGGTGTGAGTGATTGCGGCATGATGCCTCGGATAGAGGTTCGAAGGAAGATTGTTGGACTTTTACTGTGCTTCTGGCCTGTGCACCATAACTTCTTATTGCTACACAAAAATATTCACAACCTGTGCTGGCAACTGATCAGATAGTGATCAACCTCAATGTGCAAATTGCTTTTCATCGCCAGTATTCTTTAGTCACTCTAAAAAGTCACTCTAGTCACACTAAGTTCGGCGACCTGCACCGCAAATGGTGGGAACGGCTACAGGAACGTGACTCCAACATCAGAAAATGTGCACGGAATGTTTCAAACTAAACAAATTTCAACTGATTTAATGTAGAAGAAGAATGGTGGCTTTTTTTGCAGCATTTATTGCCTCTGTGCTTGTGAAGTGCAGCATGTCGGTGTAACCGCTAGAAAGAAGACCTGACAACTATATAACGGGAAAAGGATCAGCGAAAGTATTGGAAACGCATTCCAGAGCTGTAATCGAGCCATTATTACGAGTAGAGCACAATTGTATCTGTCTGCACGTCTTTGCTAAATTTTTAGAAAGTGTTCCACCAAGCTTATGATTACTCGGGGTCAACTCCAGGGAATTTTACGGTTCTTAGTTCTTTGCAGCCGATGCCGAAGCCTCTTTGTGAATCCCACTTTAAGTAGTTAGCTTTTCTTGGGTCTCTCACTATGCTTATGCTTGACATCAAGTATACAACGCGTGCTCTAGTAAGGTTTAAAATGCCAAAAGAAGAATGAATCTCCAAATAAGATCCTTATCACAACCAGTCATTTGCATTAGTACTCACCTCATTCACATCAGGATCAATCAAATACAAGCAATGGTTATCAAAGTCCGAAACGATAATATTTCCCTGCGGTGTATAGCAAATGCCCCTCGGTGCGGCAATACTCTTGCTGGGACCGTTGTTGTCAAAGACAATCTGTCGAATAAACCGACCCTCGGAATCGAACTGCTGAATGCGATGATTACGTGAATCAGTCACCACAATTTGTCGCCTGGAATTGACAGCCACATCCCATGGATACTGGAACTGACCGTACTCCTTGCCGAAGGTTCCGAACTTCGATAAGAACACTCCATTGGCTGAGAAGATCTGAACGCGATGGTTGTCCTTGTCCACAACAATGATGCGGTTGTCACAGTCTGTGCAAATTCCAGCGGGCAGATCGAACTCAGCATTGCCAACACCCTTGCGTCCAAACTTAAACTTAAAGCTCCCATCCGGGTTGAATACCTGAACGCGATTATTGCGGCGATCCGAGATGAGAATGTTTCCCATTTTGTCCACGCACAAACCCCATGGCCGGCTGACCTGGCCATCTTCGTGACCCTCGGTGGCGAACGACAGTGTCAGCACATTTGAGTTGCGTACTTTAATGTGGTCGGAACTACCAGCGATGCACTGCGTGACTTTCGGAGCGCCAAACTGAAGAGCGGGTGATTGTCGTAGAAGACTCAGCTCCCAATCTAGTCCGGGATTTGGCATACGCTGTGACACTGGTGTGGGAATACGGAAGCTTATGTCACGCAGAATTGGGCGACGCGATGCAACGGGTACGGCTTGCACAGGAACCCCTGGTGCGGCTGTAACTGGCACCAATGCTCCCGGTTCTATTGGCATGTTCTTTTCGTCAACCACAACAACTCCTCCTTGATTGCGAATATCCCCCAAGAGGGTGAAGTCGGGAGCAGCAAATGCAAACAACTCATGCCGCGGTTGAAGGTCCTTAAAAATTGCCGCAAATTGCTCGAGCTGACGCTGGCCGTTGGTGATCTTCAAAGCGATCTCAATCTGTTCCATGTGATGGGCGTTTTCAAAAACTTTCAGCAACATGTCTGAGGTTTCTGACAAACCGGACAAAGTTGACTTCAGTCCAGCCATTTGATCGTGCAACATAGCTAAGCGCCGTTGACGCAGCTTCTCAACAAAGTCCAACAAAAAACGCTCGCGATCCTCGATGGCGATCATAAATTGCCTAAAAGACTTCCTTATATTGTCAGACAGCTCCGCGCAGTTGCGTTCGATAAGTCGAATGAATGCCAGCGCCTTGTCAATGCTTCCCTTTACACACTTTGTGCCCATGCGGCTGCTCTCCATGGCCAGATCTATCTTCTCTTTGGCCTCCTCGACAAAACTTTGGATAGAAGTGTAGTCATGATCTTTGTGCTCGCGTAGCGTGCAACATTGACAGACCAACTTCTTGCAGTATTCACAAACGTAGCGATATATCTCGTTGTGCAGGTCGCACATAACATTTGGTGTAGACACTGCAACAGGTAAGCTTCCAGTCGGAGAGGATCCGATGGGCGATGGCAATGAGATCACCGAATGATTTGATGAAAGCGGGCTGTTACGATGCTCGCGCAGGCAGTTCCTGCACATGAATTCGTTACAATCCAGGCAACGGGTCGAAGCGTTGATGTCACATCCACCGCCGCAAACAATACTGGAATTGCTCGAGCCTGGTGACAGCCTTGGGTTGCGCACATTTGACTGAGGCGTCGACTGTGACCGGTACATGCTGTTGACGAGAAAGTCATTTGGTCCAGGTGGTGATCTAGGAGAAGGTTAAATTTTAGCATGGTTCAGATGTGCTCAAGACTATCTAACTTACATTTGAGCGCCTTGAATAATCGCATTATTTAGCTCCCAAGCAGGAAATGAATCTAAGATGCCAGCCAACAATGTTTCGGTCGTAGGATGAGGATTTGAGGGGGCTGGGACGGTTTTGGTGCCATGTGGGAGATTACCATTTGCGACGAGCTCCATTTTGGGTTGATTTTATAATTTTTAATCTATAAGAAAAAGACAACAACAAAATAACACAGTTAGTAATGTGAGCAAAAGTAAAAAAAATATATAGGAGAAATTCTATAAAACCCGTTTTAACAGATAGGACAGCAGCAAAAGTGCTTATTGGTACCTGAAAAGCTTGATATTGATTTGACGTAACAACAGTGTTTTTTTTTGTCAACAAATAGTTCTGCTAAAAACGCCCAAGGTCAAAGCGCTGTAGTCAAGTAGATACCATTAATTGCACTTTAATTAGAATAAAAGCAAACCGATGTTAATATTAAAGCGTTTCAAAGGTTTTTTTAATGTTTCAAAAGTTTCTCTTGAATCCATATAAATATCAGGGCAATCGCTACTTGAATAATTCCTCAACCCTTCGATTCTAAAATCGTACAACATTGTTACCACAGTCTTCTAATTTTTCTTCCATACAAAATATTCCCCATATAAATGAGAATGCCTTCCCAGGGCTTAGGTTTGGTCCCCGGTCGCTTTAAATGGTGCCTATTTTGCCTAGGTACTTGTCCTTAATAACTGCGGGAATTTCCGCTTAGTGTCTTTAGGTTATTTTTGAAGTGGGCTTATTGAACTTTCATAATTTGCAGAACAACGCGTGATTAGTTCTTTAAATTTTAGCTACCTCCAACAGTCACCAAATGCGCAACTCAACTATGACCGACCCTTTATTCCCTCTCTTGAATTCTGAATTCTTATAATTTAAACGAGATCACTATAACTTCGACGTCTTTCATTTCACGGGTCTCCAATTGCCGGGATAACCATTAAGCTTGTAGGGTTCATTTTTATACAATTTTTCTTCCCAGTTTGTTTAAAAAAAATGTCCAAATATAACAAAGGATTTTTTCCTCAGGTCGCTCAAAGAGAGATGCCATCTGGAGACTCTGATTTTAAATGTGACACGATAGTGGCTATCTAGTCGCAGTGGCTCGGGCTAGGGAAAGTTCACCGGGAGCAGAGTATGGGGTACCAGATAGTGGGCGCTTTAGCCTCACTGGTGCTATAAAGGAGATGACGAAAATGGACGAAAATTAATGGAATGGGTGGACTCACATGGATTTTACTCAGTGATCAATGCGAAAGACAAGAATACTTTTCATTCCATCAGTTAGGTTGGTCAGAGACTACAAGCCGGACTTGTGTTTCATTAGAAGATCAGAGGACGGGCCCATCAACGTATCAAGTAAGGTCAAAGATAAATTCCCAAACACAGCCAACACCCACCTGAAGTAAGAGATGTCAGCTGTAAAATCTTGATAATTGATTCGACATCGAAAGCAAGATGGACATTCCAAAAAGCAGATTGAAAGCTTTTTCAAGAAAACCCAATGACGCCATCTAATTCATACATATAACGCCGTAAAACGGCGAAAAAATGAATACCAAGGGGCTTCCACAAAAAACATACCATTTTGGAAATACGAAATGGAAACCCTAGCGCAGGAAACAAGCTTATGAAAAGACTTGATGGAAAACGGGAGCAGAAGTGGACGAACATGCGGTCAACAGTCTCGACTTACTTCAAACACTAAAACCGAAAGGCATGCAGTTTAAAAGAATCTTTAAGCCCGCCACCCGCTAAAAAAGCGAATAGAGAAGCGAACCACATGCGAACTTCTCAAACCCATTCTCTACAGCCCTCTCTTCATCAAAAACTGGAACTAAAGCTGGCGCAGATCGAATATGCTCGGAGTTTCTAAAGCGCAGCGGTCCAAAGGTTACCTAAGAAGATTGCTTTCTCGGGCTAATTCTTGGATGCTGTCGTCCGCCGAGCTACCGAAGACCTTCAAGAAATCGAATATCATTGCGCCTCTCAAGCCAAATGAACCCGCAAATTATCTACAAAGCTACCGTCCTATTGCTGTCCTCATACTTGCCCTTAAACTTTTGGAACGTATGATCCTGACCCAAATAGGCAGTGACATCGGAAAAGCTACTCCGGGTGAACAAGCAGGTTTTAGATAGTATCTTCTTCTTTTTCATTTAGGCGCGAGGTTATAATCTGAAGTGATGGATTATAACCCTCCCACTCTACTGCATTCCTAATGGTCCGCTTGTTGGGTACGCCGATAGTATAGACTCTAGAAGTTGCACCAACCAAGGCTGAGCCCTATAACTAAGTTCATAAAAAACGGCAAAAAAATGAAAGCTAGTGTAAGCTTTGTGGATCTTACAGCAGCCTATGACACCGTGGGGAAAATGGGTCTCCTGTAAAAGCTTCTCAAAATCTTTCCCTGCACAAAAATCTGCAAGCTTATATGTTTGCGATATTTGAGGTGTTTCTCAACGATAACCATAGCCGAACATAAAGAATCTCAGCCTCGGCTGTCGCCAAGTGTCATTGCTCTCCTCTACACTCTTTTCGACGCTTACATCTATGACCCTCCAGTCAAGTCCTCTCAAAAATTTAACCATGCCGATGACATGGCGCTTGCATTCTGACACAAGTCCTTTGGAAAACTGGGACAGGTATAGCGACATTAGATCTGAACAACTGTCTGAGAGGCCCGAAAAGAACTACGAGTGACGCTTGATGGTGTACAACATACATATAGGACGCAACTTCTCCCTAAAATATCTGCGTATAACCTTAGACAGTACGCTTACATATACGGCACACTTTATCGAAGCTTCTCAAAAAAAAGAACAGGAATAAGGTAATTCAAAAACTAACAGACAGCTCCTAGGCTGCTTCTGCAAGCTACCTATGCTCCTCCGCTATCTCGATGGTATACTCAATTACAGAACATGGCGAGCCACCTTTGGCTAAACATAAAATGAATAAATAGGCTCGCACAACAGTCCGATGTGAACCAGGATGGTTGAGAAATTGGCTCAAGCATGTATTACGCATGTTGATGTGAGTTAATTCTTCACATAAAAGGGGACCGACAATTTTTCGCCGAATCCGATTGGCACTTTGAGAAGTTTTTCGAGGTAGTAAAGCCCGATATTCAAAAACGAAAACAGAAAACCAGAATGTGAGCCCCGAGGAAAGTATGGTGCAACCTGAACCGGGTATGGATTTGCCCTGGTGATGCAACGCTACTCAATAGCTAGATGGGGCCAAGTTACTGAACCATCCTGCCAATGTAGACCTCCCGTTCAAAGCATAGAGCATATTCTGTTCGACTGCACAGAGCTTTCATACAAGGGTATACATGTCTGTCAAAACTGTCTTTTGGCTTTATTCACAGCGTCTGTAAAACATTTCTTTATTTAAATAAAACATTTAGAAGAAGTGTCAAACGTGTCAGCAGTAATAGACAAAACTAAACCAATCAAACTGGCTCCACTTCGGTCTCGATGATAAGAGCATTTCAAGTGCCCGGGTATTTAAATTATGCTCAAAAAAGAAAGAGAAAAAGATTTGTCTATTTTTTCTTGTTCTGACCACTTCCTGTACAAACAGTGTCCTTGAAAATTGAAAACATCTGCTTTCAATCTTGACAAGCTATTAAGCATCTGTTCAAACATGAGAAAAAATCCTGGTAGCAAGGTTTCATTTCTCTTCAGTTTATTAATGTCGAGTTCTTTTTTAAGATTTAAGAATGTAACGGAGGATGGTGTTGGAGAGTGATCCTTTTTACTCTCGAGTTTTTAACATCGAATAAAAAAATTACAATGTTGTGAGGATGACTTTGAATGCGAATGATGTTGTGGGGAATATTTAAACAGGAAAAAACACCAAAAACAGTAATGCAGTAGCATTGTAAAAATTTAAAAAACCGAAGCTTAGAAGTTCATAAAAAAAAGTCTATCAAGAGAGAAATATGTCAAAAATTTAACTCAATAAAAAAATCTTTTTTCTCTCATTTTAAATTTCAACAGTTTTCAAGTCCTTCATATTTAGGATAAATGAAAACACAATAATTATTAAGAGAGTTTTCATACCATTTATAATATGTTCTCATTATTCAATTCTTGGACTATTAAGCTTACAATCTGGACTTTGTAGGGTTTATAGGGGAAAACTAATTTTAAAATTTTTTTCTGCAAAGAGTAAACTTCTTCATCTGTTAGTTTTTTCCTTCTTTGTTGTAAATAATTATCTTCAAAAAAGGTTTTTCTATCATAGATTCAATAGTTGTAGGGGTAACTTGCAGTCAGTTTCCCCTCTTATTGCAAAAAGGTGATCAATAAATCATTGCATTAGTTGCGAACCGTAGTTAGCTTTATTGTTCTGCGAAATTGAGTCCATTATTATTAATGGTCACCCTCTGCACTACGCATTATCTTCCCTAACAGGGGCAAGCCGATAGATGCTTAATTTCGTTAAGCATTTCGATATTGCATCTATGCATTATTGAGGTCTCAGAGTATTTTCTTTTTTTTTTTTGACTACCATACCTAGTTGCTCAAAATCCGACCATAAATTTACCAATAAAAATAAGAAGAACAGGGATGCTTAGCTACTCTGCCGCACATCTTTCTAATTTATGTGCCTGTGTGCGTGTGGATATCCTGCACAAAAAAAAGGAAAATTTCCAATTATCCCATTTTCCTTTTTGCTCTATTTTGGGACACAAGACACTGACAGCAAAGACGCAGAATTTATTTTGGTTACATATCCCGTTTTATTAGGAATAGGGGAGAACTTTCACAAGCATCCCTGCTGTCCTGCTGTCTAACAAACGCATATAGCCTGCAGACATCAATACACTTTTTGCGATATACATTAAAGTTATTAGACTCATTGGAAGTGCAGATTCAGGCGACAAATTTAAAGTTTATGCAATAAAGGATCGTTAAGCTGTAGTTGTTTAAGACCTTAATTTTGAATTCTTAATTTTTACACTTGACTGCGCCAATATTTATTACGCATGTTAAATTCTCTGCGAGTTTTGAAAGTCAAATAAAGTGTAACGTTAAATGAGAAAATGGAAAAAATTGTAAGACATATGACAGAGCTGCGTTTTGTCCGCAATAACATTGGTTATCCTTCGAGAAAAATCCTTCGGGCGATTTATGGTAAATAAATAAATCTAAACAAATCTAAATCTAAATAGACAAAGAGTAGAGGATAGGAGCTATAACATCGAACTGTAGGGGCTGTACAGCGACACGGACCTAGAAGAGTCAAAATACAACAGCTGCAATGGTTGGGTCATATAAAGCGGATGGACACCAATGCCTGGGCCTGGAAAATCTTCCAATCCACCCCAAAGGGATGTAAAAGAGCACCGGCACTCTACGGGCGCACGCAAATGCAAGGAGACTTCAGCCATACCTTGCTGTAATGCAAACGCTATCGACTAACTAGGCGTTCATCATCATTTTCGAATGCCGTTTATCCTTTAAAAGGGTCGCGGAGCGAGGGTGGCTAAATGGTCCTTCCATCTTTCTCAATCCTCCGCCACCAACTCAAGAGAATCCGGCGCAATGCCCAGGCGGGACTCAGAGAGGTTCTTTACCTGATCCAACCACCTGTTTCTTGGCCTACCAGGGGGCGCGACGCGCTCGCATCACGGCTAGCATGATCTGTCTAAGAAGTCTGTCAGGGGGCATGCGACTAAGTAGGCGTTAGTACTTGAAATATTTTCGCCTTTTGCACTTTTCACACTAAATCGTTAACTCGGTTTTTGGCAAAGATCTTCACAATCTCGCTTAGACATTCACACCTTCTGGACACCGACCGATTTAGTTTTATTTTTGGTTGTCATTTGTCATTCATATCCATATTCAAATTTAAAGGGGCTTCAACGCTTTATGCGCTGACCTCAAAACCGCAAGCAGATTTCAGATCGGGCATAAACTGGCAACCTTGGTTTTTCATTAAGTTTTTTTTTGCGTTTTTTTCCGAAACATCGCTTTTTGTCCGATGTATAGAGGGCATAACGTAAATGTGATACTGTGCCGATGTCAGGCAGAATGAACCATTCAACCTGGGTGAAGAAGGGAGCTCTGGGATATTGTGTGCAATGCTTTCTGCTGTAATGTGTGAATGCCCAAAGTTGTTACGACGGGTAAGACCACTTTCGTCAAATATTCACACTGCGGCATATCTTGGAGAAAACCCAGGAATTCAAAATCGTTGAACCCATTGAATTCAAGGCCGCGAATGTCAGCATCTATAGAAAAAAAGCTATAGGGCGTCATGTCTAGTTTTGGCTTCCCTGTTAAACTTGGTAGTTTGTGCAGGATGATGATGCTAAGTTAAAAATGTTCCGTCAAGATCGGTAAAGATTTCACCAACCCCTTAGATGTCAAAAGATGATTTAAACAAGGCAACGTGCAAGAGAGAACTGTGCAGAACTCTCGTGCCAACACCAGAGGCACAATCTTTCAAAAGTCCGTAACCTTACTATTACTCGCATACGCAAAAGATATTGTCAGAGACACCCATCACTGACGACTTGAACAAAACAAGCTGGGTCTTCTAGAGCGGACCCACGTCCCGGCCCGGAAAATATTTGAATCTACCACGCAGGGACGGTGCAGTAGAGAAGCACCGGGATTAAGGTGGCCCACGCTAGTGAAAGGGGACCTCTACCAACTTTGCACGTTTAGCTGGAGATAGAGCTGGTTGGCGAAGTGCGAAGCCTGTTAGCTGAGGCCCAGGTCCAACCCCGGACTGTAGCGCCAACATAAAAAGAAGTTACTAAATAAATAGCCCCGCCCCAATCCACTGTCCATTCTACCATATCGATTTACACATCGACGCAATTGATGGCATATTTTCAAACATTTTTTTTCCATCTGAAAAAAGAAGGTCCATTTTCTTAGCCCGCGCAAGTAGCACACTCTGGAACCATAAGCATTGGTTTTTGAATATTGGACTTATAAGACACTCAAAATGCTCTTCAGTAGCACTAATGGTTTTTCAAGGTTTCGTTATCGTACCATTGGTGCGCAGCTTATTTACTTATAAAATTGGTTATAGAAACGTATACAGCACCATAATTATAAAACTAAAAGTGCTAGCACCAAAGGTTCCGTAAACGTGGTGCTATAAACGTTCCTAGCACTGAAGTTATAAGGGTATAAGTGCTGAGGGGTTAAGTTCTATAGCGCAGGCTCTGTAGACCTTTCTAGCACCTGTTTTCTAACACTATAAGTTTGACCCATTCGAAGTACTACTTTGCACTCTTATATAGCACTTGGGGGCTGCCAGAAGTCATACAATAGAAAACAATGTAATTGACAGAAATTTTTGTGAGAGCATTTCAAGCAAACATTTAAATATAAGAAATTTACATTTTTTATAGATTTATATGAATTTTAACTAGATTACATATTAGGCTGGATAAGTATATCACACACAAAAATTTGATTTCTAGAGAATATTCATGCTTTTTTGCTATTTATTCTATGTACATTAATTAAAAAGCTAACAGGGCGTATCGTTGCTTATATTGGGGCCATCCATGACTATAGTGCTTGTAGAATTGTAAATTGACGTAGGCATTCTAGGTCCAGCACTTCAGGTATCTTATCAGCTCACTGACATGCCAACTTTTATGGTAAAAGTTAAATACGTATCCTTCCTGAAGTTTTAAAACTGTAAAGGTATAAACTACATTCATGGATAAGATAAAAAAAGCCAGTAAAATATACAATTCAATTAACGTCTGCCATGTCAATAATTACAAGTAGTGAAACAACCTAATAAAGGAAACAGAAACCAACGTATATCATACAAGAAAAGAGAATGATGGCAACCCTAAATAAATTAGCGCCATGTTTGACAGAAAACAAAAACCTTATAATAGTTCTACATGAAGCTAGACAGTGCTACATAGACAGAACCCAAAGTTTCTAAAGGGCAACGCAGAACACCTTAAGTGTTACAATGATGCTATGTGGGCTTTACATAAAACCTTGCCCTCTTTATTTTATGTTATATTTAATAATTCAAGAAGAGCATTGTTTCTTTTCGTCCTATTTTAATAAACCATTCGAACCTTGTTTTCTGCTTATTAAATGCACTCGTTTTACTCATTATTTTCATCATCATTTAATATGAACGAAGTTATTTGTGCAAAAACATCAACACTTTCAAGGAATAAGATAGGAATGTGTGTATACCCAACTATAAGGAAAACCACATTATGACAGTAAAAGGTAAACCCACGAAAGTGTGTGCAGCTACATATTCTTTTAAAAATGTATTGACTGTCAAAAAAGTTCTATAAGAGCTCGAAGTAGAACCCTTTCAGCACCCAAAATTAAGTTCTATAAAGTGTCATATCGTCCTTATAGGGTTTTGTACGGGGCCCCGTTACTTGTATAAAACCAAGTTCAAGAACCTAAGGTTTTATGATGTGGTACTGGAAACGTAACGGTGGCCATAGCAAGAGCTTCTGTGTTACTTGGCCGCCATTTAGGTAAGGAGGTTTTGATAAGCCCTCGGATAGGAGTAAGTACAATTGCATTTACTCTGAAATCAAGATCTGAAAACCAAAATCTAAAACGACAAAAGTCTCGAAAACAAAATCTACAAAGATTCTTTATCGTGATTATGTGAAAGCTCGATTTTGCATAGTTGAATATGTATTGGGGGAATGATGCCCCCACAACCGGGTAGCTGGACAACTCTGTTGGACAGGCGATATGATTTGGGGTAGGCGCAAGTTTGTACCCAAATAACTCAAATCAAATCAAACTTCCTTCTTCTAAAAATCTCGAATTTTGCGTTCCATCTAGATTTAGTCAGGATTTTTGTGTTTCTAGACTTTATCCCATTGAAGATTTTGTGCAATAGAGATTTTTCAAATTGACTTTCTAGATTTTGCCCATTCTACATTTCTGTTGTTCTAGCAATCGGTCCCGGTCTTCCACTTTCGGTTAAGCTGTTATATTAAGAATCTTCCTTTTTTTCTGTCTAATAATGCTCATTTTAACGAGATCAGAATGCCTCTGAATTAAGTATGTTTAATTCAAAGTTTTATAAAAATCTTAATGATATTTGATTTGTGTGATCCACTTAAAAAATGAATTTATATTAAAAAAAAGGAACACTTCCTCGACGAAAGCTTTTCTCTAACTCGATGACTTTGTCATAAATATCCACTGTGCGAAATGAAAACACATAATGCGTCGTTTCACTTGCAGGTTCGAACAAACCAACCCCACTGTATAGCGAAATCACCGATTAAATTACGCCCTTCCGTTATCCTTAAAGATGCTATTATGCATTAAAAGTGCGTATACGTGAAGCAACCTTACCGAGGTCAATCACCTTTACGAGATCTCCCTTGATTCAGGAAATAAAAGAAGCCATCCCAAGGTAGTACCTATCTCCCCCCATTTCTAAACACCCTCTTAGGCAATACTTTCTGGTCCTTTCTTCGTTTCGTCCTTCGCGGTGTATATATTATTTCTTACCTTTTATGGGACAATTTGTATTCCCTGTCTGTAACAGCCGGGGCAACCAAATCAACAACTACACTACAAGAAGAAGATGAAACACCCTCCCCAAACAAAACAAAAACCGAGGGGGAAAATGCGTCCTGCGTATACACACCCTGGGAGGGTAGAAAAACACTAGAAACTGCGTAAATTTTCCCTCCGCTCACCACCCTTAATAAGGAATAATAATATTAACAACATCTACTTTCTTACTATGAAATATTTACTTGACTAAAAGTAAATTATGCTTCTTCGGCATTGCAAATAGAATTAGACCTTAGGTTAAAATAAGTTTAATATATGTCAACCATCGTCTGTACTTACCAGAAAATTGTGTTAAAAGTCCTTATTTTATTTCGTTGGTAGATTTTTTTTTTAGCTTTTCGAGAATAGGCAGTTGTAATTTTTTTTCAACACTTTTGCACAAGAAAACATGAACAAAACAAAAATAAACAAAAAAGTAAACAAAACAAAAACCTACGATTTTCGAACAGTCTTTTTCAACGGGAAATTTCGATTCTATTTCAAACAGTTAAGACAGTTAAGAAAATAAAAGTGTGTTTTTGAATTTAATGCTATATCATCTTGTAGTCCTTTTGCTTTCAAAATATTTGTTCAAACTGTTTTTAGAATTTGGAAAACGACCATCACCGCGACACACCACGACGACGACGACAGCGGCGGAACATCGAACACTTTCAAACACTCTCGTTTTTATCCAACTTCGAACCGGCAGCGGCGACGATAACGATGTTGATGGTGACTCGGACTCCTCCACTTCTTGTTTCTCCTTCGGTGCGTAGAATAGAACGCAGTTTGTCGTCACCGCTTTGACGTTATTCATCCAGTGACCCAGTTAAAAAAAAACCGACGAAAAAAAATAAACCACACATCCACCTTCTCCCCAAGTGCGTTTTCAACATGCGTAGACGAACGAGAGTGAAAACAACACAAAAACCGACATTAATTTTGGGGCAAGTTAGCTATTTTCGAAAAAAGGCAAAACACTTTTAATTCCAAACAGGGTGGTGGTGATGAATTTGTTGTTTTACGACTTGTTTATAAATATAAAATTCATTTTTCTTCTTTAATTTTAATTTTGGAAAACTTTTGGAGTTTTTTTTTCTTGGTTGGGAGTTTCGATCTTTTCAGTTTGACCGAAAGATTGCAACTGCCCTGAGATGTTTTTGTCAAAATTGAAATATCCTCGATGTTGTTATTTATTTTCGTGTGCAGATATATTAGGTATATAGAAGGAGATAGAGAGTGTCATTAAATGCACTCTTTTAAACTATTTATCACACAGGCAAAACAAAAAAAAAATGGCACCTCTCTGCTGAACTTTGGCCATGACACTGAATCGATTTTCATTTGTTTCCCTTAGTTTAGCCTACAATTTCCCGAAATTCCCAAAAACTGAAAATCTAAACATAACCATCCCTCGAACACACACACATTCCTACCATACAACCCAAATAAACCGCCCGCTAGAGCGGGTTAGAATTAGAAAAAGAAAGACGGAAAAAAAGAAAATAGAATCGGTGTGGCACCCAATATAGTGAAAACAGGCAGACCGGAGCATCTACTTTCCTGTACGAGCGGCATTGACATGATACCTTAATTCGTTTTCCCTGCATTTTGTACCGCTCTGTAAGGGGAATTGGGAAAAACCCACTCGGGTCGTATTATACGGCTACCCCTGTTTTGTTGTTGGTGGAAATCTTCAAATCAAAGGCAGTGTTCAACCGACACTGGCAGACGGATGGCAATTCGCGGAGATTATTTAGTTTTTTTTTTTGGCTACCTGCAGTATGACAGTATGCCCCAAAAGTATGTACACACAGTTGAGGATAAGCAGAATAAATTTTGCAAGGCCACCTTTGTCGCCTTATATAACATAAGCCAAAAGTCTCTGCTCCTAGCACTTATGCGTCTTTACCATAAACTTGTAGCAATAAATTATAACAATAAAATAAATTATTTTATTTAATGATAACAATAAATTTATATTACATGTTAAAATATTATATGACCAACAATATGAGTTCCCGTTCAAATCTAAACCAGGGAAAACTTTAAAAACCCTCTTTATTGACTAAGGAATAGAGGAAGTACCAAACAGAATTTTACCAAATGGTTTGAAATTACAAAATTATTGAAAAACTTACTTTTTTTAAATTTGGCTTTCTCTAAGCCAGCCTAGTAGTCGGCCAAAAATGTGTGTAATAATTTTCTATTTTTATTTCTTCCGGTGTGGATCTAAGGGTCTATCTTCTTCTGTTGCTGCCCTATTTGAAGTACAAGGAATTATCACCATTTAAGTCTTTCACGAGGAATCTATCTAAACGTGTTAGTTTAAAAGGATTGTCCATTCATTTGAAAATAAGTCGTGTAAATTGTCACTTTAGTTGTTGAAGAAAGACTTTTGCCACTCAATTAGCTAGCAGAACCCATGTGGACAAAATTCCTTTTTTACCTCATGGTTATAACTGTCTATGGTAATATTTTGTTCATGACGTCGGTGTTGGGTGTCTCTTCTGGATGACAGTATTTACTTGGTTTTTGTCCTCGTTGACTACTTAGCCTATATTCGCGGACTCCTTGGCAAGACGAGGAGCAGCAGAACCCTCCATCCGACCTGAACCCTTCTGCGGGAGAGGAGAACACACCCTCAAGGAAGAATTCAGGAAAACAGAGAAGACAAACCGAGCTAAGATGTGGGAAAGTCTTCAAGGTCTTAGTCAAGCAAAGAAACTTCTGGGGAACCATAACCAGAGAAAATTCAAAGTATGCATCGGCCTTAGTAAAAATAATCTATACATTCTCATAGGGTTCCTAACGGGGCATTGTAAACTCAGGGAACACTTAAGGAAAATTGGTGTAACGGAGGAACCCTCTTGCAGATTTTGTGGTGAGGCTAGCGAAACTCCGGAACACATTTTGCAATCTTGTAGGGCTCTGAATCGCAAGAGAATGAAATGTTTGGGTCAATACCAGATACCAGACAGAGAGGTACCCACCTTGGACCCACTTCTCATACTCAGATTCCTACGTCAAACTGGACTAGAGAATATGCTATAAGGATGAGTTCTTTCAGCCAATGCCAAACAGGAGCACATACCCACGGTATAACTTAGTAATGAATTATAGTATGAGGGGAGCTCCTTTGAGGGAAGTAACCTCTCCAAGGCTTAGTAGGGGGTACAATAGACCAACAGGTCGCAGTGCAAAACCGAACTTAATAATACTTATAAAAGCCCATATGCGTCGTTTCCGTCGCAATACTGACGAAGGCTTCACTGACATCACGCTTTGTTCTTTCAATTATGTCAACGTCGTCTGCGTATGCGAGTAATCAAAAGGACTTTTGAATGATTGTGCCTCTGGTGTTGGCGTGGGAGTTCTGCACAATTATCTTTTAAGTATAAGTTGAAGAAGTCACATGACAGGGCGTCGCCTTATCTAAATTCTTTTGTGACATCAAAAGGGTCGATGAGGTCTTTATCGACCTTGACGGAGCAGCGTAAATTTTCCATCGTTATCTTGCACAGATTGACGAGTTTGGCAGGGATGTTAAAACTAGACATTGGTGTGTATCGATTTGAAATTCCTGGGTTTTCTCCTAGATCTGCCGCAGTGTGAATATTTGATCGATGAAAGACGAGGTATTTGGTTCGTCTTCGCCTGAATACAGTCTGCAAAAATGGTTTTTCCAAGTCCTGTGATCGCTCTGCGATATTCCCTTGATGGTCTTTACAGGCTTCAGTTCGAACTTTATTTCCATGGCAGGATCCTCTGGTAAAACTTTCGCACCTCATTCATGTTGAAACATCTTACTATCTCTTCAACGTCTCACTTCTCGTGCTCTCTCATTTTCTTTCGGATAAGCCGGTGCTAGTCTCTCCTCCTTTGTTCGTAGAGCTCGCGAGCAGCTCTAGTTCTTCTGTGAAAAGCCGCTTTGTACGCTTCCTGTTTAGCAGCATGTACTTGCCGGTACTCTTCGTCAAGCCAGGGGTTTCGTTGTGGTGGCCGTGTGAAACCCAGCACTTCAGAGGCGGAATCTCTGATGGCATTTAGCCAATTATGCCACTAGCTATCAACCCTTGATGCTGGCTGTTTTGAGAGACTCGTTTGGAGAAGGATCTAACTATCTCTTGTGATGGCAGCCTGCCGATATCAACCTTCCTCACAGTGTTTCCACTTCTTGGCTTAGGCTACAATGAGGTGGTGATCCGAGTCAATGTTGGCAATACTGGAAGAGTGCCTTGTGTCGATCGAAATATGGTCAATCTGGTGTTGACGGTTGATTGATCGGGAGATCTCCATATCCCTTGGTGGATATTGAGATGCGGGAACTCTGTACTAGCTACCACAACATATTGGAGGTCGTATCGTGTAGGCTGTACTTTTCGACCGTACGATCAAAGATGCCCTCCCTTCCTAGCTCGGCATTAAAATCACCTGGGGACAATCTTACTGTCCTAGCTAAGGCACTACTCCTTCGTTCTGTCCAGAAGCTCGTAGAGCATATCTTTGGCATCGTCTTCTTTCTCCTCTGTGGTATCATATGCGTCATATGAGCCTGATGAGGCTTATATTACCGAATCTAGCCTTGATGCGGATCGTTGTGAGGCGCTCACTCACAGGTTTAAGGCCCAAGATTTTTGCTTAAATCTGCCTCTAACAACTAAACCATATCCAAATAAGCGGTGGCTTTGATGTCGATAGCAGTTGCCGTTTTTCAACCTTCATTTGCCCGGCCCATCCAACCGCGTTTCTTGGATGGCAGTAATGTCTGCTGCACGTGATCTGTTTAGTACCTAAAATTCCTTGTGCAGCTCCGAAGCTCGTTTTCCTTTTGTCGTTTGTAGTCGTGAACAGTAAATCGTCCGAACCCGAACACGTTGCTGGTTCGTTACCGGTGTTTCCTACCGGGAAGTAACCCTACGGCAAGACCTCCAACCGGGAGGACCAAATCCTTCGTGTAACTCCAAGGACGGAGAGCCGGATAACCTGCTGCTTATAGGCCTCAGCTCCGAATACGTTTTAGTATCCCAAGTTCCCTATGAAGCTCGGCCTAACTGGAACTGTAGATGCTACCATTGATTTCATCTGGGGAATACCTCCGCTGCCGTCCGGACGGAGGGAGAAGTGCCTTAGTGGGAACACTCTTTTTCTCCCTCTCTCTTGACAGCTACCCCCAACAACCTTTCAAAGGAGTTTGAACCCAATCTCCAAATAAGGTACTAGGGACCCGGTGTTCACCACGGGGAGGTGAAAGTAGGTGTTGCTAGACAGAGGTTGATTTAGGAAACCCTCGGATGCTTGTATTCTCTTGAGTGCACATGTCTGTCCTTTGGCCACAAGTTATTTGGTTTTTCTAAAAGACATAGAAGTCGGCAAAGATCGATTTTAGAAAAAATAAAATGAACTTCAGCGCAGTATGAATATTTCAGATCGGAGCACATGAGGTAGCCATTTCCGCATTTTGCTTTTGCGATGCACTTAAGCTAGCCTTACGGGATCCAAGGGAGCAGGCCAATGTGTTCATACTTTGCACATAATGTATATATGAAGGTGTAATGTATAAACGTATATACTTTCCGCAGCAATCACAATTGTAGAAGCAGTAACACAAAGGTATTTCATGGTTAAGCTTCGGTTATGATTAAGGCTGCTCTCGCAAATTCTTTTGGTAATAAAGCCATCCTCGCAGATGTGTGTTTCTGTTATCATTATTTCCCACAATCTGAACTGTCCACCAATTTGATTATATGCATAAAATGTACCTATATTCATACAAAAAGTGAGAAGTAATCTGACCTCGAACTTTTACCACATACTGTCAGAGTAGTATCGGCTCAAGGAACCAAAACCACGTATATCGATGTTATGCTGAAAATCGTCCGAAGGATGTGTTGCACATAAGGGGGAGGACATCTATACTTAATCTGCTTTTCATTATTTCTTTTTTTTTTCAGTCAGTTTCGCATCCTTTTCCAAGAATTATTCTAAACATGTAGTTGTGCCCTGCATGCTATTCACTGCGTGGGTTTGTCCAGGACTCAGATTCAGAAGAACGCTCTCCAAATGTGGTACATGTTGTATAGTACGCATTGTAGTGTAGGTACGTGTGTTGGTTTAAATTTATGATGCCAACGGCTGGTGGACCGCATCTATACGAGCTGCATGCAATTCCCTTGTTTATTGTCGTCCTGTGCATGCATTTTATTTATGTATTTACGCTTAGATAAGTATAGGTATATGGAGGTTTTGGATTTCTTTAATATTATGTTCTTTCACCGGCGCGGCGTGTACCGTCCCTGATCTGATTTCACGGCTAAGGTCCTTTCAAAGAGAAGGAAATGGCATTTTCCAAATTCCTGCTATTTCATCAGTTACATAGTTTGTGCCCTCGCATAATTGGAAAGGATATAAGAGTATAGGAAAAAAGAAAGCAAGGCGAAGGTTAGGATTTTATTTCACAAAGGGGAGATGAGGAAAAAGTTTTTTTTTCCAAAATCCTTTTAAATTATTTTATTACTCTTGTCCTTTAAGGGACCCCAAATTCGCGATGACTCATCAATTGTAGTCAGCAGTAGTACGTACCTATGGAGTAATGGTGGAGTGTGTGTCTTATTCACTTAGGAGGTTTTCAACTTTCACCTTGTAGTTTATGTTTGGCAATCGCTCATCTAAATCATATATTTTGTCTTGGGAGTAC
Source organism: Neoascia interrupta (assembly GCA_947623515.1). Classification (NCBI taxonomy): domain Eukaryota; kingdom Metazoa; phylum Arthropoda; class Insecta; order Diptera; family Syrphidae; genus Neoascia; species Neoascia interrupta. Next base: position 32,030,657 of record OX392462.1, on the reverse strand, counting down.
TGTTGTACAAGTTTCCATAGACCTGAGTTGGGTGGGATATCGTTTGTCGAATTTACTTCGTCACTTAGAGAAATATTCTACGATTTTTTTACCACAAACCATTTTAAGCCCACAGGAATTGAACGCAGCGAGGCTTAAAATTGTAGATTCGACTCGTTGCTACAAAATTCACCTGATCTAGGTCCTTGTGTTCGGAAACTTCTTTTTTTGCCTCTATCCTTTCAACTTTAGATCTGTTTTCTGCTTAAAAGATATGCGCAAAACATATCACTCCTACTTGTAGGATGAACTAATTCGTTGGGTACTGAAGGTCGTAGGTATGATCTTAAAGACGGATCTACAACGTCGGCAGCTAGAATACCTACTTCATTATTTTACCTACCTACTTTTACAAAAAAAATTTAAGGAAACAATTGGGTTTATTTGCTTAAAGGAGCGGAAGAGTTTGCACCTGCTATCCAGATTAAAATAATAATAACATTATTATCCTTTCCGATTCCTTTCGACTCACTCAGACTCATTCTACTCTCTCGCATTGTAATACCTAAAATCGAACTCTATTTCTTGCGATGCCACAAACAAGAAAACAAGAGTTAGGCCCAAAATGTACACGATAACTTGTCCTCAAACCGGATGGATGGTGCAAAAAAATTGAATGCATCTGCATTTCCATTACCATTGTGTGTGTGCTATTCCAAAGTAAGGTAACATATACCTAGGTAAGAAAGGTAAAAGGAGCTATGCCAAAGTGCCCACACAACGCAAACGTTCATCAGTCTTCACCAATGAAATAAGAAATACCTTCAAATATCCCTAAAAACCATCACCAACGATGTGATAAAGACTTATACTCCTCGCAGGTCGGTCGATCTTTGGATTTAACGCTTTACACATTTTTCGTCTTCATGAGATTTTTAGTAACCTTCGTCGATCCGGATTGTAAATCGCTTTTTTTTGTTGCAGTGTCCCAGATACCGGTGCAACAAACCTACCTATCCCGCTCGTTTTATTGTCCTGTTTCGAAACTATGCCACACAGGTAAAAATTTAGATTAGGTTCAAAAGGATGTGTTTTTTCTTTTGTTCCTTATAAATAATTTAACTAAAGTGTGCATGGTATCATGAGATGCAAGGTATTGAGAAACTTGTTTCATGCTGGGTTTTGAGTTCGTGGCAGCATATGGCGAAAGTTCCTAAAGCAGCAGGATTTCGAAGAAAACCTGCTCTGCCATAAAGGTCCTTTTTTGTTCGCGTTACACAAAGACTTACATTGCACGGATTACAGCTTTGTGTTCTCAACTAGGAGATTTTATTAATTTACATATGAACAAGAACATACATACCTACCTGTGATTTTATTATTCATGGATAAAGAAAGACGTTTGGCCTGGAGTCATCAGACGTTGAAAATAAATTTTGATTGTAATGCGAATCCTTTTTTTTAACCAACAAACTTTTGTTTATGGTCAAGAGCAGAAGAAGATTTGACGACAACGATATTAAAAGAATATGGTGTCGTCATATTGTGGCTACGTTGGGGCGTGCTCAGTGTACTTTCCTTCTAATTTGGGATATTTGGCATGCATAATATTGCCCCAAAATATTCAAAATAAACAAGTATTATTGGGTAAAATTTTATTATGTAACTAGGTCCAAAAATAAGCAAAAAGAAAAGACCACACTGAATGAAAGATCATTCAAAAGCTAGAATAAAAGTGGGCAAAATATCGAAACGTTAAAGAAACTGGCTTGCTATCCCTCTGCCGCACCCTTCCTGAATTTTCTTTTGCCTTGTGTTTTAATAAATTTCTACTTCTTTGGGGAATCCACTATAATTTCAGACATTTTGGGCTAAATTTCTGTATAAAGAACCAAAAAGCAGAAAATTAAAAAAATCAACAAATTTTATTTTTAAGTATAATTTAAACGAAAACTCTTCCGCTCCTTTAAGCCAACAACCTGGATGAACAAAATTAAAATGAGGTTTTTTCTATATAATTAAAAGTTTTTTGATTTTGAACAAAAATATTGAACAAAATACTTTGAAAAATGACCCTTTAAACCGATGCCTAGGGGAGGCTAAGTGACTTTATTTTCCTTTGCATGTATTACAATCACTAGGGAATGCCAACTTACAGCCCTTAAGTAAGTCTTACAGTTTCGATACTAGTGCGCACATAAGCTCTGCTGGCACGCAAAATCTAACTTCAGAAAACGATATCTCGCGACCTCGAGCTTTTAGTGATGTGCGCCCATAAACTATAAATAATAAGTATATAAGGATCTCAACATTCACAAATCCGCTAGTCCAGATGGTATATCGCCGATTGTTCTGAAGAGGTGTTCTACCACGCTGGCAACACCATTGTGTAAGCTTCTTCATCGGTCTTACTCTTACCGAGTAGATGGAAAACAGCATTTGTCCAGCCCGTCCCTAAAAAAGGGCTGGACCTCCCTCTCACAATCGTTCAATTGCACTTACTTCCCTTCTTTCTAAGGTAATGGAAACGCTGATTAATTTCCAGCTCATGAAATATCTCGAATCACGAAAACTCCTTAATGGCCGGTAACATGGTTTTCGTGGCAAAAGGTCCACTGGTGATCTGATGGCATATCTCACCGAAAAGTGGAACCACTCCTTGCATCTTCTTGGTGAAAGCAAGATTATTGCGCGCTAGATATTTCAAAAGCATTTGACAGAGTTTGGCACGAAGATCTTTTGTCGAAAATGCGTTCATTTGCAATCGACGAATGTCTTATTCAATGAATTAGTAATTAACCTTTCGAACCGTTCAATTCAAGTTGTTTTGGATGGGTTCAAGTCTGCGGTTCGCAAAATAAACGCTGGGGTTCCCCAGGGTTCTGTTTTGTCTCCGACTCTCTTCCTCCTTCTTATAAACGATTTCTTGTCTGCTACTACTAATTCAATCCACTCCTTTGCCGATGACAGTACCCTCAGTTTTTCATATTCGTTCTCGGTTCCCCGCACCTGCGCTTCGGGCGTAGAACTGGAACTGGAACGGAATGTCAAACTCATTAAACTCCGACTTTAACAGCATTGTATCATGGGGATCTCTAAACAGAGTGGAGCAAAATCGTAATACCCAGCCGTTATCCATGGACGGCACTTGCATCGATGAAACCGAAAAGCTTTTCATCCTCGGTATGTGTGTCAATAAAAACTTAAGTTGGAATGACCACATATATGAAACCGCCCAGAGCGCTGCGAAATTCCTGGGTTTCATTAAAAGGTGCAAGAAATATTTTACCAGTTCTGATCTGGCTATTTTATATAAGGCATACATTCGCCAGGCATAACTCCCAGGTCTGGACAGGTGACCCGAAAAATGCACTGCACCTGCTCGATAGGATTCAAAGGCGGGCGTTGAAACTAATTAATGCCACAATGATTGCGAAGTCGATTGACTCACTTGAACACCGACGCAATGTCTCATTTTATCGCTTGTCATTATTTTATCGCTTTTTCTATAACCAGTGATCCAGCGAAATAGTCGATTGAGTTCCGCCCTTGAAGACTTTCAACCGTAAGACTCGGCAAAGATCCAATGGCCATCAGTTCACCCCCGAGCCCTCTTTGGACGTACGGTGGTTCAGAGGTTCTTTCTTAAGCCGTACAACACGAATGTAAAATGTCCTACCACAATCAGTCTTTCCTACCCATTACAACATTCAGCGATTCAAAACAAGAGTGCATCGGCACCTCTCCTCCTTTTCCTCTTTCTAATCCTTTTTAAAGGATAGATTTAAAGGGTAGCCTAATCCCTTGTTCGCGAGTTTATTATAAAAAAAAAAACTTTTTTATCCACTGAGAGCTCTCAGTGCCCAAAATTTGGACCAATTTGACCGGGATCTTTCTCCAGAGCTTCTGCGAAGTACTTTAAAATTTATGTGTAGCCATCAGTTTTCTTCTGGTTTCGATGATTTTGCTGAAACGATTTTAATCAGATATTATTTTTAACGAGTTAGTGCAAGAGTCCTCTGTAACGAACCCCTAAATACTCTTTCCTATATAATTCTAATTACGTTAGAATCGTGGCGTGCCGTGGCGTATTGGCTAGTGAGTGTGCTTACTACGCCAGAGGTCCGGGTTCGATTTCTACCTCTGAAATCAGCTGAAAAAAGACTCGTTCTTTTTAAATGGTCCCTACACTTCCACGAGGGTCTGCAAACCCTCCGATAGTAACATTTATCGAAAAAACTTCTTAAAGTGCCGTTCGCATTCGGTAAAAAAATTGTAGATCATAGAAACATATATCTCATCACCCAAAATTTTGGTGCGATGTCACAGCACCCAAAACAGTAAAAATGTCAAATCACCCTAAATAGATCTTGCCACGTTTGGAAAAATTTCGCTTATTTATTACCTACTATAACTTTTGTTGAATCTTAAAGAGTCTTAAAATATTGGGTCCAAAATTAACTTAAGGTACAAATACAAAACTCCTCGATGTCGGTTTTTCCAGGACGCTTGAGCAGAATCTTAGTCAGTTGTCAGTCTTATCTTTAAAAAAAATCATTTATGTGAAAGACCTACAAGCTGTACTATAACTTTGTTGGCACGCCAACTTTAACGGACGTCCAACCAACAGTGGGTTTCTTCAACGACCGATCTTCAGAGCAGTAATATAACTTTTAGTCGCACTGTAAAAATGACAATATATTATTGCGTCTTATGTTCTTAAAACTGATTAGACAGCCTTCAGGACTGGTCGTAGACATAAATTGATTCAGATAGGAGAGAAGAAAGAAGTCATGCCAAATACCATCGATGTATACTAAAAACCCTTTCTAGGCAAAGTGAGTGAACATTTCTTGATAGAGCAGTCAAGCGGACTGCATGGTCTTTGCACCTCATGGGCGACTTCGTGAGTGCCCTCAATTCTTTTTATATCGGTGCGGCCTGTTAGGCTTTGAAAGTATGAATTAATAGGAGACAAAGTGGGCCAGATCAGAAAAAAAAACGGAGATTATTAGCCGGCTTATGACCAACAATGGTGACAATTTTCCACTTCACAAAACGTGGCAAACCAATGACTTACAATTGGTTTTCTACTTTATCAAGGGATTGTTAACCAATCTAAAACACGTCGGGAAAAAAAGTGGGCCTAAGGGTTTTCTAATTCCCACTCAAATAATAGCGAACCTGTTTTCTCACATAAATTATATTATATTTTTGGTCTACGCTAACTCACTAACTGATTTTTAAAATATCTTTTCGTTGGAATTGAATTTGCAAACTTAGACAGGACAACGTCTTCAAGGCCGTCTAGTTTATTTATAATTGTGTTAAAATTATGAGAAAATTCGTCAAAGGAGAGAATTAATAAGCATTACTTAGCATTAAGTTTAATGCAGTTCTTTTCTTAAAACGCCTTCTAAAAGTGGATGGGGCTCAATCCTCAATGATTTATATGTAACAACTTAGCATATGATAATTTCTTCGACAACCATAATAAAACTTTTAAAACCCCATCCCATAGGATAGGAGGTATATTAAGTTTGATTCATAGTTTGTAACATAGAGAAATAATCACCGTAGACCCTCATGTTAAAAATTAATGGAATTATTTTAAACTATATTTTGCGTTACCAAATTATCTTGATTTACCCTAACTTTTCTAAGCCTTTAAAGTAATAGATTGAACTATTGATTGAAGAATATTATGCTCTTTCTTTATCTTTCATTATGGGCATCTCTTTTCATAAGAACAATGTAAAGAAAGTGAATATTTAAGCAAGTCACTTAAGGTTAATGTCAAAAGGTTTCATTTATGGACGGACTCGAAGATTGTTTTGAGCTGGATTCAGGGTAGCGCTAATAAATGGAAACCTTATGTGCAGTGTCGAGTGGATGAAATACGCCGTCTAACGTCTATCTCAGATTGGAAGCATTGTAAGGGAAAAGAAAATCCAGCTGATCTATTGACAAGAGGGATTTACGCTCGAGCTTTGCGTGCCGCGAGGGAGTGGCTTCATGGACCCGAATGGATACAAAGCATCACCTATAGTTAAGAGAACGAGGCGAAGATTGAAGCAGATTGCGATTTACCAATGGCGTTGCTGGCACCGTCCTACATACCTTGCAGCAGTTCACCAGCACCTCTATTTGATTATAAGGGTTTTAACTGTTGGAATCATCTGATGCGAGTAACTGGCTTTATCCTGCGATTCATTAGGCAGGGCAAAAAAAGACTGAACTTGCCATTTACTCAGCTCTCTACGTGTGATCTTATCCCAGCAGAAGCGCATTGGATCAGGTACATGCAGCTAAATTCATATAGTAACGAAATTTATCTCTTGCAGAGAAAGAAACCGTTACCCAAGACCTCTGATTTGGCTCCGCTGAGCCCTTCCCTCGACGAAAGTGGATTTGTTAGACTGGGTGGCCGGTTACATAACATGGAAGAACCTCTACACTTCAAGCATCCCATAATTTTGCCTGGGAAGTCTCATCTTATCAACCTGCTAGTAGATGCTTATCACCAAAAAACTTTGCATGGAGGAGTAAGCGTTGTTTTGTCGGAGCTACGTCAACGGTTTTGGCTGCCAAGAGGTCGTCAGATAGTCAAAGGAAGGCTTAACCGGTGCATCGTCTGTAAAAAGTTATGGGGAAAGCCAGCTTCTCAACCCTTTGGTCCTCTCCCTGTTGATCGACTTACATCATCCAAACCGTTCAACAACGCCGATACCAATCAGATGTGTAAAAGCTATCTCATGGTCTTTACTTGTGCGGTTATTCGGGCTGTTCATTTGGAGATAACTACGAATTTGTCCACCGAGAGCTGCTTGATGGGATTAAGAAGATTTTGCGCACGAAGATGTAATCCTTTAACGGTTTATTCAGATAATGCTCGTACTTTTCGCAGGGCCGCCATAGAGCTTGGAGAAATGAATCGAACCCCAGATGACGATCTTGTTCAAGGGTTCCTGTCAAAGAACCGCATAAGATGGTGGGGCGGATTTCGGGAGCGGCTCATTCGTTCAATCAAAAACGTGCTAAAAGTGGCGATCGGCAAAGCTAGGCTTTCGGTTGAGCAATTACGGACCATGATTATCGAAGCGGAAGGGATTATCAACGCTCGTCCTCTAACGTATGTCAGTAGTGATCCACTTGAAGCTGCTCCGCTTACCCCCGCACATTTTTTAACTGGTTCTGGTGGTTCTACACTACAAAATTCTACAGGCTCTTCAAAGGAGATCCAGCAACTTTGGTCACTTCGTCTTAAATACACCAATTCATTGTGAACCCGTTGGCGTGCAGAATATATGCAGCTTCTTCGATCACATCACCACAGCAAGAGAACTCCGTCTACCCAACTCAAAAGGGGGGATGTTGTTCTAGTTTTCGACTCGAGTAGGCCTCGCATAGCTTGGAAACTAGCTATAGTAGATGATGCATTTACGGGCAGAGACGGAAAAGTTCGGGCTTGTGAGATTCGCTATGCTGATGGAACCAAGACTCGTAGACCAGTTCTACTGCTGTATCCGCTGGAGCTCTCCTCTTCGCTGGTGGCGGAGGATGTTAAAAATTAATGGAATTATTTTAAACTATATTTTGCGTTACCAAATTATCTTGATTTACCCTAACTTTTCTAAGCCTTTAAAGTAATAGATTAATAGATAATATTCTTCAATCAATAGTTCGATTGAAGAACATTATGCTCTTTCTTTATCTTTCATTATGGCCATCTCTTTTCTTAAGAACAATGTAAAGAACTTAACTTAGTAGTCGTTTCTCAACCTTTAAAGAATTCGGAGATTAAAGAGTTTATATTTCTATTAAGAAAAGTGTTCGCCTTTTTATTAACGTTTGAACGGGTGCATGGTTTTATTTTACCTCAAGACCTTAAGGGCATATGATCGAGACCGAATTGTTAGTCGAATGAGCCATGTCCGTCCGCCCGCCCGTCCGTCCGCTAGGAGCTTGAAACTTAATATCTGTTCTTTCTAGGTCCCGAGGCAGTTCAAGTGTAAAATTTTTTAAAATCCGCCCACTGACACGCCTACTTTACTTATTAGCATGAAAATTCAAAGTTGTCGTAGGAAGCTGAAATTTGGTACGCGTTATCCCCGCTTAAGTGTGTTGCAATTGACAGTTAAAAAAAAGTTAAAAACTGCCCCCTTTTGAGCGTGGTCATATTTCATTTGCATTTTAATAAACGGTTTTTATTTGATATATTTTCTTAGAATCCAAAAAACTTGCGCTATAAAATGTTCAGATATGTGCGTAAGCTTTTAACTCAACTGAATAAATTTTCGCCACGCCCACTTTTGGGGGCGTTTTTAAGAATAAACCAAATTTTTAATGTGAAAATGCAATCAACACGTGTATACCACTTCTGATAAAAAATATAAACAAAAAAACGATGTTATTGAAAAGGGGTGGATGCCACGCCCCTTTTTAAAAGAGAAGATTCTTTAACTGAGAAATTCTAAATACAGTTGAAGTTAATAGAAACTGAAATTTAAAAACCAAGATTTATGACACAATTCGGAGCTTGAAAGTGGTCAATTGGGATGGGTTATCCAACGATTCGCCTAAGCGGATTGTAACCCTCCCACTAGTTTCAATTTAGAACGAATTTTCTGAGAGAATTTTTTTGAGAGAAGCAATGAAGTGGTCTCTACCCCATGTGTTTCATTCGTAGCCCAAAATTTGATTTAATGTGATCTTTAATAAAAAATCACTTTAGACAAAGTGTGAAGTATATTTGTCAAACGAGTCTTCGTTTAAGGACGCCAAGTTGGAGAATCCCAAAGTGGGCATAATCCCACTAAAGAATGTTTTAAGTGACAATTTTATTAAAGTTTTAAAGTTTTGTTCTTTAACTTCTTAATGGCGTGCAACGCAATTTCTTGGTAGTATTATAGCAAATAAAATGCTTCAATGCGATTTTAAAATAATCCAACAAGCACAACAAAAAATTGCATGCTATAATTTGCCTCCGCATCTATTGGCACAGACAATCAGGAGACAATGTGTAGCCACGATTCGGTTCGTGATAACAAGGATGAGCCCTTAAAAAAGGTGAAATAAATAAATTCTTCATTCAGCGTAGATCCCTCCCAAGCAGTGTATACCTGTTGCCTGCATTTGCATTGATTTTCGCAAAATAGCTTGTCACAGGAACACCTGCTTTGTGCACTATCCTGAAATTCGGACATCTGCGTTTGGCACAATTCACACTAGACCTTGAAAAGCGAACCTAACCTGACTGATGGAAACAGTTCAATAGCAATAGTTGTAGTATGTACCCCGTACTTAATCTTACGCTCAATTATCTCAATAGGGGTGCTGTACTCATACAAATAGGAACAAAGCAATTGCACACAGCTGTAAACTCTTACCTGATTTATCACGGACGATGAACATCCATTGCTTCTAGGAAATTTCCGTAAGTAAAGGCTCAAGATCTTTTTGAATGTATTTTTATTAAAAAAAAAAAAAACTTAAAAGGTTAACAAAAACAATAGTTTAAAATAGAAAAAAGTTACTTAAAGTCTAAGGATGTGCAAAAAGGGTTAAGAAATTTAACACACTCTTATGGTGTTCTTTCCCATAACTACAATGATTCCTTCGTCCTGAATTTCTTTGAGAGCATCTTCGAACTGTTCTCGTGTGATCAGCTGCAACGAGAGAAAATGGATTTTATTGAGAAGAGAAGATTAAACGATGCATAAATATGCTTTTGTGAAAGGAAAAAAAAATGTTTTGCGCAGGTAGGAACAGATAAGGATTGTGTGTCGGAATTGTATTTCTCTTGGGAGTCTCATGTTGCGAAAATTTTCGTTTAAAATTCATATCCGAGACATTGTAGTCCGGTGGTCTATGGATAGTCTTGATTTTTGTCTTTTGTTCCTATCCTTTAGACAAAACTTTGTTTATCCCTTAAAGGCAGGTTTGAATGCAGCATATTAGGCACTTTATACCCCACGGACAAAACCTGTTCTCTTCTTTTCATTGATGTTTTGAACCTTAGATTAAATCCTGAAGGGATTGAACAGAGAGACCATCGTTGCACCCACTTTTTCCAGTAATCATGATGCTTCTGTCTTAGCTTAAACCTTAACCACCCTTATAGTAGCAAAAAAAAAGAAGAACTTACAATCTGTGAGGCCTCTCTGATTTCGTTGAATAGCTTCTGGTATGGAATAGTGGGCACCTTCACTCGTTTCTTGAGATTATCCTTAATACTAGCGACCAGTTCGGCGCGCTTCTTACGGGCAGCTGATGACAATCCTGTAGTGAGGATGCCAACATCAATCTTACCGGATAATGGATCAGTAGCTGATTGTTTGAGAGCTTCACGATGCAACCTGAAATCAAGCCAATTACTTAGTGTTTACAGGAATTTGGTGCATTTAACTCACCTCCAAGCTTCTTCAACATCTGTCACGGTAACTTCGGGGCTTAAACGAACCTTAGCATGCGCCTCGGACAGACGAATCAAGCTCTCCAATTGTCGGGGATAGGCTGAGATTTGTCCACGGCCAGCGCCCACTCTACGCATGTCGACATACGCCTGGATCAACCGTTGTTGTGCCTCTTCAGAGATTGTTGGTGCGACGTGTTCGCGAGCATAAGCTATATAGTCCCGAAGAACACTCATGTCCTGTGAAGAAAACCAAATAAACAATGAAAACTATTTTTTTACATTAGCCATGTACACTTACAAACATGGTGTCCTCCTCCTCTTGCCTCGAGGCGTAGTACAACGAAACCAGATGCGATGCCAAACGACGATCAAACACTTCGTCTTGTGGATCCAAGACTAAGAAAATCAAATCGAACCTGGACAGCAGAGTATGCGGCAACTGAACGTTGTCAATGATGTTCTTGTTCTTGTTCCACTGGGATTCGGCGGGATTAGCTGCAGCAAGAATCGAGGTGCGAGCGTTTAACTGACAAATAATACCAGCTTTGGCGATGCTGAGAGTTTGTTGTTCCATAACTTCGTGCAGGACACTACGAGTCGAGTCGTTCATTTTGTCGAATTCATCGATGCAGCAAACGCCGTTATCTGCCAGGACCAAGGCGCCTCTGAAAGTAAAAGAGTTTGGTTTATTATTTTGTTTTTGAAAACAAAAAAGAAGCTTCATACGTTTGCAAAACCAATTGACGGGTTTCTGGGTCCTTAGTTACATAGGCTGTCAGACCAACAGCCGAGGAGCCGCGACCTGAAGTGTACTGAGATCTCGGCACCAAATTAAATACAAACTGCAACAGTTGAGACTTTGAAGTACCAGGATCACCGCAAAGGAGCAAGTGAATCTCAGATCTGAGTTAAACAGGAATTAGGTTATTTACAAAAGATTAAATCAAAGGTTTCCACTTACCTAAAGTTCTGCCTACCGGCATTTTCGTGCTTCTTCTTTGTACCACCGAACAGCTGCAAAAGAATACCCTTCTTGATGTCTGCGTTTTCATAGATTGAGGGAGCCAATGCCCTCGCGAGGCGATCATAGACATCAGGCTTCTGGGAAAGCGTCCTCAATAATTCGATGCGCTCTTGAGGGAATATGTGATCCTTCCTGAAGGGAAATTCAAATAAAACCTCAAAAATGAGCAACAAAAATCCATCTAGCGTCCTTACCCATCTTCTTCCTCATAGAGCCGCTTGTTATCCACCTTCCTGAAGTGAACCACATCTACATGGGTTTTGTACACGCTCTTAACATTTCTCGCCCTGTTGCTCTCTTGTATCGGCACGGCACGATAGATGCCCGTCACCGTAATACGGTCACCTGGCTGCACTTTGTCCACCAGATCGTTGTGCGCAAAGAGCAGAACATTGTGTGGCGTCTGACCAGCAGCCATATCATCGGGTGACTCTTGCAGCTTGATCAGTTGTTTGTCGGTAAACTGCGATCGGTTGTGCACCAGCTGGAAGCAGTGATTCGTGTTACAGTTTGTACACAGCGTCGGTTCGGCAATACGGCCACGGTCTATCTCCACAGTCGTGTAGAACGAACAAATGATGCACTTGAAGAACGCCTCACGCAACTCCGGTATCACGTTCGAAGTACGGATCACCATACCGCTGATACTGATCAACTGATCAATATCCTCTGGATTCAAAGCACGCATATTGCGAGTCTTCTCCGCGTTGAATGGTCGCGTTTGAATTTGATGATCAAACACAGCGGCTGGATGGTTTTCAAAGAAGATCTCATTCACGGCCATGTCAAAGGTGGGAATAACTTCTTGTGGATAGCAAATCAACTGGCGATACAAGTTCTCATCGAAGGTCTTCAAGTGTGCACAGTTAATGTTCAAAAAGGGCTCCTCGAGTGTCTGAACTTCCTCGAGCTTTTGCATGTACAACGGTTGGTTAACATCGATATTCTCAGAGATCTCATCTTGTTCTGCATCGGGATCAATGTAGCGCATGAGGAAATTCTTGAATTTCGCCTTGCACTGACTGACGACCACATTTGTGCCCCAGATGACTAGCTGCGGCCCAGTCGAGGATTCTGACGTTTCCGATTGACGCTCAGGAATAGGATCAAGCTGGTAAAAAGAATGAAGCAATTTTAAGTGATGGTTCATTGAGTCCTTACAGAAGTGACTATTTTAATTTCCGGCTTCACATGTTTTTATTTTACAACAAAAAAAAATTAAAAAAAAAACCAGCAATGTTAATCGGTGAAAGATTTCGGTAAACACTTCGAATTCATTTTCGGCAGAGAAAGAAACGGACCAAACACTTTCCAAGCTCTTATTGTGACATTAGTTGTTTTCTAAATATGATTAAACCAAAAGAGAATTGGTGGTACAACTTCAACTGTAAGATCAAATCAAGTTAAACAAGTTTAATTTTCGATTTTGACCTCTTACATGTTTGGGCAGGTGCAAAAAGGAACGGCAAAGGAGATTTTCTATAACACATTACCCCGGCTAAGATTAAACTCTTGCGTCGACTCCGACATTTGCCAAGATCACGAACATTGGTCCTTCGAGCCGAGTTCCTCACAAAGTTCTGTCAAAATACCACCTTTTTTGATTTCTTTCCGGAATTTTTTTACTGCAGTTTTGCATATATATGTAGTAGCAATATCCCTTTATCTGTAATGTAAAAGCTAAGTCTTGTTTCTTTCATGTTTGAATAAAAACAAGACTGACAAATTCGAAGTTGAGCAGTTTGGTCCTTCGAGCCGGATTGACATCAAGATTTTATCTTCCTTTAAGTTTTATTTGTGAAACTTTTGCCGACAATCTTCTGTCGAAAAGAATCCGGCGTCAAATGAAATAGTGTCTTATATGGATGTTTTTTAGATAGAGGCCCCTAGCTTGTGCCCTAGGTTCGCAGGTTCCCTTAAGATCTTCATTCTTGATTTGGAAAATTATTACCACTCCTTTTCTCTGCTCGTAGCTTCATCTAATGAAGAAAACCCCGCGATGTCAAGGTTTAACTTTGACGTCATGGGGTTTGATCCTTGCTAGTTCTGTCCTTGGCTGAGTTTTTTTTACCTCCACTTTACTTCAAAAAATTGAAAAGTTAGCTTAGCTTGGGTCTGAAACACGACTTTGACCATACGCCAGAAAGTGGGTTTGTAAGCCAAGGTAAGGCCTGCAGTAAATATTCTTTTCAGCTTAGCCGGGTTAATTCCACCTTGCCTTGGAACTCTCAAAAGACAATTGAAGATAATTGCATATTTTATAGCGGCATTCATTTGCATCACCACTCTGGATGCAAATAACCAGTTAAGTCGGGTGGTATTGGTTAGTCCTAGAGTGGCTATCGTTGCCCGTACCGCTGAACAGCACGTGCGTCGTGGCCCGATATCCCTAGAAGTAAGTCTCGGACTGTAAGAGAAGGACTGAAAACACCGGTGGGCCTAAGACAGGCGAGATTGGGCTCTTTTTAGTCTCCCTTGGGTAAGTGTGTCTTTTAAGACTACCAATCGGGGGCCATGGCTATTTGTGAGACCTCTTCTCAGTGACTTTGGTGATGGTTTTGGTGACATTCGTTACACCTCCTGAGTAAGGAATACAGCCAGATTTTTTATGCTCGTCTTGTTAAATATATTTTGTAGCCGCATGACACTTACTGCGATTTATTACTATGTTTTAGGATGCCATCAAAAAGGTGGCAAACTGAAAAATAAAGCGAAAAATCTCATTTCAAAATCGAATCGCTATATTCAGAAATTTCAAAAATGAACGCATCCCACCACGCGGAGCCTCATAAGAACTACATTCGAGGAATTGATGAGGTTTGTTTATTTTTTGTTTCGCCCAAAGAAATTGTTAAAAAAAAAATCACTAAAATTTTAATCAAAGGCCACTTGTCGCTTCATGTCCGAGCTCAGTGAAGACAACGACATCTGTGAATATGTAACGCTTACCAGTTCCTGTCATGAAGCACAGGACATGGTCAACTATTTGAACTTTGTGTTTTGCGTCCTTATCCACTACACAGACATTAACTTTACCGTGGCTGCACTGTTCCTGACGGGTGTTGCTTTTATCTATGTTGTAGCACTAGGTGTGTTATCGTATTACATGTAATCACAAGCAAAATACCTTTAAATACCAACAGGAAAAGTATTCACGAGTTCTTTGCTTTCAGAGTTCCGAACGTTGTAACTGTTGTCAAACATTGCCACCTGAGTGAACACAGTGGGGGTGTAACGATTCTCATCCTTTTCAATGGAATTCCCGATATAATGACGGCGTTTCTCCTCTACGAAGGCGACACCGAGCTTCTTTCTAACGAAATGATGGGCACTGGTCTATGTTTGAAGGCTTTTCACGCTGCTCTCCTGATGACCCTCAATCCGCTGACCTTGCATCGAAAATATGTTCTACGAGACTATTTGTTATATCTCTTGGGATTAATATGTTTGTTCATGATTTTCGCAGAGCGGGAAACAAGTCTATACGAGGGTCTTTTAGCGATGGTCTTCTATCCGGCACTTTGTTTAACTGTATACGTTCAGCACGTTTCTGCTAGGAAATGTGAGTTGAACCATCCGGGAGGAAGGAATTGTTTAACCTGTTTTGTTTCAGTTAGAGAACGGGTTGACAGCTCTAAGAACATGGAAATAACCAACGAAATGAGAACCTACCTTGAGCTGACCAGAGAAATCGTAATTACTGAGGTTCCTCTTACTTCCAGTGCTAATCCAATGAACATGGATATTTGGAATCAGTTCCTTATTGTTGTGAACCCCTTCCGGAGTGAACGATATGACAATGGCAGCCCAATTGAAAAACTTCTTATCAAAATGGGAGTAAGTGATTAGATCGCTATTTTCGTTGTCTTGAATTTAGTGGTATACACACTATTTCACATTTTTTTGGCTTGGTTGCAAGGTGCAAATGGCACAGTTTGTAGGTAAAGCATCGATTTCTCGACAGTGCGCTGGAAACAACACATTCCAATGCGCCCTAAGGAACAAGTGTTCTCTGTAGAAAACTGATAACAAGGATTTTCGTATTTCTGTAACTATGGTCCTAACTAAGGGCACTTCAGCTAGACAATTAAAAAAACTCGGCTTATTTTCTCTTTTCTCCACGATACTAATTCTTATGTAACACTTGTTTCTTCGCAGGTACTTTTCGCAATTCCCATTAAATTAGTCGTACCGATTGTAAATTTACTGATACCTGGTTATGGCTGGTCGCGACTCCTTCTGACGATCAATTTGCTCCTTTTGCCACTAATACTGCTTCCTCGTGTTGGGATTGCCAATGTGTTACCGTGCCTAGTAACTGGTCTTGTAATGGCGACTCTATTTTTTTGTACGACAAAAACTAATAAGCCGAGTTATCAGTTTGTAAGTGAAGACACACCGCTGGGAAGTTAACGCACCCCCTATTTATATCCTCTCACAGCCCTTAGCAATGCTTGGAGCGATTGGCGGAATTTATACAACAAACATGATCTCTACGGAGTTAAACGCGGTTTTAATTATAATTGGGAATATTTTTGGTATGAAGCGATCGGTAATTGGGACGTTATTCCTCGGTTGGGCAAACAGTATTTCTGGTAAGTTTATTGTACAAAGCAAAAAGATTACAAATCTAATGGCTGCTGCACTATTTTTTTAAGAAATTATTATCTGTTGGATGCTGGTTGGATGGAAATTCAAGACCTTATCCTTTGTCGCATTGTGTATGGCTCCGCTTTTTAGTATGGCGAAGCTTTTTTTTCTATTGTTCTCCAGTAAAACCGTTAATTCATTTGTTTTTCTTTAGATATGACCTTTTCGATGGGATTGACGACAGTACTTAAAAATATATCGGCCCGCAAAATGTTTGTTGTGGTAAGCAAAGTTAACAAATCGAGTTTACATATTTTCCTTTTTACCGAAGCCAATTTACAGACACGTGCCGGAGTCACAGGACAAAGTGGCATATGGTTTAGTATTCTTCATCATGTCCTCTTCAGTTTTGCTGTGATTTGTGCAAACTATCAATTTAGAAGGAGTATTGGCATCTACTCGATTATGGTTTACATGGTTTTTGTGTTGTATACAATCTTGTATCAATTCAATGTGATTCATGCGTATGGTTCGGATCATATTGATGAGAAAACATTCATTTCAGTGCCTTGGGCGTGAGTTATTGTAAATGGCAATTTTTTCTAAATGATAAGCTTTAAAAAAAGCCACACAAAAAATAGACGAAACTTTTGTTCCTTAAATTTTTAAATCAAAGATTTGTAAGAATAAATCTTAGTTTGCGTGGCCGCTGAATGGAATGTTAAAGTTTGTGAGTTAGATTTGGATCCATATAAATTTTAAGGCTTTCGCGGTTGTTTGATAACATTTTAATCGCATTTAAATCGCTTAAAAGAAACGAATGTGAAAATAGCGTGTCTTTACACTGTTTTTGTGAAAGGTTATTTTCCTTCTGGAAAGAAAAGTTGAGAGTCTCTCTCTAAAGAAAAGCTGAGGCGCGAAAATTGATTAAGCCTTTTAGACCGAAGGTTGAACTCTACCATTGGTGGGCAGTGGGACGAATGCAGCGTGGTCGTGGTCACAAGCCTTTAAGGCCAGGGCACACGGAGGCGTCAGAAAAACGCACCAGAATCACCAGCAACTGCCAAAGTTCCCCTGATATCAGCCTAGCCAGCGCGCATCTCCTAACCAGCCTTACTTGGAATACTGATGTCACCTTGGGTTCTGACCACCTGCTAATCACCATCACATTTGAAACCGCAGATAACTTCCAAGTCCCCGAAAAAAGGACTTTCATCAACTTCAACAAAGCGGACTGGGTTAAGTTCACCAACTACACCAACAACTATTTTAGAAACATACCGCAACCAACAAATGCTATTACCGGCGAGAAAACATTCCGCAAAATCATCATTCAAGCAGCAGCACGTTTCATCCCTGCAGGAAGAATTCCCAAGGTACGTCCGAACTTCCCTGCCACAGCCGCTAGATTAGCCGGCGAACGCGACTCCATCAGACGCAGCAACCCTGCCGATGCCAGAATCCAACAGCTCAACACAGAGATCCATCGTCTAGTTGATGAACACCGTAGGAAGAAATGGCACGCACATCTGGACAGCTGTAACCTTGGCTCAGGTGTCAAGAAACTGTGGTCCACCGTCAAAAGCCTAGGCAACCCCACCAAACAAAACGACAACATAGCAATTTCTTTCAACGGAATCGCCCTGAGCGGCCCAAAGAAATGTGCCAAACTTTTCGCCCAACAGTTTATTGAACACCCACAAAACATCAGCCGCCGCAAAAGAATTACAGTAAGGAAACTGCACCACCTCTCAACAAACGATGTTTCCCACAGCTTTACATCGGAACAAGTTGCGGCTGCCATAGCAAATGCTAAACCCTCCAAAGTGCTTGGTCCTGACGGGATCTCAATGCTGATGCTCAAAAAGCTCGGCAAAACAGGTCTGGATTTCCTCACATCTGTCCTCACCCCCTCGTTTAACTCGCTGCAGATCCCCGGAATCTGGAAGGTCGCTCGGATTATCCCACTAAACAAGCCGGGAAAACCGTCTGATCAAGGCAAATCCTACCGGCCCATCTCATTACTCTCCCCGGTTGCCAAGGTTCTCGAAGCATTACTCCTACCCGACCTCACCGACCATCTGACGCTTGCGCCACACCAACATGGCTTCCGTAAAATGCATAGCACCACCACAGCTCTTAATAATCACATCGCAAATTGCTAACGGACTCAACCAAAGACAACTTTGCCACAGGACTGTCGCTATTGCCTTGGATCTCTCCAAAGCGTTTGACACCGTTGATCACGCCACGCTCCGTCACGACATCCTGGAGTGCTCTGCAGCGAACGTCAGGAACCGCCTCAGAACCCGAAACAATATTCTCAAATCCATAGCTGGTAGCTCCTGGGGGATGGAGAAAAAGACCCTACTCGCAACCTACAAGGCCATTGGACGCTCCGTGCTAAACTATGCCGCTCCAATCTGCACAACGGCACAACTTAGCGACACAAACTGGCGGCATCTTCAGTCCTGCCAAAATGCAGCAATGAGGACTATCACTGGATGTCACCTGATGTCCCATCAAGATCACCTCCACACCGAGACGAAGCTGCTGCCAGTAAGAGACCACAACACCATGCTCTCTAAACAGTTTCTCCTAGCGTGCCACCTCCAAGACCACCCCAACCACGAAACCACAATGGCACCACTACCACCTCGTGCCATACGTCAGGGACTACTAACATACAAAAAAGATGTCAGCAAAAAGATGTCCATCGATGAAAATAAATTTTTCATCTAAATTGACAGGAACCGCATGAAAAATTATTGTTCATGTGTTGAGTATGCTTGCTGCAAAAAATCGCGCTGATTTTTGTAGCTCGTTCTTCTGTCGCCGTGTGCCCCTGGCCTTAATCAGCCGAAACCAGGGTTTGCAATACACAATATTCCGATGGGAACCAGAGGACTTCTTTGGTTTTGTGATAAAGGGGAATCGGGATCTAAAGTGCAGATCTGGAGTCGGGAATTTCGACAAACAAAAGAAGCAGCTAGAGAAACTAAGACAGGAAGCATAAAGAGTTGTACAGATTAGTAGAGTGTTTGCAATTGAGCATTTGTTTGTGCTATGATACTTTCCCCTTTTTTTACTTTCGGCCGTTTGTATAATCCCGGAAAAATCGAGGGGACACTTGCCCCGTTTTTTACCCTACACAGGGTATATTAAGTTTTATGTATGGTTTGTAACGCAGTTAAATAATTACCAAGATCTTTAAGAGATATGGTTGAAACCGACGGGCGACAGGAGAATCGATTAAGCCATGTCCCTCTATGTCCCTAAACAATTTTTAGGCCTATAATTTTAAGCTATAAAGCTGAAAGTTGATGAGTGAGCTGGAAGTCCAGTGCTTTAGAAAAGGTTTAAAAATTATTTAAATAAGCCCACTACACGCCTGTATGTGCGGCCATCTCTAATTTTTAAAAATATTTTTTTCAAAATTTTGCTGTTGCAAAATGGTGATAAGGCAGTAATTTTTGGTATGTGAATTGCTTTGTAATTGTCTTTTAGGTAGCAGAAAAAGTTTGGCCTTTACATTGACCATGCTCACTTTTTAAGCAATCTTAGCTTAAAATAACTAGTTTTCAATAAATATCTATAAAATTTGACAAAAAAATAGTATATGCCTTCGCCCACCTTTGAGGGCGTGGCTTTAGGAAAACTTTTACGTAGGGTAGGGTATTATGCCCTGTAGTCTTTACACACACACTGTTGCACTTCCCAATTGTTCTTTTTTCTTTTCCTTTTAATATTCTGGTTAACGCCAGCGTGGGCCACCTTACGGTGCCTTTTTTTAACTTCAGTACACAATATTTGCGATCGAGGTTGTGCTTTGTTTGGCAGTTACTGTTAGGAAACTTTCTTTAAAATTGTTAAGCACAAACCCTCCACTCTCATATTAATCAGCATCATCATTATTTTCGAATGCCGCTTGTCCTTTAAAAGGGTCGCGGAGCGAGGGTGGCTAAATGGTCTTTCCATCGTTCTCGACCCTCATATTAATCGTTTCAATTAATTCATTAAAATTCCTTCATAACTTTTTGCTTTAATAAACCTGCTGCTCGGGAAAGCGGAGCACTTATAACCATAATTTACTGAATAACTAGATATTCAACTTCGGACATATTAAAGCTTTGCCCACAAGCTGAAAATTATGAATTTACGCATACTTTGACATCTGTTTACAAATGCAGGTAAATTCATAAACTCGTCATTTCCGCCTCAGATCGCGTAAGGTAAATTGCTTTATAAAAGCTTTAAAGACTTTATAAAAAACGTTAACAATGGGTGTTAGAGGGTTAGAGGGACCCAAGTTGAATATCTAGTTATTCTGTATTTATGCTTACAACGTAAAGAGTTGTTTGCATTCGTACTGTAAAATTATTTCAGCCTTCACTGTCGGTTTCTCCGTCAGTATTTCCGCTTAAAAAAATACCTGCCGCCTAAAACATAAACAAGTATGATCAAATAAAATTAGCTCTCGATAAATAATTCAATAAGGATAACGAATATAAAAGCCATAAACTGCAAATTCGAAAACCAAACCCCACACCCAGCTGAGGATAGTCCGGAGCCTAGGACTCAGCCGCCTACGTGTTGCATCTTGTTGTTTCCCCTTCCCTTGTTATTTCGCATTCTCTTCCATTCTATCGATAATAATCTTCACCTGCGACAATCGCGTTCGAAAATCAAAATAATTTGGCAACACAATATCAGTTTTGTGCACCAAGAGCTTCTTTTTCAGTGCTCAGTTACGCCCAGCTTAAACAAGGATCTGTTAGTTTTCTTTGTTTAAGCTCAATTTAAGCAAAGATCTGTTAATTTCTTTGTTTAAGTTTAATAATTCTCGAAATATTAACTCTCCCCGCTTTCGCTTCACATAGAAAAAAAAAGCAGGAAAAGAAGTTCGAGTCATTTTCAGATGTCACTTTTCTCAGAAACACGCAAAGTCGCTTCCATTTCACATGGAAAAAGCATTCAAAGAAGTTCATATTGTTCTCCAGAGTTGATCCAGGATTAACTCAATTTGGCGATATTAACTAAAAAATTCATTTCTGGGGTTAATCAAATTTTAACTCGCAAACTCGGATGGCAAGATGATCCGAGTTGAAAAACTGGCCCTAAGTGGTTTAAAAGCTATGGCCTCAGACACTTTAAAAAACGGCAACTATTTTCAACTCTTTATTTTCAAAAAAAAAAAAAATTGGAAAAATGAAATATTTAAAAGACCTAAGTTTCGTTTAATTAGTTTTTGTCTGCCTAGTAAGCACACACACACGGCACCCCACATAAACTGTTTATCCAAATTAACTGTTTGCGTACATAAAAAATGACCAAGTATGCGTTCTCTTTCTATTTCCGCAGCTTAAGAGATTACAATTATATTGTGTTTCTACGACTTGCCGTTCAAAAATTACAACGTGATTGGGCGGACAACTTAGTGAAACCATAAGTAGTCCTTTTTATACTTTTGGACGGACGGGTAAAAATAATCGTCTACAAAAGAAGTCAACTCACATTCCTCATCATTAAGGCTTTCAAGGAAGAATATTTCCCAGGTGCTAAAATCCTCGGTCATAATTAACATTTTTAAAAAAGGTGATCCCTAACAATACTAATGACGAATTGCTCTTCTTTCGTTGTTTTGAAAAATCTTCGGAAAAATTGTCTATTCATAGAGAGGTTTGAGCTTCGTAATTAAGCACAATTTGGATTCACCAACGACAAATCCACAGAACATGGTTCGATTTTCTTTTTGGAAAAAAATTTAGAGGGATTGGGTAGAAGTAAAAATCATCTGGCCTTTTTCTGATCCTTAGGTCTTTGATCTAGTCTCTCGCATTATCCTGTTAAAGGAAAAGGAAAAAGACTGGCTTGGTTTCAGAGGAATTTTTTTTTTTAGTTTCTATGAGCTCACGTTTGGAGTGCGGCTTAACTTGTCAGTATAGTGCAGCGGTTCCCAATCATTTTGCACTTTTAAAAGGAGATCTCGACGGCGGAGCATCAAAATGTTTTTTTATAAGATACAAAAATACGAAATGTTTCTTATAAAAAAAGCAATATGACAAAAAAAATATAACAACGCATTGTAAAGGCAACTTATTTCAGAAAGTATGCAACTTTGGCCCTGGCTCACCTCGAGCTGTTGCACCACTCTATTTTATTGGCGATGCAACTGTTTTAATCCGCACAATCCGGTTTGCTGGTGCTGAATTTTAAATTGAGACATCTGCTACCGAAAGTGTATGCTTCTTTTCCCGCATCGCATAGTCACGGGCGAAATCTATGCATGTTTTAATTTTGTGCGAAAGCAGATCACAGGGCCTAATGATCCAAAATATCAAAGATTAGTCAACAGATGGTGTGGCTGTTTAGTGAAATCAGATTTTAATATTTGTTTCAACTGTCTAGTAACACTTTTTGTAAATTTTATTTGCGGTAGACGCAGAAAATTTTTTCAAAACTGCAATTGGCGGGAGACGATTAAAGAAAAATCCCGTAGTGTCTCCACTGGACAAACATAAGATTAATTTAATAAGAGTTGTCGTTTTGTAGTCGTTTTGGCTCTCCAACGACAGTGACAATGACATTTCCTAGGAGCAAAAAAGTTATTTCGTTGTAAAACTTCCAATAAAATAATGTTTACGACAGATCTGTCAAACGTGGTCAGTTTCTGTTTTCTTTCTCTAGTCTTAAACTGGTTCTAAACATGTACGAAAAAAGTTAAAAGGGGCTAACCCTAGCCAGAGGAAAAGAGGAGATTTTGGAGAAGAATTATTTTTAATTACTCGCCGAGGGTTAAAATTTGTTTGGAAAATCTTTAGATTTGTTGGAGATTAATTATGATTTGTGTAAATTATGGATTTGTGCCCGGTGGAAACAAAGTATTTTAAGAAATGCTATCAATAAAATCCTTAACGTAGCTTCTCGATGTTACCTCAACCCTTTATTGTAAGGCAGCCATCAATTTAAAATTTTGACTTCCTTCTTTTTTGTTTTTTAAATTTTTTTTTACTTATCTGTTCGCGGAGCACCTGGTCAACGTTCGGTTTGTCCTGGTCAAATTCTGCCACTTTGTTATCTTTTTATTTACAAAGTATTGAAAGCATTACGTAACTATCTCAGAATTTGTAACGCAGCAGTGGTTCCCGGAGCTTAGAATTTACCCCCAGGTAAATTTTAACCACAGTCCTCATTGGATTGCAGCATTGAAAATTTTATTTTCTCGTTTTAGACGAGATTGGTTACGATATCGCCTTTGCGCAAAGCTTTTCAAAGGGTATCAATCAAATTTGTATGCCTATGCCGAGGTAAAGATGCCTTAGCGTAGTGTAAGCATCTGAATTGCATTGTTTGAGATGACTAGGGCATAACTCAGAGCATCGACGGATTCAACGCTTTGAAGGATGACCCGTCCCAGGTTGCGCACGAATTTCTATTAAAATCAACCAATTTGGAGTTAGCCAAGGAAAGAGGAAGTGATATAAAAAAAAAAAAAAAAAACAATACAACAAGGCTTAACATAATATTCGGAAGCTCAGTAACAATGTTCTACGAGTCAACTCTTTGATCATTTAATTTTTTCTTAAAAGTCAAAAACAACCTATTTTCGATCGTTTTTTATGAGCAATGTTTATTCTTAAGGCAGACAAGGATATATGCGCGATATGCTTGGAGGAGAAGAAACTGCCGATTGGCCTTATTTGTGGTCATTCATTTTGCAAGGAGTGCATGCTAACCTACATGACTTACACAGAGATTCGAAGTAAGTGTGCTCTCTGCCGCAAGCGTCTAATAAAGAAGAAAGTAAGAATAATACCAAGAGTCTGCTTTTCCATGCAACCCTAATGACAATTTCAAATTTTCAGAACCACTTCATGTGGTATTGCTTGAAACTCCTTGGACTCGTAGTGCTGAGTATTGGATCTTTCTTCCTGATTCATTTCAGGTGAAGCGCGAAGCTTGTTGTTTTATATTTATACCAGTTTGTGTTTATGAAATAAAGAACTCACCCCATCACCGCCGACGGTTACTTGTCTCATGCGTTTATCCGTGCGAATGTCGGTACGAGCTCGCAGTGGAGTACCTCGGATGCCGGAACGAGGTGTCCTGATCGATCCTATTGAACTGGGCACAGAAGAGAACACATGAAACTTATCCAAACCTATCGATGTGGGTAACTTACCTAGGAGTGCCATAGTTGAGAGGGGAACTTAAATCGATTTCACTCATATTGACGGCGACACCACGCGCTGGGCTGGTAGGAGGCACGAAAACTCCACCAGGTGAAGTTGGCGGCAAGCTAACGTTGTCCGAAGCAGCCGCTCGTGCTCCCATACGCATTGGAGTATCGGTATCTTGAGCATCTGGTCCTGGAAATTAAACAATTTAGTCAAATTGGATTTTTCACTTTGAGTTGCTTGTGGCAGAGTAAATGAACTCACTGCGCGTTGGAGTTCTTTGGCCACGAGCGGCATTTCTGCCCGGTGTTCTCGCAGGACTTGACATAATTCACTTAGATGCAAGTTATTAAAACGCAAATTAGAACAAATTATTTGGAAATAGTGCAGAAATAGTCGATTAACACTTAATAAACTGGAGCAATTTGCAAACAAACCACACTGCGATCAAATCAACAAAAGTGGCGCCAAAACAGTGGATCTTTCAAACACTTTCAAACGCCACTAGCGCCCTTTTGACATGCGAGGGCAATGGGAAACAGTGTCTTGTTGGGTTTGCATCGAGGGGTAGTTATCCTATTTTTAATAATTTTTGGAGATAACATTATTATATACATTTTTATTTTGTCAATTTAATCGAAAATCGAAGTTACACCACAAATACTTTAAAAACCTTCTAGGTGTGAAGTCTTTGCAGTTAAGCTCAATGTCCAAACCCAGTTTATATTTTTAGCCACCCCCGCAACATTCAACGTGTTCTGTACGTTTTCTGATGCAACTCCGCAAACACACCTTTTATTGACAGCTGTGTGTCATCAACTCAGCAAAAATTAGCCTTCAGCCCAATGAATCCGTTGCATCCGTGAAGTCGAAGTACACAACTGACAACTGAGTTAAATATACACGTTCTTCTGGTAAGCGGCCGATAGAAGAACTTCGTGACCTACGTCGCTTCTCATAAGAACGTGTGTATTTCACTGAGTTGTCAATTACTTCGACGTTATTAATGCAACGGGTTCACCGGGGCTGAAGGCTTTTCTTGTGTGGTGTAAGGGGAATGCGCAGAAAAGCTGATGTTGCCGTTGATGTGGATGTGGTTGTTCCTGTCAAAAAAGTTAAATGCAAAAAAGTGTGCACACTGCAATCTACAGATGGATGTTAATTTTGATACTGCAGGTTGATGTTGATCAAGTTGGTTTACTATCAAAAACTTTCTGGACCGAAATCCCAATCAACAGATTTGACGAAAAACAAAACGTCAAATCAACAGATTTGCATATTTTTGAGTAATTTCGTTGCGTAGATTTAAAAAGTTGAGGACGATTTCTGAAATTATTTCTGAAACTGAGTTTCCCGAGAGATAAAAAAAAAACGTTTAAAGCCGCGTTGTCACAAGAAATAGAAACAGATCTTCATACATTAAGCCGCAGTGTCACAAGGAACAGAAACAGGAACAAAAACAGAATTTCATACATTAGCAACGCAAAAAGCATTCAGTGAATTTAGGTTTCAGTTGCTAATGTATGAGATTCTGTTTCTGTTCCTGTTTTACGTTGCTTGTGACAACGCGGCTCTAGTAACGCAAAATGCATTCAGTGAATATAGGTTTCAGTTGCTAATGTATTGGATTCTGTTTCTGTTTCTGTTTTACGTTGCTTATGACAACGCGACTTAAAACGTATTGTCACAAGCAACATAAAACAGCAACAGGAACAGAATCCCATATATTAGTAACTGAAACCTAAATTCGCTGAATACTTTTTGTGTTGTAAAATGTATTAAATTCTGTTTCTGTTCCTTATGACAACGCGGCTTAACATGGAGATGCGCAGATGACGTGATGTCATTAAGAAATGTTAAAAGCGAAAGCATACGTGATGTTAATCTACTCTATTATGGTGGAAACACTTTGGAATTAAAGTTTAGTCTTCCCAAGCTAATCTCTATAATATGTCCGTGGATACACCCTTTTAAATTAAACGCGGATTAGTGCTAGGGTGGAAATATAATTTAAGGCTGATCGTGAAAAAAAATTCCTTTGCGCATTTTGAACCTTCTTAAAAATTTATATTTTTTAGAACAAGAATGACAAGAGATAATCAAATGTCAATGTATGTTCTATTTCCCCGGTTAATACTTGGTAGGTTAAATTTTTAAGGACATTTTTAGTGGAGAATAATGTTATGCAATTTGTCGAATCTATTTTGTGACACACTGTGGGCAGCATATTTTCTACAATTCTTCACACAAACAGATCGATTATAGTAAACAAACTTTGACGTTGCAAACTGTCAAAAACAGCTGTTTAATTTTTTTGACATGTGTGTTGTCTTTCCAACAAGGTGCAGGAACACCTTATCCTAAAACTTTTATACAAGAAATAAAGTGTTTAAATATTGTCTTTCTTCCGCTTTGATCTTAATAATGAATGCGGTAACGAAGCTGTGTCGATGGCAAGTATTTTTACCGCAAGTGAGATGCAGGCTGAAGAGCACTGTAAGCAGAGATAACAGAGGTCCTACAACGACCTGCTCATCTCGCCGCAGCGTGTCACTATGTCGTTTGCCTGTATACCCCTCAACAGTAAGGACCTTTTCGAGTGAGGTTTCAGCTGAGAAGCCTCATTGTAACATCGGAACAATTGGACACGTCGATCACGGCAAGACAACACTTACAGCTGCGATAACCAAAGTCCTCTCAAAAAAGGGTCTTGCGGAATATGTACCCTACGACCAGATTGACAAAGCGCCCGAAGAAAAAGCGCGAGGTGTGTAAGGATATTTTGGTGTATCAGCCTCTTCGTGCTAAATAACATTCGCTTCTTTCTCTAGGCATCACGATAAACGCCTGCCACATTGGTTATGCAACTCCCTCTCGAACCTACGCCCACACCGACTGTCCAGGTCATGCGGATTACATTAAGGTAAGAGTCATACACAGCGATTGCCTATCAAAGCTAACCATCGGGCCATCTCTAGAACATGATATCGGGTGCAACGCAAATGGACGGAGCAATTCTGGTCGTTGCCGCCACTGATGGTCAAATGCCCCAGACGAGAGAACATTTGTTGCTGGCCAAACAAGTCGGCATCCAGAAAATAATCATCTACGTGAACAAGGCCGATTTGGTGGACAAAGATGTGCTGGAGCTGGTGGAAATCGAGATGCGAGAAATGCTAACCGACTTTGGCTTCGATGGCATCAACAGTCCCGTAATTTATGGTTCTGCACTATTGGCTTTGCGGGATGACGAATCGGAGTTTGGAGTGAAATCAATTGAGACACTTTTGTCGCATGTAGACTCTTTTGTCCCAACGCCCACAAGAGACTTTAGCTCACCTTTTATTCTGCCCATCGACAATGCCTTCACTGTGCCTGGAAGAGGGACTGTTGTAGTGGGTACCATCAAGAGGGGAACAATAGCCAGGAATGACGACGCTGACCTGCTGGGATTCAATCAAAATATCAAAACCACAGTTGGTGATATTCAGGTCTTCAAGAAAAGCGTTCCCAAGGTAGGTTTACTCAAGTTCCATCATTCAGAGTAGTGATTCCGAGTGTTTGTCTTCAATAGGGAATCGCTGGAGAAAATGTTGGTGCTCTGTTGAGAGGTGTCAAAATTACTAGGGTGGAGCGTGGAATGCTTCTTTGTGCCTCCGGGACGGAAGACATTTCTAACCATTTCGAAGGCTCAATGTACTTACTGTCCCGAGCAGAAGGTGGCCGGTCTCGGCCGCTTATGTCGAGGTACATCCAACAGCTATTCAGCACAACGTGGAATATTCCAGCGCGAATAGATTTGGGTTAGTTCAAAAGAAAGTTTTTCTAAATGTCTTATAATTAGAGATTCTCCCTCTTGTGTTTCAGTTCCAGCGAGTGGAATGATAATGCCAGGCGAGCACGGAAAAGTGCTCATCACATTATTTCGCAAAATGGTCATGACTCCTGGACAGGCGTTCACAATCCGCGAAAATGGCATGACTGTAGCAACGGGTATTATCACGGAACGAAAGCAATCCATAAACCTGCCTAAAAACAAGCTGTCAAATGTAATCTTGGAAGATACTGCCGCATAGGCACTTATATGTGATAATATATTCAAGTAGCTAATGATAAGAACTGTTTCCATGGAAAAGATTTTACATCGATTGAAAACTCTGCTCTGATGTTTTTTTTGACTCCCGGGCAAAGTGATAATCTTTGAGATTAAGAAATAAGTAATTTTTATAATTGCCGTTGCATTCTAAGTAAACAAAATAGAAAAACAAAACGTAAAACATATTGCTGGGATAACAGTCCACAAAGTCGACAGTAGACCAACTTGATCACCAACAACCAGCAGCATCAACATTAACATTCTGTTGCAGTGTACACACCGCATTTAACTTTTTAGACAGGTCAAACCAAATCCACATCAGCAGCAACATTAATCATTCTGCGCACTCCTTTACACAACACAACAAACACAGCTGAGTTGATGATATCGTTATGATGATAAGGTTCGTTTCATTTATTTTGTTAGAAGACGATGAGAACAGCTAATTCTATCTAGAATTCGTTACGGTTTGATTTGAGAGCTCATGCGCGAAAGAGATTTATTACGCGATTTTTCCTTAATCTCTTCTTGAAATGATCAGTGGGTTAAAGGATGATTTATCCTTATTGCCGATTAGTATACGGTGGAAACACCCTAATCAATCGCCATAACGCTGATAAGTGTAAAATAGTTGCAAAACCAAAAATGTTTTGTTTTTCGGCAATACGCTTCAATCAAATGTGTCGAAAATTTACGTCAATCGCTTAAACGTCTAATGACCGCTTAAACTAGTTTCTTCTGTTTCAACTTTCAATTTGCTCACAAAAAAACAAAAAAGGTTTCGCGTCATGAGAAAAAAACAACGAAGATTAAATTGCAAATGAAAATAATGTCGTAACGTCACTCTATAGCACTCCACATACGCAATCAAATCTACTCTGTTTTTAAGTGCAGAACAGATGAACGATGATTTCTATACACCACACCAGTTTTTCTATGCGGTATTAAAGAGAACACGCCATTTTTAACATAATTGCAAGAGTATTGTTATGCTCAAAAAGCCTTTAGCCTAATGAATCCGTCGATGTAGGTATTTATTTCTTGTGCTCTTAGGTTTGGAAAGACTTTAAATACCACCTAAGGCCAAAGTGCCACATAACCTTAAATACGACATAACCTTAATTCCCATGGGAAGCGGGTCATAGAAAAAGAGAGTGACGTACATCGCTTCCAATTACGATTTACAAATCGACCGGACCGATTACGATTTACAAATCGAATCGAAAATGTCACCGCATCTCGATTTTGGTTATACGATGTGCGTTTGGTTCTGTTCGATTTCTTAGATCTGCTGCGCCTGTCAAAAAAGTTAAATGCACTGAGCTGTGTGCACTGCAATATAATTGCGGATGTTGACGCTATTGGTTGTTGCTGATCTACTTTCACCTTTGTTGACTAAAACCCCATTGCAATATTCGACGTCATATAGCCACTCTAACCACAAAAGCAAACCATTTTAGGAGTGTACCTAAGACAAAAAGTAGTACTACTTAAATAGCTTTTGTTTTAGTGGAATTCTACTTATTACCTAGTCTAGATTATTAAACTGATTTTGTATTTTCTTCATTGCTGTGAAAACGTTTAAAAAGAAAAGATGCAATTATTTAGAAGCAATTAAATAAAATAAAAAAAAAAGAGTGGCGCAACAGCTCAAGGTGAACCAGCGCCAACTTCTCAACAATGTATGCTATGTGTGTTAATTTCTGCACATATAAGGGGACCTACACTTTTTTGCCGAATCCGTACGGTACCTTGAGAAGTTTTTCAAGACATATGATACTCTCGCGGAGGTGAGGACCGTGAAAAAGAACAAGTCTTTTTTTTTACGTGACAATGGCAGTATTTGAACCTAGGTGCCTGTTTTCATTTGGTTGATCCTAACCTGATGTGTCAGAATTACTATGGTGAGGGGAAGCGCCAGTGTGGTGGCCACCGTTCAACCTCCGTTTTATTTTGCGAAATAAAATTTGGGTTAGGTTAGGATCAACCGAATGAAAACAGGCACTAGGGGGCCGATTACGATGTACGAAGCAAATCGTAAATGTCATCGCATCTCGATTTTGGTATTACGATGAGCGAACGCGCCCAATCATTCGCGCGAAGTCGAATGTGTTTGTGATATTTGCGCTTTCCCGTCTGGATGTGCCTAATTATGCAATGCGAAGGCGAATTCGAAGTGTCATGGCTCAAGTCATTTGCGACAGGTATTTTGGTGGCGGATTGAAAGCGAACACGATCGCAAGTTATAGGCCCCATACACTACACATACCTGCATGCGCATACAGTGCTTGCGCATACAGTGCTTGCGCATGCAAACTGACAGTGTATGGTGTGAACTGTGTGTTTGTGCAAGCGGTATGAGCAATATCAAAAATTTTTGATATTTTCTTGTATGTGCATGCAAGCATGAGTGGTGTGTGTGCTACATTTACTCAGTCGAGGGATGACTCTGACAGAAGCGGACGTCTGAAGACAAGATAAAATTGAAATTTCGTTTCTTGTTGAATCTTTTTTTTGCTTTTGCGTCGAATTTTGTTGTTCAAAAATGTCGCTGATGAATAAAAAATTTTGTACCGAATTTTTGGAACTCTTCCAAACCCTCCCGGTTTTGGGGCCGGTCAAAAGTGACGATTATTGCAACCGGGTGTTAAAAGCTAGTGCATACGAGAAAATGATAGAGCAAAAAAAAAAATAGAACAAATGCTAAAGCAATCAAAATTGCCGCAGCAGCTGTGTCGGAGCTTGACATTTTTAAAAGTGTTCTGTTCAGCGGTGAACACACGACTGAATATTGTACAGTTTGCATGCGTAGTGTGTGGGGAAAGAGTGTTTGCGCATTTTTGTGTTTGTGCATGCAGGCATGTGTAGTGTATGGGCCCTATAAGTTAAAAATGTTTAATGAAATTTTACATATAGTTTTTATAGTTCCTTTTAAGAAATCAAAAAAAAAGCAAAGGCCGGCACAAATATAATGTTTTGGTAGATCCCAAAAAGAAATTGCAAAGAAAGGGCTGAGCGGGTTGGAGTAATAACTTTTTTTCACATTCGTTATCACATTTTATAACAAGTGTATACAAAATAAAACGGTGTATACAAAAAAAAATATACAAAATAAAAAATAAAACTTACAAAAATAAAAATTTGTAAGAATACAAAAATATATTCTTAAAAAATAAATTACAAGGAGTTCAAAAAATCGAAACTCGAAATGATTTGTTTGATTTTTGTTTGTACTTGGAAGGCTTAGTCACTTTGACAACTGGAAACTGGAAAGCAACGAGATGCGATTGTCTTCGTTTTACATAATAACCCATTTCGAAGCGGATGGCACCTGAAAAGGCGGATTGGGGGCGATGCGCCTCGCACATCGAGATCCGCCCCCAGATCTCTGGCGTAGTAAGCACACACACTAACCACTACGCAACGGTACCCCACATTTAGAAGTAATTAAGTTGATTGATTATAATTTGTGGTTTTAGTCATTTTTTCACATTTACTAGCTCGACGCAACCACGTTGGGAGCCACTATATTAAGGGTTAGTTTCATTGGAACATTCGATCGTATATTTTTCTGTTTCTTCAGTCACTCTCTCACGAATACATTCACCAATGTTATTATTAAATGCAAAAACATCTTACCCCAAGGAAGCAAACGCCATCAAGTCGGAGTTCCCTGGTGGCGATCTTGCAATAGGATAAAACATTTCAAAACCAGAAAATAGGTTTTAATCGTGGCGATTAACTAGATTTATTTAACTTCATTCAATATTTTTGTATGCTCAACGATAAATCAACATTAGTCGATTTGTATAAATATATTTTTCTATGTTTTTTTTTTTGCTAAATATAATCTTTAGAGTATAATAATATTATAATGTATATATCTTTATCTTTAAGACTTAATTTTTTTTTCCAAATTCTGAGAAAGAGTTTTTTATCACTAACAATATTTTGAATACTTTTTGCTATAGTATATAACACATTTGATTTATATGTTTTTTTAAATAAAAAACAAACTAAATTTTCGTTGTAAAAAAGAAAGTTTGTATACAAATCTATTAGTTTGACATACAATTGTTTTTGATGGCGCGACAGAAAATGGAAGTAAATAAATATTTTTTATTCACATAAATTACCGTTTTATACATTCGTTATTTAAATAATTCTTTTAATTGTAAATGAATTGTAGTATTGCCATAACGGTTAGGTACACTCAACTTTATCTCTTAACATTTTTCATTATTCTTGTATATCGTTGATGCTTAATATTTAACAAAAACTAAGTTATAATCGTAATGTAGGAATGTCAAAAAATCACCTGTTTATTTAAAAAAGTTTTGCAACACTTGTTAATAATTTCTATAACGTTGATAATTTAATAAGTGATTGAAAACAAGTGAAATAATCTAAAGAAAACTTCGCGAAAATGTTTGAAGAAAATATTTGCATAGTTTGTTACTCACTCTCTATAGTTTGTTTAAAAAAAAAAATAAATAAATAAATTAAGACAAAGAATATTGCTTGTTTCAAACAAAATAAGAATGCATTTCGTATCACATACTGTTCACCTCTTTCTTGTCTATATTTTTAGAAAATTTATTTTCAATTTAATATATTTTTTATAGGTATTATTTAGTCTTTTTTTAAATTATTGTTATAAGGAAGAAGTTTAACTTTCATAAGGCAATTCATTAGCAATCTCATTGAGTTATTATTTTCCGTTCTATACACCAAACTTGTGTCCCGTTTTAAGTTTCTTTGTTTTTTAAAATTAAATAAATACATTTACAACAACATGTTAATTTTTCTATTTTCACTTTCTCACTCAAAAAAATCTTTTTCTTGCATTTGTTTGTTTATGTTTAACTATGTTTATAATTTAATTAAGATAAAAAAAAACTTTAACATCAAAATGTATATTTATTTCTACATTAAAAAATAAATTTTATTCTAGAAGAAAACAGATAATTTGTCTGTTTTCAAATGGTGGTATAATTGCAATTTGTTTTAAGTACATTTTACAAATAAGAAAAAGAAAATATTTATAACAAAATAAAATGTTTTTTTTTTAACAAAAAAAAATTAAAGTACATTTATAGGAATTTCTACGATGTCAAGGAGAGGTACATTTGATTTGCACTATAATCGTAAAACTACGGCAAAACAGGAAGTATACGTGTGTGTTAAGGTTTTGTGGTCGTGTAACCATCAAAAATGTACAAAAAAATGTTTATAGTGAAAATGGCAACAAGCTTACATTTTTATCTGTAGTATCTTATGTGTAATACGATGTATTGGCGTGGGTGGCATCTTTCCGATGCTTTATATTTTTGTGAGCAGATCATCGAGGTGCAGCTGCTTGGGAATCTCAATGTCCTCCAGCTTGACTTCGCTGTAGTTGTACACCACCTTGAAAGGATGGATAAAATCTTGCTCCATTGCAAATTGATCATTTCGCTCCTGAAAGTGAAAAGGATAAGCCAGTCAAATACGAGGAAATACAATCAGCAATTATTATTATTCGTCGAAGAGACAAGTTTGAAGTTATACACACTCAGTTAAATAAATAAATAGAGTGGCGCAACAGCTCGAGGTGAACCTGGACCAACCTCAACCAACCTAAAAATTAACCACATCTTTAAAATGCAGTTTGAGTAAAATTTTATTTGTTTATTAAAATTGTTGCTTAATATTTTTTACACAGTGGAGTACACTTTTTTCGTAGTTTGAAGTCTGCTGTTCTGAATTTTGCATTTCTGTACTTTAAATTGTTAAAAAAAAGGATGGCAAACAAATTTCTCGCTAAAAATTTAGTTGAAACTCTACTTCAACTTTTTATTAGACATACGATCTGTCCCAAAGACATCCAATCTGTCCCATAGACATCCAATCTTCCTGCACTTAATCGACACAAGTGGTAGTAGTAGTGACTTTATTTTTAGCAGTTTTTCTTTGGGTTTATAATATTAATAATCTCTTAGAAACATATTGCAATGTGTAGAGAATCTAAGGCCGATTTGATTTGGCAGGAAGCCGTCTACCAGATTGACATTAAAACAATTGTACATGGTTTTATTCTAACAATTAAAAGTTTTCGTTGAAAATTCGGGTTCTATAAGATAGAGCACTAGCGGCATAATTATAAAGCTGGTCCCATCCTCTCGTCTCCATTAAGTATGCTAAATACTTCTTCTGCGCAGAGTGCAGCAGTAGCGAAGATCTGCAGACGGAATTCACTTAGGATGAGACACACGGCAAGGAAGTGGAATATATCTTCTCTTTCCCTTCGGTTACATAAGCTGCACAGGATAGGAAGATCAGGGCGATGTGGTATGTAATTAAGCGGCAAAAGCTCTCCCCGTATTTTGAAAATTAGACTCATCCTTAGATTAGTACTGTTGCACACAAAATAGGTTTCATTGCCCAGACGGAGGTTTAACTTGCTGTAGAAAATTCTGTGCTGCGAAGATCGGGCTTCATTAATGAACTGGTCGAAAAGCCGCCCTCCTGTTTTCTCCAGCAAGGAATATATTTTCTCTTTTAGACAAGAAGGTGCCTCTTCGTGGTCGTTTAGAAGATCAATGTCACATGCAGATGCCAGCTCACTCCACCCTTGAACAAAGCTGCCCCGATTTCTTAGCATGTACAAAAGCACTACCTTCGGTAATCGTTCGTTCCGCATTGACATGGCTCTCACAATATAGTCGATGTGTAGTTGGAGTGTGTCTAAGAAGAGAGGCACTATCCCAGTCTCTAGATGGATCATGTAATTTGGCGTATTACTAGGGAGCTTAAAAATCCTCTTGGTGAAATAGCGCAGGAATTTTTCAACGAGCTCGAAAGAAGAGTAACCCCATACTTGGGCTGCATACAGGACAATGGAGCAGTTTAATGGAATAGCTTTTGCTTCGCAGTAAGGGTAATATTTTTATTGTTTATACAGTTCGCCCATACTGAAGCAACTGCCCGTTTAGCTTCTGTTAGCTTCACTCTTAAATGCTTATTCATGTCAAGATTTTATGTGATTAGAACTCCTAGTTATTTATATTCCCGCACCACTTCAATTTGTTCACCTGGAAATCTCCACTTCTCACGTTGGCAATGTCGACCTCCACCATCCCTAAATACCATTTTCTTCGACTTTGATAGATTCACAGATAAGTTCCATGTTATGCAGTATAATTCTAATCTGTTGATCATTGACTGCATACCTTCTGCCGTCTCTGCAAAAAAGGCCATCTGCAAACAAAAGGCCCGGTATTCTCGTGTGTCCGATTTCAGTTCCACCTTTAACTGCATCCGTAATGTCATTCACAGCAAACGAAGAGCAGCGTGCTTAGAATACAGCCCTGCTTAACTCCCATAGTGGTATCGAACACCTCCGAAAGGTGGACGCCATCCCATACAGAGGCAACGTTGTTTTCATACATAGATCTCAAAACATTTATCACCTTGGTAAAGAAACCAATCTGAAAAAGCTTGTAGAAAAGGGCCTCACGAGCCAAATCATCGAACGCTGCTCGAAAATCGACGAAAAATGTGTAAAGTTTCTTGTGCCTCCTTTTATAGATCTCAGCTATGTTTATAAGAGAGAATATCTGGTCAACCGTTGAGTAGCCTCGCCTAAAGCCAGCCTGAAACTCGTGGAGCACATTCTTCCGTTCTACCCAAGATGTAAGTCTGTTGAAAGAACTGCAGCGAAGAGTTTTGTCGAAGTGTTTAAAACCGATATTCCTCTGTAGTTGGTTGGGTCACCTAAGTCCCCCTTCTTATGCAGTGGATAGATTATAGCTTGCCGGAAGCTTCCTGTAACATCTGCGGACTCAAAGATGCGATTAAATTCGGCTGCTAGAGCTTTTACGAATTCGGCAGAGGAATTTTTGAAGAACTTGAACGGGATTCGGTCTTTGCTTGGAGCCTTGTTGTTTTTAGTCTTATCGATTATTTTTTGCACTCCGTCTTAGGATATCGGTGCCTCTAAAAACTCATCCAGTAAAAGTGGGGCAGCATAAAGGAAAAGAGGCGAGAACTGCTTGACATTAAGAAGATTTCTGAAATGAGTTCTAAGGCTCTCGGCTTGAATAGAAGCAGAAATGTGATTTTTCTTTCCGTTAACTAACTTCGCTGCTCTCCAAAAATCCGCTAACGTCTTACTTTGTTTAGGGTTGCCATAATTTGTAAGTCATAAGTCTGCTTTTTCAATGGGGCAAAGGCTTTTAAAAAATTTGTTTGCCGAGGCATACAGAATTTTAAACGTAGTTGTGTTTTGCTTGCGGACTAACCTTAGTGAAAAGAGATACATCTCTTAGCGAAAGATACATCTCTAGCCTTCATGCACTCGGAGTCGAACCACTTTTGCTTGCTGACTCTCCTGTTGTTGGTCCTTGGAACGACTTGGCCGCTGCTCTGCGTAATAATGCCGTTAGATCATCAATCCTGGGGTAGAATAAAGCATCGCGCCACCTCGCTAGCTCCAAATTTAGATTTTTCCGGAAAATATCGCGCAAATCATGCCTCCAAGAAAGTTTTGGGAGCAAGGAAAGCTCAGAAGAGGTGGATGCGGGCGAAACCTCGCTTTTAAAAACAAGCTCCAGTGGCATATGATCCGAAAAAGTTTAAGGGGCTACCACAAAGGAGCTCAATACGCCCAGCCAAAGTCCAGATAAGAAGCAATAATCGATGACTGAGCAAGTTGATCCTCGAAGGAAGGTGAATTCACTAAATTTCGAGAATTTTCGCACCTTTGCTGTCACTGACTTCGTCCTTTGAGTTGCGAACACTTCAGAGAGTCGGTAAGTTGGACCCGCTGTAGAAGCTATTTTGGGAGATGCCTATCCTTCCATTAAAGTCTCCGATCAGTACTAGGTCCGTTGAACCCAGTGCAATTAGGGAATCCCTAAATTTTTCGAAATCCCTCCGCCAGTGACTCCCATTTAAGAAAACTGGAGCAATATATTTTTACTTGCCGTCTATTTCTACTTCCAGAACGAAAGCTTCATCCACTTCTTTGATCATCACTTTTGCTCCTTTGAGTTGTTTTTTAAAGCCATAAACTTCACACCACTACCTCTGCCAAAGTT
Organism: Neoascia interrupta; assembly: GCA_947623515.1. Lineage (NCBI taxonomy): Eukaryota > Metazoa > Arthropoda > Insecta > Diptera > Syrphidae > Neoascia > Neoascia interrupta. Next base: position 31,993,294 of record OX392462.1, on the reverse strand, counting down.
GCTTGTTTTTACAGCTGGAATACATTTCAATTCATAGTTTGGAAATTGTGCCTTAAAATTAATCGACACAATAATTTCACTTTGTTGGTTTTATGTTTCTTAGTCATGCAGAGAGAATAAGTAGGTTGTTTCAACTCCCAAGATGAACGTGAAGCTTTTACTTAAGGAGTACATGGCAGCAACGCGGAGTGACAATCTGAGTGTCCTATTTGTCAACATTTCTTGTTAAGTAAACTATGATAACAACTAAGCGGTATAGGCCGCTCTACTTAGCCTTTTTAAGTCGTAGAGTGGAGTTGAATTACTAGGGGACAAAATGTCGGAAGCAAAATATGCTTTTGGCTCACCGGCAGGATATGTTATGATCGTGCATCTATTTCATGATTTGAATAATTTCTCTTCATTCAAAAACCTCTTAAGGATATTAAATTACGCATACGCCCCCGTGTCCCCGATAAAAAAAAGCAACTAGCTTCAAAATTTGTAGGAGCCATACAACGTGTATATCCTTTAAATTTCGAAGGTTTAATAATAATAATATCTCACCTTATTGCGTTTATCGAGCTTTTCGGTTAGCCGCTCCACGAACAGGTTGCTTATTTCCCTTTCACAATCGTCCGAGTTGTATGATTTTATCACCTAGAAATCGAAAAAAAAGAATATTAATATACTCACATCTCCGCCATGAACTAAATATTATTTCAAATTTTACCTTGAGAACTTGTGCTGTAGTCAGTGAACTACACAATTCGTAAACACTGTCTACGTCCTGTTCCGTCTTTCTAGATTGCAACAACTGTGATACGTCAATCAGTGGCGCAAGCGGCTTTGTCACATCAGTAGACTGTTGAACAAAAAGAATTCATAGAAACATTACATATATGGGATTAAAATTTGAGAGCTTTCATTGAGAGTACCATTTTCTTCTCGCGCACCCAATCCTCTAGACAAGTGACATTGTAGCGAATTTTCATGCCGGTCTCCCACATGCAAATGTCGCCACGCAACATCAGTGTATTCATTGCAGTGGCACAAATGAAGTACAACAGCTGATAGAAGATTTGTTCGGTATAGCTGAGATGTAGCCCAAAGAAGTGGAACTGTTTGTAGTAATGCTCCAGCTGATTAACCAGCAGCTTTGGTGCTGGCACTTTAGCATGATCCGGCGAGGAGTCCACCGACATTGCTCGTCGATTACCTTGATTCTGACCTCGTTGGATTTCATCATGGTCCAGAACAGCCGGAACAATGTATTGCTTTATCAGGCCCTGCACTTGCTGCACGAGACAGTGATAGAGACTCACTATTATCTCGTAGATAACTCGACGGTACTCGGAGAGATCAAAGTTCTTAAGTTGCTGTAGGTTTTGCTCCGGTGTATTCAGAGTGGTGAACTCTTCAATGCCACCGTATTGTTTGAGAAGGTTGTGCAGTCTAAGAAGGAAGCTTTGATGTCTTTAGGGTTCAGTTTTAAAGGCAAAATTAGAACTTACGTTAAGGAATTGACCAACCACATGACACGGGTTTCGGATATATTCGGCATTTTATGGATTTTCTTCATCTGAAGGACATACTTGGTTAGGAGCATCTTTACATGGTGTTCGTTGTTGACCAAGTCAGTATATCTACGAAGAAAAGAACGATTTTATTAGCATTGGCCAAGACTACAGAAGTTGTAATTTACCGTATACACATAAATAGAATGTAAGCTGGTAAACCAGGCAGTAAACCAATGGCAACACGGGGCGTCAAACCAGTTATCAGACGCTGGAATATTTTCTCGAGATCTTCGTTGTTATACTTAAGTATACCTATAAAAAAACACTTCTTTATCGTATTCAAATCGACTGTAATGAAGTTCTTCAAACCTTGATAGTGTTGGGCTTTCTTCTTAACCACAGAAGCCACACACTTGTGATCCTCGTGTGTGTGAGTACTGGTGGAAATGCCATGCTCGTGTAGCCGCAGAGTAAGCTTGTTTATGGTGCGCTTGGCGTCTTCGTATTTCTTGCTCAAAGCGTTCATTTCCTCCTGTAAATATATAGCGTTAATAATGTCTCCTCCCAACAACAATCAGTTCTAAGCAAACCTGCAGCTGCGTGTATTCCAAGTAAGACTTCTCCAGTTCATGCCGCAAATATCGCTCGTTTTGTTGCAAGGCTTGCACGTTGGCCTCATCCAAATCTTCGAGACCACTTTGGAGAATCAGCTGCAGTTGACTCTTTTCGCTGCGCAATTCATCGAGCTGTCTTGATAGCTCACCCAAATGAGCGTTGTTTTCCTCAGTCAATGCACTGAGTTCTGATTCGAGTTGCCTAAAAATAAATGTTGTATTAAGTAGTGTTTTCCCAAGGATGGAAAGCACTTACCGATTGACAAGTTTTTGCGCTTGGAAGGCTTCCAAAAGTTCCGAGTTCTCTTGCATGGTATTATCAGGTCGCATTGGCAAGCTGCTGTTGCCAAATGATTTCAGCGATTGACTCTGTTGCTGCAACACCGCCTTCAGTTGTATACACTCATCACGGCGTCTTCGAAGTTCCTCTTGAAGAGCATTTTGTTGTGCTACGAAAAAGTGGTCGTTCACACCTGGTTTACTCAAGGAAACTCACAACACATACCCTCAAGTTCCTGCATTTCAACACCTCGTTTTATGCTGCTTCTTAGCAAACTGTAGTCATGGCGAATCTTCTCGTTTTCAACCTCAAGCTCTGACACTCTGCGAAGGAAACATTCTTGTCAAATAAGAGACCCATAAGTCGCGCATAGCAAGAAACTCACCTCAACGAATCCTCGGTAGACTTGTTTTTGTTCATAAGCTTCTCCATTTGACCGACCAGCGTCCGGTTGATCTTTTTCTCCTCTTCTAGTAAGCTGCGCAACTTCAGAATCAGACTCGTCTGTTCACTCTTCGGCGTTGACGTAACTTCTGAAAAGACTCGACCCATCAGTAAAATCATTTCCGCAATGCAATGATGAGACAAACCAATTCTTGTAGAAGATTCCGGTGGTGTTTGATTCATATGATCAAAGGCCAAATTGTTTCGTTTCGACTCGAGCGTATTTTTAGCCGATGCGTAGCCAAAGTCTTCTTCGTTTTGACTAGAAGCGTTGCTCATAGATCGTGAATGATTCGTGAATTCGGTGGCGTTGCCAATGCCCTTTTGCAAACGATTCAGCTCCTCCTTGAGCATGTAGTTTTCTCCTTCTAAAAAATCCTTGTCCTTAAGTGCGCGTTGATATGCCTCGTGTACTTCGTTTGTGTCGACCTCGGAGAGAATACGAGATCGGTGCAAAGATGTTTTCTCTTCCTTTTTGGCCAATTCTATCATTTCATCAACTTGTTTTCGAAGTTCTTCGTTTTCGACTCGCCAGGTTTGTTTCTGCTTCGCCCATTCCTCGGTCTCGTGGCCCTTTTCCTCAAGCAGCTGCATCTTTTCATCGCGTTCTGCTTCCAGCTGTTTGCTAAGGGTCATTATACCATAGTCCTTCTCTGCCAAAACCAGTTTAAGTTGTTTCAATTCATTCTCGAGGTTCTTTTTAAGTTCCAATTGGTTCCTAGAAAGAATTTTAAAAGTTAGTACACGATTATACAACCAAACAAAACAATGAAACCTACTTTAGAACAGGGATAGCGGTGGTCTTCAATTTTAGCTGTGTGTTTTCCTTGTTTAACTCATCTATCCTCTGTTGCAGCGAGATGATTTTGTTCTCCAGACCCTTGTACATCTTTTGAATGTGCGAAATGGTCTTCGCTTCCGCTTTCATCCGCTTGAACAGACGACGGGCGAGGAACCTTCGTATTGCCGACTGACAAACTATGATATTACGCAACCTCTTCTTGTAGGCTATGCGAGCTAGATAGCCTCGACAGAAACGCTGAATCTGGGTGGCCTTGTAGTTGTCCAAGGCCTGTTTAAAACGCTGCCGCGCCAACATACCGCGCGCATACTGTTGTATACCACAAACCGACAAGCGAAGTCGTACAAATCTGCGCCGGCACAAATATCCACGAGCGTATTTCGATATGATCAGCGCCGCTCTAGCCTCCCGGAGTGCTCTCGCCTTTTGCCTGGCCATATAGCCCCGCGCATATGTTTGTATGCCCAGCATAACCCTTCTGACTCGAAGGTATCGCCTGCGATAAACAAATCTCCGGACAACAGACTGCACCGTGATAATATACTTTTTGCGGAGGTTTGCTCGAACTTGTTCCAAATAGGCTACCTGGCCCGCTCTGAAAAATATCTGCGTATTACCAAAGCGATACTTGTCCTCGTCGTTGATCCATTTTGTAACGATATTCTGGCAAGAGTTTTTCATCTCACTTTTATTGAGAAACTTGCGATGGCATAGCAATTGGTAGCGAGAGTAGAAATCATGATACGCCCAGCGAGAGGGGAAACCAGCAGCAGATATGCGAACTGTTTCTAGAACACCACAAGCACGGAGTTGTTGTACGATTTTCGACGCTTCCCATTTGAATGCGACCTTGTCATCATTTGGCTGCGGAAATATTAAGACAGGTCCTTAAAAGCTCTAAGCCTTTTTTTTTTTAGAAATGTTACCTTGATACATCTAACGTAGTGCGGTGTTGTCGAATGTAGAGTCGAGATGAGAAGAGATAAACTATCACGAAACTGTGAGCCAACAGATCGTTTATGTTGCTTGGATGGAACGACCTGTGCAAAATCAATCAAAACGTTATGGTGTGCTCAGGAACTTGATCGAGTTGTAAACATTATGATAAGCCAACGCAAAAGAAAAGCACAAAATAAAGGGAAGGAATGAACAAATTACAAGCTACTAGGTGATTGTGAATCGTTGACAAAAATAGATATTAGTGTGTTTTTGTTATAATTATCAAGGTTAAAGTTATTAAAATAAGTTAAGGCATTTATTACAACTCTAAACTTTTATGGGATTAAGATTAATGTTGGTTATACTAACAATCTAAATAGACGTATTTGAAACTCTTCTACGGTGTGAGCTGGAATTAACTGCTTAAAGAGGGTCTTACAAACCCTCAAGCTTCACAAAAATTTCAAATTCGATGACGTAGAAGCTTTATTTAATAACTTGTTTTCACTTGTGGCATTGTCCGCGTTAAATTTTTGTAAGATTAAAATAACTATTGTTAAGCACAAAGTTTCAACAGATTAAAAAATGCATTTTTTGAAATGTCTTGTTGAAAAACCTAAAAATAATTTCTGATACTATCTTTAATACTTCCCGAGGACGTCGATTACTTTGTAATGCCAATTTGTATGCGAAGACAACACATAATATTCGTGATTATTTGGATGCAGGTATTATGTAGACTCTGCCAAACGTTTTCCCATGAAATACACCAGGGTGAACTTGAAATTGAATTGAATCATCTTCGAAATCATGAGTTTGACAGGGTTTAAAAAAGTCATTAATGTCGGGTTTATGAGATTTTTAACTACGTCTTAGATATTATTTGGATTAAAAAAATCCTTTGTGTTTGTCGTAAATGGGAACGAGAAGTTGTGGATAAATGTAAATATACAAAGGAAACCGGTAAAACAATGGAAGGAAGAAATTTAAGTTGATTGAAGTCGAATCACAACCAGATCCAGAGTTCGCGCATCCACGCACACCGAGTTTAATAGTCGGGTAGGTTTCAAGTGTAGTTCAACTGACAGATGAGCACATCGAAGCTACTCTCGAGTTACGAGTCAGATCAAACTGCGTCCATTGAATAAAGAGACAGTCATTGAGTCTCTTTATTCAATGACTGCGCCTCTATATTTAGGCCGTTATCGACTCTGAATGGAAACGTTAATTTTGTTTTTACATTCAAGTGAACGTGTAGTTACTTTTCTATGAAACACTTCAAAATATTAATTTTTGGGTATTTATTTAAAAACATATTCAGTTAGTCTATGTCATAGCCGTTTATGTCTATCTTATGTTAGCTACACTTTTTTTGGTATCTGAGCAGCATTTTCTGAGACTATTCCGGATGTTTATTCCTTATTTATTTATTATTTGTTTTTATTTTCGGTGGCGCTATTCACTTGAAAGGGACTTCCGGGATCTTGACGTACGTAGTTTTAGGCAGTTAGCTAGAGAGCTAGTTCATCCTAAAATGTAGCACCGCATAAAGCAAAAAAGACTCACCGCAGGCAAATTAAATAAGTTTCCTTTTTCAAAACTTTTTTGAGATTTCGTGCCACATTTTATATAAAATTTTCTGCCTTGCACCAATTTACGAATAAAATTATGGGATTATCGACTTAAGTGCTGACTAAATTCGAGCCGTGAAAAAAACTAAGGATTTATTACTTTAGTCTCAATTGAATTTTGGACCCGTCTATAAACCGTGCCTATGAAAAATATTGACTTTATTTTAAGAACATGCACCTTAAAGACACAGAAAATAAAGCCACCGAACGACAGAGTGTATTGAATGTTTTTTCGGGTAGACAGACAATATAAAACTGTTAATGCATATCACAACTTGACACTCGAATTGTTGCAACCAAAAACTTTAAGCCTGATTAATTATTGCCGACCAAAGAAGATTAAGAAACTATATTTACGCATGTGACGTAGTTTTGTTATCTACATCGGCAGTGTCTTTCCATATTATTGAAAAGTTAGTCAGAGCAGAGAATAACAACATTGATAATAAACAACAAAAAATGTCTTAAGTTTCTCAATATAAATGATTGAAGAAAGTCCCTTGGCTTAGGCGCCTCGCAGCAGCATAAAAGTGTTTGAATCAGTCCTAAATGCCATGGTGGGTTTGAGTAATCAGAAAGCTTATTTTTTGTATTGCAGAAGCTTTAAACGGTTAGTATTGCTGTAAGTAATTGCTGCACTTAATTGCGTAAAATTGTTAGTAAGAGTCATGCAAAGGAAAGGAAAAATGTAACTAACTCGTTTGCGTCCGTCCGCTGGTGGCTAAATTCAATGGAGGGAAGAACAAACAATTAAACAATCACAAGGGTAACTAGCATGTACGACGGCATTGAAACAAATAATTTACCTGCTGCTTGGAAGCGCTTACAACCACACGTCCACCCAACGATGTAGTTTTGCCCTCACTAAGAGTGTCAGTCTCTTCGAGTTCCATAAGCTGCTTGCAGAGGCCCATTTCTGATTGCGCGACCACATTTACCAGTTCTTTGGAAACAGTATCACGATTTTTCTCTAAGAACCCATGAACATCGTATTGCACTGTGTCGGAAAAATGCTTCACCAGGAAACCTATAAAAAACGAAGAGGTGTCAGATATGCTTAAAAGTTTGAACAACTTCTTACTTGTTGTTCCAAATCTGGGCTTATCAAAATGGGGAAATTTGTTGCACTTTTCGATGAGCTTTCCAGCCCAGGATTCGTCAGATCCTTTTGGCATCTAAAATTACTTATGTAATTCTTTGGTTCTACTGCACAGTGCAAACTTCTTACCCGGCACTCTTCGTCCAAGAGATCGAGAACTCCCAACTTGGACTCAATCAAATCGATACACGGCTGATTGTCATAAAAGTCAATCATAGTCCAAACAATGCCCTCCTTCAAGTACTCCTCCTGTTCTAGTTTGAAGACATGCTGATTAAATTGCTGCTGCAGCTTTTCGTTTGCATAGTTTATGCAAAATTGTTCAAAAGAATTCGTGTCAAATGTCTCGAAGCCGTATATATCAAGAACGCCAATAAAGCAGCTCTGCTTGCGACCCGTGTTCAAACTCTTATTGATCACAGCGACAATATATTGAAAGAGTTTCGCATAGATGTGCTTGGCTAAAGCATCCTTTGCCGACTCAGCTGCTGTTATGCTGTTCGGAATCAAGACGTTCTCATTGACTGACTCGATTTGTCGTGTTATTAGCCATTTACGGAGGTCATCGGCTTTGATCTTAAGCATTTCACCCGTTACATGCAGGTGCAAGTCGTTTGGCTAAAAGAAAAGGGTTTATGGTGAGCATGAGAGGATTTAGCAAGCTCTTTAGAAACTTACCATTATATCACAAGCATCTGGGTCGATTTCTTCAGAGTCCTTTTTGCATTTTTGCACAAATTGGATGTTACCCAAGTGGAGTATGCCGGCAAGAATTTTCAATATCTCTGAGATCTAATGGAAAACGAGATCAGTAAATCGAATGTGAATTGGAAGGAGTGAATTGGCCAACCTGTGTGGTTCCAAATCCCAAAATGGACATTGCTAAAACGGTGTCTTTAAATTGATCGACATCAGAAACCCGATCGATGTCGGGAGATTTACCCTTGTTCAGGTATTTGAATTTATCCTGGTGATCTGAAATTTATTAAAGGATTGTGAATAGGCCACTTGAAAAACAAGGACTGATCCAGGAACAAACACAAGGCTCGTTTCAAAGCCCCTGGGTCGTCGCAAGCTGTAAATTCTAAGGTTACCAATAGAACGAGCACTCACACAACATCAATTCTGGATGATGCTCCCTTGCCGAGCACAGCTGATAAAATATGTGATAGTTCCGCTCGCCAAGCGATTGGAAAACAACACGAGACTTCTCCAGCAAATACGTCTGCATGGTGGCTCCTGTTAAATTCATTACTCCCATGTTGTTCTTGAACAGCAATTTAGTGAACTTTCCGAATCTTGAACTGTTGTCGTTCCGCGTTGTTTTGGCATTGCCGAACGCCTCCATTATCGGACTGGATGCCAGAACTTTCTTCTCAACTTGAGTCTCAGACTCACTGCCTCCGACGGCTGCAAAGTACCTCATTGCATACTTAGCAGACACTGTCTTGCCAGCGCCCGATTCGCCGCTTACAATAATACTTAGATCGCATTTCTCACGCTCCAGCTTGGTGTAGGCTTCTTCGGCAACAGCAAATATGTGTGGTTCCAGTTCGCCCATGGAATGACCACGATATGCTCGTATAATGTCCGGTCCATAAAGGGGCAGTTCGGCGTAGGGGTTTATGGCGACCAAAATAATGCCGCAGTACGTGTAAATGGATTGCCGCTCGCGAAAGCGCACCTTCAAGTTGTGTAGCACAGCTGGCTCGTGCAGATACGACAAGGCTGTAAGATCCTTCTGGCCGATCAGAATGGTTGGATTGCGTAGTGGTGGCAAGTCGCTCACAGACTTCAGTTTGACCACGAGATCTCGACCGGTGTCTTTGCGGATTTTCAGCTCGACGCTGTTTTTTGTGTAGTCCTGTTCGAGGACACCTCCTTCCCAGACATCTTCGGGGTGCGGTATCCATATTCGCGCACCCTACAAACATTTTCAAAAAAAAATGTTAATAAACTAACAAACTCAAGGTTGTTAGAATAATATTTTTTTTTATTGGCCTTGGCTATTTGCATGCATTAATTATTCTTCGGAAAGTCTACAGACTGTTGAAAGAAATACCATATAATACTAATGGTAATTGGTTCTTGAATTCATAAAGACCTTATGCAATGCTACGTGAGTAACTAAAAGAAATGAGAGTGAAAGCAACAAAATTTGCTGAGAAACTAAAATTATGGAATATAAAACGGCAAATAAAAGTTTATTATTTTTCAGTTTAGAAAAGCAAAGATGTGATTTTACCAGTTTCTCTAATGAAGCGAAGCTACAAACTTGTGTTGGCATTGAACTTGGCCGCTTATTTTTCGATGCATAATAGGCATACATAACTTTTATTTCAATGCACAAACTAGGCTTTCGTCATTTCTTTTAACAACTAACTTGAATTGATTGAATATTATAATTACAATTTGCTTTTGGACTTGCTATTTTTACTGATGTCAGATCGGTGAAAAACCATGGTGTTAAGTATGAAGAGATTTCCTTTTACTTCATCAAGATCGTTTAAAACAGGAGGCGCTTGTCGATCTTACAGATTTGAAAATAGAGACTTTAAAAGAATTTTTCCAGGCAAATGCGAAAGTGCTGGAATTTAAGGAGAGTTTAAATAGGTGGCATTATAATTATATGCAAGGCATTATATGCGCGTAAGAGTGAGGCTGGGTAACCATCAGTTTGGCTCAAAGTGTTGATGGAATTCCAAAATTTTTTAGGTCTGTATATTTAAAATGTAAATCTGATAAGGAGTGAAGATTTAAACTTTAGTTTAAGCCTTCTCAATATTAAATAGTCACCATTAACCAAACTACGACACGACGTGTAAAATCATTATCCCATGAACAGGACTGTCAACTACTTTTTTAAGCACACATTCTGACACGATTTGATTGTCACAATGTCATACGAAGCTTTAATAACTGTTGATGATAAAGATGAGATCTAGGATTCGGTATTGACGGTTTCTTACTTGGTTCTTAAGCAAAAGGAAAGTATCGACTTTCCTTGCACCAAGAGAGAGAGAGTAGAATCGACTGTGCTTACTAAGCGAGCGGCTTGGTTTTCTCTACTATGTACCTCCCTACGAGACGGTCTGTCGAACCCTCCGAAGGTATTTCTTACTTGAAAAGCTTGCATGACGCATCATACTTTTGGGTATTATCCAAAGTACATAGGCAAAACCTTAGAAATTACTCAAAGTATAAACAATAAGTTCTTTCGTCTACCAACTTTAAAGGTCTTATCGGATGCAAGCATATGTTTGTAGTCCCACCAGCTAAGACAATGTCCTTTGAATACAAAAAAAGACCCGACCCACTATGTGCTTTTGATATTGGATCCTGCATTAATCTGTGTATAGATTCAACAGAGGGCGAGCTTAAGGTAATGCGCTTTTTATTAAGTTTTACTGATTCAAATTGGCTCACGTATTTAGCTCAATATCTGGGCAGACACATTGAACCAAGCAAATTGTTAATTGCCCCATGACTGGTCTTCAAATGAGTCTCAATTTACACATATTTGAACAAGTAGGAAGGAATAAGTGATAATGGTGATAGATAACATATTTGGCCATTGTGTACCTATTCAGAGTTTGCTTTGCATTCCCTTTCCTGGGCAATTAACGGTTCATTGCCATGGCTCTGTGCCAAAAGTTATCAGTTCACGTCAGCAGAAAAGCTGATTAAATTCCTGAACGCATGTCCTACACGAAATTGCTATCAAAATACAATTGTTCTCCAACATTGCTTAAGATGCATCACCACCAAGACCCAATGGTGTCATCACCAGTCAATCAATCGTTCTGTACCTACTTTCAAATGCAGAACCGATACCCCTTTACACAAACTTAACCCACATCGTGATTACGCGAAAACAGCCAAAGCAATAAAAACACACGTTCCCCAGTTCTTCTTCGTGGCAAGTATTGTTTGTTTATCTAAACAAGAAACTGAATCACCCATTCACGTATTCCACGGGCGAAAAGCTATCACCACTCCACACTGGTGGCACTTATCACCCCGAAAGAAAAAGCGCTGGACAAACCACTTACCCGCGATAAATGTCAGGTAAGGCACTAGAGTAAAAATGCAGCTAAAATGCAAACGGTTTTTGCGTCCATCTCTCCCCCTTGTTAACCACCGCCAGCACCCTACGTACCGTGGGAACTTATGGTCCGTTAGCCTTGTAGTATTTTTTTCATTTTCGGTTAAAACTCGATAACATGCGACGGGCTAATCGTACACAAGGCCTTCCCTTATCATCATTTCAACCCGAATTCCTGTCCAATCTCCTAAGAAACCAATCCATTCGCACCTGGGAACCTTTTTCCATTTCACGAAATTCCACAAGGAATCCATAAAAATACATACCTTCACATAAAGCATCTCTTCACTTGACATAGTTGCTGCGCTGGTGATGTCGATTTTTCTGATTAATTTTGAATTACGTTTTTTTCTGGGCGAGAATACGCGAATTTATTTCCCGTTATAATATTTTTTCGCCAACTCGTCGGAGGTTATCATATTATTTATTGAAATCTTTATTTTTTTAGGGTCGATTAATGATTTATTAGCACAAGAAATAATAAACTTAAAAAAAGTTCTTCACACGACAAATTTTCTGACGTCGACCAACGTTGACTACAAAAAAGCAAATACCTACACCTATTCCCTTTTCCGTTTTGTCCAGTAGTTCTTGGTTCTGATGATTTTTGGCATTTTGCTTTGTGTTGTGCTTTTGTGCACTGTGGGTGAAGCTTTTTAACAAAACAAAAGCGGCGAAGGTTCAGGGCACGGCAACCTTTTAGGGTTTAGGCTCTTACAAACAGTGGCTAAATCTGTTCGCTTCAGGGCAAAGATCTGTTCGCTTCGACATTTTTCCAGCCATTCCGCTTAAATCTTTTTGAAGTGAAACAACAATTGACGATTAAAGGTTTACCCCTGGCGGTCATTTTTGGAATATGTTAAGACCTATACACGTCAACGGCTGGCTGTCGTTGTCATCCCATTTGTCAAACGAGTACGAAAATTCTATGTTTACGAACGATATTTCCTTCTAATATGCTTTTTGTAAAAGAACAAACTATTTTATACACAACACAAATCAGACTGAAAACTCACACGGAAATACGCAAATTCGTTCATCGAAGGCAGTTCAACTTGTCAACTTCGACATCTGTGTTGACAGCTATCGGTCCATACCAAATTTGATCACCAGATACCGCATTCTCACTTTTCCAATCGTCAATAAACATTCGTTGGTTTAATAAAAGTTGGGCACAAATATTTGAAAAAGCCTTATACTATGTCTAAATATTCAACTTCGAAGCTTTGCCCACAAGCTGAAATTGAGGAATCTACCCATCCACCGATTTGTTTGCAAATGTGAGTAAATTCATCAATTCGTCATTTCCATGCAATTTCGTTTTGGGGCTTTAACATCAGCTGATCGTGTAAGGTAAATTGTTGTTGTATCTTTTAACACGTATTCACCAACAAAAAAATGTAAACAAATAGATGTTGGAGGGTAAGTTGAGGGACGCAAGTTGAATATCTAATTATTTAGTGGCGATGTCATTTCCAAAGAGCGAAAAACGATTTCCTCAGTAAAAGTAACAATAGAAAACGTACTTGTGGCAGATCTGTCGCACAGGGACAGTTTCAGTTTCCTTTTTTTAATCTCTTCTACTTCTTATGGTTCCTCTCCGTTCCGGAGGTTGGAAATTATCAATGCAAGCGTTTGTTTGTTTGTTACGTTTCGAAATATTTCTGTAGTTGAAAGATTAAGCCATTCTCTTAGGTTTGACATCCATGTTGATCTCTGTCGTCCAACGCTCCTTCTTCCTTCGATTTTCCCTTGCAGAATCATTTGATTCTCAAAATATTGCAAAGGTGCAGAAAATAGGTTTGTGAATAGGGTGAATGGGATTTATGAGAGGATTTATTTTTAATCGCTTGCCGAGAGGATTTAAATTTGTATGGTTTGCATGATTTTTAGAGGATTTAGTAAAGATATATATTAATCGAGGATTAGTGCTCGGTGGAGACATGGTACTATACTACGTTTTCATTAGAGCCGAAATGAGCTCATTATGAAATTCGGGAAAAAAATGTTTTCATTTATAATTTTCGTATTAGCTTTGGCAGCTGTTCCAGGGACGGAGCTGAAACTCAATGGGCGCCCATTTTAATTTCATTAGCATGATTCATATTTATTTTACCATAGTGTAAAATAAAAGTGCAATGCAGGATTTTGATTAGGGGGAATAGCGTTTGAATCAATTTCGAATTGATTAATGAATTAACCGTAAAAAATTAAAACCCATTCCACAGCTTTCAAACGTTCGATGCATGCCTAGTAAACAAATTGCAGAACATAAAATTGCACCAACACTGGACAGTGTCCTTTAACAGCCCACAAACGTCACTTGTATTTAAAAGACACGGATTCGTCATCTGTGATTTCTTCGTTTCTGTAATTCTTAAAAACTGATGGAAACGGCCGTTTTTGTTTTATATCTTTAAATTAACATTTAAGCATCAGTGACGTTACCAAAACGTCAAGTTCTCTCTTGTTATGTTAATAGGGCACTACAACTGGTGTCTTGCAAAGAGTATGGGCAAAGCGAATTAGTTTTCATTGCTTTTATATTTAAACTAGAAAGTCATTATATTTGCTTAAAAATTTCGTGTAACAGAAAAAAACAATCACTAAAAAAAAAATAGAGTGGCGCAACAGCTCGAGGTGAACCAGGGCCATTTTCTCAACAATGTATGCTGTGTGTGTTAGTTTCTCTACATACAAGGGGACCTACAATTTTTTGCCGAATCCGAACGGCACCTTGAGAAGTTTTTCAAGACAAATGATACTCTCGGAGGGCTTGTCAGACCCTCGCGGAGGTGGGGACCGTGAAAAAGAACAAGTCTTTTTTTTTAGGTGACGAAAAAACAATCACTGCAAATGGCTTTTTTATTAAAGAACTAAAATAACGGATTTAGTGAAAAGCCTATATTAAACAGGTGTGTGTCACTTGTTTTAAAAATCTGCACACACCTTTATGTTTTTATGTCGAATGTCGTCATAATCTACTCTGTCGTAAATCTACGAACTCACAGTGCCCATCAGCAGCGCCACTGGCTTTTTCAGTTGTCAAACAAAAAAACGTCGCTCAAAGGGATGAACTTAGTATAGTAATAAAAATATATGCAGCATTTTCTTCTTAATAAGGTGTTTCCACCGGAAATTACTCCGCGATCTCTTCCACACAAGAAATCTTAAATTAAACCGAACAGGACTCTAGGTGTTCTGTGCGTTTCCTGACGAAAGAAACCAAGCATAACTTTTATTTATAGCTGGGTATCATCACAACCGCAGTGTTTCTTGCGTGATGCAAAGGGATGCGCAGAACGGCAGATGCTGCTGATGATGTGGTTGTTCCTGTCAAAAAAGTTGTGCCCACTGCAACATAATGATGGATATTAATTTTGATACTCCTGGTTGATGTTGATCAGGTTTGTCTACTATCAATTTCGTGGATTTTAGATTTGACGAAAAACAAAACGTCAAAATTGTCAATTTGACGTTCTTTTCTATTTTTCGATTTATTTCGTTGCGTAGATAAAAAAATTGGTGGCAATTAAAAATAAATTTAATTATTTCTGAAGAAGTTGACCGACAGTTTAAAAAATTCCCATTTACTTGGACATGCGCAGATATGACATATGTCATTGAGAAATTTCAATAACGAAAGCTTACGTCAGGTCGATCTCCTCTATTCCGATGGAAACACTTTGGGATTAACTTTTAATCTTCCTTCGTTGATCTCTGTAATATGTGCGGTGGAAACACCCTACAAGCTTAGATTAGACTGCATGTCATTTTGGCATATTGGGCGTAGGAATAAAAATATTTGCTGCATTTTTTTTCTTAGGTACGAATCAGTTTTTGATTCGGTGTGAAGAGCGTATAATCAAAACAAAACAGCAAAACAGCTGCAATGTTCAAAGCGGCTTTTGTTTGCTACGAATTGTTAAATAGTTTATTCGATTTAGTCGTAAAGTCTTCCAATATTAGGTACGCCCTTAAAATTGTTGACTCGGAACTTCCAAATCAAACAGAATCGCGACGAAAGAAAAGTTTCCCGCCGAATTTGTTGTCAATTTACTAGCGCGCCCGATGTAAACATTCCGCGCGCTATTTTCTTTCAAAAATTCTGCATCGTATGCACTTGACTGTCCCATTCTCTCGGACTTACCTAGTTTACAACTGTAACCGTGTTAACTTTTATTTTATTTGTGCTGGCTGACAAAAAACGAAAACAAACAGACGACTTTTAACCAGATTGCTGCTTTGGCAAAATGGGAATTAAACAAATCGAAGAAGTGCCCGCCGTAGAGTGGGTCGGAAAGCAGGAACCATTTGTTCATATTCCTCATTTGGAGCACAAAGACGTGTACTTTTACAGGTAGCTTGGTAACTTGGTGCAGGTTGGTAAAAGACCTTATAAATTCCTCCTCCAAAAAAAACAGGAAATGCATTTTCGGTCCCATGACCATATCTGTTGGTGATTTTATTCTTGTGGCAAATGCTGACGCCGCCGAGCCAGACACTGACGCCGGCTGTGATATTGCAAAGGTGCTCCATCTGTACGAGCTAAACGATACATCCAGCAAGGATCCTTGGCGTGCCATCGTCCAATGGTATTCCAGGTACGTAGTTTTGCCATTTTTGCTTGCTTCAGATGGTTTATTATGGCGAAGCTACTTTCAGACCCGATTGTATTCCAAGTAAACATTTCGATAGTGACGACCTTGTCTTTGACTTTAACGTCGAGGTAATCGAAGAGCACCGTCCCTACGATCCGGATATTTCCATTGAGACTATTTTCCGCAAGTGTTATGTAATTAGCGGCGGCATAGCCGACTCCGCATCTGGTTTGCTAGCGAAATACGAGAAAACCAAAAAGACTCCAATGTTTGTGTGTCGCTATAAGTTTGTTAAAGTGAGGAACTCATCGTATGCACTGGTTCCACTGCAGTACTTTGAAGAGCAAAAAACCACCGGCGGAGAATCTGGCCGCAAGAGTTCCCTCAGAAAAAGTGTAACAACAACACCTTCGAGACGAAGGTTGAGTGCGAAGAAGAGTTTGCTCAACGACATTGAGTTTGTCGATGTGCAGCGCATGGACGAGAACAAGGTGTCTCCCATAAAAATTGTCGGCGGTAACAGTGTTGTGAAGCTATCTTCAAAGAAGATGTCTTCAGCTTACAAAGAGATCAACGCTAACTATTTGAGCTCGCCGCTGACAGAGAAGAATCATCGTCCGATAACACCGACTCATGCCAAGGCTATCGCTGCGAGAAGGAACTTGAACATCAGTTTGGAGAACGAGGCTAATTCGACTACAGACTCGGATTTCATGAATTACTCCATTGTGAACAACACTCCTGAACGCAAATCCACCGATATAAAGATAAAGCTCCGCCTTTCAGAGACACAGAAACGGTAAGTTGACATACAAGTTTGTTGCAGAAGATTTTCTTAAATGTTTTAGCTCATCCACCACAACCAGGTGCTCTTCTGTGCGCTCCTCAGTTGAAGATCCGCTCGATGAAACCTATACTCCATCCCTCAGGGCGAGGAGCGTCCAACAAAAGCGATTAAGCGAAGACGATAGATCTTTCATTGACATTTACCACACTCCTTCGAAGAAAATAAAAGAAAATCTCACAGGAGCAACACCCACCACTCGGAGGAAGAGTATCCTTAAATCAGCCAGCAGTAGAGTTGGTAAATTTTGACTTGGTTTCCAATTCGACCTTGCGCTCAGTTTTTCTGTTTTTTTTTTTTTTTTTAGCCGAAGGAACACCCAAGCGCAGCATTCAACTTTCAAACATTGTCGAGAGGAGAATATTCAAATCAGATGATATTGTCACCACTCCCAAAAGAGGTCGACCTGTAAAGCAAACAGAAAAGGATGACGATCCCGATGAAAAGACACCTTCCAAGAGAGCCCGACCTGCAAAGCAAACAGAAAAAGACGTCGATTTCGATGAGGAACACTCTGCTTTGAAGACGCCTTCTAAGAGAGGAAGAGCTGCAAAGCAAACAGAAAAATACGTCGACTCCGATGAGGAATACTCTGCCCCAAAGACGCCTCGTAGCCGACGAAAGAGTTCGGTGACCAAACAAACCTCGCCCGAGGCATCTCAAATGACTCCATCACAGAAACTCAAATTGATACGATCCGGAAGCATAAAGCCATCGATTGGCAGTCGGCAGGAGTCTAAAAACGATCGGCGCAAATCTGACCTACAAGTAGCTCGGGAAAGGCTCCATGTGTCTGTGGTGCCCAAGAGTTTACCGTGCCGCGAGAGCGAGTACCTCAATGTGTACACGTTTCTAGAGGGAAAAATTCAAGATCAGTGCGGTGGCTGTATGTATGTTTCGGGTGTGCCTGGCACTGGTAAAACCGCCACCGTCACCAGTGTCATACGAGAACTGCAACGCTTGGCTGCCGACGATAAGCTGCCAGAATTTGAATTCATTGAAATCAACGGCATGAGATTAACCGAACCGCGGCAGGCTTACGTCCACATCTATCGGCAGTTGACGGGAAAGACTGTTTCCTGGGAACACGCACACTCATTGCTAGAAAAGAGGTTCACCACTCCAGCGCCGAGGCGCACGACGACAGTTCTGTTAGTCGATGAATTGGATATACTGTGCAATCGACGACAGGATGTGGTGTACAATTTGCTCGATTGGCCAACAAAGTCTGCTGCGCGGCTGGTGGTTATCACAATTGCCAATACTATGGACTTGCCTGAAAGGCTGCTAATGGGTAAGAGGAAACGAAGGAAGCGAAGTGATTACAACAGTTAATTTGTTTTTTCTGTTTTAGGCAAAGTTACCTCTCGTTTGGGTCTTACTCGACTTACCTTCCAGCCGTACTCGCACAAACAGCTTCAGGAGATCGTCATAGCCAGGCTTAGTGGCTCGGAAGCGTTCAAAAGTGATGCGGTTCAACTTGTCGCGAGGTGAGCTATTTTAATTTTTACTAGGATCCGCTGGTATTTTGTAGCAAGGATGAAGCTTTGCTTGTCTAAATCTTTCCTGCCCAGAAAGCAGTCAGGTCAGAAAGAAATCCTTTTTCATCAAATCCATATTCCTCAAGTTAATGACTTTTAAGGATTATGTCAAAGATCCACCCGTTTAAAGATTTTCAGAGCTAAGCTTGGCTGCTTTGACTTCGCAACTTAGATTTGCTAGCTTATAGCCGTTTTTCTTTGCTTATAATTTTAGAAAAGTCGCTGCTGTATCAGGAGATGCCCGACGCGCCCTAGACATCTGCCGCCGAGCTACAGAAATCGCCGAAGCTCAAAAAACTGAGCCAAAAATCGTCAACATGATGCATGTACAACAGGCGCTTGGTGAAATGATATCCAGTGCAAAGGTTCTAGCAATCAAAAACTGCTCCAAGCTTGAGCAAATCTTTCTTCAGGCCGTCGTTGCTGAGGTAAGCACGCATTGACTTCTTTTTTGAAGAACTAGTTGACATTCGATTCTTCATTTAGGTCACCCGAACAGGTGTCGAGGAGACTAACTTTATCGGTGTTTATTCACAAATCGAATCAATTTGCGCTTTTATGGGCGTCGCAGTGCCCACTCCAGGTACGTTATCGCCTCATTGCTCTATTTTTTACCAGCCTCACCAACACTTTCCATTTCCAATCCAATAGGTCTCGCTTTAAGAATTTGCTCCAAACTCGGCGCTGAACGACTTATCATCTGTGAACACTCGCGGACTGATATATTCCAAAAAATTCTGCTCAACGTCAGCATGGACGACATACATTACGCTTTAAAAGTTGACAACTAAAGTTGGACATTTAAACCATTCTTGACCATTTATTTCATAAGACTGGGACCATGTTAGCACATTGATTTCAAACTATGTGACCACTTTTAAAACAGTTAAGTTTCGTGTTTGTCCTTTTATTCTAAGAACCCGTTGAAAACTAAAATTGTTAGCATTTTAAAAAGTTTTTATTCAACACACTCAAGTACAAATTTGTCATAGAATAATTTATGTAAAATAGAAATATTGCAAAACACTCGTACAAGACTTTCGGTGAGAAAACTGTGAATATGAATAAATGATGACGAAACGCTATCATCAGCAGAAGGTATACACTTGTGGTAAGTAGTTTCATAGAAGCCATTAACGATGTGACTAGATTGTAGCTGTTCTTCTCCGAAGGATCGTGCCCAAGCTCATTCGTAATGGAAAATTCGTTTGGTTTTTCGTTTATATTCAGCAGCAAGTGTAGGAAGCCGAATATTTCTGCGAAATACGTGTTTGCCGTCACCATCAAACCAACCAGAAGTGGATTGTAGTGGGTTAGTCCAACGAAGCCAGGATTCAGATCGATTGTTGCCAAGCTATTTGAGTTGCCCTGGAAACAAGGAGGTGAGTTGGAGTGAATAAAAATTAAAACTATCGTTTTGATTGATATATTCTCCTGATTCATGTTAACAACTAAGTTAGCCTTCGTCCGTTCATTGATAAGTCATGGCGGAGGCATTACGAAATGCGCAATTATTATTCATAATTTTTTGTTTGGAGTTTTGATAAAAAATCAAAAAGACTCACTAAGGGGTTAGGCAAGTTACATACACTTTACACTTCCATTTAATGGTGTATAGGTAGGTGCCATTAAATGGCAAGAACAACGTACTGAGTCACAGATAAAAAAATAACCTGCAAGTAGAAGCAAATGAAATATAGATGAAGGAGGTCCCATCAACTCTAAATGGACAAAGATAACAGAAGCAGCACATGAGTGGATGACAAATGAGACATTGTCACTAATGGAACAAAGAAAGCAAAATAAATTGCATTTAAATAGATACGAGGAACTCTATAGATTAATAAGACTTTTATACTAGCTAAAAACCCAGATTTAGCAAAACAATGTGAAGAACTCGAGAGGCTTAATAGAAATCACAATAATCTTGGCCTACATAAAAATTTAAGACACCTCAGGCAAAAAAAAAGAAAAAAAGTTCGTGTTGCCTGAACAGAATGTCGAAGCCACTCAAATCAATAATCGCCCGTTAGGATTCAGGGAGACAATATTCTGTACGATGGAGTCGGACAGAGCATCAAACTCGTTACAAGTTTATTCACTGCCCAAGTTTGCGCTATGCATACACTGAAACAGCAAACAAAACAATAATGCTTATTTTTTCTACGGACGGTGAAATGTATCCACTTGAAGTTGAATTCCGAGTTGGAACAAGTGTTAAATTGTGGAGGAATATGGTAGACTACATTATAACGAATTGAAATGGCGAGGCCACGATGTGGAAAGAATAATTGCTCAAAGCGCTAACCAGTGAGTTTTCTGTTTTCTGCTGACCTGTTTCATCAATCTTTCATGCACCCGAGATTGAGATCGGTGCGAGTGATAACTTTACGGTTGACGCGCAAGTGTATTTTGTTGTATTTAACTATAAAAAAATATCAAATAAGGTAATGCTTTTACTTACCTGATAAAAATAGAACATCTTCGATACACAAATCGTTACAGCCACCTTATAGACGAGAATGATCTGCGCAGCCGAAGTTCTTCTTGGTCCTCGAAGGTTATCACACAGACTATAGAAGCACCTCAATATAAAATGCATTGCATAGACTAAAATCACATTATGGGGCTTGTGCAGCAGAGCTGATATCAATGCGAATACTGTTAAATTGGTGCCGAGCAGTTTGCATAAACTCCCGGTTCCAGATGCTTTAGCGCCACCGAACAATACTGCCAAGTAGCTTGACGCTAAAATATATACCACACTGGTCCAATAGAATGGCAGTACCAAAAACGGGCTGAAAGGAAAATTATTTCAGCATAAAAACTTAAGACTTGAATTAGATTACTTAAAACTGTCAGCATGAAAGAAGACCACAGCGTCGATAACGCCACGATAGAAGTAAATTGATACACATGCAATAATGCATGCCACAGTCTGAAGTGGGGTGTGGAACGCCGCCAACTCCCAACACAATAAAGCGAGACCTGCAAAGAAGATTAGATTTTAAAATTGGGGGAAATCGATTCCAAAACTGTAACTGACTTGTTGCTAGAAACACGCTAAGGAATACTTTGTTGTCCGATGTTGTAAACCAGTCACCAACGTCTGGCACACGCATCCACTTGTCTCCTGTTTGATTAAGTCTTCGTACGAACACCGTAATTGCCATTGCAATGAATGCCCTCTTAAGCGGCCGGAGAACACTAAAGAAAATCAAAATATCTCGTTCCATTGACGATGAGCTAAAGGCTATAACCTTCAGCCGTGTACTCGATATATTTTTCCAGATTAAACTGATGAGGAAAGTCATGCCTAAGTAGTACCACGTTTGGTGCTCTTCCTCGATGAACGACGTACTGGCCATAGAGAATGTTTGAAACAACAGCCCAAAGGACAGCGACACTGGAATATCCAATGTTAACTGCTCAAACGCAGTGTGAATGGGTTAGATGGGTTAGTAGCTCTTGTACTTACGTGGATTCGACCGATTGCCAAGAGTTTCAATAGTTCGACGGATAGATGAATGATTAACGACAGGGAAATTATCACGAGGCACTTGAAAATGATGCCGCCTGTGAGGAAAATATCAAATACATGCCCGACTATGGTTAGTGTTGCGGCTGAAAGGAATATCCTTCCCAAATAAACCAAAGGTTCGGGTATTTTCCGCCATGAGTAGCTGTTGGTAGTGCATGTTAAGACGACGAAAACTGTTGACTGCAATACATTTTTTGTTTGGCAAAAGTTTAAGTGTTTTTACGAGGAATACTTACCAAACTTGTCAACATTACTCCCAACATAATCATGCCAAAGTTGAAACGGGTATAGGAATGAGCGAATAGCTCGGAAATCATCTTTGCTGATCGAATGTAGTTAAGTTTTGCCTGCTCAAATAGGTAGGCACTAGCCGTTTTCTCATTGGCCAGGGTGGTCAAGTATTGTTTGTGCGACTCAGTGGCAGTTCTATACCATATGTGGTAATCTGTCGAGTGTTGGAATGTTAAGAGTATTCTTAAACTAAAGATGTTTTCTTACCATCATTATTTTGGCCGAATTTTTCGATGGCCTTGTCAATCAGAAACTTGGTGTTGTAATAAAGCGCATACAGCTTACTCTCATCACTCATGCCGTCTAGAAGTTCAGGAATTATAGATCCAATGCTAGTTGAGGGTATGGGAACATCTAGAAGTATCGCCAGTGTTGCGGCAATGTCGACCTGATCATATTGTAGGGTCCCCCTTATGACAATAAATAAAAGTGGAACTTTTTTTAAACAACACCAAAATTTAACATTTTTTATAGAAAACATGGCAATATGCAAAAGGCAGAATCGCAAGATATGTGGCTGAAAAAAACCCTAGGTTAAGGGCAACACTGCTATTTTACTCCTTCAAACAAATTTTAAATAGGGTCAAAAAAAGTCTTACCTATCCTGGCGAGAGCAATTACGGCCTGCAATTACTAAAGGAACATACAGTTCTTCTGGTGAAGATCCGCCGTGGCCACCACCAATCCGCATTCCATGATCCGACGTCACCAAAAGTAAAGGCTTATTTTCTGAAATCTTTTTCAAATGTCTTTTTATTTGGGCGCAATCAACTGAAAGCTCGCGCTAGATAATTTAACAACCCCTGCATTACAGAGGTCCGAAAGACAATAAATCAAGCATACTTTCGATAACTGGTGATAAATTGTTGACAAACTCAATACTGATAAGAATATTCCTACCTTTTCCGATAGGGCGTTATTAATTTCCTTTACCACGTCATCCATTTCACGTAGTTTCGATGATATTTTTTCAACATCGGAACCTTGCATGTGGCCAATGCGGTCCAGCCCAATGTAGTGCAGGATGAGAAACTCCCAGTTGGAGAGGTCTTTTAGCTCTTGACGTAGGCCTCTGGTTACATTGTTGTCAGCCTATATGCAAGCCTCATTAGCCAAATTATGTATGAAAACAACTTCAAGCTCACCTCGTGAAATTCTCGTAGGTAAAACGAATCCGTGTTCGACTCGTAGCGAGTGAACACTTTAGAGAACAGCTCCACCCATGTAATGTCTCCGTAGAAGGCGATTTTATCGCCTCGCCTATGCAGCTTATGCAAAATCGAATCTTGAACGGGCTGAGAGCTCCCCAGATTTTGAATGACATCAATGAAATTCGAGATGGTCCCAGATGTGAGGCTCTTTATCCGTGGCATTGTTACAGTTGGAATGTTTACTTTGAGTTTAACATTGCAATATTGACTAGAGTAGGGCATCTGATGATTTGTTACAAAGTCATAGCGAAGGGCGTCCACAATCATAAGAACGGCCTGTGAAACATGCTTGGGCGGACGCTTTAGGCTGAAATGAACGAACTCGATAATTTTATTACATCAAATTAAATTGTATCACTTAAACCTTATTTCATCTATTGAGCTGGGTGGGTCTGGTGATGGGGGTAAATCGCCTTTGCGAAAGTCCACTGGAAAAAATCCAACAAGAAAGAGGTTGCAACCGAACAAAAAGGCTGAGAGGTAATAAAACAGAAGTCTGTCATGCTTGTTCATGTTTTCCCTAATTGTATTTTATTTTATCTACATTTCACAACGCAAAAAATTATTTGTTGAGTATGTGATTGCAGTGCAACGCATTTGTTTTAAGACCGGTAAAGAAATTTTCAACCAACTCTTGAACTACTACAAAAAAGACAGCTGTTTGGAAGGTGGTGGCGGTGGCACCCGTACTTGGTTTGATGTTTGATGTTTACAAACAGCGCAGGTGGTTGCAAGTGATGCCAAATTTCATAAGGTACCTGAATGTACGCGTTCAACATATTTTTGCTAGCGCTGAAACCATTGACGGTGTTATTTTTAGGCTAGGGAAGGGATGTACTACGACCTAGATATTCAACTTGCGTCCTTCTTACCCTCCAACACCCATTTGTTTATGTTTTTTATAAAGCCTTTAAAGCGTTTATAAAGCTTTAAGCTTCCGTCTCGGTGAATACGTGTAAGAATACAACAACAACTTGCCATAAGCGATCAGCTGATGTAAAAGCTCCAAAACGAAATTGCATGCAAATGACAAGTTCATGAATTTACTCACATTTGTATACAAATGTCGGAGGATGGGTAATCTCATCAATTTCAGCTTGTGGGCAAAGCTTTTACATGTCTGGAGTTGAATATCTAGTTATTCAATAATTTATGACTACGACAGAAAAACGCGCGGCAAAACAGCGTGATTTTCTGCAGCAAGCATACTCAACACACGAACAATAATTTTCCGTGCGGTTCCTGTCAGTTTTAATGAAAAATTTAGTTTTCATCTTAAAAAAACAAAAGAGTTTGCAAGTTTTTTGTGGTAAACTCAGCAAACAAACATTAGTTTTTTCAGGCAATTCTTGTGAATTCTGGTGAAAACTGTAATTTTTGGGGTTAAATAAAAAAATATTTAATTTTTTGTCGCGAGGTTTGAAAGAGGCGCATTTTGCCGCAATCGTGTCTTGTCAACTATTTAAACGCTTGTGCTGCTAGTCGCACAACAATAAGTCGCTCGCTTTTCTGTCGCCGTGTCAGAGTTTAAAAGACTGCAATCTTTTGAATTAAAAAATCAATTGACATTCATTTTTCAATTCCTGAATTCACTTTGGAATAAAGACTTCAATATTAAAATCACAATTCTTTTTTAAGTCTTTGATTGGACCGATCCTTTGAAGCATTCTTTAGATTGCATTGAATTCAATTCTTTAGAATTACACTGCATTCCTTGAAGTCTTTACCATTCACTTAAAGTCACCCGCATTCAGTTGAAGCTTTGGGACGTCACGAATTTTCGATGAAGTCTTTGGATTTCAAGAATTTTAGATGAAGTGTTGAAGAAACTGTCCACGCGTGACAGATCTGTCAGAATTACGATTTCTATTGGGATGTTACAACGGAAATCTTTTTTCGCTCTGGGAAAATGATATCGCCACTCTCTTTTGAGAGCCAAAAATGACAAAAAAGGAGTGCTCATGTCAAATTTATTCTATATTTGTCTGATGGAACCACGTTTGGATTTATTATAAATCGTCTCCCGCTAATCCTCGTATTATTGCCGGTGATATTGTATCACAATAGCCCCACTTGTGGCTGCAGTGATCTGGAATTTATTATACCGACTCCCCCGTAATATCTTAACTTCGCCGGTGGAAACATAGTACGAGTATAAAGTGAATGAAAGAATATAAAGACTACGAACCCGGTTGTTATAACATTTGTTTGACAGACCTAACTGTAAATCTGACATAATGGGATGGAAGTGTTATTTTGAACGTGTGGATAAAAAGCCCGTTTGGTTACACAACAATCTGTACTGGCCAATCAGAGATCAGTTATCTGTTTTGCTTCGAATCCAATGATTAGCCTGATTTGTGAATTGCCCCATTTTTTTTGAACTGTCGTAATCTTACTTTCTGTGATTTGTGATAGTAGTTATAAGGCCTTTGACAGCATATGGATATTTTCGGGTTACAGCGCACGTCTTTTTTGTTAAGGTAGACGAAGCTGTTGGTGTTATTTTTTGTGGATTTGCATAAGCTTGATTTCAAACATTTTTAATTGGAAATAATGGACAAAAAATAATATTTTTCTAATTAAATAAAATAAATAAATAAATAGAGTTTAGAACAGCTCGAGGTGAACCAGGGCCAACTTCTCAACAATGTATGCTGGTGTATTAATTTCTTTACATACATTTTTCTAATTATTTTTCTTTTTTTTATTAATTATTTGTTACAAGCAACACTCTTAATGGAGTTACAAAACATATGTTTAAAAAATAATTCGCATTGATGCGATGTAAAAAGCCTGCCATTCAAGCCTTTCGCAATCTATACACTTTAAACGGGCCACTGCAGGCCTAACGGTTTTGTTTTCCTTTTTATTGTATTTTCATTTGTTGCAGAAGAAAAATTGCAGTTTTATGGTAGCTTTAACTCAAGAACCAGGTACGAGTTTTTGATTGTTCAGCGAAGATAACGAGATTACAATAAAACAAAATAAATATGTGTCGAATTTTTTCGCGACACATCGTGGATTCTTTTCCACTTCCTAAGGGAATTCTTAGTTCCACTTCCGTGGATTCTTTTCCACTTTATTGTTTGAACTTCAATTATGACATTATGACAATTTCTTATTTTCTTAAACCTACGGGTTGTTTAAAAAGAGTTCTAAATTTTCTGGTAAAATAAATTATTTTATTTATCTGTTAATTCATGAAAACGATGTTCCATTTCAACAAAAAACAACAGTTTTAACAACTAAAAATTTATAGAAAAAAAGATTTAAATTATTTAATAATTGTAGTTGAAACAACACATCCCTGAGAATGTGGAAAATAATGCACAAAAGTTCTGAAAAAGGGGACATAACGACATTTTAATTCGCGTTTAAAAAAATAAAAAAGGAAAAAAAAGTGGAATTAGCGGTTTTTAATTCGCCTTTAAAAAATATTAACCGATCACACAATATAATTGATTTGTAACTCATTTTTAAAATTCTTTGCTTTTTACCTCACCCATTCTTGAAAGGCGTGGGCGTCTTTTTTATCCTTAAACTGTCGTAGATAGGCAGGCATCGTTGCACTTTCTTGTTTGTTTTTTAAAAACTTAGAGGAAGGTAACGCTCCTTCCTCTAATTTAATTTTAAGATGTAATATTGCTCTCAACATGCAACCAACCACCACACGTCAAATAAAAGTCGACAATTTTTTCATTGATTAAAAATGTTATATCTTCTTATTATAATAAGGAATTATAAACATTTTTTTTTATAAATATTAATAAAGTTGTTTGTATATGTAGTAAATAAAACAAGACATAAAACTGCAAATAAATTCAGTTAACTTACATAACTTAAACTAAACAGTATGTGAAGCTACCAAAGTGGTTGCTTCAACGGTTTTTTTGTTTGTTTCTTTTAAGTCAAAAAATAGATACATGAAAAAATTTTTTGTTCATAGTTTATGTACAACAGAATGCGATTAAAGTTTTACGAAACATTTAAAAAAAAATAACACATAATAAATAAAAAAAAGTTTAACAAATTCTGAATTACTTCCGTTATCACAATTTGGTAAAGGCGATTATCTTTTCAACGCAAAAATGTTTTCAGTAACAGCGCATTAGTTTGGAGGAAAAGAAGGCTAGTCGACAAAAGTTCGAGGGCTTAAGAGCAGCTTATCTTCTTGTTCGTTAATGTTGTTAAGAGTTTTCTAAAAAAAAATTTACTAAGACAAATCAGAAACTAAATAGGAATTAATACCAAGTTTAGGCCTCAACGCTGCCCTGCGAGCTGATGTCGAAATCTGACACACTGTCCGACCCATAGTCTGGGATGCCACTGGTCATTGCTGCCGCACTATGCGAAGGCACGGCTAGCGGTGGTTTCAGGACGTCAGCAACATATAAGGGAGCTGGCCCGGCCATTTCAACAATGCTTGGTCGTCGCGCACTTGTGCAGCGCTTTATTGGCGACATGAAAGTAAACAGAACAAGCGTGAGGCAGAGTGCGATTATGACGACGATGGCACGCGCCATTCCTTGACCACGTAAAGCTGATATGCCCGCCATAATGAGCAGCAGTATAACGACCGAGAACTTGGTCATGGTCACTGCTGTGGAATGTATTTTGCCGCCATTGCGACTGATCATATTGCTGGGGCCGTAGGCGAAGTACAGGTTGTGCCGATCCACAAAGTGCTTGAAACAAATGTAAACCATCGCAAAGGGCATGATGAGTGGACAGAAGACACTGTACACCACACTGATGGTGAACACCAACACCGTCCAGGCATAGTGTGTACCAAATGGAAATTCAATTAAAATCGACTTGCGGATGTGGGGCGTCTCTGCCTTGGACTTTGCAGTGCACAGCATCCAGATGTAGACAATCAGCTCGGGGAATCGCAGCAGTTCCAATGAGGTACCAATGAAGGCTGCGGTTATAACGTAGTTTACATAAAAAGAACCGCGATCGGGCAGGAAGATGCACTGCCAACGATATGACTCATCGCTGACGGACCATTCAAGTAAAGCCTGGGCACTGGTAAGACCTAGAGACGGCAGTATAAGGATCATGAAGAGCAAGTATCCAAAGCACTTTGTCATGATCGAGTAATTCTGCAGCGATCGTGTGTAATGCGAGAGCCATTTATCGGAGAAGGCAACTATGACTGGCATCAAAGCTGACAGCGTCCAAAGCATCAACGTTGGCAAGAACTCCGATACGAGTGGACTCAGCTTGCTGATGTTTCCGTTTGCCAGTGCCACACTGTCGAGCATATTCACCACGATAGCGGGAGTCGTCAGGAAGAACAGGACCGTGAACAATATTATGTTGACAATGGCCCATTTTACGTACCATCTGCTGGTACTGACGTTGAGATTCTCCCAAAAGAGATCCACCGGTGAGGGAGCGAACGTCAGGTCCCACTGTCGGTACGTTCCCGGTGTGAAGTGGCCAACAATATTCTGCGCCTCCTGAACTGTCGATACGGTGAGAAAAGCTATTCCCAAGGGCTCGTTTAAAGCGGCCGCACGCAATCGCGCCACATCGCCCGACAATTTTCTCTCTTCGCGTTGGTAGTATTCGTAGGCATTCTCCGACTTGCACGAACACATCTCTGGTTTGACGACGATAGAATCGCGATCCCGATGGTTTTCGCAGTAAATACGAGCGTCCAGCACCTTTTCGTAATCTGCGTTCTTTGTATACAATTTGGAGATATTGTACGCCACTTGCACGTCTTCGATGGTAACATCAGGAAACAGTTCCTGAATGTAGTTCCGGATAACCGTCCTGTTGCGATCGTTTGCCGAGATATTCGTTATCATAATGGTTCGTGTTGGGGCCTTCTTAAAGGCGTTTCTTCCCGAAGATCTGCGCATTATCAGAACTACTAAGGGCACGTAAAATATCGCCACAATGACGTGCACCCAAAGCCATGGAGAGTCCGGTTCAAGATTGGCCATAGTTGTGTGACCAAACGCGTTCACAGCATACGTTCCATTGCGATCAGAGCCGTTCCAAAAGTTCACCGGAAAAATGACAATCAAGGAAATTGCCGTCACCACTGCCATGGCCACCATCAAGTGCTGCTGAAACGACAGGTAGTGCACAGCATCGGGCCCAGTGTGCAACAGAATTTGTTCCTTCTTTAACTGCCATGTTATCTTCACCCAAGAGAACAGACCGTGATCGAGATGATGATTGATTGCAATCGAACCCTGATTGTCGCTCGAAGGAGTCTGCACCGAATGCAATCGTTGTGAGTAGAACAGCTCGGTCCAACGTTTCTTGTTGCCGCTGTTGTTGACCAAAGCTAAGCGCCCAAAATCACCCGCCTGATGGCGTAAGGTTGTAAAAAGTATTATCAGCAGCAACCATGACACGACGTTGAGTATTAAAGTTTGGGGAATTCCATTGTAGGCATTCGTAAAGATTATGCTCGTCTTGTTGGGTAAACTAGCGCACACGTCGCCGTTGTCATCCTCCCATGTGCTGAACATTTTCTTGTTCAACAAAGAACGATTTAAACACTTGATCCGTAATTAATTATTAACAATCTGTAACAAAAAGAAAATTTAAAAAACTGATTATTACTGCTGTGGTGCCACGCGCAGTTTATGAGGTCCAAAATTTGGATAAAATTATAGATGGTTGAGACTTTGTTTATTGCATTGTGATAGGGTACGTTTAACAGTCAAGGGAACATTGTTTTGTAGTTAATAAACCTGTGCCAATATGGGATGACATAACGTTTACAATTTACATTAAATTTTTCGTATTTGCTACGCTTGAAGCTTTTGAATGATCATCCAAAAGATGAAAAGTATCGTGTGCTTATTCTATGTTTAAAAAGAAAACCCATATAAGGGCTTTCTTGTACAGATGCATTATAAAAGATTTATGAAATGTTTTATTGTCCCAATCTTTAAACTTTTGCAGCCAGGAACTTCAAATATGAAATTTGTCCTAAGGTAATATAAGTTTTAGTAGGTAGCTAATCTCTGCATTCGATAAAGACTAACAGTTACTCTACATAGGTACATCGAAAATTTAAATTTAACGAGTAAATAAATACATTGAAAGAATTCATTCAACTTTGCACACGTCAACCTTTCTTATCAGCTTTTGCAGGAATTCCTACAAATGCATGTTCCTGCATAAAGTAAACGTTAATCCGTCTGTTCTCTAGTTACGAGAAAGATTCAAGACCAAGCAAGGAGCAAGAAAACACAAACCTAAAACTTTTACCTTTTGCTTGAAATTTAAACCGCCATAAGATTGCGGTTTCGGTACCAACCACCTTGCACTAGCAGCAAGTGCAAGTGCAAGAGTATGTTGAATTATGAAAATGGGGGAATTGCGGTTGCAGTAGCCAATCAACCAACTGAAAGTAAAAGGTTAAGATGACACCTCTTATTGCGAAAGAAATCTATAAACTCCATGCCATCGAACATTTGGGTTAATTAATTTTATTTTTTCAAATCCTTGATTTAATATGGACACACACAATTCTCTAGGCAGATTACAGAAGCAAACTCAGTCAATGCCTGTACGGTACGATAATACATAAATACAAAGCAAATGTTTCGCTGCCGTTGGCCGCATAGAACAGATAACGAATGTTTTTGTTTCGTGTGCAGTCGACAGTTTATTAGGTCAGAAGAAAGCTATGCTCAGGCACTCTACGAATGATTCGATTAGTTTTACTTTCTTTTAAGTCCATGTCAAACAGATGCGGGCTTTGTATTGGAGAAGCAAAAACGACACTTTGTTAATTATATAATTGAAACATACAGAAATGAAGACATTTGTGTTCTTGTACTTGAAAAACTCTTCAAGATAACGCCAAAAAGTGCTTAGAAATGATGTATGGAGTCACCTCCTCACAGATAAATAAATGATACAACACAACAAACGACGAACACAATCGTTGCTTGGAACACGGGTGTTTTGCCATCGTCGATGTCGATGAATCATCGTTTGGCTGGCTGGTAGCAGCTCCCCCCGAACACTGATAGACTTATGGCGATTTATTTAGTTTGAAGAAGTTCAGGAATCAAGTCAAAATTAAGCAAAAATCATTTGTAAAAACACTTCTGCGCTTGAGGCCAAACAATAATTAAGGCAATGCTACGATAATTACAAATTGGAAGGGGGCCAGCAGACAGTCGACGATGAAAAATTAATAAAATCCTTTAAAGTGGCAATCTTTTTCCAAGCGCTTTGCAAAGCTGGATAAAAAATCAACGTTTTGGAATAATAATATTTATATTTAAACACTCACCGATTGTGCAAAATAACAAACACTTTTAATAAAAATTCGTCATAGTTCGTGACGGCGAACATATGGGTTAAATGCGAACTAGCCGCGGAGAGTGGGTCGAGTGACATTTGAAGTGACAACCGCACGGAAAAGTGGAGCCAAGTTTATGTAAAGCAACTTTTTTCTTAAGGGAGTGGCTACATCAGACCGAGTGCAATTATTTACAATTCGAGGCTAGTATTTTAGCATATAATATGCATATCCCCATGATTCTAGCATGATTAGAATTAAGTAATTTTTTTACTTAGCTCAAGTACAGGCAAATTTTGACAGCTGGCCTTGGCTGTCATCACATTTGTGCAACGATTGCGAAAATAATTTGCTAATGGAAGACGCAATGATTCCTTGTACTTTGCTTTAAATAGGAAAAACTCTTTTATGCAAAAGTCTATTTAATAACAAGGAACAAAGCAAATGGTAAATCTATTCATCAAATGCAAATAAAAAAAAATTAATAGAGCTGCGCAGCAGCTCGAGGTTCACCAGGGGCCATAAATTACTGAATAACTAGATATTCAACTTGCGTCCCTCTTACCCTCCAACACCCAATTGTTTACGTTTTTTATGAAGCTTTTAAAGCTTTTATAAAGCTTTAAATTTTCGTGTCGGTGAATACGTGTAAGAAAATACAACAAGAATTTACCTAACGCGATCAGCTGATGCAAAAGCTCCCAAACGAAATTGCATGGAAATGACTAATTGAGGAATTTACTCACATTTGTAAGCAAATGTCGGTGGATGGGTAAATTCCTCAATTTCAACTTGTGGGCAAAGCTTTCACATGTCCGAAGTATAACACATATAACAAATTTGACGTCAGGAATCGCGTTCTACTTTTTAAATCTTGACAACACTATTATTAAACCGCAAAAATAACACAACCTATATAATATCATATTTCCGCGAAAATATGTAAAACCTCCGCGACAGGTTCACATTGACAATCGAAGGGGAATCTTTTTTATTGCGTAAAATATTATTATTCTTAAAGCGGTAGGTATACGCTTTTAATTGAAGGAAATATTTGCTCTTTCTGTCACAGATTTTACCTTTTTTAATGTTTCTAACACGACCGTGAAAATAAGTTTAATTGAACCAACTGCCAACTTTGAATGTCTTTAGCTCAGACACATACGTGAATGTAGAATTTTGAAACCAATTTAACACAAAAATAAACAGGTTCAAATAAATGACAACAAACTAAAGCCGCGTTGTCACATGCAACGTAAAACAGGAACAGAAACAGAATCCCATACATTAGCAACTGAAACCTAAATTCGCTGAATGCATTTTGCGTTGCTGATGTATAAAATTCTGTTTCTGTTCCTTAAGACACCGCGGCTTACCACCGCAAAATTGTGTCAAAATGGAGTTATATTCTTGAATCCAAATGGACATCGAAAAGTGGTTTTAACAATTTTTAAATCTAGGAACAGATCTTAACTTAAAAATTTGTGTACTAAAATTGGACACCGAATCCACATCATGCGTGGAGTGCGGAGACCTAATTTTTGTGTTAATTTTTAACATCACACGCTTATAGGAGTAATAACATATTCTTGTTGATAACTCCTCTTATAATTTGTATCGTGGGAAGGTTGTTTTGTTTCTTACATTTATGTTAATCGCAGATTGCTGTTCAGTGGAAATTCGGCACTAAGTTTTGGAGCTCTTAATTCTCTTACCAAATCTTATCATGTAAACTTTTCTGATTTGAAACTTAAAATTGTTTTTTCACCGTCTCGTTTAATTACAACCCCTGCTTACAGTTATAATAAATAACAATTATTACATTATTTACAATAGCTCAGTAAAAATAATTTAAATACAACCGCCTAACCTACAAAGCTACTGACATTTGGTTCAAGTCACTTGTCCTCTAAAAATCACAGATCGAGAGAAGAATTGATCCGCTTGCTCATCGCCTTGATGGTCTCGTTGTTGACATCAATTTCGTGTATCAGGCTCTGAGATAGAGCCTTTGGCGTCACGTCCCTTTGCAGGAAATTAGCTACCAGTTGTCGGCTGGGAATTCCTCCGCCATGAGCAAGCACTTCCTGGCGATATTTCTCACCCGATTCACGATTAAATGGATTCGCCTCGAAATAAGTTTGCCATATCCAGGACGATACGGTTTTTGATATCAGGTAGGAGTAGTATTTGGCACCGTAGCCCACCAAGTGGGAGAAGCGGTGCTGCCACGCCTGTAAGAAGCCTTGTGGTAAGTATGCAATCAAAAGAGACGCTGCAACTCACCGTGTCGTCCACATAAGGTAGACTGTAGTATTTAGCTTGAACTTCTTTCAGGGTATCCGTGGTGTTGGGGCCTTGCGCTGTTTTATCCGCATGATAGGCTTGATCCAGTGCCGAGTAGAAAACCTTCGAAAGGGAATATTGTTTGAGTATTGTCTTGAAGTTAGATTATTCTGTATGTCTAGAGGATTTTTAGGCTGGCCTTAAGTATCATGATCAAGTCTAATATTTAAGAACCTCTAAAATCCTCTTTACCTGCAACTGGGTTTCGCTGGCAGAAAACAGATTCTTCGACGCACACAGTCTTTGCAGCATGTCCTCCGACATGGGCTCGTGCGTTCTGTAGTGCCTCGCGAATGTTCTCAGCACCTGCAAAAAGAAGTCACAATAATTTAAACAATAAAGTATTTTCTTAACTACAAACCCTTGGATCACTGGCGAAGTACTCCATGAGTACTGACGGCACCTCGGCGAAATCCGTACTGCATCGAGTGCCGGTAACGTGCTGATATTCCGTTCGTCCCAACATCGAGTGCATAGCGTGTCCCATCTCGTGGAAAAGGTTGTCCACCCGCGAAGGAGATAGGAGCGTCGGACCCGTCCAACGTGCTGGGCTCAAGTTTAACATAACCACGACGATGGGAAGCTGGTAGCTACCATCCGGTAGTTTTTTTCCACCTTGAATTGTGAAATGGCAATCCTGATTGGGTTTGCCCGTACGTTCATAAAAATCACAATAAATGTACCCCAAGAGGCCTTCGGTTTCATGGACCACAGAAAGCTTGTAGATGTCGTTGTGCCACACTTCGCCGGGCTCAACTTCAGTGTTTTTCAAGTTGACGCCGTACAGCGACTTCATGAGATTGTCTAGGCCCTCCATGCACCCGCCCAGACTAAAGTATGGCAGGAATTCATTTGAGCTGGCATTGAGCCACTGGCTCTTTACCAGCGACGTGAAGTACGGTGTGTCCCAAGCGGCCAACTTAGTGCTGGGGTCGATTGAATCTTTTATCTGTAAGAACGTTCTGCGAACTTTAGCACAAATCAGTCGATCTTTCTGTAATGCAAACCTTCATTTTCTCCATTGTTTTGAAGTCACTAGCCGCTCGTGGTCGTAGCTCGGTGGACAACTCGTCGATGAACTCCTTCACCATGTTTGGGTGCTCAACAGTGCTGGAGTTTAGTGCCCGGTGGGCAAAGGTTTCGAAGCCACACGTTCTCGCCAACTCGTATCGGCAGGCTAGAAGGTCCGACAGCAGTTCCTCTTGGCTAGCAATTGGCCGCAGGAATAGCCTGTAAGCCGCTTCTCTCGCCTGTGCACTGGCCGAGTTTGTGAAAAGCCCCGAGATGTATATCTTGTCTCCATCTGATGGGAAACTAAAAGCATTCTTTAGAAATC
The DNA here is from genome assembly GCA_947623515.1 of Neoascia interrupta. Lineage (NCBI taxonomy): Eukaryota > Metazoa > Arthropoda > Insecta > Diptera > Syrphidae > Neoascia > Neoascia interrupta. Next base: position 31,957,880 of record OX392462.1, on the reverse strand, counting down.
TTCGACCTTCAAAATCCACTTGCAACGTACTAGTGCGCAACTGATTCGGGTACGGTCTGTCGGGATATTGCCGATGGAACTACGGCTCCATTCATAAACTTCTGACCTAACTGGAGTATGACATCATTTAACCGCACAACTTTTTGACGCTCTGCTTCGGGTAGATGGATGCCACACTGCTCGAAGTCAAAGAGGAACAACTTAGCAACGTGCTGATCGATCTCTGTTGTGGGCTTGATGTCGCCGTTTTCCACGACACCCTGTAGCGCTTTGAATATCGGCTTGTGAGTATTTAAACTGCCAGAGGGGGAGTATGAAAACCTTTTGTCGGATGGTCACTTTCTACATTACCTCTCAACGATGCCGCTTATACATATACACGCCTCCTCGGCTGCATGGGAGTACTTAGCTTTTGGATGCGCAATTCGAATAAACTCCGCCAAATCGGCAACTTTACACAGGGAATCGGAGAGTTCATCAAATATCTCCACCTAGGAAACGCGAACTTTGAGTGCTTCTGCGAGGAAAAGGAGAGAATCTATGTATACCATTTTTCTCGACCGATTCTGGGAGATAGCCTCTTGTATCAGGTCATCAGTTTTGGTTTCGACGTTGTCCTTGAGCAGGTAGAATCCTTCGTAAGTCCTCAGCTCCGGCAGATTAAACAAACCCTGAAGCAAAGATTCATTTTAACTTTGAAGTGGCGAAGTTTTTCCAATGCTTACCACATCGTTGCGGGTTATGTTTAGCTTCTTGTAAGGTGGCGAGTTAAACGCGGTAGCCAGAGGTGACCACGTTGAAACAGCGCTCCTCAGATGTCGGCTTAAAATCAGGCGTTTTGTTAGAATTTTATTTAAATTATACATTATGCAAAACAATATAAAAATAGGAAAGCAACAGACCGCAGCACACTCGCAAAAAGAAAGTCTTGTGTCATATTTTTGTTTGTCAAACTTTGACAGCAGCATGATGCATTAAGGAGACGGCCTCATCGAGCTCATCATAACGGATCCTTTACATGGGACAGAAATTCCCATAGATGGTGCCAATTCTATTGTGAGATGTTTTGAAATAGAGTCGTCATGTAATCATCATGTTCAAGAGAGGATACAAACCTAAAACGCTTAAACGTATTTCGCGCGAAGTTTTGTTTAAATGTTTTTCATCTCAATTTTTAAGTAGTGGATAAAGTATTGGTTTAAGCATGGTGACTACTTTGAACGAAGACGAAAAAGGTTGATTTTGAATACTGTTTTGAAAGATATTTCTCATATCGTACTGAAGAGTTTTTCATATGAAGAATTTCGAACTTCCTGTGGTTATATTTACTTTATTTTTTTTCATTTATGTCTAAAGCCGCGTTGTCAAAAGCAACGTAAAACTGGAACAGAAACAGAATCTAATACCTACATAAGCAACTGAAACCAAAATTCGCTGAATGCTTTTTGCGTTGCTTATGTATAAAATGCTCTTTCTCTTTCTCTTCCTTGTGACAACGTGGCTTCCTAATAATAATGCCAATTGATATATTTGTGATAAGAATTCTACGCTTATCCGCTTATTATTTAGGTACCATCAGAAGAATAACTAATCATGATGTAAGTTGCTCTACAAGTTTTCAGAGCAATACGACTAGTTCCATGCGTTCTTTCAGCAGGACATCCTGATGGCTGAGATAAAGAATGTAACATTAATTAATGTACTTAATATATAGTACTTCATTCTCAACTTCATTGCTAATATTTGTAGGTGTTTCCACCAGACGCTTATCCCCGATTAAGATAAATCTTCTTTAAATCCCCCTAAATCTCTTTTAATGACAGCAATTTTACACTTAACACTTAAAAATTTGACGCCGAATGGATAGCATGTACGGGGTGGAGACTTCATTTATGTGCTAATTTTAACACAGCGTGCTTAAAGGGTTCGCTAGAGTAGACGCTTTTGAAATTGGCGTTGCAATATTGATTTGTCAATGTCGATCAGTTATTGACTTTCATTTGAAGAATAATGATTTCCTTGAATCTACGCGGCAATGAGTTTCAAAATTAGATCATAAACTAAAATTTCATTTTTACGGTTGCAACGCAAATCGGAAATCAATGCAGACATATTTCAAAATGTTTACGCCTTTAATTTTTTGAAGGCCTTAAAATACCAACATTTGGAAATCTAATTGCCAACTAATTTTGCATGGTGATTGCCACATTCATTTCAGTTACTTTGAGGCGCACCGTAATGTATACCCCATACCCCCCCCCCCCCCCCCTTGTCTGTTTCTAGTTTTGCTTCCGAAAACTCGGCTTTACTTTTTTTCTAAAGATTTTATGATAAACTCATACACGTGCGTTTATCATATTCATATCGTGCGGCCAAAATGTCTTTATACCTACGAGAAATGCCACTGAGAAACATCAAGAATGAGCTTTAGCGACTTAATATAGCTCAAGCAGAAGAAAAGACCGTGTCGTCAGTAAGAATATCAAATAATAAAGAGGGTACATACATTTGGGCTGATCGTAATGCCGTTTTAAGCATAACTATACCTACTGAAAAAATTACGTAATTGAGGCCTTTTATTTGTTTTATATGAAAAAAAAGAGCACAAAAAAAACCAAAACTTGTTCAAAATGTATTGAAATCTGGCGAAGCAAAGGTTCCTAGTTGTTGACTTTTGTAGTGGGCTCCAGATCAATAAGTAAAAAACCGGTGTAAGTGGTGCGACTTTTCGAGCGCGAGTAATCTCTTTCTCAATCCTTTATTATCAAAAAGTTACGTTAGTAAATTCACGTATAGAGAATAACACATATGTCAATTGCACTTACAACAAAATAAGAAATAATAAACATGTTGTGTTAATAATAATTCTTTATACGTGAATTTACTAATGTAACTTTTTAATAACAAAGGCTTAAGAAAGAGCGTTCTCACGCTCGAAACATCGGTTTTTACTTATTGACCTGGAGGCTACTACAAAAGTCAACAACTAGTAATAACTGAAGAGGTCACCAACAAATTCTTACAATTGAAGCAGAAGTTCAGTAAAATCGCGGTAAAATGTACAATAAGAACAATTTTGTAGGTACATATTTTTAAACAATTGCAGTGTGCAAATTAATATCTGAAGAACATTAATTCCACCGCGATAAGGTATCGTTTGATTACCAAAATGCCAACAGCACACACACAACTCTGCACTCGCGAGAAAAACTTTGTTTCAATCAATGTCCCACGCCAGTTTTATCAGACGAGTGTTGCGTCATGCCTCGTCGCGTCATTAGATCGTGATGTTTAATTATTTTCATTTAATACCAAAATCTAGCGCTGTGCTGTGTCACTTCAAATGCTCCACTCGTGTCTTATTATGTGCTATGCCTATAAATCTAATGCCTTAAAAGAAATGCCTTAAATTTAAGAAATGCCCAAAACCGCGTTGTCACAAGCAACGTAAAACAGGAACAGAAAAAGAATTTCATACATTAGCATTTGAAACCAAAATTCGTTGAATGCTTTTTGCGTTGCTAATGTATGAAATTCTGTTTCTGTTCTTGTTTCTGTTCCTTGTGACACCGCGGCTTAAGAAGCAAATCTCGAAGTGCCTTCACCGGACAAAGCATAAGGTTAATTTGTTACTTATGTTGTCATAACGACGACATTTCCCAGGTGCGAGAAATCAATTTCCTATACGGTCTGGCCACCCAGATGCCCTTAGTTGAAGATAATTTTTCAAATTTATTTTATAATTTACTGCGGTATAAAATTTTACAAAAGATTTTTAATCATCTATTGAACGCAGCCACCACATAATACACTGAATGCGTTGTCCAAGCCATATCCCATCCAAAAGAACAAATGTCGCGCACATCGCTGATTATTTTGATTTGATTTTTGATAGCTACCTACAATGGCTGCCATTGTATTTATAATATTTCTCGCTTCGATTTTGACCCAAAATATCGCCAGAGGTTGGTTATATTTAAACTAATTAGTGAAATAATTTTGTTCAGCATTTGGTGGCGTTTATGGCAATACATAAATTGTCCACCTTTGCCCAAGGCTTCGCTCATAAAAAAGAGATTTTCTCTGACGCCTCCTAGTGATTGTATAAATATTTGCTTTAAAACCAAAATAAACGATTGATAGATGAGAAAAATTGAAGTCTCATAAACGATTAGTGCTTATCTTTGTTGTTATTATTTTAATACCATTCTATAAGGTGTTGGCTGCATTTTCAACTAGTTTTTATTTTGTGATAACATTTTAGGTGAAATAAATGGGCGTCTATTGGAGGAGACGCATGAAAATATGGAACTCGAAGTGAGCCACTCGAACAGCAAGGAATTCCCACTGCAAAACTCCATTCAAAAGCATCCGAGGTAAGTTTATGTTAATATTAAGCACTCGGTGGTACAGAAAATCTTGGTCAATGTTCGTTCAAGTCGAAATGGTCACAACGATGCTCTACAGTCTTGGTTAAAAATAGAATTTACGACTTCAATCTGAAAAAGAAGAATATACATAATCGAATTTGGAATACTTCCAGTGATTTTTTATTAAAACATAAATTTATTAAGTACAAATATCGCTTCGAAAATTTATTTTTCGATATGTAAAAGCGTCCAAAGCGAGAGGTAGATGGGGACATTTTTGTTAAAAAATCAAACAAATCGCTTGGGACCCATTTATTTGGCTGTAGTGCTGTAGCCTCTCCTGTGTTATGCTATGCTTGAAGATAAAAGCACGTTCATAAATCAAACGCCAGACTGCACAATTTCGAAATTGTTCTTGTTTTGGGCGTTGAACTTTATTTGTTCTGGGCCTCTGGAACGCCACTATAACGGTTTGGTGATCAACGCTGATACACAATCGAGGGCATATTTTAAAAATTACACCCAACATTATCTACTGCGAAAACGATGCCTGTCTTAGAACGCTAGGAAAACTATAGACGCAGTTGATGGCTACAAGTATCTTGGGGTCATCATCGCTTTTTCTGGGACAAGCATGTTGAAAAGGTGTGTTTGGACCTGCAGAAAGCCTTGTTCGCAGTAGCTCATCTTTGACACCGTGCTATTGCTTCTATTTCAAAACAAGTTTACTCTGCCTTGGTAGACTCAAAACTGCGGTCTACTATAGTTGCGTTGGCAAACGCTGCAAAAACAAACATTCAGAAGTTACAGAGGCTGCAGAATTCTGTCAACGAGATCACGAAAGGAATTTCGATGTCTTTAATATGGATCAAATCTTCATGGTTGAACGTGTTACGGATTACTTCGCTGATAGCCGTTTCTTACGCCCATTTAATGATGCGCAAAATACATGAAAACGTTGCACAGGGTATGCTGCAAGTTTCCCAGACCCTACAGCAAGTGTGGTAGACGCCAACTGATAAACAACGTTCCAGTAACCTTACGAATTACCTCGAGAACACGATAACATCCAAAACGTCACAATGAAAAAAAAGCATTAAAAACTGTTTTTATAAAATCAAATAACTCTTGGTTACAAAAAACAAATTATAAAGTGTTAAATACTAGATTTCTTAAAAAATTAAACAAAAATAAAACCTTGAGTTTCAAATTTTAAATTTAAACTTAAATACTTTGTCCTTTAACCAATCGCTGTTACCGTTAAGATAGTAGAAGATTTTAATAAAATGTTATTAAAAATGCTTCAATGTTTTTAAAATTAATCTCAGAAGTGTTTGAATTGTCAAAATTCGCTATAGTTTCCCTTAAAATTTTGGACCATTTCTGACCCGTAGAATTTTTTTCAATGATTTGTCTAAATTGCCACTAACATAAGGGTACACAAACACACGCGTTTTTGATGCATTTATTTGAAAATGCGTCAAAAAAGCAGTATGAGAACTCTCAGAAAGTTTTGACTTGACCTTTGCGTAAGTCAAGTCAACATCAACTTTGAAGTAAGTGGTTCAAAGTGTTTACTACCCCAAAAAGCTATTTTTTCTATTATGTTCAACATTTACTTGAGCTACATGTCTGTGAAACTCCTTTTCACAACAGCTTAAAAATATACTCCAAAGTTATACTGCTTATACTGGGGCCAAGGATGATCTGAGGCTGAATTTTCTGAATTCTGGAGTACTTTGTCACTAAAAAAAATACAATAAAAATCGCTTATAATTATTATTCTTTCTACTGATCATTTCTAAGTGGGCTGCCAAGTTGTCGTGTTTCAAAAATGCAAATGCTATTTAGGTTTGCCTCTTTTCTCGCTGGCTTTGAGAAGAATAGGCAGCATATTGTTTTTTTTTCTCATAAAATTTCGCCTTGTTTGACAAAGTTCGCCTTGTAAACGTAATCATTTCAACATCCATAGGAGTAGAATATTTACCTGTACACGTGGAGCAACTAAGAGTGCTCAGTCAATTTATTTTAAAAGGATGTTGAAGACATGGCTAGTCCTGGGGGAGTTTCGATTTCAAAATTCCACAATTGAATCATTTTTTGCAATTCGAAAATCTTTGTACATTTTTTACTTGAACGAACATTAAAGTCCTAGGTAAAACTTTGTCCCATGTTTTAAAAATATTACATAGTATTTATTATTCCTGTAAGACATAATACAATTTTATAACTTAACGCATCCCAATATATTTCCCCTGCATATGCTAGCCGTAGGAGGCATTCAAAATCAAAAAGAAGAATGAGAAGAAGGTAAAAGTTCACAGTTGGTGCAAATCGATTGTGATTAGTGCTGATGATGGTTTTTATTTTGTGGTTTGCCGCTGCTTCGTTTTGTCCTGTTTTGCTTTTCTTCTCTCGTTTTCTGTAAAAAAATCCATATGTGGCATTTTTTACAACAGATATTTTTGGTTTTTGCATGCTGACAAAAATTGTTGATACGTAATTTTTTTTTTCTAACTAATTTTGACTTTTTTCCTAAACAGATACAAATGCTATTCCTGTGAGTCGCCATGTACAAATGCGACTCATGATGCTCACATGTGCCAGAATGCGATACAAGTAAGTTTTTGCCAAAATTCAGTCATAGGCCGTTGGTTTGATAAAACTGTTCGGTGTATTTTCAGTGTTGGAAATCAAGAACCCGCAATGCGTACGGCGAAGAGAACGTCTCTCGCGGGTGCACTACCTCGCCGGAACAATTGCCGCTGATTTGCAATCAGAATACCATGAACAATCTAGGACCAAGGAAACGACATGCTGTGGTGCAGATCAATGTTATGTGCTGCTCGGGTGAATATTGTAATGGTGGGGACTTTCCCGAGCTGCCGCCTATCGTCCAAAGTGAGTGAGAATGCAAAAATTAAAAAAAAAAAAACCGTAATATTTGATTGAACTTTCCTAGACGAAGTGACGCGAATGGACACGAGCGAAAACGGTGCACTTAAGCTGTCGTTTGCCATACTGGGACCTGTTTTGGTTGTTGCTTTTCTTAGCACTCTGGTGTTGTATTACCTCCGGAGGAAACATCAAAAAAGTCTCAATGCAGCGAGAAACAAACAAGACCCGGAATCCTATTTGGTCACTGAGGAAGTTCTGAGAGGGACAAGCGCAGGCGATAGTACACTAAAGGTAAGTTTCGCAAGCAAGACTTAGTAAATTGACTGTTCTGATCAATTTTTGTTTCAGGAATACTTTCAACACTCGGTCACATCGGGCTCTGGAAGTGGTCTTCCATTGCTGGTACAAAGGACACTGGCCAAGCAAATAACCTTAGTGGATTGCATTGGACGCGGAAAGTATGGTGAAGTTTGGCGAGGGATTTGGCACGGTGAGAGCATTGCTGTAAAGATTTTCTTTAGCCGCGACGAAGAATCCTGGAAAAGAGAAACGGAAATTTATAGGTTCATCTCCTCGATTTTAACGGCGCAACAATATTTGACCCAAATTCTCTTAATTCCAGTACGGTACTGCTGAGACATTCAAATATTCTAGGCTACATAGGATCCGATATGATATCAAGGAACTCTTGTACACAATTATGGTTACTTACGCACTACTATCCACACGGATCGCTATTCGATCACCTGAATCGAAATGCCCTCAGCCACTATGATATGTTCTTGATATGCCTGTCTATTGCCAATGGGCTTGTTCACTTGCACACTGAGATCTTTGGCAAAGAGGTGAGTTGCAAAGAGTTCTTCTTTCGCAACTGGCATTTGTTAAACAAACAATTCTTTACAGGGGAAACCGGGAATAGCGCATCGTGACCTTAAGTCGAAGAACATCTTAGTCAAACCGAATGGAACTTGTGTAATAGCGGATTTTGGCTTGGCTGTTACTCATTCGCATTATACCGGAAAGCTGGATTTGGGAAACAATCCGAAAGTTGGCACCAAACGTTACATGGCACCGGAAGTTCTCGATGAAAGGTTGGTTGTGCAATACGCTATTAGATTTTTGTGCCTAATCATTTTTGCTGGCGGCTCGTTTTCGTTTTCAGTATAAACATGCACTGCTTTGAAGCACTGAGACGTTCGGATATTTATGCCTTGGGATTGGTGCTTTGGGAGGTGTGCCGAAGAACAATATCCTGTGGTATCGCTGAGGAATACAAAGTGCCGTATTATGATGTCGTGCCGTCGGATCCTAGCTTCGAGGACATGAAAAAAGTGGTGTGTAGCGACAATTACCGGCCATCGATACCAAATCGCTGGAGCTCTGATCCGGTAAGTTCCTTAACACAAGTTGCTAAGACAAACAGTATTTGATATGAACTGAGAGAAATTCAGTTCGAAATATTCGAAAACTCGAATATTTTTTGATTGACATGATCATTCAAATCCAGTTTCATCATTCTTTAGATCCAGTTAGTTGGTCCTTTATTTTGTTTAAATATTGTCTTCATTATTACAGTTTGTAGAAATTGTAATAATGAAGACAAATCCATTGTCTTGTTTTGCCATTGCTTTGCCGTCTGCGGCTAACGATCTTCTGTATGCAGTGAGACTCTAGTTGAGTTTAGAATCCTGACGCTTGGATCTAACCTTTTTACAAGCCCTTGGCGAAAGTGTGTACGTTTTCAAAATATCGAGTGATGATTTGGTTTTTGTAGCAATATTGGTCAAATATCGCCCGTTCCTATTGCTTTGCCCAGGCTAACCTTTTTTCTATCGATTATTTAATCGATTACTCAGCTGAAAACCCTGTTGCAGTGTCGTTTACCCCGTGAGCCACATTTTATAGTCATTAATTTTTGATGTACGAAAGTAAGCTTAGTTCAACTTCACAGAGATAAGCTTCGAAACCCGGATTCCGAACAGAGACCTGTGGTACGGTGGTAATATACCCTTTGGTAGCACCATACACTTTTAGACAGACGGATCCAAGACGGAATACGGCGTAGGAAGTGGTGTGACCTCTGAGTGCCTTAACTTAAATAAATCCCTTCGCCTACCCAACCTTTGCAGCGTCTTCCAAGCAGAAATAATGCCAATTAGTGCAACCCTGTCCTAGCTAAAGTGAAACCGCCCGCGATATCTGTATCTTTACGTATAGCCAGGCTGCCATCAAATCCCTGACATCAATCTCTATAAACTCTAAATTAGTTATTAAATGTCGCACACCTCTTGATGAGCTGTCCGAACAGTTCCACATTCGCCTGTGCTGGGTGCCAGGTCATAGAGACATCATGGGAAACTGTCAGACTGATAAACTTGCTAAGAACGTCAATTGACTGCCAGAAGATGAAATCTCCTGTAATATAGGTACTCCCCTAGCTACCTTCAAATTACAGCTCAAAAATCACAGCATACAAGAAACTAACGCCAGATGGAGGACAGGCACCACTTGTTCAACCTCCAAGCAAATCTGGCCTCGCCTCGATCCAAAAAGATCAGATAGCTTGATCTCCTTAAAGAGATCCAAAATTAACACTGCAGTGGGAATTATCACCGGACACTGCCTTTTTTAGGTCTTCACGCAAAGACTAGGTCTATTCTCAAACGACTTCTGTAGAAGCTGCCTAGATGAGGAAGAAGAAGAAAGCGTACAACACTATCTCTGTTGCTGCCCGGCATTCGCGTCGTACAGGAAATCCATACTAGGCTCCTACTTCTACGACTGCCTAAGCAATCTTATTGAAACACCGGTCAAAAAGCTACTAAAATTCATTGAAAAGACTGGCTGGCTGTCATAAAATTCACGCCAACCTACTGCCTTGGTCATATACCCACGTGGTGGTACAACAACGAGCCTACTTTTTGGCCTAAGTGCATTTAATAAGCCACCATTCTACCTACCTAACTAAGCTTAGTTCAATTAACTCAATTATTTGAGCTCGCAACATTTTCGATTATTAAAAGTCATATTTCTGCACCGAAGAGTCAAAAAAGAGGTACCCCAAGGAGGCGTTCCTCCTCCTCAATTTCTATATCTCCAAACTACTCCTTCCGCCTTGCGGAATAAATATCGTGCCATATGTAGACGACTGCACCATTCTTACCATTAGCCCCAACGGCAACCTTCAACTGTCGGGTGATAAATTATAAGGAACCCTCTTCAAAACCTGAACAAGGGAATAAAATATAGTAACAGGGCATCGCAAACCCCACAAAAAACACCCAAAACTTCTTGCGGTACTTTCGACATCATGTTGACTTTCTCCACAGCGTCTAGTCAATAGCTGGTAGCTATTGGGGGATGGAGAAAGATTTCAACATGCAAATCTACAAGAACTCTTTATCGAGCATACACCACTCAATGGAAAGCTTTCGTCCTTACATAGTCCTTGGTGGTTACCCACCACCCACTGCAGGCGAGGAGCGTAGTCTACCCCGCAAGACAAGGATCACCCTGGCTTGATTGCCCTTTTGATTGTGCCGCTCCCTTAACAGCTAAATGAGCCACCTCGAGCCGTCCTTTGAACACAAATACCCTGACTGCGGTGATCGTCCGTATGACATCAGAATTTCAAATGCGCAGCATATCCAACTAACCTCTGCACGAGTGCACTCTGGCTTCAAACTTTCGACGTGTTCAAACAGAATAGTAGTTGCTATAAAAACTTTATAAAGTGGCGCCCAACGCAAATTCACCTCATATACTATTATTTTCCTTGTATTCAAGTGCATTTCTGTTCAGCGTTTTAAGCTTGACCGCTTGTAATGATAGTTTAAATAGGTTTTAAGGTGTGCAGCCTTTAATTATAACAACTAAGTTAGTTCTACGCAGTACAAGGAAAATGTTACACATTTGGTAAGGGTTAGGCTTATTCGACTCACTAATCGGTTTCGATCTAGACTTAACAACCTTTGGAGTCTGTATTTTTGGGGTCATTATTTGAAATTATTACATTATCTCAAAAGCATAACCGTCCTATAATTTATTTCTTTATTTCAGTTACTTGCTGGCATGTCTAAGCTTATGAAAGAGTGCTGGCATCAAAACGCAAACGTACGTCTGCCAGTTTTACGCATTAAAAAGACTCTACACAAATTGACTTCCGCTGACGACAAGTTCAAGTTACAATATGACGAAGTATGTGTCTAGTGAAACAAGAAACAAGAAAATAAAACCATCAACCTTTAAAAGTCTAAGATACGTTATTTAAGCGTGTGACCACTGTATGTTCTGCGTGTAACAAGAGTGTAAATTACTTAAACAAATTATTATGTAATCTGGAAATTACATGTTCATATAGAATTAAGTTTAAATTATAGTTCATTCATAAATAAAAACAGAAATCCATACTGAGGCGACCCACACATACAGGAGAGACTACTTCCACAAAAAATAACTTTTGTGATGCTTACCAATAACTAATAGTTTTTAAATGTAAATACAAAGAAACTCAACTATTTTAAAGTTTACCTGTAATTACTTTTTTAGAAGAATTTTGTATGTCTTATTTGCATGTGCCTTTTGCAGTGTAATGCGCGTTAAATTCAACGAATTACAAAACAAATTTTCGACCAGTGCCTATTTGGAGATAAATTTTTAAAATCTACTTGAGTATTCTCAAATTCTTTGAAAAAAAAAATTGATAAAAGTGCCATTTTTCTATAGAAATGAAAATGTTATGTTTTAAAAGTCACCATTTGTTTTTTTATTGCTTTTATTATGTTGTGTTCGCTTTGCATTCTTATGTTTAGAAATTAAACGTTTTTTCTTGGACTTGAACCATTTTATTTTAAAAATCATTGATCACTAGTTTAAGAAGACACATCACTTTGTTAAAAAAAATATACACATACCCATAGTATTAAAATTCATAGTTCTTAAGTTGTATGATTGGACGCTCATCTAGTGTTTAAGTATAACCAAACTGTATGTTAAGGACTGTACATATTTACATGTAATACATAATGTATGGTGTAAATTAAATTTTGGTTATAAGCAATAAAAAATAATACGATTTTTAATTATATCGTTTTTTTGTGAAAGAAATTTCGATTAAGTTATGGATTTTCAAATAGAAGTTAATGATTATTTTTGATGCCCCTTTGCGTGAGAGAACAAAAAAAAAGTAGAAAATTTGAGCTGAAGAATCTGATAAGCTGTTCGTGATGTAAGCCCTAAATATAAATCCGTAAAGTTTTCTAAAAAAAAATGGCGCCCAACACTTGGTGTTTTTTATTCACAGTTATCAAGCAACTGACTAGCAACAGGTCAATTCAAACGACTTGGCAGTTGGAAAACAACAACAGAACATTTGACTTTATTTTCTTCCCGCTGAATTAAGCACTTTCCGATCAAATGCATTCAAGAAAATCACAAGTCTGCCTGGAATATAATCGAATTTGTTGTCTGTTCTGAGTAAAAACAAGAGTGTGTGTAAAATATCGAAAATGTTTGCATTTGAAAAAAAATGGGGACCCTCCCCTGTTCAACTGACTGGCAACAAGACAAATCAGTTTTTTTTATTCACAACCTCTATTATTTTATTGAGCTCTAGCTTTTTCGAGTCTTAAATGTAGATTAAAACGTTTTTGGAATATGTTGATTGTAATACACGGTTGTTAAAAAGCCAATGGCTGTTAGCCAGCCATATTATACCTACCTTGTTTGGGGGTTAAATATAAGGGTAAGTTATTTTAGGCAAGACAAAACCGAACTAAACAAATTTTTAAACCAAATATTGACTTGTTTTCAAATTCACTTAAAAGTGGCGCCCAACAAAGCATAAATGGCGCCCGACCAATGGCAACCATATCTGGTTTACACGCAACTCAAAACTTACCAATATTATAAATCTTACGTTGCGATTGTTGGGCATAATTTTTAACGTGGTATAAAACGTATAAATTATAAAAACTGGTGTTTTTTGGACTTCACAAGAGTGGCCAACTTTTTTTCCATTTACTTCTAGGGTTTTGCAAAATGAAACCCTTGAACTAAATGGAAAATGTATGTTTCGTGCATGTAAAATGCGAATTTCGGTAAAACATTTCGAACCATTTTAATATGTAAAATTCTTTTAATTAAAGTAAAATTAATTCTTATCAAAGTGGGCTTTTAGGTCGTTTAATTGAAATGCGAGAAAAGAAAACAAAAATCTTTAATCCATTTTTTAATGACGACGATATTTTATTTGATTATTTATTTTAACAAAAAATTTAAATACAAATGGCAAAAATACCACAATGCCATTCCGAACGAATTCTTCGGGATTATCACCGGAAAAGGCCAACGGTCTGGTCTGAATTTGACAGAAGTGTTATACCTTTGATAGACTTCAGTAAACATGTTTTTTCTATCATAGGTATCGAAAGCATTTCATAGAACAAACACGCCTTTAAGTGGGGTTATTACTGGATTTTAGCATTGGCACACGTTTCCACAGGTATTCATGTGTCATGTCTTATAGTTGTCCAGTATAGGAAGATTACTGCAAAATGACTAAAAACAGTCACTTTAATTTCGGGTTGCAATCGGCAAGTCATTAATATGCGGAGACGAATGGAGACACCAGATTAAGTTTATTCATCTAACGCATATTGTGGCTATAGTTGTTTAGTGTGCAGCAGTATCTAAAACGTGCTGCCTGCAGCTAATAATATGTTTTAAAAGTTTGTATAAAAATGCCAAAAGAGATGGAATGTTAAACATAGGACTTACATAAGTAACTAAGTGACGAGAGATGAGGGACTTTGATCTCAGAAATTCAAGTTAGGCGAGAAAATAAGAACTCTTCTGATGAAATTCGAATGCAAGCTAATAAGCTAGATGTACATTATATGCTTGTGACTATTTTTTCACGAGTCTCTTGACTGCCGAGCTTTTCCAAAATATTGGCTCGATCGACCAAATCTATGACCCAAAGTTTCTTACAACGCAAACTGGACAAAAACGCAGGTAAACATACTATTTAATTACCCAAATGTCAATGTACACCAAAACCTCGCTTTGCTTCGTTTCAAAGTTGCGTCGTTCAAAAGTGATCGATGGTTTCGAAGTTGCGTTGTTTTGATTTCAGTTTGCGTCACTCACAAAATTTTGTGATTTCTAGGTTGCGTCGATATTATTTCAGTAATTTTGTTAAAAAGGGGATTCCCCAAGATTAAGGCTTAGAGTTTATGCTTTACGTAAAGTCAGGCAGAGAGATAGCCAAGAATTCTCCTTTTCCCGACGGGCTTTAATGTGGCGTGACTGTGGACTGCATATGCATGTATGTTCGATGCTTTACCTTAAACTCACTGTGTAATACTTTCTATGCTGGCGAGTATATAGTTTTAAAATATAATTTTGGTTTTTTTAATATCTTCTATTCTGGTGACTCCTTATACTTACTTACTTACTTAAGGTGGCGCTACAGTCCGGGGTGGACCTCAGCCAACAAGATTCGCCAGCCAGCTCTGTCTCTAGCTAGCCGTCTCCAGTTTCGCACGCGAAGTTGGCTGAGGTCCCCTTCCACTTGCGTGCGCCACCTGAGTCTCGGTGCTCCTCTACCGCGTCGTCCCTGCGGTGTGGATTCGAAGATTTTCCGGGCCGGGGCGTTGGTGGCTATCCGCTCTAGATGACCCAGCCATCGTAGACGTTGTGTTTTGACTCTTTTGGCTAGGTCGGTATCGCTGTACAGCCCGCACAGTTCGATGTTATATCTCCTCCTCCACTCTCCGTCTATGCAGACGGGACCGTAAATCGTCCGGAGAATTTTCTTCTCGAAGCACCCTAAAGTGTTTTCATCTGCCTTTGACAGGGTCCATGCTTCTGCACCGTAAAGCAGGACTGGGATGATGAGGGTCTTATACATGGACACTTTAGTTGCTCGAGAGAGGGCTTTGCTACTCAATTGCCTCCTTAGCCCAAAGAAACAGCGATTGGCAAGAGTTATCCTTCGTTTGATTTCAGCGCTGGTGTCATTGTCTGTATTGACAAAGTCCTGAACTACCTCAAAGTTATAGCTGTCGATGGTGATGTTTTGTCCAAGACGTCGGTGTTGGGTGTCTTTTCTTGATGACAGTATATACGCTTCCGCTTCCGTCCCAATTACTCACGAAGGCTTCACTGAAATCACGCTTTGTTCTACCGATTATGTCAATGTCGTCTGCGTATGCGAGTAGTTGAACGGACTTTGAATTCATCGCAGAACGATGAATTATGATGTTAAAGCGCGTCGCCTTGTCTAAATCCTTTTTTGACATCAAAGGGGTCGGGAGGTCTTTGCCGACCTTGACGGAACAGCGTGAGTTTTCCATCGTCATCCTGCACAGACTGACGAGTTTGGCAGGGATGCCAAAACTAGACATTGCGCTATATAGCTCGTCTCTATAGATGCTGTCATACGCGGCCTTGAAATCGATGAAGAGGTGGTGTGTATGGATTTGGAATTCCTGGGTTTTCTCCAAGATCTGCCGCAGTGTGAATATTTGATCGAATGTGGACTTTCCTGGGCTAAAGCCACACTGATATGTGCCTATCAGATTGTTGACAAACGGCTTCAGGCGTTCACACAGTACAGCAGAAAAGATCTTGTATGCGTAGTTGGCACAACTCAGAGGGTCTCCTTTCTTCAGGATCGGGCAAACAATGCTGAGGTTCCATTCGTCGGGCATGCTTTCTTCCGACCATATCTTGCAGATGAGCTGGTGCATGCTCCTAACCAGCTCATCGCCAGCGGATTTAAAAAGTTCGACAGCTAGGCCGTCTGCTCCGGCTGCTTTGTTGCACTTGAGCTTAGACACAGCTGCTTTCACCTCCTCCAGGTCGGGTGGGCGGTATCGTTCGTATGCTTCGTCGGTAACGTCTTCGCCCGGGTTGTGGTGATTCCTTATGCCTATAGCGAAAGTCGGGACAACATGTACCTACATGGATATTGTTATTTCGATTTGCGTCGTGCCACTCCGGTCCTAATTACCGACGCAAATCGGGGTGTTGGTGTAAAGCTATCCGTGTTCTGACGACGCGCCTTTGTAACTTAAAAGACCCAAGGTCAAGAGACGATATCAGTTGTGATTAATTCAACTATACCTAAGAGCGCGACAATCAAAACCGGATGAAAACACTTTTGGCTGCTTCGAGAGGAAAATTCTTTTGACGATTTACGGTCCCGTCTGCATAGACGGAGAGTGAAGGAGGAGATTTAACATCGAACTGACACCGACCTAGCCAGAAGAGAAGAGTCAAAATACAACGACAACGATGGCTGGATCATCTAGAGCAGACGGACGCCAACGCCCCGGGCTGGAAAATCTTTGAATCCACCCCACAGGGACGGCGCAGTAGAATAGCACCGAGACTCAGGTGGCACACGCAAGTGTAAGGGGACGTCAGTGAGGGAACTTCACGTGCGAAACTGGAGACGGCTAGCTAGAGACAGAGCTGGCTGGCGAAGCTGGTTCTCTGAGGCACAGGTCAACCCCGGACTGTAGCGCCACCTAAAGTAAGTAAGAGAGCAACAATACATTGGTGGGTCGTCCTTTTTTTTATAACTTGGAAGATACAACTTTTAAATTTTTTCTCATGTGGCGCCCAACGCAAGTATTACGAAATCAGACGCTCTTTGTATCTGAGTTCTTCTCAAAAAAACCTCAATCACTACAGGACCGACTTGTCTGAAGTTTTGAATGACTCTGCTTTGAAAAGTTTGTACGAGTATGGAGTTTAATCAGAACTCTTTGATGATTGTCAGTGGGTCGAATAAAAGCTGAATAGATTTTCTAAATTAGTCTTTACCGTTTCAATTAAAAAAAAAACTACAAGTCTGTTTAACTTGTAACTTTTCAAGGAATTGCTCTTTTAATAAAGTCAAGATTACGAAGCGAGTGGAATAATACAAATCTATTTTAAGGTCCTTGGTGAAGGAATCAGCCAACGAAAAGAATCTTTTTGTACGTTGGCGCCATTTGATAATTTTTTTCCAACAATAAGAAACCAAATACATTTAGTTGGTATTATTTTAAGACCCCCGTTAGAGTAAATGACTTTATAAATGACAAACAACTAACAGTGAAGTACTTTTTAAAATGTATATTTGCTTGGATCAGATTAATATTACCAATAAAACAGTTCTTGACGAATTTCCATTTTAAGTGACAATGACAAATCACATTTCAAAATTTCCAGTTGTCCATACATAGTGAGGGAGATTTTTTTTTAAAACCAATCTACAATAGTTGTATGAAGTTTGACAAGACATTCAAACAACTTCCACACGGTGAAAGTTTAAAATAAATAAAAATTTAATACAAAAGAGAATATTTTTTTTTTAAATAAACAACGGCCATTTTGTTTTGTTTTTTAATAATTATTCCTCCGGTTTTTTTTTTAAATGTATTCATAGTTTTTTGTTTGTTTTGTATTACTTTTCTATGTAACTAGCTTTGTCTCGCACAATTTTCTTTTCAATTATTATTTTAAAATTATTATTACTTTTGCAAATAGAACTCTCTCCACAGGGTTACGGATGATTTCACAGTTTAGGCGACATAGTTGTATTGGTTCTGATTGTCTTTGTCCCGTTCCATATAGTCTCTGTCGATGAGGGACTCAATTCGTTTTTTCAAATCAGCTGGCTGTGAATGGAGGAAGAGAGAATAAATTAACGAATGTTTATAACGTTCGAATAGAATAATACCTTAACGGGGAAGGTCAGTTGGTTAAATAATTCGCCTATTAAGAGATTATGACTTAATGTTTTCCTCATTTTCATTATCCTAACTATAGCGGCATCGATCTGATACTGTCGATCCTGGAATACCCGCTCCTCAGTTGCTTTTTGTTCCTCCGTCTGTGGATTTTTACGTGAAATTAATAGCTTGGATTAGTCAAAGAGTATGGCCTACCGTTTCTTTCATTTGAATTTGATTGATTTTAATTCTAAATAGCTTGTTTGTGAACTCGTTGTTGAACTGGAACTGATCCTTGTCTTCGACCTCCCGACTTTTTGGGATTTTCGTCAAAACACGCGCCTTACCGCAGGCAAGGGATTGTAACGTTCTACGTAACTCTCCATCCTAGAAATATAAAACAATCAATTTTAAGGATCGCAGAAGAGAAATTATGTTTTTGAGTTACTTCAATGTTACACGCAGCTTTAATGTCCTCAAAACTAAGGACATTTTTATCGTTAAACAGTAGAAGGACGAGTGCTTGAAACAACGAAACCAGAAGATCTTTTGGACCCTAAAAATCAAAATCGTTAATGTTTGAATATTGAGTTAAGAAACTGCGACTCCATACATGATCAAATTTAGCCTTGAGAACACAATGGCCTAGAGTTGGCTGCCACTGCAATTTCCTTCCGCTGTGCTTGGCCAGATAGAATTTGTTGAATACTTGCTGTGGCTTTACAAGCTGCGGTGGCATTGTTACTTCTGTGAGGGGATAAGTTGGCCAATAACCCATTGTCAGGATGTTGACAGTCAGATCAATGTTTGTGAAGTCTTTATCCAGATTCACAACGTATTGCCGGAAAGCGATGTTTATGTCACGACTAAGTTCCATGTCCTTAAACATGCCCTCGAGTTTCGATGTAAACCCACCGCCGCATTCTTGCTTGAGCTTCGAGAGCATACTCTTTTCGGCGTCAACCGATGCTGATTTCCCCACAAGAAGTCGTTTCGCCAAGTCCTGTTTTTGAGAAGAAATTGGAAAAAATTACGGGGATAAAGAATGTTAGTGAACTGAAAAAAATTTTATATACTCACTTTTTTGTAGAACGCTTCGAATACGTCCTTCCCGTGAATGAAACGAAACAAAACCATGATTTTATCTAGGATCTGCTCCAGTTCTTCTTCTGTGGCTTCCTTATTGCCGGCTCTCAGCTTCATGTCAACATATTTTGCTACAAAAAGAAAACTTGCCACAAAGTCCCACTACAGTTTGCATAGTTTTTCTTACCAATCAATTCAGCTGGTTTGTTGGCTCGTTGATTTATAAAGAATTCAAATGCCTCTCGCAAGGAATTCGTATACTTTTCATTATGTTCGAAGCATGTACGCACAATGACATCCATTTTATCCTTAAAGTCCAGCAAGTCTTGCACCATGCTCTTGTCCTTTTCAGGATCAATAACAATAGTACGTCCTTTCTTCTGCAATGCAATTCATATATGATATATACCTAGAGTCCCATACCACCGTCAACCTATTGCTTACCTTTATGTAGCCGTTGAAATTGCCACATAGCTCTGTGGTACCGTTTTTAATACGACTTAATAAACTATAAAGCAGCGTCAGATCGTTCAGTCTATTTTCCTCTAATAACGTGTCTAAACCTTTTTGTAAAATCTGTGTTAGGTGTTCAGCAAGTAGTTCCTTTTCTACCGTGTAAATTAGCGGATATCTAAAAGGCGGATTAGACAAGACAAATGAGTTAAGTTCGAGATCTGAAAAGCGACCCTTCTTACTTTGTACTCGAATCCAAATAGTGCAGCAATCGTTCATTCTCTTCGGCAAGGCGTTTGTCAACGTGCTGCAGATATTCGGGCACCTCAAGTTCTTGCATTTTACGTTGGCCCTCAGCCTGATAGAGTTGCTTTGTGGCAATCAAGAACTTATCCTCGAAGGCGCTCGAATAGATTTGTAAGTCGCACAGCATTCGGACGAGGCTCTTCAGCAACGCTCGGTCAACAGCGTCACCGTTGCGTTCTTTTTCAATGAGCAGCAGTAAGCCCTCAACTGTGCGCTTCTGCACTAAGCTGTTAAGAGCAATGTGGGTACGAAAGAGATCCAGTCCCATGTCCCTAAAGAGAAACCCCGATTGTTAAATAGGCATTTGAAAGGCGGTTGGAATGTTGCACTTACCATATAGAGTGAACTGTAGGATTTTGCAAAACATACGTCCGATCGAGGTACAAGAAAATACTACGCATCATAATCATTTGCTGACAAAATGATTGCCACCAGCCGTTGATTTTGTTTAAAAACACCTTTGAAAACAAGTGATAAATAAATTGAATAACAATTTGCTTGATTGTATGTGAGCAGCTTACCAATTTGTCCATGCTCTCACCGGTGAAAGAATCTACATTCTTTTTCACATGAACCTCTGTAAGGCTAGCTAGTTTTGAGTAAAGCTGTGCGTCCATCTTGTGGCTGCACATATTCTCCACGGCTTGATAGAGCTCCTCCAGAGAGTATTGTATCGGTTTTGACAACTGAATGGCAATAACAGCTTCCTGAAGCTTTTCACATGTTTTCTCAGAATAGTTCTCCGGTAAGGTGGGTTTTACTAAGGCAGAAAAAGAATAAAAGGGTATCGTTATAAGTTTTTCAGTTATTAGTATTTAACGGTAGTTTCGTAAGCTTTTATATAAGTAAAAAGCTCATCTATTACACACAGTAAAGCTTTGACTTATTTCAAACCATAAACTACTGAATAACTAGATATTCAACTACCGACATGAAGAAGTTTTGACCACAAGCTGAAATACACGCATTTATCCATACTCCGACGTTTGTTTACAAATGTGAGAAAGCTCGCCAATTCGTCCGTTCCATACAATTGACGGTTTGACAGTAGCCGATTGCGTAAGGTAAATTGTTGTTGCATCTTCTCACACGTATTCACTAATACAGAAAGCCTTAATTTTTAAAGTCTTATAAAAAACTAGTGTGCGGGTTACAATCCGCTTAGGCGAATCGTTGGATACCCCATCCCAAATGACCCCTGTCAAGCTCCCAATCGCATTAACTAGTTGAAAATCTCCCTTTGTAAATAGGGGGCGTGGCATCGACCCCTTTTTCCATAACATTGTAGCCTTTGTTCAAAAATATTATCCGAAACTGTGGTTTGAAGTGCATTTTTATGTCAAAAATTAGGTTTTTATTTACGCCCCCAAAAGTGGGTGTGGTGAAAATTTTCCGAAAGAGTGGGGAACTGAGAACAATTATCAGAAACGGAGATAACTGTCATCAGAAAAGGAGTGACTTGGATTAGTAGTAGCAGACAAAAGATCATTTATCGGAGAGAAAACAGAGCGCCGGAGAACTCCAGCGTTTATTTTCTGAATTGCAGATTTGAAACCATCAACAGTTTGAATTCGAAAGGTTCCAAAAGTTATTACATAGGTATCAGTCGATTCCAAATGTATGCATTTTCGACAAGAGAGCTTGGTGCCAAACTTTGTGAAATGCTTTCGAAATATCAAGTGCAGAAATGCACTTCAAGTAGATTTGCTTCGTCAAGTGAAAGCTGAATTGCCATTGTAAGCGAGTGTGGGGATGGAAGATGTCGCACAGTTTTCACATTTTTTGAGAAAGGCCAAAAGTTTTTACTACCGTTGGGACAATGAAGAATATGAGCATTGCAATAATTCTTGCCTGTGGGGTGCCGTGGCGTAGTGGTTAGTGTGTGTGCTTACTACGCCGGAGGTCTGGGTTCAAATCCTGCCATCGTCACCTGAAAAAAAAGACTTGTTCTTTTTCACGGTCCCCACCTCCGCGAGAGTCTGACAAGCCCTCCGAGAGTATCATTTGTCTTGAAAAACTTCTCAAAGTGCCGTTCGGATTCGGCAAAAAATTGAAGGTCCCCTTGTATGTAAAGAAATTAACACACCAGCATACATTGTTGAAAAGTTGGCCCTGGTTCACCTCGAGCTGTTGCGCCACTCTATTTATTTATATTTATTTTTTAATAATTCTTGCCTTGTTTTAAACTTTTTCTGGTCTACTTGCAATGCCTTGGATGACCGAAAACATAACTTCTTTAACCTAATCGCTTTAGTTTGTTGACTAGAGTCATACAACGAGTTCTCCTTTGAAGAAAGTGTGTTAGGCATCATATCAGGAGCAGCATTCAAGTTGTTATTGAGAAAGCGGAACGAATAGTTAAAGGCTTCAAAGAAGCTCGCGCCAGTTTGTTTTCTCGTACAGCCGGACTGTCCTTTAAAGAGTTTTTTTTGTTTTTTCCTTTTTGGCTGCCCGACGAACATAAGGGAGATATGAAGCACATTTACGCTGTAGTTTCCTGGGTGGGATGTGTACTTAGAAGCAACTCCAGAGTATTGGCGGAGTGATTGTTTATGTCTGGTACCTAGGCTCGTTTACAAGTTGCGTCAGATAATTTAACGCTGCGAAAATCTCGACTAAATGTCGAATCTTCTCAGAATTGTGAATATTAAAATCGCACATAGTCAGGAGCTTAGCTGTCCAAGTAGCCCGTAAAAAAAGAGATCAAATATTGATTGCAAGGAAAGATCTTTCTCAAATTTACATACGAATAGAGGCGGCGTTATGCGCCTGCAACAAATCTCAGCAACTTTCTATGTCCAGTCGTAGAAATCATAAAGTTTGTATGTAGTCTTTGTATGTCTTGATCGTCATCCCACTATCAGCTGATGTCTAAATATTTTATGAGAATTCTTATTAGATTAGCCAGAACTGCTAGCAGTGCAACCGGGCACCTAAATATAGAAATCAAATCAAGAGCATAATTCGCGCCCCGCCAAAATACTCCAAGCAAGTGCCCCCCCAAATACTGTGTTATGACATACACACCGACGAAGACCGTCACGGTCATCCGCCCCACCACCAGCGCGCACTTTTTGATAATTCTTTGTCTTAGTTTAATTGCCCCGCAATCGCGAAGCGATTCTAGTGAGGCTCATCTCAAGAGATCAGTCGCATTTGACTAGTGTAACTTACATTTGAAATTCTTGATGACGATCTTCTTCACGTCTCCTGGTTTCGTCATGTTGTTCATGGACGCTTTGTTGAGAAACGATGACGAACGATGGTCCGGCATGTGGGCATTGTTTAGCATCGAAAAGTTTGGCCGTCGCTCTCCGTTGGCCGTTCCAAAGGGAACCTGCTGCGACGAATTGTTCATGTTGTTGGTGCTGTTGTTCTGTCGACCAAAGAACTTGTTGTTGCCTCCGTCGTCGGAGGCGAGTTTCTTTTGCTTCAGATTCTCGGTGTCTTCAACTTCGGCGGCTGTGTCCATCTGTTTGTATTTTTTCGAAGCGCTCATAGTTTGTTGGCCCCGTGTGAATGGGGGATAGAGTCGCTGGTTTATGTCCTATTTCCTGGCGGAACTTTAACTCGTTCGCAGCGCGGCTTTGTAAACACACACACACACACGAAAAGGATTGCTGCAATAGGATAGAAAATTACTTGGGATTCTAGTAGGGTAGTTTTTTTTTTAGATTTCTTTTTGCTTGACTTTTTTATTGTTCACGAAGCGACAGACAAAATATTTGACAACTTTGACGAGAGCTGTGCACCACCACCAATGACCAACAACACTTGGTTGCAGTTTTCTCCTTGTGCTTGAGGGGAGACCGAGGAGCTTCTCGGAGCAGTCTGTGGAAATATTCTTTTTTTTTTGGAAAGCGCACGAAATTATGCAGATGTTGGGGATCAATTTGAGGCTCTTACTGTTTTTCAGCGACCACCGGAGGTGCTGTAATACACTTTGGAATATTCACGAGGCCGTTTGTTTGTATTTTTAACAATACTGGTTTACTTTGCGGGGATAAAATAAGAAAATAAAAGAAGAAAATCCTTAAACAAAACACACGACGACTGCCATTTGGAAGGTGCTTAGGTGATTTTTGTTCTACTCTTGTGTCTGCCTTGCGAATTTACTTCGGTAGATGGCAGCGTTGAATTGAAATGTCAATTTTGAGTAAAGTGATGCCAAGTTTAAGTGAGCGAAGAAGAATTTCAAATGGACATGTACAGTGCGGCAAATCTTGCCAGTACTAAAATTGCTTCTATGCGACGAAAGACATAAAATAGAAATTTACGGCAAAATATCACTTTTCGTCACTTGGTATGAAAACAAACTTCCTTGTCTCGTTCATTTCTTTGTTTTTATACCAAGTGAACGGTTTCGCATAAAGTTAGATCGTGAAGTGCAACCGGGATAGACACGCGAAAAATTTAATTGTGTGAAATCTGAAAAAGTCACACGCACACCTTATAATATTTTGGCGTCTACTGCTTTTTTCAATTTGTGGTACCAAATAAGTTCTCTTTTTGAATGGAAACAGACAATAAATACACAATCGTTGTACATGTAAAAATTCGTCTGCGTAAACTGTGATCATCACAATTTTCTTGTGACAGCTCCCGATCAATCACCGTCAAAATCAGCTGGTCACTAATTTTCAAACTTTCTAGTAAGTTGGTGTTTTTGCCAATTTTTGGGTTGATTTTCTGCATGAACGAAAAAAAATCAGTGCTCTTACATCACAAGCCTAAATAAAGCAACTATTCGGAACAATATTTTTGTGATCACCTTACGCGAAGGATTATTTTGTTTGATCAATTTGACTGTCACAAAATGTGAAAATCACAGATTACCTTAGCCGATTCCACCCCTGATTTTTTCTATGAAAAGTGACAGTTCGGAGAGCCATGGTTTTTTTCTTCTAAGCAGTTTTGTTTTTCTGCTCAGAGCTTTCAATTTCTCTTGAATCAGAGCTTTAGCTTTGTGTTTTTTCTTTTGCACAGAGTATAACCAGAGCACACTCTATGAGCTCCAAAGAAATTTACCGACTCTTTTGAGCTTATACCTAAGTTTGGCAAAATGGCAAAAAAGTGATGAAGAGAACGTTGTGGCCAAAAATTTGTGTTCGTTCATTTTTTATGTGCATCACTTGTTCAGAGAGACAATGTAGGCTGTTTATAAACAAACGAAAAGGAAGTCGGGGCTTGGTACTGATGTTCGCACCTTGGCACGAAAATCGGAAGGTTCTGGGTTCAATCCCTGATGCAACCAACGATTTTTGGTTGCCCTCAAACACCCGAAAAAAAAACACACGGGAACAGAATCGGATCAGCCACGGGATCTGATTTTCTATCTGTGTGAAACACCCGCCAGCTATGACTGCATAAGTGATTTTTAGGTAAGTGATCGAGCATACATATTCAGTCCACAGGCAGGGGAGCTTGTGGGGAGAAAGTGAATTCTTGCGCCGAGTTGGATATCTCTATACATTCTGATCAGTGACAATATCTAAGCCATACAGGCCTCCTATATTCTGACGTTACTACGTAGAGTGCAATTGAAATACGAGTGGCCCCGAAAGATTGACTATCTGGGCCCCCAAAGACGTCAAACGAAAGTGCACAATAAACTGTCAAAAAAAAAAGCTCCTGGCGCATTGTTTTTTTGACGTGTTTCAGCTTTTGTGACTATTGCGTATGCACTCACTAGTCGAAGCCGGGAATGCACTGTAGAAGTTCCAAGTGTGCAATAAATACAGAATGACTGGCTAAAAACCCTTTTCTAAAGAGCCAATCACAGAGAATAAGTCTGTAACCTTGAATTTAAACCATAGATTGATGAATAACTAGATATTTAACTCTTGCACTCCAGACCCATTCAGTTTCGGTGAAAACGTGTTCGATCAACGCGATCAGCTGGTGTAAAAAAGCCAAAACGGAATAGAATGGAACTAATGAACTAACGCATTTATTAAAGTGAAACAGATTCATGATTTGTGCTTGGCTGCATTCATTGATGTGTACAGAGGCCAAATTTTCTTTATACCATGTTTCCACCGGGCACGAATCCGCGATTTTTATAAATTTTCATTAAATCCTCTACAAATTACGCGATTAACCACATAAATTTAAATCATCTTGGCCCTGCAAGAAGAACATATAATTCAATAAAATAAACAATCAATAAAAAAACAACATTGCACTTACAATAATCCATGCAAAGTTTTTGGGGGGAAGACAAGACGTCAACTACTGAAACGTCAAAGTTCAAACAACTCTATATCGATGACTTCAGTCCATGTTTTCATTTGGTTGATCCTAACCTAACCCAAATTTTATTTCTCAAAATAAAACGGAGGTTGAACGGTGGCCACCACACTGGTGCTTCCCCTCACCTTAGTAATTCTGACACATCAGGTTAGAATCAACCAAATGAAAACAGGCACTCAGATGTACAGTTACGTCTGCCAAATTTCACAGCATGCGCAAAACATTCTGCTCCGCTTATTAAATTTGTTCAATAAGAGACACATACTTAATCTTGTGCTCCGGGATCATAAATTTCCGAGATGTGTGGCACAATATGATTATAGGGCTTGTTTTAAAACGCACTTGCTAGCACTAACGGTTGTTTTTTTCTAAATAAATAAAAAGATAGCCAGCCAAGCACGAATAAAAATAGGTAAGATTGCTGCCAGGTTCTTTCTCTCCAATAAACGTGAATAAGAAAAGGCATGGAAAAATAGACATCTTTCTGCTAGAATTTTAGCACAAAAAAGCTTCGTTTCTGTCCCGCTAAATAAAATTCTTAATTCATTCAAAGCAAAAAGGGGCCCACTCGTATCTGTGCTTTAACTTTAATAAGCATACTCAAGTGTGTATAACAAATCTTCAGAAAAAATAACTCTTTTCAAGAATAATAGAACCATATTGAGGTATATTTTTTATTTAATAATACATTGGCTTTTATCGAATAATTTTGTTTACATTAATTTAAAATCATTATAAACAAATGTCACTTCTTACTTAAGAAGAATTAAATCTTGTGAATGCTGATAATAAATACGAATACTGAAAAATATACATAAGATTACATAAATTTATCTGAAAAAAGGAAAGAAGATACTGATGTTGCTTCCTTAAGATTTTTTTCCAAATTTATATATATATTGTTTGTTTTTAAACTCCAACTTTTCACATTTTATATATTTTCGTTTCATTTGTTTTTGTTTTCTTTGTATATATAAGTTTTTTTTTCTCTATAGATGTATATATAACTCTCAGCATAACATCGAAACTGTAACATTGTTCAACTGTTATTAAATGTTTCCATAATTAATTTACCAGTAACACACACTCAATTTTTTATTTGTTTCTTCTTCCTGTATGGCAGCGTTTTAAATTTGTATCATGCTGTTAATTGATTGATGCATCTGTTTTGCTCCATTGAATTGCTTTCTTTATGTTTACATTAAATTTTCAACATTATGTATATTTTCTTTTTCTTTGTATGTAAGTATATATATATTTGTATGTATTTATGTGCTTCTTAACAGATTATCATTACATAGTCAAGTTTTTTTTTTGTTAAATATATTTATAGATTTTCTTATATTCGTACATTTATATATTAAATACAATTCTTAAGATTAAAATTGTAATACATAATAAAACTAAACAATAGTTTGAGTTACGCATGGAAAGGATTTTATAAATACACATACATGTATATAAAAATAAATTTTTAATAAAAAATATATTTTAAATTACTTTATAATTATTATTATAATATGAGGAAAAGGAGAACTTGTGCAAAACGATTAATACCATTAGGGTGGCAACCCGTTATACAAAATACCAATGATTTAAATAATTTAATAGGATAAATAATAATTTATATGCATACACAATTAAAATTAACAAAATATATACTTTATATAAATAGGTAGTGTAATATATTACATAATTACGAAAAATAGTTGTTTCTTAAAACCGCTATACACATAGGAAAATAAATTGTTTTTAAATTATTGTTTTAAATATCGCTAGCATCCACATCCCCATCATCGTGTCAACTTCAATCTGGTAACATGTGGACAAAGCTAACCGGAAACATACCACGCCTACTGGGAGCTCCTTCTATGACACCTTCCATCCAATTCTCGTCGTCTGTTCGTTCATTTAAAACGATTAGTATTTCGCCCTCTTTGAATTCCAATTCATCGTCGTTGTCGGCCACACAGTCGTAGAGAGCGCGACATCGTCGATGACCGTTCTAGAGAAATTAAAAAAGTTTGAAGAAAGGTTAATAAGCAACATGCCAACCGACCGAATATTGTGCTGGCTAACTCCGATGTCAAATTACATCCGGAACGTACCGCAAACGCGCGCTAAAGGGAGCGTAACAACTCGCTCCATTCAAATAAGGTAGGATTTTTTTAATGCAGAATTGGCGCCCAACAAAGGTAAAACCTTACCTTAACTTTGTGTACAAAAATCAATTGGGCGTTTCTAAGCTTAAAATTCATAAACAGAGACTAGCTTAGAAATGGAGTTCACTGTCCCTAATATGGCTTTTTTTCAGGTAGCGGATATGGCAGAACTTAAGAAATATCGAAGAAGAAACGGCATAAAATTATATGAGGCGGACCAAAACCTGAACCAAAAAACCAAGTCCAGGGATTCTGTCTAATACATCAAAATCCGAGTTTTCACGAAAACCCTCAAAATTTCGAGATTTCCCATACAGTTTCGAAATTATAAAATCTTGCACTAATAGTAGATTTTAATAAAAACTCTTAAAATTTGCAATAAATATTTTGCGTGTTTTGAATACATTCCACAATGTAACTTGACTCCACAACAACAGCTGTCGAAAAAATATTGTTTTCTATTTTTAAACATTTAATTGAACATTTATTATTTTGGTGCGAAACCATGCAAAACCAGAAAAAACCAAGTTCCGGAGGCAAGTTTAATACCCTTTACCCTTTACGCAATAACTCTCAATATCTCGAGATTTTCCATACATTTTCGAGATTACAAAATCTCGTGATCTTAGAGGATTTTAATGAAAACTCTCAAATTCTTTGTTCAAAGCAAAAAACATAATAAAAATAAGCTAAAAACTTTGTGGCGGAACGCTAAGATTTTAGGGTGAAATGTTAAATAAAGCTTAATTGAGGAATTAGGTATAAGGAATTTCTGTTCGATGTTAGTGGAGTATGTATTAGCTGTATTTTTTGTAGCTCGTTTTGATCGTCAAAGCGAACTTGATAAATGTCATAAATTCATAATATTATTTAGTCCACGCGGAAACTAGATAACTAACGTTACAGCTGATTGAAACATCAAAGAAAACCCCATCGGTGGCCAACGTGACGTTCGAGGGATTTGGAAATGTTTAAGATGAAATCTTGAACTTCTAGGCGTACGGTCTTGCTTATGCTGTGTTTTCACCGCCGATCATAAGTTCCAGAATAGTAGAGAAGATTTAAAATTTAACTCAAAGCGTTTCCACCGGATTGCAATTTAGATTAATCTGTCCAAAGCACTCTCACTATAACTGTCGATAGCATTTTTCAGGAAACATATTTGTCACAGATACTTTATACGGGCACTGTTTTAGTTTACAAGAATAATAGATTAAAAGATTTGTTGAAGATTTATGTTAATTGTGGATTAGAGTTCTGTGGAAACATGGTATTAGAAGCGGTTCTAATACCTTGTTAAGTAGCCGCTACGCATCGTCTACTAACTTACTCTGATTCGTTTTATTTTTTTTTTCTCTCGCGTTTACCTAAACCATTTTGAAAGTATTCTTGCCTGAAGTTAAGTTTTTGTGCTCATTGAACTAAGTATAGAGTCGCATACACTATATACCATATTGATTTGGCCCCTAGAGTGACCCATCCCGGAGGTTTCACTCTACTTCAATTAAAACAAGGTAAACATACTTACATAATTATTATACTGTTTTCCCTTTTGATTATTATCTGGTGATGCATTAAGCCTATCATTATCGATTGATGATAAATTCGAATCGGCGGAATGGTCTAGTCCTCCCGACGAGTCCATTTCCGTCATCCACGGTTCGTATTCGGTGTAGTTTGATTGATTGAGTAACTGTAAAAGGAAGGAAACACTTATTAAATTATCTATATGAAATTGTTCACGACTACATGAACAAACACAACAACGACGACGTAGATTTAACAATAAAAAAAGTATCCACAAAACTATATTTTGCTACGTAAAAACGATGAAAAGCGACTTATGTTTTATTTAATTATCGGCACTGAGGTGTTTTTTTTTTGGCCGCATGATGTTTTTTTCTTTTAGTATTGCATGAATTTAAAAATAACAACGAACGCTCAAACAATGCAAATTTTGTTAGAAGTATTTTGCAGAACAACACTTGTCTATAATAAATACCGTTTCTTCACTAGGGCTGCATAATTTCTTTAATTTTTCACTTTTTCGCTGTAACAAAAAAATGTGTTTGTTTTTTTTTTTCAACCAATTTTAAATATTAAAAACCTATTTTTTTGTATGTTAGATGTTTTATGCAACTTTGTAAGTAAAATCAAAAGTTTTTAAGGGAATAATTATTAAATAGTAATTTAAGTTGAACCTAATATTCGAAAGATTCCAAAAACCGTACGAAAATGCAAAGCGAGGTATTGAAAAAAAAGCTTCTATAAAGCTTAGAAAACACCAGGCTCCTGGTTCTGAAGAATATTCCTGGTTATGACAAAGCAGTTAAATTTACTTTATAAGGACTTGCCAAGGCACATAACTATACCAGCCTAGATCAACCTGGCCGACTTCCCTTAATTGTCTACATTAGAATTTCTTTATTTAAATTTCTGTCAGGCTAAACTTTTAAGCTTTAGAAATTTGTTTTTACCAACGCAATATGGAAACTAACCCGCAAATAAATTGCAACAAAGTGGTTATAGTGAAATTGCAAAAAAAAAAACGAATTGCTGGTATTTAAAGTTTAATGTTTTTACAAAGAAACAAGAGATTTGGATTATTTTTTACTTTAAAGCTGGCTGTTAGCGGCGACATCGTTCGCGTTAAATATTTGAGAACTTAAAGTAACATTATAACACTGAATTCAGGCCTAAAACCGACGCAAAATAGTTTATGTTACTTAATCAACACCAACTAGCCGCATCAACGCCATTTTGTTGCAATGTGCTCAGCCTAGTACACTGAACTTTCTTGGCAGGTCCCACCACATCCACACCAACATGAACCATTCTACGCCGGGCTTTAGTCGTGTAACCATCTTCTTCCCAAGCCAGAGTTGCGTAATCGAGTGGAAATGAAGTCAAATCACAACCAGCGCCAGAGTCTCCGCGTAGTTTAATATTCACTCAACTGGCAGATGACCACACTACACAAAAGAAAGATACGTGCTTCAGACAAAGCATTTTTCCCTCTTTACACAAACAGAAGCTACTCACATAACATAACTTCTGTCATAGCCGTATATGTCTTTCTTAATTTATAGAAACTTTTTATTTTGTATCAGCAGTATTTTCTGAGTCTATTCCGGACAAAAAAGAAAATCAAAAACAACGTAGAATTCATTTAAGCCTTCAGCCCAATAAATTTGTTGCGACCGTTACGTCTAAGTACACAACTGACTACTCAGTGAAATACACACGTTCTTATGGGAAGCGGCCCATAGAAAAAGTAGGCGACGTACGTCGCTTCCCAAAAGAACGTGTGTATTTCACTGAGTTTTCAATTGTGTACTTCGGCTTGACGGACGCAACGGATTCATTGGGCTGAAGGCTTTACTCTTTCACTATTTTTTCTTAAAGTTTTAAGGCCATCAAGTTAAAATAAATTATAGGTCTCAATGTCCTTCTTAATGTCTGCAAAAATCAAGAGAATCAAGCAGATATTTTCAATATTTTTGTCAAAAAAAGGTAGTCCAATTTTATTTATATGATTTTTTCGACAGTCGCCTAAAAAGGAGTTCGCCAAAAATATATTCTATACTCTGTTCGCGAAAAAAAGTTAGTAGACACGGATGATAGGATTTTGCTTTGCACTCTGTCTTTAAAAGTTTGCATGAACTTGTTTCTCTTTTAAGTTCTTTCGGGGCTGCCGTATTGTTCAATAAAATGAAAAAGCCCCTGGGCTGTCATCATGCAGTTGCCAGCGCACGTACATGGTTTTATGCTACGAACTGAAAACAAAATTCACAACAGGTAACAAATTTAATCTTATCTCAATCTATTGTGTCTTAAAAAATTAAAAATCACAAACTCATAAGCTCTTTGAATAAGTTCACAAAAAGATCCGAAGCAATGAAGAAGTGGTTCTTTTTCGCTCATAATTTTAGGAGTTCCAATTTCAAGCAAATGGGAGTTGATTCCAAGCTCACAAGCTCAACCAGTCTGCCTTCGGCTCTAAGGTATGTTGGTCGCGAACAGATATTATTATAAATTTTGTAGGTCTAGTTTTCAGGGGCATCTGCGTACCGTGACATCCTGAAAGAATTTAGGGTGCCCACTCGAAAAAGCTCTCTTCCCATTAGCGCTTTACTGACTATTTTTCGTGAACAGAAAATAAGAGCGTTTTGGTACTGATAAGTGATTTCTCGACGACTTGGGGCTAGCTTTTGATTATGCAAAATGCGGAGTATAACTGAGGTTGCCTCCCATCAAAGAAATTTTTCATTCAATTTCGACCTAGAGTTTACATTTACTTTGTTGAATTTAATCTCTGATCAGCCCTTTTTAAGGTTATTGCTGTTCAAAAACTTTGGGCAAAATAGGAGTATAGTTTTCTTGACTTTGTGAATACTCTTGAGCGAAAAGTTCCATCTGCTAAACTAGAACTCCTTTTGAATTATATCATTCACCACCTAGAAGACTTTGATATGAATGCAAAAGATGGATAAAGCTTATAATAAAGGACACTCAAACTCGACAGTTTGAGAACACATTATCGACGTACCTAAAGTAAGACGTTGATTTATTACAGTCAAACTAAGGATCTGAAAAGGGAGTTTTAAGGAAGCCCTAGAACATCGACCACTGTAACATTATTTGATTAATTTTCAACTTGCACTCTTTACGTCAATAGTTAAGGGTTTCGTCAAATCAAATTAACGCCTGATTACATACCTTTCTTGGTGGTGCGACTGGCCCTTCGTCCATAGAACTTATGCTTTCATTTGATTGTCCATTGGAAATTTCCCTTTCTGTTAAAATTTAAACTAGTCAACTGGCCAGTTACGACAAAGATTTAAAATATTCAAAATTACCTGGGGGTGGTCCCGGCGGTGGAATTTTCGGTCTCGACAGCGACTTGTCGACATGCTTCAACTGTGGTATCTCACCTGTCGGTGGTAGCACCAACTTGGCACCAGCCAAATGGAAATTTCGATTCAACGACTCGCCACTGGGCGAACGTTTGTGACCAAATGTCGGCATCTGTATGAGGCTTCCACTGCTACCGCCACCGGCATCATGCAAACCAGCTGCTTTATCGTATTTACCACCGGCGCCACCCTGGTGAACATCGAACCTTTCGTACACTTTATTATCACAATGGAATGCAGCGCTCCGGGCACTGTCCACACTTCGCAGATGCGGCAGGGTGCTGTAGACGGCTTCAGATTGGTTCTTATGGTTAACTGTGCGTATGTCATTGTTGTCAAAGTTCTGGGAATGTCTAGGCGCATGCGGCAAGGTACCGTAGAATGAGTTCGAAGCAGGTGGCGGTGCAGGTGCTGTTCGTTTTTTCAGTGAATTCATGTTCGCTAAAAAATCTTTTTTTGTCAAAATGAAGGAGTTATAGCTAACTTTTTGTGCTTACCAGTTGAAGTGGATTTTCTCGCTCCCTGGCCAAGGCCGCGTGTACTGCTTGATGTTGAACTGGGACTAGAGCCACTGCCACCACTCAGATACTGTCCGATGGGAATGTGTTGCTTGGGACTGGTACCGGCTTGATTGAAGGGTAATGTAGTTGCCGGTAGTTGGAACTGCCGGTTCGGGCAGTTCGATATTGGACTAGAACCACTCTGAATAGAATCACATGTCGAGGAACGAGAGCGTAAGATGGGGGAATCCCCTCCTGCGAAACTTGGCGGCCGTGAACGCGATTTCTAAGACAACACAATAAAAGAGAGTCTTTTCCCGTGAACCACTGCTGTGAAAACTTACTCGCTCATCGATAACGGTGTCATCGTCTGAGAAATCTGTTGACCCATCGTCATTCGGCAGATTCCAATCAGTGTTAATGTGATCAAAAGCACTCTTCTCCCTTCTTATGGCACAGTCAATCTAAAAAAAAAGTAGGCACATCCTTAATACCCACCCGATTCCATCGGTTACCTTGTTGCCTTACCAATTCCTGGCACGCATTGTGACCCATTTCTTTGGCAATATCTAGCGGAGTTTTGTTTTGTGAATTCTTGAGCTCATAATCCGCACCCGAACGCAAAAGCAACTTCATGCATTCGCGTCGATCATGCAGTGCACACAGGTGCAACGCGGTGTTCTTCCCGGTCATATCGAGGACATCTGGAGGATTGGTCGCCTTATTAAGGCCCTTTGGTGGCATATTTTGTATGAGAAAGTCTACAATGTGCAGGGTAGAGCCCATCTCTCGCAAAATGGCCAAATGCAGCGCTGTTTCGCCGTCATCTGATGATGGAAGGCAGCACGTTAGATCGGCTCCCTCTGCCCAGACTTGCAGTAGTTGACTCATGTCAGCATTAACTATGGCCTGTTCGAGATCACATCGTAGATCGTTGTCATCGGCACATGTCCGCATTACATAACGCTTTGCGACATATTTCGCTCGAATGAAATCATAACGTTGTTCCCTAGATTCCGAGATTATCACTGTGGGCATGGAACAAGAACGAAATAGTCAAGTACTTACATTGTACTATCTGGTGATAGTTTGACTTTGCCTAGGGTCGCTTCCATAATCTCGTTGAGTGTATTGTTGCCCATGGCCCGAGCAACTAGTAAATTCGCTGTGGTTAGGTTGTCTAATGTCAAGCTCTGAATTCTCGAATGATGGACACCCAAATCTCGATGAACACCCGAACACTGAATGCAGACCAACACACCAAAATTTAAACTTATCCAAGTGACATCGTTACGGGAACCACAATCACAGCATTGGTCATTTCCGGGAAGGTTTTGGACGTATCTATAGGAATGAAAGTGGAGAAAACAGCGTGATGAAGTAGTTTTGGTTCAATTTTCGCAAACACAGAACGCAAATGGAAATTATCAGAGGAGAGGCATGAAAAAGGAGCCAACTGCTGATTCGATCCAATTCTTTGAGCCAATATGACAATTTGTGTTTTTTTTGGAAAGATTGAATTTCATTTTTCACTGGGACAATGAAAGACAGGAAATATTGAGAACATGTTCCAAAAGAACTAAGTACAGAAAGTCTAATGTTGACCCTTGCCGCTTAATAAAGGGTCAAATGAACAGATACAGAATATTTGAGTAGCTTTTTCAATTTCGAAATGTTGCAACCAGTTTACAATGCAACTGACCCTTCATTTGCGTATGACATCTTTGCTGAGATTCTTTG
Organism: Neoascia interrupta; assembly: GCA_947623515.1. Classification (NCBI taxonomy): domain Eukaryota; kingdom Metazoa; phylum Arthropoda; class Insecta; order Diptera; family Syrphidae; genus Neoascia; species Neoascia interrupta. Next base: position 31,922,467 of record OX392462.1, on the reverse strand, counting down.
CCAAACTCTTCTGATTGGAGAAAATCTTGTGAAAGTTCAAATAATGTAAAAAAATACTACGTATAAAGTGTAAGAGGCATCGTACTCATTCTCGAAAGTTAATTTATATCGTCGAAAAACAAATAAATATTAACAGACGGAAATTTCGCTCCGAAAGGTTGAAGAGATGTTAAAAGGTGACAAAAGCTTATCCTTAGTTTAAGTTGTTTTCTCTTCAGAGATCAGAAAACAAAAACTGAGAGTTAGCCACTTATTTTGCAGCCGACATCCTGAGCTAGGTTTTCAACTTTATTGCCTCCAGTGTTAATTTCCTCTCAACGTTGAAAACTGCCGCGGTACAGTCATTGCTTAAAAAAAGGTATTCGGAAGTTTTCGCATAATTATAGGCCGAATTCAATATCTTAACCTTTCCCAAGTTATTTGAAATCAACGATCGTGTAACATCTTCCTAGACAAACAACCACTTTCTGAACAAGACCTTAATTAGATATGAGGGCAGGAGAGTCTTTAAAGGAGGATATTTAAAATATTTGAGGTGAATCAGCTGAGATGTTACGTTATGCTTCTTTCAATTGTTCGACAAAGGCCTTCGGTATGGAGAACCATGTAATTCTTCTTGAGAGACTTTATTAAGCTGTTATCAGGGGTAAAAAAATAGGGGTACCTGTCGGGAAGAACGCAAAGCAAATCAGCCATTTACTGCTTCAAAACCCTGTAGAAGTTTAGTTCAAGGAACAAAACCAATCCGCGGTGGGTTCCTGGTTGAGAAGGCATTGATGGTAATGAGAAAACCGGTGAGCTAGCCAGTAAAGTTTTAGAAACCGATTTTAAGGGATCTGAACCCTTTTGTCCTTCTGTCCCCAAATCGGCGATAAACGAAGATTTTAACTAGTGGGCGGGTTACAATCGGCTTAGGTGAATCGCTGGATCCCAATTGACCACCTTTAAGCTCCAAATTGCGTCATATATTTTGGTTGACATGACAAGAAACTTTTCGGATTAACCGCGTTAATAACTAGTACAATACTAGACTCACCTCGAACGTTTCGCTCAAGTTGCATTGAGCGTGGTCACCGGGAAACTGCTATGAACGTGTTATCGTTGAGATCGGCTGCGTAGATTGTAGCGGTGCGTAGACGGTTGATAAAGGCGTGGATAGTTGGGATGCAGGTGGTTGAGAGCAAACTGTACTACTTACATCACCGCGTGTTTCTAGGACGATTGGGAGTGGGCGTGTGATGTTAATCACGGGGTCCCATGTACGCGAAAGTTTAAAACTATCGTCGCAATTGAAGTTTTGGTGGTGTTTTATTTCAATCGCTTCGCGGACCAATCGAGGGAGGTAATGCGTTTCACGAGCTAAGATCTTGGCTTGATCAAAATGGATCCAGTGGTGTTCATCTGGATTGTCCAATGCTCGCATATTGCAGATTTTTCCCGTTGTTTTTTAGTTACCGCACTAATGTGTTCTTTCAAAAGGGTTGCAATACTCCTTCTGGTTTGCCCTACATAAGACGACCCACAGCTACAGGGGACTGCATAAACGCCGGGCGTTTGAAGAGGAAAGTACTCTTTCGGTGACGTTAGGTAACATTTCTCACCTTTTTTGTTGGTAGAAATATGGATTTTATCCCATATTAGAAGAAATCCCATATCCCATATTAGTAGAAATATGGATTTTATCCCATATTTCTTGAGTACTTTTCCTACTCGGTCTGTAACACCTTTGACGTATGGTAAGAAAGCTTTCTTGTCTAAATTCCTTTCGTCCCCTTCTCTTTGCAAATCTGGCTTCCATATTCTTTGCCTTTTCGTATAGCCGTTTGCTTTAAATACGTCGTTGACCAGGACAAGTTCAGCGGAAAGATGGTCGTTATCACAAATGTTGCGGGCGCGCTGAACCAGTGTCGAGAAGATGCTTGTTTGTGTACCTGTTTGTGTGTGTGTTTCTGCGAAAAACTGTGTGCCCCAAAGTCCCGTCGGGTTTTCTTAAAACTCTCACATCCAAAAACGCGACTTTAAACTTGATTTTTGGAAGTTGCTAGTTTAGATGTTCTAGAAAACTCGTGATGGTGGAGATATTTACTGTACAGAAAGTATTATCCACATACCTCAGCCAGAATTTCGGCTTATAATCGAAGTTTCTTAGGGCTTTTGCTTCAAAATATTTCATCCATAAGTCTGCCACAAGGGGGGCTAGGGGTAAACCCACAGCAACGCCATCTACTTGTAGATAGAACTGCTTGTTGTGGCAAAAATATCCTGATGTTAGGCACAACTCTAAGAGTGGCAAGTACTTGTCGTTAATACCAAAATCTGGAATAAGATCACGCACAACATCAAGAACTTCCTGTATTGGTACATTTGTGAATAGTACCTCCACGTCGAAACTCACCATGACCTCATCAGCGTTGAGTCTTAAACCACTTAAATGGACACAAAGTGAGAGGAATCCTTTGTATGGTGTTCCGTTGACCCAGTTAAAGGTTTAAACACTTTCACTTAATGCTTTGCTAAAATTACTCATTAAAAATAGTTATTAACGCGGTTAATCCGAAAAGTTTCTTGTCATGTCAATTAACAACTTCGAAAGCCTTAAAACTTATACATATTTTGGTTGTTAAATTTTAGTTTTTATTAACTTGAATTGTGTTTGGAATTTATCAGTTAAGAATCTATCAGATGTGGTATACACGTGTTGATTCAATTCGCATATCAAATTTCAGCTTCCTACGACAACTTTGATTTTTCATGCTAATAAGTAAAGTGGGCGTGTCAGTAGGCGGATTACAAAAAATTTTACACTTTTTTCGGGTCCTAGAAAGAACAGATATTAAGTTTCAAGTTCCTAGCTCAAAATTTAAGGCCTAATAACTACCGACCGATGGACGGGCAAAGCTCATTAGACTCTTAATTCGGTCTCGATCATATGTCCTTAAGGTATCAATTCATATGGAACAAGGACCTCAAGGTATGCTCGATCTTGTTTGATTGAATGTAGGTTTCAACATTGATGTAGGTTTCAACAATGGAAAATATGTCATAAGATACACGAGGTATAAAACGTCAATGGTACAAAATATTCGCTAGGTTGTCATAAAACTAATTTTTTTTTGTATAGGCTTAACTTAAAAAACATTCCTCTAGAATGCGAATAAATATAGGTTTAACAATTGAAAAAAAAAGTTACATTAAACACAAGTGTCCAATTTTTCTTTTATCAAGCCTAAAAGGCTCTTTTATAAGCCTAAAACTTACACCAATTTTGTTCTGTCAAACGATATCGATCATACATTCGATCGCGATTAATCTTTTTGGTAGATTTTTTTTGATTGATATATACTACCCAACAGCGCATTTTTGTCTATACTTTCTTCGGCAAAAGCAGGGGATTTCCCAACTTCTGTTATCGAATTTGATTTTTTCTGATGTTCATTTCCGATTGTCCATTTCAATTTTATGGTTAAATTGTTGTTCAGGCTTTACTAAATTCATTCCTCAACGAGATTTCTAAGAAAACGTCATATTTTTGAGACATTGATTTCCATATTCTTCAAAGAATCATCGATAACGTTTGTCTTCTATCGCATGTTGTGACATTAAAACACAAAAGATGTGTTGTTTCATTCTAGTTGCCATAAAGAAATCTTTATTAATCTATACAGTTTACATTGAATTGTCAGTAAAAATTGTCAGATACATTATTGCCAGCCAACTAACTATTTGTTAGTGGCATGGTAAGCAATGTTAATATGTTTCACACCTATTATGGTAGAGGCTTCTCTAACTTTTCTTTTAAAAATTGAAAAATCTAAAATTATTTCAGTAATAAAACTGGGGAAGTATCTAGTTTTCTGGGCCTTCTACTGAGGTTATGGGCCTTCAACGTGGTTATATTATTTTATACCCGCAACAAAAATCAAAGCAAACCTTGTGCAGAGCTTTCAGGAAGAATATCTTATGTCTCCATGATTAATAGGATTGAGCTTATAATGTCATGATTATTAAGTAATGCGTCATTATGCGAATTTCTATGTGATCAAGAGTACAAGTGCCTTGTTTATGAAGTATATTAATCTTTTAAAGGTTTCACTGAATTCTGAGTTCTACTTAATCCACAGGATTGACACAAGGAATGCACAAAATAAATAACAACCGAACCAACTATAGCTTTGAATGCTATGTTTCGCGGTTTTTACTAAAAGGACTCTGCACAGCCTGCAAACCTTAACAAAGCCCTTTTAGCTAGATCTGTTCCTTTTTAGCACTATGTAAAACTGAAAAATATTTCTTCAGAAATTCTTTCGTTGTTGTAAATCACAGCTAACAACTGAACCTATGGATTGTCATGAATATCCTATGAAAATATCGCCTTAAATGCTCGCCTCATGCATGACTAAATAAATTATTAAAAGCATCTGAGCGTATCACTAAATTCAAGAACATCAACATGTTTTTTTTGAAGAAGAAGAGCATGCTACTGGCAAAGGAGCAAGATTAAACTGCTCTGCAAAAGAGTCTTATTGACCTAGTTTTTGAATGACATAAGATTCCAGAGGCTTTTACTACATGCTACTACTAAAGCGCATTTACCAGTCAAAGGAATCTGAAAACCTCTTCAGTGTGACCTTACCGCAAAAAACAAAAAAAAATTACTTATTTAAAACTTATTGAAAATATATTCAAGGAAACCTGGGAAAAGGACAATGAAAATCCTAGACGAAAGGACAATGAAATTCAAGAACAAAGGCCATGAACCTAAATTGAATCCAAAAGAGAAAAGTAATAACAGAAAATTTGATTCTTACCTTATAACAGTCTTTTGCAACTCAACTAAACTAGGACTCATTTGTGGATTTGCATGCTGGAATGCTTTTGTTAATGCCTTCTCCTTACAGTTAACTAACACAGCCATCCATGCCTTCTGATCAGATTCATCCTCTGCTTGGAAATGATATGGACGATTATCTGCAGGAGAGTTTAGCTCAATTTTTGATTCAAATGGAAAACAAATACACAACGACTTACAGCTAATTAGGTCAAAACCTCGTTTATCATCGGGCACCGGTTTGATTTGGCATGTCAACAAGTTGACCCGTGTCGGTGCTTTGGTTTCGTCCGCATGGCAAATATCCAAAAAGCCATCGGCTGTGACACGACATCGTCGCTTCTGCCATACCCTGCGCACTTTGCCTTCGCTCTTTTTCAGCAAATGCCCAGACCGTGTGATGCCATGGTGTTTGTCGCCCTGCAATTGATGCAGCGAATAACCAGTTCCTTTGTCCGTTGTGACGTTCTCCACTCGCTCAAAGTCGGGCGTGCTGCGGAGCAATGTTCGCAGGTCCAACAAGCTGCGTCGATCGTCGTCCTGTTTCTGTTTGATGCTCTGCAGTTTGGCACTTAAGTCAGCAATGTAGGTGCCAAAGTGATCTATGGTCTGTAGGCCGTCCTTGAAGTAGCTGAAACAAAAACAGTTAATACCTTACATCGTTCCTAATGTCCATATAAAAGTGGATTGAACCTACTTATTTAGCGCATGGTAATACTCGATAAAATGCTGCAGCAGCTCGATCCCAGTCTTTGTTTTGATTTCCTTATACTTGAGCAGATACTGTGTGGAGTAAACAGAGAAGAAGTGAGTGTTTTTTTTGTTCCTTTGTTTACCAACAAATGCGGAGTTGTTTTGTGTGGTACGGTGTCATTTACCTCGCACGTTTGGAGTTGGTATATTCGTCGTTCCTTCTCCATTTCTTCAGCTACAGCAGCCGCATCGATTTCAGTTCGCAACAAACCAGCCTCTTTGGCTTGAGCCTTCTTCTCTTTTTCGATCTTTATGAACTTTTCTTCGTAGTTTTTTGCAGCTTTATCAAAGGGTCGTTTCATTTCGCCCCGGACACCGCGCAGCTCCGACTTAAGCATCGAGTCAACGGGGAACATGACGATGTTGTTTATGTTTTGCATCTGAAATTGCATTGGAAATATTATTTCGTTTTGCGTTACGATTGAGTGAGCACAGCAGGAAGAAGGATTATTTACCAAGGTCTTCATGAGAGCACTCAACTCCTTCGTTACGACGGAGAATTTTAAGAATGCGGCTCCGATGTCCGGCTCGTCTTGGTCGATCACTTTGCCCCCGAGCCTTTCGAGCGCACGCACCAGGAACATTTCATTATCAACATGAGCTGTGAATTTGATATGTTAATTAAGGCGGATCACACCTAAAGAGGAGGACGTTAAACTTACTATTGCCAGAGTTGTGAATGGCTTTGACAGCCTTTTTGAGTTTGGTTAGTCCTTCTCGGTCGATTTCGAGGCGCTGAAAAAGCAAATAAAAATTTTTTATTTGATTTTGAATTTTTTTTAGGCTTTGTTTGAGAGTATAATTATTGCTATATTGTTAAGGCAACAAGAAGAGATTTTCAAGAGGTTGTAGGTATGCCACGATACAAGTAGATTTGGGGCACGCATTTGAATGTTTAACTGCATTTCTCAAAAGTTTAGCCTTGCAAAAGTAACTCATTGCTTTCAAATCTCAAGGATACACCAAGTGGGTATTTGAAGCTAGTGGGTATTTGAAGCTAGAAAATCTATACAATTGCTTTGTAAAAGGATAAAATTTGTCTTCATTATTAACAAAGCAATTCTTCCTGAGTGGGTGGGTTTATTACTTATTTCTGTGTATAGTAGGTATTGCACGGCGACCTAGTGGTCTATTGTGTCCTCCTTTAAGCCTTGTAGAGATTTTTTCCCTCCTTTTGAACTCCCTGAGCACAATAACTAATTGTTATTGAATTAAATTGAAGTCAATGCTTTTGTTTGGGCTGGGCTGAGAGTAGAGAGGTTTATGGAGGGTATTCTCGCACTATTCTACTCCAGGACTACTCCAGGAATTCTACTCTTTGCTCTCTACTACTCTTAGGAATTTAAAAATAAGAACCGGGCGTGTCTGATATCTAGTTGTCTATATCCCAGACATTTTCTCCTATTGTGGTGCTCCACATGATTGAGAATCAGTGCACCCAGGAGTCTTATTGGTCTCATCGCAAGATGAAATTCCTCCTTCATACCTAAGGTTCTTTGAGTTAAAAAAAACCCTCTTTTAAAGTCTAGAAGAAGTTGTTGACAGACAACTTGCACTCATCGCAGTAACACCAAGGACTGCGAGTGTTTAGAGTCGAGAACATCAAGCATCAATGGAAGACGTCACAAGAGATGCAGGCAGATCCAACGCATGGTCAGGTCGATGAGAATACTTCTTCTCAACAAGTTCACCTCCGGTAAACTATCACTAGTTATTTAAATCCTTCCACTTGCTTTGTGGAAGGGTTTAAATGCTGTGTTTTCGTATTATACGTCTATTAATCAGTACATGCTTTTAGTCCGAAACTTTTCCTGCTTTAGGAATAAGTATTTAACTGCCCGCCGTGGTGTAGTGGTTGGTGTGTCGGACTACTGTGCACGCGAGGTCAGGGATTCGAATCCCAACCGGCCATAATAATAAAAGGTTTTTTACGGTCCCGCCTCACTGCGAAAGTCTGACATTTGTCATTTGTCATGAGATGCATCTTAATTCGCAAAAATTTTAGATCCCTTCCTTACACCCTTTCAGGTGTGTAAAAGCCCTGAGCCGCAAACAGTTATGACAGGTCAGGCGATGACTCTTCTGTGCTGATATCTCCCCCCTAACATTGAAAAAAAAACGAACTCTCTAGAATTCACAATTAACCCTTACTTGGAACGTTCGGAGTTCTAAAGAAGCTGAAGAAAAACTGAAGGTTTTCCTCACAAAAAGTTCAAAAACAAGGTGCATTGGTTCCTCTTCTCTGTCTGCTTCAAAACTTTTCTAACAACATTGTAACAAAACGTATAGGGATAGCGAAAGGTGGCGCATGAAAATAGAAAACAACAGTTGGCTACTGGGCTAAATAGGCTCGTGCTAAGCTAGGTGTCTGGTGCATAACTCGCTGTTCTAACACTAAAGCCGGTGACCTGACTACTAAGTTCAATACACTTAAGTACACAAGAATCAAGAAAGAATCAAGTAGGCAAATAATGCGCTTTTTATTTGCAAGAGAACGGTAGGGAAAACTTGGGGCTTAAAACCTGCCATGGTGCACTGGTTGTATACTGTGGTGGTAAGACCCATACTTACTTACGGCGCCTTGGTCTGGTGGAAAGCAACAAACAGAAAAACAGTTTATGGAAAATTATCAGCGGTTCAAAGAACGGCTTGTATAGCCATCACAGGTGCGCTCCGTACGCGCTTTGAACACTCTGCTACACCTAACACCGCTTGATCTACAGATAAAAAAACTTGCTGGCAATAGTGCGATACGGCTCACAAACTTAAACTATTTCAAGAGCAGCAGCTACGGACAAGGCTCGATGCTGTCGGAGCTAATGCAAGGCAATCCAACTCTAAGGGATGAAATTCCCTCCCTGGACGACTTCGACACATCGTATGAAGTCATTTATCCAGCGAGGGAGGAATGTGAAAATAGTGCAAATGCCAGACCTAATGAAATTGCAATTTATACAGATGTTTCGAAAACAGGGGAAGGAACAGGTTCCGGTATCTTCTCAAAAGACCCGGAACTAAAAGTATTCTTAAAACTACCGGATACATGCAGTGTCTTCCAATCAGAGGTTCTGGCTGTACTTAGGGCGGCCGAGCTTATGCAGATGAGATCGATATCCGGCAGAGATATCGCCATTTACATCGATAGCCAGGCTACTCTCAAGGCAATGGAATCGATCAACATCAAATCTGATATAGTCAGGGGCTGTCTCACAATGCTTAAAGCATTGTGCAGTCAGAACCGGGTGAGACTGTGCTGGGTGCCAGGACACTGCGGTATAGGGGGAAACGAACAGGCTGATGAGCTTGCAAGAAGAGGAGGGATTGGAAATAGTGAGGTTTCTAAAATAAATTAACCCTCTGCATAGTAAGAGGCACTATTGAGGAGAAAACACAGGGTATCTAGGGCTCTCTGGCCACGACTAGACGAAAAAGGCTCGAAGGGACTATTAAAACTGAGCAGGGACAAGCTAAGGGCTTATGTAGGAATTCTGACAGGACACTGCCTCCTTCGTAAACACGCAAAGAGGCTCAGGCTTTCTGACACGGATATTTGTCGTTGATCTACAGGCGGTTGAGGATATAGCACACATTCTGTGCGAATGTGAGGCAATTTCGCGTATGCGCAAGAAATTTTTAGGCGAATACTTCTTCCAAAGCTTAGAAGAAGTAGACGGCACAAACTTTAAAGGCCTCCTTGGCTTTGACAGGGAAATTGGCTGTGTCACGAGGGATAATGTTTAGGTTGTTTTTGCCTTTTGAATGTTAAGTTCAACTGGTTCCCCAGGGATCGCGATGGGCCCGTTTTGGTGCCTAGTGTTTGTGTGGTCCTTTTCACCATACCCCTGTTTAACCTAACCTAACCGAACCTAATTTCAATACACACTTTCTTATGGGAAGTGGTCCATAGACGAACTTCGTGACGTACGTCGCTTCCCATAAGAACGTGTGTATTTCACTGAGTTGTCAGTTGTGTACTTCGACGTGACGGACGCAACGGATTCATTGGGCTGAAGGCATAACCCCGTGTCGTAAAAAAATAAAGTACACTGAAGACCTATTATTGTCAACCCAAGGAGGAATAGAGATCATCAAAATTGGAGCCGACACGTAAGAGCCTTCTAATATTCATCCTAATAGACTCTATAAAAGGACTCACGGCTTCTTTTTCATTTTTTATCTGTTATCTACCATTAGTAGTTCAAAATATTACGGTCACAGACGTTAAAAAAAGTTAAACTATAAACTTTTAGCTGTTAAAAATTATATCAGGGAAGTAATGTATAATTTTTGAAAACAATCTTTCCTTGCATTCTCAGAAAGATTAAAAAAAGGCGAAACTAATCAGTAGAACTCCAATCTTTGTTATATTTCCCTAAAAATACTTAATCTAATCAATATGGAAGCGAAATTGCCAAGTTATACAACCACTCTACACTATAGCCTACATCCGCTTCTTCAAGTGCTCTTCGTGTGGTTTTTTTTCTAATTATACCACGACACACCACCGAGGAGGAGCAACAACTTGTTGGTCGTTCAAAAAATATCAGTCAAATACGATTTCACAGTAAAAAAAAATGCTTCACGTTCCTTTTCAACACTTTATCTTGTATCGCGTACACACATAACAATGGACTGGACATGACCTTCGGTTCAACTACTGGACTCCGTAAATTGCATTTAAAAATAAATTATGTCATTCAAATGCCTGGCATATACAGCACACAGGCCCGTCACTGTTTTAAAAACAACAATGCAAGCGATACCCAATTGATTAGAACAAAAATTATTCACGGGCCAGTACTCGTTCCTAAATGGCTTTGGCTTCCAAATGAAAGCCTCCATCGCACGGTTACGCTCGCAAAGTGGTGTGGTTACGTCACATCAGCAATTTAACAAGATTGAGAGCCAACCACTCCTCGTCGCCGGTCGGCGCGCTGAGCCTATTTAGCGCGGTTTGAATGACCAGGCCCACTATTCGACTTGGTTATATTTACTTTTTACGATCCTCTTTATTGCAGCGCTATAAGATGTGCATCTGTGCGAGCTAGGGTATAGAGGAGGCGTTTTTATGCAAGTCCATAAGAGTTCCACATGGAATGGAGCAAATTTCACGATTTTGTGAATCGCACAAATATTTGCTCGGTGAGTGATGCCTATAGAGTCGAAGCCAGTCAGGCAGGGAGGTGATGGAGGCCAACGGAGATTAAAAAATTGCATATCAATGAGGTTAAACAGAGTGGCCACCGCCTCACGGTGTACATGAATCAGAGGTAGGGTATTTTGTATTTGCCAAGTTGTGTGCTCCTCGCCCTCGTTCCCGCTTTGCGTTATCAACACCACCAGGTTCTTACACTCGGTCGTCGTCGTCGTAATCGTCATCGCGTTGCTGGTCGTGTAATTCCATATGGAATTACAAGTTTTGAGGGCATTTGCTCGCCTGATGGCTTCATGTCTTGACAAAGGTTGAACTGCATGCTCTTTGTGTTTGTAATTGGCTGGAGTGATATCAGTTTCCAACTGCAGTCAGTTGATGTCATGATTGAGGTTTCCTCTTGCCCAATAAACAGAACAAACAAGAATTTGTCAAGAGTTTCTCCTTTACTGCGAGTGGGTGTACCTTCTGTGGCCAGGCAATTAATAAACAATTAAGCTGAAATTTGATAAGCAATCAGTTGTGGACTTAGATATCCATTAGGGTGCTCAACCTAATGACAATTAAGATTTATTTAGTTAAGTCCCGGAGGAAGTTCAATGTCCGGGACAGCTAAGGCAAGACCTCCTCTTGAGATAAGAGCGATTTGGTTCGTTACATCAAGGTTTACGCAATAAATTCACTTAAAAAAACAACTGCGACCTTCTCAGACTGCTCGTTAAAGCTCGTTACACCATCCACAAGTGTCATCACAAAAGCAAGGGCCCTCCACGTTAATCATCCACAACAAATGTCTCTCAATCTCAGGGCTCTTACCGCCCCAATTACCCCTAATTAAACTCAAGAAGAGCAACTTAGGATTTAAAATCTTCTCGTGCCACAGATATGTACACATAAAACCCCACAGGGAGACTGCGTGACCTCCCACCGGAATGTGTACCAAATGTCCGAAGAAGTTAAACGCAATCTCATCGTAGAGCAAAAAAAAAAGATCCAATTAGCCGGCAAGAGTGTGAATCAAGGGGAATTGCCACCTAAATCGAGTGATAGAATTCAATTAGAAGTCAGACCCCTCGTTAGAGGTCACTCATCGTCTTCTAATGGGGGTGTTAATTTGCCACAGCATATATTCTCCCTGCTGGGGGTGTTTGCAATTACGAGAATAAAATTTGAATACGCCACAAGCGGCACCACATTAGTAGACGAGCTGTAGCACATCATGCTCAACGACGACGAGTGGCATTTTAAGGTGGGCGGTTGTTTGCACAACCCGCAATGCTTACAAAAAAAAAAAGTTTTAAAATTAAAATCACATGCCTAGGGATGGACTGCACTTGATTTGATGCACATCCTCTACCTTGTACCTGAATAGAATGTCTATAGAGGTGGGTTAGTGTTCTTGAACGCCGCCTGGCATTTGCGTCACAAAAATCAAATAAACTTACGTAACCGAAGAGGCGAAGCATGTTCTTGGCTGGCGTGCACCTCGAAAGACAACGTTTGTTTGATGTCGTCGTTCTTTTCTGTTGTTGTCGTCGTTAAAGAAATGACGAGCGCATGAGATTTAGATTCTCGGACGAAAATAGTTTTGTGGTACATTATGTCGTGCTGAGCGATTTTCAAGGTGAAATTGACGTTTATTTCTATCTTGTTAAATGGTATTAGGAACATGTAATTGTAGCAATTTATCAGCATGGGAAAAGTCGTGCCGCACTGACTCCAAAAGGAGCCCTGACAAGTATTGGAATAGTGGGTGCACTGGTGCGGGTTCTTCTTTCCTTTATGGCAAGGCACGCAATCGAGGTTCGAGTGGTTAGATAAGATTAACAACTTCTTGAAATAAACAAGCATTAAGTATGCTTATAGGAATGCTATCACTTGAAAAGTTTATCTTGTATTTTCTGTGAACAAAGTATTTTTTTTACGAAAAGCGATATGAGGTATATCTTCATGGGATCATTAATATAACCTGCGTTGTTTACTTTAATATGGATAGTTCCCTTTAACTCCAATCTTTTTAGATACAAAATTCTACCTTTAATTTTTTTTTTGCTATGGACGCTTTTGCCAAGACATAGGGTTTATCTATTAAAAGGCTTGTTTCGATCCATACGGGCGTGGTACACAAGCACTCTTACTCGTATACGATAGAGAAAGAAATAGTGGAAAGTGGAAGTGCATTAACTACTGCCTCACCACAGTAGGTTGGGTTTTACTCTTGATGCTCTGATTAAGCTCTCCCGTCTCCCCGTGTTATTGAGAGATGTGGCTTTTTATACGGCAAAAAAATCCATCTTATTTTGTATTGTTAGGGGTGAACTTTCTTGGTATTTTCGTATTTGCTGGCGTGCTCGTAGCCATCCTTCGCTCGTCGGAGAGGTGGGTTCTTTAACTCCATCCATCCCCAAGCAAAATCGTTCCAGTCTTTACGCGTCGGGGTATTATGACGCTGCGAGAATGTTGCCTCAACCCTCCCTGCCTATGATTATCGGTCTCGCCACGACAATCCCTTAACCTGCCATCTCCTTGGGTTTCAAGGCGTAGAATTCAAAAGTCACCTTGGCGGTCTCCAGACGGTCGAACCGCCTGCCTAAGACCAAGTGCTCATCGGAGCAGGACATACAGCTAACATCTTAAATGTGCACACTTTGCGAGGGGTAAACATCAACTCTGAATATTTTTTTGCGTGCGGCCAGATTGAGAGCATTGAGAGAAAAATACACTCAATGTTGGATGCCTCAGAACACCTGAAGTTCTGAAGTAGCCGGAGCCTAGGGAGAGCGCTTGCGTGAAAAACTCTCCGCTTTCTATTCACTCTCCCTAGACATTAACAACCAGTAGAGCCAGTACTGAGAGACCATTGAAAACGCGACATCAACTTAAAGCGGGGACCACAAAGCATCCCCAGGCTTCGGCTTCGCCCGTTACGATAGGTGGGCTTTGAGCCGGCTTTGCAATGACATTTCGCTCATCGAGAGAGAGCTTTATTATGCAGTCACTACGTTTCCCAAGCATGCCACGATAAACTAAAAAATACGCACACACCGCCGAAAGCCCTGGTAGCTAGAGCTATGTATTCATAATTATGTGGAACATTCATGTCCAACTTACTTAAGTTGGCGCTACAGTCCGGAGTGGACCTGGGCCTCAGCCAACAAACTTCGCCAGCCAGCTCTGTCTCGAGCTAGCCGTCTCCAGTTTCGCACGCGAAGTTGGCTGAGCTCCCCTTCCACTTGCGTTCGCCACCTGAGTCTCGGTGCTCCTCTACCGCGCCGTGACTGATGGAAAGCATGACCGAAGATCTATATGCCACATCTTCAAGAAAGGCGATCCTATTCATTGCAAGAGCTATTGAGGCATATATTTGCTAAATGTCGCATAAGATCGTATTACGTATACTCTGTGAGCGTCTTAGGCCGTTCTGTGACACACTTATTGGCGCCTTACCTGCTGATCGCCCATAGACTAGATCTTCACACTAAGACAAGTCCTGAAATAGACCAATGAATTTCAAGCCGAGACACACCATTTTTTCATTGATTTTAAAGCCGCATATGACTGCATTCATCGTCAGGAGCTCTACCTTACTTAAGGTGGCGCTACAGTCCGGGGTGGACCTGGGCCTCAGCCAACAAGCTTCGCCAGCCAGCTCTGTCTCTAGCTAATCGTCTCCAGTTTCGCACGCGAAGTTGGCTGAGGTACCCTTCCACTTGCGTGCGCCACCTGAGTCTCGGTGCTCCTCTACCGCGCCGTCCCTGCGGTGTGGATGCGAAGATTTTCCGGGCCGGGGCGTTGGTGTCCATCCGCTCTGGGACAGGACTGGGACTGGGATGATGAGGGTCTTATAAATGGACACTTTAGTAGCTCGAGAGAGGTCTGTGCTACTCAATTGCCTTCTTAGCCCAAAGAAACAGCGATTGGCAAGACTTATCCTTCGTTTGCCCTCATTGGCTTCCTTCCCAATGCTCACGAAGGCTTCATTGACATCACGCTTTGTTCTACCGATTATGTCAATGTAGTCTGCGTATGCGAGTAGTTGAACGGACTTTTGAAAGATTGTACCTCTGGTGTTGGCGCGAGAGTTCTGCACAATTCTCTCAAGTATGATGTTAAAGAAGTCGCATGACAGCACGTCGCCTTGTCTAAGTCCTTTTTTGACATCAAAGGGGTCGGTGAGGTCTTTGCCGACCTTGACGAAACAGCGTGAATTGTCCATCGTCATCCTGCACAGACTGACGAGTTTGGCAGGGATGAAAAAACTAGACATTGCGCTATATAGCTCGTCTCTATAGATGCTGTCATACGCGGCCTTGAAATCGATGAGGAGGTGGTGTGTATCGATTTGGAAGGAGCTCTACCTGGTGATGACCTAATTCAAGATCCCGGCAAAAGATCAAAATGTGCCCAATGACATTAGAAAATACGTGGTGCAACGTGCACTTTGATAACACCTCCTCGGAACTTTTCCAAACGTGCACCGGATTTCAGAGCAAGAAGGTGCATTACTATGTGCAATCTTCAAACTTATTCTGGAGGTGATGTTGCGCAGGGCAAAGGTAACACCTTAATGATTCGTCGGATAACAGCCCTAGAAAACCGTTGCTATTACGGTGGGGCAAAACAAATGGGTTCAAGCTCTTCTCGCGGAAGACAAAGTGTATAAGCTCGACAAATCCCTTATTATTATGCCAGTCCTGCTTTATGGCGCCGAGCAGCAGAGAAGGAAAAATTTCGCACAGGACGCGAAGAAGGCGAATGGAGGGTGGATAAATAAATAAGTAGAGCGGCGCTACAGCTCGAGGTGAACCATAGGGCCAACTTCTCAACAATGTATGCTGTGTGTGTTGATTTCTTCACATACAAGCGGACCTCCAATTTTTTGCCGAATCTGAACGGCACTGAGAAGTTTTTCAAGACAAATGCTAATCTCGGAGGGTTTGTCAGACCCTCTCGAGGGTGGGGAGCGTGAAAAAAACGAGTCTCTTTTTTTAGGTGACAATGGTAGGATTACTACGCTGGAGGCCTGGGTTGAAAAGTCTATGTGCTGTCCGCAAAAACGTAAAAATTCAAAAAAAAAGTTAACGATTCCAGGCCATCAGGGTCGAAGCGAACATGAAGGCCGAACCTCCGTTTTAAGGACCAAGCCATCACGAATGCCAGAGCGCTTGATCGGGACAATTGGAAGTAAGGTGCCAAGGATCACAGAGAATGGAAGGCTACTGTAAACTAGAAACCAATAAGTAAGGTAAGTAAATATTATTTTTTTTTTTTTTCAATTTTACTTTTTAAATACCCTAAACACTACCAAGTTAGCGTGGGTTATTATTAACTGTTATTAACTGAGGTATATAATCACTCACAATTTTATACCAAGTTGGTGAGTGAGATAGGCCACTCTGCTATTCTGAACACATTCAGATTCCCTTCTAGAAACATGGACCTCACCTTACCCCAATTACAGTTTGACAAGAACTTCCAGGCAACGATCCCCCCCAGGTCTTCCTGGGAGTACTGTGCGCCTCTGGAATGTGAATCGATCCACTTCTACACGGATGGATCGAAGACAAATGATGGGGTAGGCGGGGGTGTATTCTCAGACCGACTAAATCTAAGTCCCTCTTTCCGTCTCCCGGATCATTGCAGTGTTTTTCAAGCTGAAATTATGGCGATAAAGGAAGTCTTGTCCTGGCTTAAGAAAAATGTTATATCCGCCAAGGACATACGCATATTTTCTGACAGCCCAGCGGCCATCAAGTGCCTGGAATCGGTCTCTATAAACTCTAATATAGCCTTAGACTGCCATTCATCTCTAAAGGAGATGTCGGAGCAGTTCAACATTCTCCTGTGCTGGGTGCCAGGACATAGTGACATTCCAGGTAACTGCAAGGCTGACGAACTCGCCAAACTTGGAACTACCCTCCCAAATTTGCCTGATAAAGGCTCCGTAGGCATTCCAATTTCGACATGTAAACTCATGATTAAACTGGATGCGATAGAAAGAACAAATCTCAGATGAACTAGTGTAGTGGTAGTACCTGTCTAGCGACGAAACAGATCTGGCCAAAGCTTGATCTTAAACGCTCTAGGAGTTTGATCGCTCTTAATAGATAGCACATAAGTGCCACAATCGGTGTCGTTACAGAACACTGTCTGATAGGCAAACACGCGACAAGGCTTGGCGTCTATTCCAACGACTTTTGCAGGAGCTGCATGGATGAGGAGGAAGAAGAGACCACTCTCCACCTTCTCTGTACATGCCCCGCTCTTTCCAAGAACCGAAATCTTCACATTGGAGCTTTCTTCTATAATGATCTCAGTGATCTCAGCACGACTGACCCGAACCTCTCTTACGCTTCATTAATAGCTCGAAATGGTTCAACGAGTAGGCAATAGAGTCAGATCCGCGTGGTATCACAATGGACCTACATAGGTCTAAGTGTGTTGGTTTCTTTGGATCCGACAGCCACTTCAACCTAACCTAACCTAGTATACCCTAATCACTACCAACTTGGCATAAAAATGATTATTAACTGAGGTATACTTTTTCGCCCAGTGTCATGATCTCAACATAAGCGTATGTTACACTTGTTAAAAACACACTCGTTAAAAACATGTTACACTTGTTACAATGTTAAAAACTGTTTATCAAAGTCTACACTCTACAGCATGTACCAGATCCGCAAGTAATTAAGGTATTGAAATTTTTTTGTAACCTTTTAGGCCGACCACACTGACCGCACTTCATGGATGGAGGCTTAATAACCAGTTAAAAGCATCTGCTGTTTGTTATATGACCAAATCGCTTCAGGTGGAGGGTCAATCTACGTTTTGAGACGCCAAGTCCTTAACTCTCATTTTATTTTTTAGGTATATAAGGTAGGTAGGTAGGAAGCTGTAAGACCAAGGACGTTGAAGAAAATAAATCTGTTCGTCCCCTGCTAGGCAAATGCCAAGTCCTCAACAGCATTAGGCGAAGTACCATCGGCAGTTAATTCTCAATGACTGTTCGACGCGCTCGAAGATCTAACTTTTAAGCAATGTGGGCCTCCTACGATTTGCACCTATACAAATCCGGACTGGTCCAAGAGCACTTTCGAGCTTTTAGCAGCGTATTATTTTTGTTATCTTTTCAAGTGTTAAGGAGGTTCCCAAATGCACCCAACTGTTGGTGTAGGTGAGCCCTGACTATTGTCACAGATGCCCCTGCAACCAACCTACCTTGGTGGTAACTGAACAATAGTCAACCGAGAAGTATTCCTTGTTCTTGGTATAGTAAACTCGATGTTAGTTACTTAAGATTTATGTCGCTTTTTCTTTTTTATTTTATTTCCACTGCTAAAACCAAAGTCTATTTGAGCCAATTGGACTTTATTTAGAAATGCAAAGTACCTAATTATCGGAGTATAAGCTTCAGGTCTAAAATAAGTTGTATGGCAAATAACTATCCCTATGCTTCGACTGTTACGAAGTATATGTTTTATTAAAAGATGGGACCTAAGCCAAAACCTATCCAAGTTTTAACAACCAATTTAAAAACCGGCTCAGTACGATACGTCCCCCATATTTTCATGGTAATTGCGTTTTAAAATCAAATGACTAGTTATTTGAATACGAATCCATATTCGGCAACAAACTGCATTTAGCTCCATTGCCCGCAAAATACTCGTATGAAATTAAATAAATCAGCTTAGTCTTACAACAGCAATGCCAACAAAATATAATAAACTCAAAGCCATGACAACAAAAAAGCCTCTGTCGAAACAATAAACCTCTGCGCCATTATCAGGAGGAGGCTTCCGGTTTAATCTATACTATATGTGACTAAATGAATTTTATTTTATTGAATTCTCTTTTCATTTAAGTATGTGCTTGTTGCACATACCTACCTACCTACCTAAACTTATACGTTAACATCTTAAATTAACAATCCGCAGTTGAAAACAAAGCAATAACAACATACCTACCGAGAGCTATGAATAATGAGCCAACAATTTGCAATGACGATTCGTTCAACACATCGCATCGTCGCCGTATATTGACATAGAAATTTATACAATTTCGAATAATTTGATGAGTCTCTAAACAAATATAGAAAAACGAAACAACAACAACGCTCACGCCTGATTGCAAAGCTCAAAGCGGTCGACTTAACGCAATTGAGACGAACTATAGCGGACGAAGGTAAATAATAGGTCAAACTTTGTTGACAAACATTTTTTCAGTTGATTGGTTTTCATTTTTTTTTGGCTTCTTTTGAATGGAAGCTTTTAGCTGTTGCTGCCGTTTGTCTGACTGGGGACTTTATGTAAATTTAACAATAATGATTTTAGGTTTTCTATACTAATTTGTGCGAAAGATTATGTTGGGACAAAATTACAGTTAATAGGTTTAATAACCGATTTAGAATTAATTGTTTAAATTTTTTTTAAGAGGTTTGTTTAATTTCTCACGTTTTGAGAATTTCCTCTCCTATGCTTTATTGCTTCTTATTATAAGACTAAAGCAGACCAGATACCCAGGTTGTGTCTTAGTAAGGGCTAATAATTTAACGAAACTATAACTGCTTAAAGACTTCGTTAAACTGATTTTTGAGGGAGCATTTTAATGTTCTTCTTAATGTTCAAAATTAGAACGCAGAACGCAAAATAACACAAACAAAGGAATATTCTAACCGCACCCAATATCTTTCTTGGGGAGCATTTGTAAAAAAGAGTACACGTCACTGTAATATAGTTACTTCAACTAAAAAACAATAAAACTAGTCAAGAAAAAACCCGGACAGTTCCAACTCAAAAATTTGCACAAGCTCATGAAGAAACTCTTGGAAAGAAAGCAAGATTCCTACATTTAACAAAACCCCCATCGATAAGGGGTATAAAAAAAAACTTTAAAAACTTACCTTAATTGAGGAAATTTTTAAGTCCTCTCAAACCTTATTCCACCCTGTAAAGATGTGCACTTGCAAATTTTCAAACTTGCAAATTTCATTTCCTGTACCATACTTAATATCGGAGTATCAAAGCTTTTCTTTTAAATTTTTTCTGGAATATTATAGAGTGTGTTTAAGAATACTTCAGCAAAAACACTCTAAGTATCTTGTTTAGGTTATCCTCGGCAACTTTTTAAATAAACTTACTAATGGCTTGCGAAAATACCGTCATCAGACATGACAATAAGACATTTTTTTTCAATTTTTTTTTAAGAAGTAAAAGACTTGTACCGAGAACTCTACCTTGCGTAACACCGAGAAATTTTCTTTGAATTTCGTGTATTCAGTGTCTCATTTAACACGAAATTTTGTGCTTACCGAGGCAGGATTCTACTATTACCTTCCAAGTTATTAAAGGTTTAAAGTTTTCATTTAGGTTTAAATTCGTATTGTAAGTGGAGAACGTAACATATTGTATTGTGCTCAAAACAATAAAACGCAACAATTAACTAATGCAATGCGCCCAAAATTTGAAAACATTTTTTTGGATTTTTTGAGTTCCTGAAAAATAGTTAATCTAAAGGCCTGATCAGAATAAGTAGCTGAAGCTGACGCTGTCGCTGAAGCTGAAGCTTGCAGATCAGCCTGCCGCTCACATCGATCAGAATAAGACGTTGAAGCTGAGTTCGAATTCCTCATATTTGTCAGAAAATTTTTATTATACTTGCCAGCTTATAAAAAAGCTAAAAGAATAAAAGCGCATCCTTGAAGTTTTTGCCACTTTTAAAAATTTTCAATGGTTTATTGAACTAAAAAAGATTTTTGTTTTCAAACGTTTTGCTGTTTTTTTTTTTTTGATTAAAGCGGAAGTAGGATGGAGGAAAACGTTGCTCTTATTGCGTGCGTTCTTGTGGTTTGTGCTCGAGCAGTGCATTTAATCAAAAAAAGAAAGCATATTCGCAGATGGTAGGTTCGCCCTCTTTACAGAAAGCGCGAAGGTCTCGGATTTTTCGAGGCAACCTTCCAAAATACATGTCGGCACTGCAAATAGGAGGTTGGAAGCAGATCGCGCATGTGGCAAATGCCGAACTGTGTTGGCAGCATCGAAAGTAATAACATCGAAATAAAATGTTCAGCCAAAACCGGTTCGAAATTCTTTAGTTATAAAGGTTTCTTCAGCATTGTTTTGCTGGGAGTTTGCGATGCGAACTATTTGTTAACGGCTGTCGATGTGGGCGCTTTTCGAAGCCAAAGTGATGGCGGGGTGTTAAGAAATTCAAAATTTGGCAAAAAAACTCATGAACAACACCATTTCCTTGCCACGGCATGAAAGATTTCCGAAATCGGACAAAATATTACAACATTATTTCGTTGCTGATAGTGCATTTCCTCTAAAGGAAAATCTTATGCGGCCATATCCTGGACCTAATTAAATCTCTCAGAAGATGTTTTCAACACGAGACTCTCAAGAGCACGCCGGATGATTGAGAATACGCTCAGGATATTATAACCGCTGCATTTTTTGGACAAAAGTCAATGCATTTCCCAATAATGCGCTAACGTGCCGCTGCGCGGATAAACATTTTTTATTCATTTTCTATTGCTACAGAGCTTTTAAACACTTTTGTAGCTTCCTTATGTAAATTTACATAAGAAAGTGCATAGTTTTTAATTAAAAAAATATTTGTTCTTTGGTGAATGCGCCCATTTCTTACAAAGCTGAACGCAGGAGGCAAAAATCTTGCTGTCAACAAGTTGTCATAATCTTGAAATGTCATGCTTGAAGTTGAATAATTTCAGCTACAACTGTTAGCTTCAGCTTCACATTGTGTTTGCTCGTGTGTTGAACTTTATATTCAGCTTTAGCTTTAGCGACAGCGTCAGCTTCAGCTACTTGTTCTGATCAGGCCTTAAAGGATGTCGTTGTCGTATACTTGGGAAAGTTGCATTGCCTCCGAAAGAGTTGGTTCAACATGTTAAATATTAAAGCTTCAAAACAAAGAAGATGTATGATCTGATGAGATATTGAAGCCAGCAGCACTATACCAGTCCAAAATATTCAAATAAATGAATAGAGCGCTTTTTTTTCGGGACGGGCTGAAGTAATGCTGTTTTCCATCTACTCGGAAAGTGAAAATCTTGCGCAGTAATTTTGCCAGCGTGGAAGAACACCACTTCCATACTGGAACTAAGATTTAGTAGTAGAAACTAGAGCTTTGATGTTTAGCTGCTGTCGCCAAAAACCTTTAACGGGTCGAAAATTGGACCGCCACTTACGACCATGCAAAGTTGAAGAAAGAGGTTCAAAAATATGGAGGAGACCGTTCCAGCAAACATCTGCAGATATTTCCGTTCATTGTTGTAAAAAATAAACAAAGTTCAGCTCGATTGTTTTTTGTAGTGGGTCGGAAACTCGTTGTCTCTCGGATTAAAAAAGTTTAACCTTGACGGTCCCGATGGTTACAAGTTTTATTTGCCCAAGTTTAGGAAAGAAGATTGTATTTTGGCTAGACATTTTGTGGGCAGCTATTACCTACCAACTACGGAACAATCGGTAAAAAGCTGGATTTGATTTCTGCAACAATGAAGGGAAGTAGCTGTAAATGTTTGCTGCAACGGTCATTTCCAATGGTGAAAAATATTTGTAAGCCCGGCCCAAGATACCTATAATAATTTTAATGCATAATTTGTAACACAGTGAAATATAGTCACCGTAGACCTCTTAGATCTTTTAGAAAAATGATCGAGACTGACAGTTGATTTGAATAAGCCATGTCCGTCCGTCCGTATGTATGAAGCTTTTAGACCTTTGAAATTGAGCCAGAAAGTTGAAACTTGGAATGAAGCTTGGTTCTCATTTTGTTCAGTCAAAGTGTGGAAATTGATAGATCCACCCACAACTACGCCCACAATTGACTTGGATGTTAGAAAACCTCAAATTTATATTTTGTTTCAAATTGTTTTTTTAAAAACCATTGAGCTCTGCCCACTTTTAGGGGGTGTTTTTTGAAAAAAAAAACTTTCTTAAGCATTTATTTTCGCTTTTAACAAATTTTTGCATTATGCCGAATATTCAGAAGTTCGTTACAGACAAATTCTTGCACTTACTTATTTGTTTTTATTAGATCTCTTTATGTAGCTTCAACCTAGCGACCCACTCCGTTATGCTCCTTTTCCTTTGATTTCACTGCTACGTGAATGTTGGCACATAGGCAGTAAGCTTAAACACACCTAGAGAAAGAAGTAAGGTGTCGAAAGTCCCTCTCAATCCCACTGGCACTGGGGCGTTCTACAATATATTTTAGGCCAAATGGTCATGAAAACAGGTTTTGAATGTAGTTCACCGATCGTAAAACATGTCTCCAGACTTCCTATGGGTAATTTGTAGATTTTAAGATTTCCTATAAAAAAGGTTTAATTACTTTTTCCATGAGATAGGTGTAGCCGTTTCAAAATCTGAAAACAATTTTCTGACTTTGGATGTACCACCCTTTCCCAGCAGCCGTAAGGTAGAGAAGTAGAGTTGTGAGGTAGACAACGTGAGGTAAACTTGCGCTTTTTTTCGTGGTTGCTCCGGTAGGCGTATTTGACGATGGTTTTTGATTGCACAGAAAAAGTCTTGAGCTTTTAAAATGTATCAGAATAACATTCATTGATATTATAAGCATAACCTTCTTCTGCGCATAATTCAATCTCGGAGTAAGATTGACCAAACAGTCATTCCATGCAATTGAGTAAAATAACCTGACGTTTTTAATCCAAAATCATAATTACAGTTTTTTCACTAGACCAATCTGTGTTAAGGCGCTTCTTCGGAGCAGATGGAATAACTATAAGTTTTGAATTGGCTCCAAATGATCACCTCTAAATTACCATGCTCAATTTTAAAGAATAGTTTTTTAGTTGAGAAAACCTCTCTGGAGCTCTGCCATTGCCGTCTTTTCAAAAGGAGCCTATTGTGTCTTCAATGTAGATAGAAATCCTAAAGCCATATTTTCACTAAGAATCCGGAGGCAGGCGGGAAGGCAACGTTCTTTTCTGGAGGGATATCGGCTAGATTTTGGTTGGGTGTTGTAGCAAACGGGTAGGCACTAATCGAAGTCAACCTGGTGACGCCCAGTGTTGTAACTGTTACTACACAAGAAGTGCTTATGATACCTCCACGTGGTAACCACCGGGTATTGGCCTTGTCCTCCCTTGGACTTGGCTTGCTGAACTCATAAGTGCGAGTGTTGAGCAAGAAGAGAATAGCAACACTGTAATTTGTCCAAAATGACAGGCTGATCGAGTCTCAGAAGTCAATTTTGAAGGCCTCAGAAGAAGGATGTGCAGCGGAGGAATTCCCAAATAAGAATCAACGATGCAATCAACAGCTAAC
The DNA here is from genome assembly GCA_947623515.1 of Neoascia interrupta. NCBI lineage: Eukaryota > Metazoa > Arthropoda > Insecta > Diptera > Syrphidae > Neoascia > Neoascia interrupta. The sequence continues at coordinate 31,898,427 of OX392462.1, read as the reverse complement.
TAGGGCAACAACTACCTTATTTAAGCTACCCCTCAAGGGTAGCTAAGGTCAATAAGGATTTTCCAGTACTAGTCAGGGTATTGGAACAGATATGGTGACGGATGAGCCCCCGAGTGGGTCAACGGCAGCTCTCACATCCCCCAAGTGAGTGACCGACTATGGTGTACCAGGCCCGCTGTCCTAGGGTTGTGCCGCAGGGGTAACTTCCCGGCCACGTAAAAAAGTGTAGTTATGAGAGGGGAACAAGTAGCCTCGGATAACATAAACATTTCAATACAAGACCCTTATACTGCCAGTTCTGCTTTATGGCGCCGAGTGCTGGACGATAAGCCAGAGAAGGTGAAATTATACTTGGCTCTTTCGAGAGGAAATTCGGCAACGATTTACGGTCCTGTGTGCGAGGAGGGCGAATGGAGAAGAAGATATAACTGCGAACTCTATGTGCTGTACCAAGATGTGGATGTAATTCAAAAAGCCAAAAAACGAAGACTACATTGGCTCGGTCACATCGAGCGAATGGACAACAACGCTCCAGCCAAGAGGGTCTTCGAATCCAAGCCCCCAGGCTCGAGACGACCAGGAAGACCGAACCACCGTTTTAAGGACCAAGCCATCGCGGATGCCAGAGCGCTTTGTCTAGACACAATTGGAAACAGCGTGCACAGGATCGCAGAGGATGGAAGGCTACTGTGTACCAGGTAGAGACCCTCTACTTATAGGGTCGGGAGCCCTATAAGTAAGTAAGTAACATGGGCTAGGTTTGCCGAAGGAATGATTTCTTCGCTGAGTATATTTTTCCTCAGACTTTCTATGTGTAAAGAAGACTCTTCGCTCTCTAGACGTCTGAATATGGAGTCCGCTGAGAGGCCGGCCGATGCGATGGAGCTGTTTCTCTAGTTGGCAATGAGCGCTTAAGATTTCAGTGAGGATTTTTTAATTAGCACTTTCTAGGTTGGTAAAGGGTATTTATTTGATCCAGGTGTTGGAGGCGGATGAAAATGCTTTAGCCTGCTTCGAGAGGAAAATCATTCGGTCGATTATGGTTCCGCCTGAAAAGACGGAGGGTGGAGAAAGAGAAACGTACGTAGTAATAAGCATTTTGACTTTTTCTGTCCTCGGGTCAATGGCATCGAGTATTTTCATGACGTTTTTAAAGAGCGACGAAACGGTCACCAGCGGAAGTTGAGGTAAGTACAGATTTCATTGGGTCTAAGCAGTTGTTGCTCGTGTAGTGTAATGTGTCCGAAAATGTACTCTGATCCAACGACAAAACTGTTTTATATTTTGTCGCTCGAGTAAGGCCAGGTTTACCCCTACGTGTAGCAGTAGGCAGGTTGGGTTAAGACACTATCTGGTCCTTGTAGGCAATTTGTTCAGATGTACGATAGCCTATAAAAGAAGGAATCGGACTGAAATATCTCCAAGCATTGATGAAACCTTACGTTGTTCGTTCCTTTAATATGAAAGGGAAATTGTAAAAAACGTCTTTATGGTAGGCATAAAATCGATGATAAAATTTTTTCCACTTGGAAACTTAGGTAGCTTTAAGTCAAAGAAAAGAATGTCCTTTTAAAAACAACACAACGACCATGTTTCCCATAAAAGCAAAAAAAAAAAAAATCCGCGCACAAAATCCAGGGCACAACCAGAAATAAGTTGGATTTGTATCTATCCATAAAAACATTTCAACTAATTCAGAGCTCAGCCATTAATTCTAATAAATTCCCAGGACCTATGTGTGTCGTCTCGATACACACCATCATCTGGTAGAGAAAAATCTCACGATGGGTAGTTACCTACACGCTTCATTTGCGATTTGCGAACTTACCTCCTCAAGAATCGAGATGGTCTGGCGACAATCGGGCATCCGTGACGCAAACGTCGACGTCGTCGGCGAGTTGTAGTCATCTCGGGTTTCCTCGACAAAGTCGGCGATACCTATTAGCACAGGCATTTTGCAAGGACAATAAAAGGCTCACTCTTTGTTTGTTTTGCTTTTTGCACTATGTACTCCTGCACTGACGACTGGATGACACTCCGCTGTATGAACTTTCACTGTGTACACACACCACAAGGCACCACCAAAACAAAAAGAAAAAAATCTAGAAATCAATGAAGGAGACGCGCGTACTTCGTGCAGCACGACAAAACATCCTTTTTTGTTGTTGTTGGTTGTTTTTTTTTTTTTATTTTCTTTTTGTTGTAAATATATTCCAGCTGCTCTTTAGAACGAAAATAAAACAGAATTCGATTGCTCGGCGATAACCACTAGCACCATCATCATCATCTTCTTCATTGGGGACAACAACAACGAACTCATCATCATCATCGCACACAGAATTCACAATCAACGGACTTCGGAGTAGAGAAAATTGTTGACACCCATTTTTTCTGCGATCGCACTTCAGAGATTGGGGCTTGAGACTTTGAGATTTGAGACTTTTATCAACACTCTCGGGGGGATATATTGGAAATTGTGAAGATTCGCGAGCCCGAACACAAATAAAACTAACAAAGGTTTACGACTCTACGACACAGGCCATTTTGGAAACACTTTTGCACACACTTATTCCGGGGAGAGAAGGAAAATTTCACGATTTATCCGGGACGGGAGCTAGGCGCGTCTGTGGATAGTTGGAAAATCACTCCGCACTTAGGTGGTGGTGGATGGGAGACTGTCAAAAGTCAAACTTTCCCGTGTAAACAGCGCGATTGATAAAATTTCACAACGCATTTGCTGGAATTCATTTTGCCGTTCTGATAAATTTGTGCACAATTTGCACAATTAATTGTCGCGTTTGATACACACTACCGAGTGGCGATGGCCAGATAATTTTTTATCGCTTTTTGGTTGCTTTTGCTGAGCTCCGTCCGAGAAATATCAAGCAGAGAAATGAATTGCCGTCGCCTTTTTCACTCACACACGTCCTTCTGAAAACACAGCACAGAATCGTAAAAATTTTGCTGAATGCAAACCACGAAAGAAGAGTGCGAAAAGGAATTCAAAATGACGGTTCCAATTGGTTAGAGATGTGTTGGCCGAAGTGTTACACTCGTTACTTTGTACTCGTTGGATCTTAGCGGCTAGGATGGTGGACAGAAATAACTGAATAGGTTGCTAGCAGGCGCGGTGTGCAAGGTGTGCATTGCACACCCCTAATTTAACAATTCACCCAACAAAAATTTTGAACGATATTTTTCCGCAAAATATGGAAATCGGTTCGTCTAATCTACTGATCACTGATCAATCAATCAATCTACTGACACCACACTCGTGCGAACCATTCTTCTACCAGTCTAATCTTTCAATGACAATATTGCATTGAATCCAGCCACAGCACATTATTTTGTATCCTCATGCCACATTTTGTTTTGGACTCGTGCAAAGTTTGTCTGTGGACTTATTCTTTCAGCAACCCAATACATAAAATCATTCAAACCCAAAGGCAGCACATTTTTCTGTATTCACTTCACCGAATTATGGTGGACTCGTACGAAATTTGATTGTGCACCTTTTTTTCCAGCCGTGTCGCGTTAAGCACGAATACAAAAAAAAAATCATTGGGTTTTCGTGCGAAATTCAGCAACAGCCACCGTGTGCGCGGCAGATACACATCCCTCCAAGGAAAAGAGCGAATCACAAACTTTACGCTTTTGTTGCGCTCAAATATTAGCACATGGGGTGATTTCAGTAAACAAATACAATCTCAAGTGTAAACGCATAAGTCTGTTGGCTGGTCTGATAGTGCGTGCTATTTTTTCGGTTAAAGCACAGGCGTTCTTGGATAAGGTAGATCATTTTTTGTTTTCTTCTAAGTTGATTTACGAACAGTAAGTTTTATAACAAGAAATTTAAGTTGCAAGAATGGACAACAAAGATTATTACAATATTCGAGGAGAAATAAATCTTATTTGTGAAAGTGCAAAAAAAAAACATTAATTGCGTACTTCTACAATCTACATTTTATAATATTTTTCAAAAGAATTATTTATTTTGTTTTAAGGTTTTTTTTTTCAACTGCTGTTTTCTATGATATTGTGAAAAGACTCAAAAAAGGATTTTTTTTTGTTTTTTGAATATATGTTAAAGCATTTTATATGGGAATTACAAAAACGAATGGGTGTTGCGAGAAGATTCCGCACTGGCGTTAAGAATATATTTCGCTTTTGTTACTTCGAAAACTTTTCATTCAAACTTTACGCATTCTTTACGCTTTCACGTTAACAAAGCGCTCTGCTTTGGCGTAAAGTATTCGTTTTGCTTGAGCGTTTAGAATTCATTTCGCTTTGGCGTTGAGAAAGCAGCTGGCATTTGTGTTACGCTGGTGATTCTAATTTTCATAAGGCGAATGAAAGGAAAGCGTTGAGATTCTAATTCGCCAAGGCAATACGCAAGCGAAGACTTGTATTGGCAGATGATTAATTTTTCGAAATGTCGTAGCAGTTTCGCTATGGTCATCGGTGTAGGAATGGATCGTGTTAATATTGTGAATGATTGAATTGGCCCTTTCTCTTTCGTTTCGCTCATTTGATCAAAATTAAAGGAGAGCGAAAAGTATTGGTTCGTACCGGTTTTATTCGTTTCGTTCATTTGAAAGAAAAAGGGTTTAATATTGTGGGAAAGATTGATTTTACTTTTTCATTCGTTTCGTTTATTTGAATTGGGAGGATTGATATTAGGAACGATTGGTTTGCTTAATCGGTAATTGCAATCACCAATACTTTTAGAGGAGTGGGTCCAAAGGATCGAATCAATCACGATTGACACAGCTCTAAGGCACAAGCGTTTTTGTTTTAGACAAAACACGATTGCGGCTACAACAATAGAGTTTTTGGCGTAACTATATCGCTCGCACCTCTCGTTCTGACCTTTGGCGAAATCCGTTCACTTGGAATGAAAACAATGAAATAGTTGCAAAGAGTAGGCATGTGCGCGAACGAGATAAACATGTTTGTTTTCATACCAAGTGAATAAAAGTGACATTTTGGCGAAAAGCTCTATTAGTCGCGAGACTCGATTTGCGAACAAATTTCGGAATTGCAATTCTTTCAAGCCGCACGGCAAAAATATAACGATAAAAGATGACTGTTATCAGGGCACCACAGTTCACCGGAATCGACCTGAAAATGAGTGTACTGAATTTAATACCATGTCTACGCCCAGCACTAGTCCTCTATTAATATAAATCTTTATTAAATCCTCTACAAATCACGCGATTTACCATACAAATTTAAATCCTCTCGGTTAGCGATTGAAAATAAATCCCATTCACCCTATTCACAAACCTATTTTCTGCACCTTTGTAACAGTTTGAGGATCAAAAAAGAAAACTGAAACTGTCCCTGTGCGACAGATCTGTCACAAGTTTGTTTTCTATTGTGACTTTTACTGAAAATCGTTTTTCGCTCCTGGGAAATGACATCGCCACTCTCTTTTGAGAGCCAAAACGATAGAAACAGAGTTTTCGTGTCAAATTAATCCTATATTTGTCCGATGGAGCAGTGAAATCTCACAAGATCTTCAAATAGTTTGCTTAAGTCTATTATGGGTAACACAATCTTTTGGCAGAACTTGAGTGGCATTTTCGTTGTATTTCGACACAAGATTAATCCCGCTCAAGTCTATTATGTTTGGGTCCTAACCACAAATTACTTAATAACTAGATATTCAACTTAAGCGTCCCCTTCCCCCCAAACCCATTTGTTTATTTGTTGTTATTGTTTTGAGTTCCGTGTCGGTGAATACGTGTGAGAAAAGTAAACAAAAATTTGAGAGCCCGCCAAAATAGCGAGGTGAATTTCACACTGACATTTGAAAAATTTAAATTCATATCTTAAAAAAGTCATAAAAGATAACACACAAGTCATTAAAGTCAAAATGACAATCCTGTTTTAATTTTGCCCACACTTTGGGTGAGCCTACATTGAGACTACAAAATCGTAAAATTTAGTTCATTTGAATGTGCCTGGAAATACTGGAATATTTATGACGTAATTGGATAAGAATTTGGTCTTTTTTTCATTATAGTTCGGGTCACAAATTACTTAATAACTAAATATTCAACTTGTGCGTCCCCTTTCCCCCAAAACCTATTTGTTTATTTGTTGTTTATGCTTTTCGGTTTTGTGACGGTGAATGCGTGTGAGACGCTTATTATTATTATTACGCAGTTGGGCTTTTCTTTTCTCCAGAATCGTTCATGTGTTATTAATGTTCAGTTTTTAATTATGTAGGAATGCAGAAAATATTAGTTATTCAGCAAAACAAGAGCAACAGTTAGGAAACAATCGAGAAAACTTCCATCTTAGGAAAAGGCTTTCGATTTTTATTTATTCATTTAAGTTATTTTGTCCGAAAACGGTTCTGATCTTTTTCTTGTATCAATGTGTTTGTAAAAATTTTCTTAAGAAAGTGCTTAAACAACAATTGGCCATATGATTTTTTTTGTTTTTATACCCCATCCCATAAGATAGGAGGTATATTAAGTTTGATTCATAGTTTGTAACATAGAGAAATAATCACCGTAGACCCCCAAGACCTTAAGGGCATATGATCGAGACCGAATTGTAAGTCGAATGAGCCATGTCCGTCCGTCCGTCTGTCGGTAGTTTTAGGCCTTAAATTTTGAGCTAAAAACGTGAGACTTGATATCTGTTCTTTTTAGGTCCCGAAGCAGTACAAGTGTAAAATTTTTTGACTTCCGCCCACTTTACTTAATAGCATGAAAAATCAAAATTGTTGTAGCAAGCTGAAATTTGGTATGCAATATCCTCACTTAAGTGTATTGTGATTGGCATTTAAAAAAAAAGCGAAAACCGCCCCCTTTTCGGCGTGGTCATATTTTATATGCATTCTAATAAACGGCTTTTATTTGATATATTTGCTTTAAATCCAAAAAACTTGCACTATAAAATATTCAGGTATGTGCGTAAGCTATCAACTCAAATAAATAAATTTTTGCCACGCCCACTTTTTGGGGCGTTTTTAAGTAAAAAATCAAATTTTGAATATAAAACTGCAATCAATACGTGTATACTGCATCTGATAAAAAATATGATAAAAAAGTTTATGTTATTGAAAAGGGGTTGATTCCACGTCCCTTTTTAAAAAAAGAAGATTCTTCACTGACAAATTAGTAACACAATTAAAGTTGATAGAAACTGAAATTTAAGAACCAAGATTTTTGACGCATTTTGGAGCTTGACAGTGGTCAATTGGGATGGGGTATCCAATGATTCGCCTAGGCGGATTGTAATCCTCCCCAAAGGTTTTTTTTTTTTTTTTTTTAAACTGGAGAGAAATGGAGAGAAAGACCAAAAAACTGCAGCAGTATTTTAATTTTTCATAAAATTCTTTTATCATTGTCTTTCTTGTTTCTTAAGTTTGCAGTCGGTAGCTTGCAGTATTGGTAATCACACGCTTGTGTATTTTGATACAGGTTTTTTGCGTTTATTTATTTCTGGAAGATTTTTTTTGCCTTCAAAGTTGTGATAACTTAAAACTTAAATTTGTCGTAAGAATAAACCCTAAAGGGAATTAAGTATTGCTGATACTAAATTTTATATGAACTTTTTATGTTTCGTTTGTATTAATTAAAGGTTTAATGTACATAAAACTTAAATCCGATTACGGTAAAAATTATTTTAAGTTCTCACGGAAAGCAACATTCATGTAACACGACCCCAAACTGCGACTTCCAGATATTGGAATTCGTTACAATTTTTCTCCGGTAGACGGAGCAAAGGCTGATTCCGCCATGATTTCGTGGTGAATCACTTGAACTTCGTGGTGAATCTCTTCAAGTATGGAATACATTGACAAAATGTGAGAGTATGCATGGATTTCCAGGCATTACCAAGGCAACAGCTTGTAGGCCCCCCGGCTTTCCAGTCTAGTTGAATATCTAATTCATTAAGTACTTTGTGTTCCAAATTTAAGAAAAATGAAGAAGTTTAGAAGCATTAAATATAGCTTTCATTGGATTGCATCACTGAAACTTTTCTTTACTTGTGATTAAATTTGTTTGTTCAATAAATGCTTCTTTTGGTGTCAATCTCTATTGTTACATTGTTACCTACAAAAATATACATAAACATTTTTCTTTCGACTACTTTGCTATTTCACTGACAGAAATCAATTTTAATGTGCTACTGATTTTTTTTACGAAATGGGTTCACTCAAAAGTGCATTATTCTTTTGTTCTCAGTTGCCAATTTGACTTTTAGTGTTCAACTCTAATCTCAAATGCATGCAATAATATCGACTTGGAAGGATAAGAATGACAATTACATCATAATATTGATTTGTTCGAATAATGAATTCAAATTATAGCTATAATAAAAGTAATAAAAGTGCCTTTGAACCTTTCTAATGACTTTTACTTTTTAATATACTAACGATTGATTTCGTCAAAACATGTAGAAAACATTTTATTGGTACTTAACCGTAAATTTTGCTTTTTAAAGCTTTAATCCGGTAACATAAAACACAAACTTATCAGAGGCACAGACATTTAGGCAGTAAAGAATTAGTTTCATTTGCGCTTTTTGTGTTTTGTTTTTAACTATGTATGAAAATATTTAGAAGGCATTTGAAATACATAATGTATAACTGGAATACAATTAAGATAAAAATGATTTTAAGGTCTCTAGCAAAACAACATAAATGTAGCACGACCCATTATGTGGCGACTTCCAGATATTGGAATTCGTTAAAATTTTTGTCCGGTAGACGGAGCAAAAAGCTGATTCCGCCATGTTTTCGTGGTGAATCACTTGAACTTCGTGGTGAATCTCTTCAAGTGTGGAATACATTGACAAAATGTGAGAGTATGCGTAGTTTTCCAGGTATAACCATGGCAACAGCTTGTAGGCCCCTCGGCTTTCCAGTCTAGTTGAATATCTAATTCATTAAGTAATTTGTGGTCCTAACACTTAACAACATTTTTTTCGCATTTCCAAATGCAAATCTACCCTAACGTTTTATAGCAGAAACAGCAGTCTGTGGCTGAATTTCAAATGTCAGTCCACGTTTGTCAAAATTTTCCAAGTGAATTTTTACTGCCAACCTCATAACAGAAAAATCAAAAAAACCACCACCACCAGAGTACGACACCAATGTAGGGAACTTTTGATTTGCCTTTCTCTCTATTTAAATAGTTTTACGTTAAATAAAATCGTGAAATTCAACTATTTTATCTCGGTTGCAGCCCATTTTGTTTGGTAAAGAACATATCACAACAATTCCGCGCCTCGTTTACCGTCCCAGTAAGCACAGCAATTTCGCCATATCCCTTCCCAACAACACGGCATAGTTTCAGAGAAAAAAAAAAAAAAAAAACGATGAGTGGCACCAACTCAACTTGCAAAAAGTCAGACTCGTCTGCCTCGAGTAATGATAATTCGGATAACGCCTGTGTGGTGTGTTTCAAAAATGTGGACATCTATTCGATTGGCGAGTGTGATCATCCCGTTTGCTATGAGTGCTCAACCAGGATGAGAGTCCTCTGTGAACAACTCGAATGTCCAATTTGTCGACAGAGTTTGGGAAAGGTAAGTTATACCTGCAGCTGCAGAAGTGTTGTCAATAATTAATCAGGAGTATAAATTATTAAAGTTTGCCTTGGGTGTATGATACACGGGGTTCCACTATTTGTTAATGCCTTAGTTCTATAGTTCAAGAAGAAGAAGAGTATTTGCGATATTACTTTTGAAAAAATAGCCTATACTTATACATTAATCAGTTTGTTATTGGAACGAAATACTTGGTCCTAAATATAAACAAACACGGGGCATAAACCTTTTAAAATTTAAAAGGTTTATGCCCCTCTCCAAGCCGTAGACAAGTAAGGAACTACTAACTTAACTTACTAACATCACAAAACTTTAAAAAGATAAAATAAAGCTGATAGTTGCATAGCGAACAAGTTTCTTACTATTGATACAATGGAAACACTAGCAAAGAACAGTAAAAAATCAATCCAAAAACGAAAATGTTTCCCAGAACACCATGAAACGAATTCGAAGTTTAACTTGCGGCATATTATAGGGCCATGAGGAACAAGTTGTGTACAAGACAAGTCTGTGGCGTACAACCAACATTAATGGCATGACAAGCTGTAAAAATCTAAAGTTATGCCTCTTATAAGATTCTCTTTATCGAACTATGAAGAGCATGTTAACGTTGTCCTTTTAAGAAGGGTAATGGTAATACATATACACAAACAAAGCTATAAACGGCTTGATCAAGTGTAAAATCAAGGAGGCGTAAAACCGTTACATACTTGGCTCAAAAATGTGAAGAACTAGAATGCTACAAAAGAAATTATGACAGCTTTTACCTCCACAAAAGCAAAAAAGTAAAATAATCTGCCGGTGTTGAACGTTTTGCGTTGCCGAATAATTCAACAAACGTAGAGGGGCAATTCTTGCTTAATAAAAAGATGAAGCTAGCCCAGTGAAAGGAGTACTTACAAACTAAAAACAGTCAGCAAGACTCCTATAATGGACCCGAAGGGTCAGACAAAAAAGAGATGAACTCGAAAAGGCACTAAAAGACGCAAAAGTACAGATGCAGATCATAGAGAATCCTTACTGGAATCAAAAAGCGAATGTTGCTTTGGGAGCCGAAGAATCGGCAGAGATAACAATTTCCAAAGGAGTTAGACAAGGCTGCATTTTATCCCAGAAAATTTCAAAAACATTTTAGCAAAACCCAGATGGAGGAATAAGGATAAACGGAGTTTTGATCAACATCAGATACGCATGTGATGTGGTTATAATAGCAAGGAGCATGAAGATAGCTGGAAGAAACAAGCGCAATTATGAACAAACACTGCATCCACAGTACCAGGTTTAGATTAAAAATAAACACGAGCAACTGGAAATTCATAGTCTTTGACAAAATTCAAGAACGGCAAAATTCAGGCAGGACAGAATCGAACAAGCGAAAGCATTTTTCTGTAAAATGAAAAAGTATTCTTAAACAGACAAACAAATTTAATGCTTAAATTAGGAAGGTTCAAATGTTACATCTGGTCTGTTCCTTCATATGGTGCAGAACCATGGATACTTAACAGCGCAACTCTTATGGAAGCGTGCGAAATATGGAGATACAAAAGAGTTCTGCGAATAGCTTGGCTTGACAGAATCAAAAAAATTAGGTGTTAAGAAAAATAAAGAGAGATTTTTTTCTGTTAACCAAAAGGAGAAGAATCGAGTACCGGAGTCAACTTAGAAGTGTTTAATTCTTTGATATTTTGGTAATGTACCACGAGATGGATACTTTTATTATGTTAGGTCTTAACACTTTAAAGTTGACTTAAAATAAGGAACGCATTGTGTTCTGATTGCAAAAATACAAGCAATTACAGCAATGAAGATTTCCATCAACCAGACGCCACTGGAAAAAGCAAAAAGTCTTTCAGTGGTACATAAAAGGGGAAAGGCTGGAATAAAAGGGTCTGAAACCCATATAGCTATGTGATTGCAATCAGGGCAATGCGTTCCTTAATCTAAGTCTGCTTTGAGTTTGATGCACCTTCAACAACAAAGGTACCTTCCTAACACTGCTTGTCACGACTGAAAGAGAAAGTTGTCAGTCAGACTTTGCAATTCGACATGGCTTGAAATAGAACTTTCCAATGATATGCAACTTCAGATCATAACGAACCTCGCGCCTAAAAGAAAAGAAGAAGAAGACAGCCCAAAAGATCAATCCTAGCCTTCAGCTACAAGACTCTCGCTTCCAAAGTCGCACCTATCATCATTTTTTACTTTTCCCTTTACGAGACGGGAAGTGTTTTAAACTGGGTTTTCAATCTTTTTCCGATCGTTTGCCACCAACTTTAGCATATCGGTTGCAATTTATACTTTCTTCTTTTAAGTTGACACGATTAAGGCCTGAATGCCTTATGCCTTAACAATCCTAATGCATTTATTCCCTTTAAAACAGGAACATTAATTGAAAATATAAATTTTTTTTTCAGGTAATTTTCACTTTCGACAAACTACTGTATCGTGAGTTGGAAGCCAAAAACCGGTCAGAATACTACAATACGAAGTATAAAATCTGCTTTTACACAAAGGCAATTCAGCAAGCGTTCTACAATCTGCTCGACCATCCGTGTCCACAGTAAAAAGCCTTTAAAAAAAAAACTCTCAAAACTATCTTCAAATAAACAATTTTCCTTTTTTCCAGATGTGATCATCCAGGCTTTCGAAAATTCACAGCGTTACGTGATCACGTCCGCAAGGAGCACGATCTGTACTACTGTGATTTGTGTACGGACAATTTGAAAATATTTTCATTCGAGCGTCGTTGCTATACAAGAGCCGAACTGGCTTTGCATCGACGAAAAGGCGATCCGGATAATAAGTCACATCGCGGGCATCCGTTGTGTCAGTACTGTGATAAGCGTTATCTTGATCGGGATGAGCTGTTTCGCCACTTGCGGCGGGATCATTACTTTTGTCACTTTTGTGACGCGGATGGTTGCAATGAGTTCTACAAGTAATTCCTCCAATACAGAACTTTACTTCTAAAGCAGCTTTCCTTGCTTTTTCTTTAAAGGGACTATGACTCTCTCCGAGAACACTTTCGGAAGGACCACTACTTCTGCGAAGAAGGCAGGTGCGCTACCGAAGAATTTACAAGTGCCTTTCGAACAGAGATCGATTACAAAGCGCACGTTGCCAACGTTCATGCCAAGTCATTGAATAAGCAACAAGCGAAACAAACGCGAACACTACAGTTGGAGATTACACTGGGACCACGTGGCCGTTCGGGACAAACGGAACCACATATAGCTAGTCTGCGCTCAAGGGGGTGAGTTCTTAAAAGCATGCTTAATCTGGAAACTATATAAAACTGATTTCTTTTAGACACCACGATAATCACGTAGAAGAACCAGCAGAAATCTCGCCACCAGTACAGCCTCAAATAGTGCCACAAATTGATGCACGCAACGAACAAGACTTTCCGTCCTTGGGCGGTGGGGCTCCTTCATTGACCCTGCTACCCTTGCAGATGGGGATGAGAGCAAAACTTGGCTCAGCTGGTCTAGCCAGGACTAAAGAAAATTTCCCTGCTTTAGGAGGAGGTGGCGCTAGTGGTGGTCAGTATACACTGCAAAATTTGTACTTTTTTTTCAACTAATTTCTATTGCCCACCAACAGGGCCCAGTGGAGCGGCAGGCCGCCAAAGTCAGACATCAATCAGTTCAGTGATCAAAAAGAATCCCTCATCAAAGCCATCTGGTATGCTGATCCATGTCTCGAATCGCCCGAGCGGCGGAACGGGCGCAACTGGTAAAAAAGCAAGTGCCCCCAATAAAAGAGATTTTCCGTCTCTGCCGGGCACATCGAAGGCAGCTGCTATGAACGAGGACTTTATCCCCTCGTCCTCAAACCTAAACATGAACAATCTTGCTGCAAAGCATCGCTCTATGATGGATGACTACGTTTCCGTAGCGAATCCAAATAATTTCCATAAGCTTCAACTCGTTCAGAAGGAGGCTGAAGAGGCTAAAGCCAAAAAAGCCGCGTACGATGCCAGTGCTCCAAAACTGGACTCGGTGGATTTTCCCGCACTTGCGCTTGGCAGCAAGCCCTCAGGCCCAGCCGCACCAAGTTGGACCAAACCACAAAAGCAGCGCGAAGTTGTCGAGAGTCGTAGATCGAAAGTAGCTCCTGCCCCCATTTTGAATGTGCATCCAAAACAAAAGGTTTCAAAGAACACCCAAAATGGGAATAGTGGCAATACGAATAGTACAACTCCAACGGAGAATAACAACAAAAAAGAAAAGAAAAACAAAAATGTTACAGGTGAAGCAAAGAAATCGCAAGAAGCAGCTGGCGGTAGACAAAAGAAAGAGAACAACAACGAGAACAAACCGGTCGATGTGAACCAGAAGCGAGCGACGCTCGTCAACGGCAATGCAGGCAATCTAACAGAAAGTAATCGGGCCGAAAATGTGCAGCGGGCGGTGGGACCTCCGCCTGGATTTGCTGGTCCAATAAAACCACCGCCTGGCTTTCAGAATGTAACTCTAAATTCGGTAGCTAAATCACCGAATAACCTCACCTTTACGAGCTCCTTGGGCGAGAGCTACGATATTGTGAAGACGTTTAGCTACATTCAACCACCAGAAGCAATTACAAGGAATCAGGTAAGTTGTTATGGATGTTTGTTTTTATAGTTTTTATAGGTATCGTTGGTGCTTTTGTGGGTTTGTCGATTGTCGTGCGAATAGTTTATGATATTGTTCTTACTTACCAATTTGGTCCTTCACAGACATTCACGTTTTTCCATTGTTTGACTAACCCTAATTTGTCCTGAAGTAACCTAATTTTTTCTAGCTCTCGACTATCTAGTACTAGTCACATCAAGTTCACGGACCAGTAGGAATCAAATTTGGATATTATCCTTTCTTATGAACAAAAAAAAACTCCCTGCATTGATAATACTCCCTGATTTTATAATGTATTCAAAATATGAGACAGGGTATTTGAAACAGGGAATGGTCCATCTTTACCAGAACCACTTTTTGAGCATTTCGATTTTCAAAGTGTTTCACTCCCAATGTTACTTCTTGACTGTCATGCTTAGTGATGCCTAATATTTTCTCAAGGAAAATCCTAAGCGCTCTTGTTATTTTTTTAAAGCTACTAGCTGATCTAGAAATGGCTTCATCTTATTTATTCTTTGTGTACTTCTTTTACAATTTTAATGCTGCTAGCTTTTGCTTGTTACTAGTTTGGTGTCTAGATCTACGTTTTATTTACCTGTTTGGAATGACCCCTTGAATTTCTTATAGATCAAAAGGCAAAAGGACAGTTCGCATGATCAGTCCCTCATTCGCCTTGAGAAGTTATTTAGTTAACAGGGTAAATCAAAGAAAAAAAATCAATTCTTAAGTTTACGAAATACTCCAGTAGTCGCTCATATTTACTTTCCCTTATTGATGTTGAATCTATTTTCCTGCTCATGAATGACCAGTAAATATTCCGTTCTTAGCTTGTGCAGTTCGTTAATACTTATTTAGCAACTTCCGATTCATGGATGGTCTTTGCCTGGTCCACAGTAGCCTTTCATGCTCTCAGTTGGACTGACCCAGCACTCCGAGTTTACTTTATTTTCCCTTCCACTCGATGGGGCCGAGCCAAAGTTTAAAAACAGCCGTGTTTTGGTCTTAAAAAATGTTGTGGTTGTATCTTTTTCACTATTTTACCTTCTTGCATACAAGATCAAAAATTCGCTGTAGCCGTAAAAGAATGAAGCATAATTTTTCCTTGTATATTTTTTGTCAAGCATGCGGCGTGGGCTCAAAGCAGTTTTGTCCGAAGTTTTCGAAATATCGAAAGATATCAAAGATAAATGACTAGCTTTAAAAAAAGTAACTTAACGGGAGTAAAATGAGTGCAGTGAAAGACGAGAAACGGGTTTCTCAGCGCCTCAAAAATTCTACTGACCCAGGACGTAATATGCAAACCTTTACATAGCACAGCTAAAGCTTATCCCCGCAAGTGTTATGCCTTTACTAATAAAAACAATGGCATAACCAGCAACATTACAAAATTCCAAAATTTAGGATATATTTAAACAAATGCCAACCAGGTAACTGCTCCAGGAAGGAAAACAGACGCTCCTAAATTTTTAGTTTGTTGCTGGTTTGGTTCGCCCTTTATATTTTCCATTTCTCACCATGTCTGGTGACTGTTTCCCTTTACTGAAAAATTGATGTTTTACAAAATAATTGCCTTGGCCACCGGAGTACTTGCCTTGCAAAATGAATGTTTGCATAACATTTTAGTTCTTTCGCAAAAAAAACAATATTTACTTAAAACAGCAAATATTTGAGAAGCATGATTTTTCATTGTTAAAAATGTTTTCAGCTAATACTTTTTCTTTTACCATAAAAAATTACTGTTTCTCTGAAAAGAGAAAATTGTTTTTTCATAAATAGCTCCCTGCAACGCACGTCCGAATTGTATCCAACAATAATGCGTTGCTACTTTCACCCACGCACGGAATATTTTCAGTAAACACTGAAATGTTTGTAAAAAGTTTACTGCTTCATAGAATTAATTTGAAAAAATAAAAACCAAAATTGATTCTCCAAGACCAACAAGTACCTTGTTATGTTCCTACTAATACAAAATCGTTTTTGAAAACACTGAAATGTTTGCATAACGTTTTTTTGCAAAAATATAAAATTAATTTTAGTTAAAAGGCTTGAATATCCGAAAACAGCTCTGTCCCACGTTCGAATTGTTTCCAACAAACGCCTTACTATCTCCGCTCATACACAAAATTGTTTATGCAAGCACTGAAATGTTTGTAAAAAGTTTTTTGCTTTATAAAATTAAAAAAAAAACGAATCGGTTTTCCAAAAACAGCACCGTCCTACGTTCGAATTGTTACCAACGAGATCCTTGCTATCTTAACTCAAACACAAAGTCGTTTGTACAAACAATGAAACGTTTGCAAAAAGCTAAATGCTTTGTAAAACTAATGAAATGGTTTCCATTCTTTATATAACTACCTGGCATTTTTTCCCTCACTAGGCTCTTCGATTTCATTTGAGCTGGGCCTATTAAACCTATTTCTCTAAACCTATTTATAAACCTATTTCTCTTCTCTTACTTTGTGCCGATTCCTTCTTACATTGCCCTTGTTTTATGCTGTAACATTTTCGCATTGATCTACTGACATTTTTTTTTTCTGGGGTGGCTGAAAGTGTTAATAAAAAGCGGAGAGGCCTTAACTCAAGTGCTCCGAGTTCAGTCTGGCTACTCCAGGCTTGTGAGGCGTCCAACATAAAGCTATGCATGTTGGTTTAAAGCTTCTTTTCGGTGAATGGTCGAGCTTTGAATATAGCCACGACATGTCTTAATAGGAAGTTTGCCCCTCGGAATATGTGCACCGCATTTAAAGTGTTAGTTGACCGTCGGGAACCGCCAGTTTTTTTTCATGGATTCCTAGCGATATCTTTAGTACAAGCAGTACAAAGTCTATTAGTTGGCATCCGTTGGCTGTGTATACCGAAAAACCATTCTTTGCTGATTTTATCCTTAAAATTCTCAACTATCCATGGGACCATTAAATTTCTTCTTCGCAGGATCTTCAGCGTTTTCGATAGGGTCGTGTGCACATATTTTTAATGATCACAGCAAGGCTATCCCTTTCTACCTCCAACGGCTAGTCGCAAAGAATCCGCGTCCTACTTTGTGTGGCCTCCTGGTAGGTGTAATGAGTGACCAGATCTTTTCGCTTCTTCATACATGAATCTATAGGCTTTATTCTCCAGCAGGGCAGGCTTATATTTCTGATTTTCGCCTGGAGTGTTTCAAAAATCTAGGCGAAAACTCTTAAATAATCGGCCCTAAACGCATAAGGTAATTCGTTAGAGGTACACCTTTCATGCTTTTATTCTACTGGTCATGAAACGGACCTGATTTCTGTTGGTCATACGTTTCTAGGGCACCAAAGCTATCCGCTCTCCCTTTTTGCTTGCATTCTGTGCGCCTCATGTTTTACCCTGTAGTCAGTATTTCATCTTAAACGAAAAACTTAAGCTAACAGAGCTGTCGCTTTTAAAGGGCAAATTGGCAGACTTAAATCTGTTGATTTTTGCACCTTTTTCTGAAAACTGTAGGATTAAATAGTTGTTTTTCCTTCTGCTTTGCCTTTTTTTTGAAACTATGAATGACCCTATCTATTGCTTTAAACTTTCTAGAATCTAGTTGGCCATTTTAAAGAAGCACTTCGCACTCCGCAAGCTCTTGAGGAATTTCGACAAATTTCTATGCAATTCCGTGAGGGTCTCTACAAAGCTCAGCCTTATTATGAACACTGCCAAGCTGCACTCAAGGACAAATTTGATACGATATTCCCCGAGCTTTTAGCACTCTTGCCAGATATAACTAAGCAACAGGTAAGCATTTTTCTTCAGTAAATTAATCACTCTTTTTGGAAAACTTTTTTCAATGTGAAATCTAAATTTCTCGCTTCAGGCACTCTACTTGGTCCATACACAACACATAAAGTCCTTATCGGCTGACCAACAAAAAACACTTCCCAAACTAGAAGTGTGCTCAACTTGTAAACAAGTCTTACTGTCAACCGACGCGGAAAACCATATAAAACTACACGCCATGCATAGTAGTTTCCCATCCCTTGGGAAGAGCGAGAGTAAAGGTAATGCCCTAACCGCTAGTCGGAAGTAAAAAGTCGAGTTTCACAATAATTAAACACAAACTCATTTGGTGCTATCGAAATTTCCTTGAAAATTAACAATGAAGTCAATTTTTGTTTATTTTTTAAAAATAATATCGGATTAAATTTCCGTAAACATGTTTCTTGAACCTTTGAATTATTTGTTTCGGTTTCCTTTAAATCAACTTATTCTATCTTCTTCCTCAAATGTTTAAGCTGAAAACAAAAAAAAGAAAATTTAATTTAAGAATATTATTCACCAAAAACCGCAAGTTTGTGATTCCCTTTTTGTATAGTTTTATGCATGTAAAAAAAGAAATTTAAACTAAACATCAAAGTTTAAGTATGTGAGGCATCGAGCCAAATCGTGGGGCAACGTTTACATACGTCTGTTGTATATTGTAATGAAGAGAAAGCAAAATCAAATTTATTTTAATGTGTATTTCGCTAAATAAAATACAAAAAAAAAAACTTTGTACAAACTACAAAATTGTAGTTTTATCGAAGATGTTTTCGTCGCTACAACTTGATGAAACTAAGAAGCCAATACATCGTTTCTGATCAGATCTTAAGGCGAAGGAAACTCAACCACAAGAGTTGATTCAAAACAGAGAAGAATGGCGCATGAATGTAACCTGACTTTTTTATTCAATCAGAATACCAGAGTACTCATAATTCTTTCTGCAGATTTGAGCGGTGCCATCAGCCAGCGATCATAACGTTCATCATACAAAATGGGGTAGTAAATAAGAACCAACAGACAAGGTGAGTTCTGAATTGCACTAATCATGTTTTCTGCATTTGTTTTAGAAACTACTCGTCCTTTATTCATGAAAGCAATGAAGCGAATGTTTCACTTCTTTTAATTTGATTCGCAAATTAAATCACATGCTCCAGATAAGTGCCCTAAAATTGGTGAAGAAAACAACGAATCTGACTCCACAAAATGTCTCGGTTAATGTTGTTATTGATTCTCAAACGACAGATTGTCAAGAGATATTTGAGAATCAATGTCAGATTACTGACTGATAATTAACTTAAAAAAATATGGTTTAAAGTTACTGACTTAACAACAAGTTAATAACCAGAGATTTTCTTGTCGTGGCGACGTAAATTTTACGACGACGTCAAAGGTATATTCGACTTCAGTGCCGAAAGTCGGGAGGGAAAACTTTTTCGACTAAGGAAATTTTAATTTGCAGAGTCTACTGAAAACAAAAACAAATGACGAAGTGGTTCTTCGCCAAAATCTAACTTGGTGATTTGGTATGAAAACAAACTTGTCTATCTCGGTCACACAGCATTTCATTATTTTCATACCAGGAGAACAAATTTGTTCAAAGGTTGGAACGAGAGGTAAGTGGGAGATTTTTTCGTGGAGAACTCTATTGAGACAATCAGGAGATAGTTGCGCCTTAGCCATTTAGTCCCAACCCATAGGCAAAAGTACCAGATTTCTCTTAATTCAGTCGACAATAATGTTACGATATCTCACGAGAAGAAAGCATTCGAAGAAGAGAAAAAGGAGGAGAGTTACCGGTACGCTCTTGTTTTGAGCAGCTGTAAATTGTAATGAGTCCTGCCACAATAACAAAGACTGATTGTGGCAGGGCATTCCACATGTACGCGTTGTAAGGCTTTTGAAAGAATCTCTGGACTACACTGACCATCCAAAAGTAAGATCGATGGTGAACTTAATGATGAATACAGTTGACGACAAAAGCTTTAAATACAGCCTAAAATAAATACCTCCAAAACGAAGACAGTGCTCATAACTCGACAAAAAAAAAACATGCACGGTTGCACTCGCTATCGGCAAGGCCAGGATGGAGCAAGTCTAAAACAGAACTAAAATCTGGTACGCAATTTAACCATGATACGGATCAGACAATAGAAATTAATGTAGAATAGAACAGTCACATAAGTTTTCAGTAAATTAAAGAATGATCTAGATAGTCGTGACATCCAACTATAAAAATTCGGAGTCTAATATCCAGCCTACAGCACGAAGCGGAAACATGGACTTTACGAAAAGCCACAGAGAAGAATTTAGAAGCCTTCGAAATGAGCATGTTCGGGGACAGACATGTATCGGGGGCAGACAAAGTGGCCTAGCCAAGCCGATTGGGTCAGAGACTTGGACCAGGAACTGTCAACCGAAAGGCCCAGTGCGGCGACATCATACGGAATAATCCAAATTCGTATTTTTCAATCACCCCAAAAATTGTGCCTCGTCATCATCGAAAGTCGCAGCGGCAGTGAGTGAACGAACTCGACCCAAGAGGAGGAGCCAGGACCCATTCGGTTTCCCAGCCGATGGAGATCCAAACAACATCAGAAAGGTCTATAAAATAGAGCAGTAAGTCCAAGCAGCTGAATGCTTTAGACGAAGGAGTTTGATGTGCATGGAAAAGTAGAAGTTTTTTCGAAAGGGTCAAACTCAATAAGTCAAGTCTTCAACATTCCCCGCCTTTGTCATGTCCCGAATAAATCATTTACCAACATGTTTTCAAAGAAACTCAAATATGAAGTACAATTTGTTACTCAATTTTATTTCCCATAAACAAATCTAGGTTCTACAAAAAAAAGCAATTCATAAACATTTAAACGCCTTATGGAATATTGGCCAAATAATCCTTGACTGTGGCTGGGTCCAAGCGTTTGAATCCGTTCTTGTCGCAAACACCAATCTCAATGTTGTCGGCTGTCATCTTCCCCTCGAAGCCTTCCTTAAGGGTCAGAATTGCAGTATGCACAGCATCATCCAACTCCAGATCCTCACTGTACCTCTTCTCCAAGAATGTCTTTCCATTTACAGAATTCTTTCCCATAGCGGTTGCCTTCCAAGCGAAATACGCTCCAGATGGATCACACTGGAACAAGTACGGTCTGTCGTTGTCCCAGCCACAGATAAGGAGCGATACCCCGAATGGACGCACTCCACCTGTCTGGGTGTATTCCTGCATCAAAGTAGCCACACGTTGCACCAATTGGGCCACCGGTATTGGTTCCTTGTAGGTGAGGAAATATGATTGGGCGATTTTGCGAGCCTGCTTCACCAGCAGACGATAATCGGGGCCCATGCCAGAGTACACCATTCCGATGTGGCCAGTAACCATTTCAACGCGATTCACACTATGCTCGTCATAGAGCACCGACTTATGCTTATTTTCCGTGGCTAAAACAACTCCATTCGATGCCATTATTCCAACGGATGGAGTGCCGGCCGAGACAGCAGCCAAAGCATACTCAATTTGGACGAGTTTGCCCGATGGGCTAAATGTTGTCAGCGAGAAGCTATAACGCTCGGAAGCCATGCTTAAAAGTTATTCAAAATTTTAACTTTTACTTTATAATTATTAAACAAAGACAAGTTGGAAAATTGTAACCCCACGATGATTCGCAACTTCAAGAAATTATTTATCCCCACTTTTGTGACTAGTAGCCGTCAGTTGCCGGAACGTATGGAATGGAATCAAGCAGTCGTCATGACGTTTTCATTCGCCTTTGGGGTGGAGCTACACTTCAATGTTTTCAACGCAGATAAGTAAAACTAGAATACAATTTATGGCCTTTTCGGTTGGCTATCCCGGATCAGGGCGTTCTTCTCCCGGATTGAGGCTTCTCTCCAAACAGCCAAACACGTTTTTCTTGATTTTGAAGTTTGTCTAGCGTTGTATTTGTGAAGCAAAAGCTTTTCTACGGGGGACAAATGACATTTATACAACTTGGCGTTGACACATGTATGACTGTGTGCGTGCTTCTGGTTTTGATTCTGGATTCAAAACCAGAAGCAAATTTCTCTTCTATCCAGAAGAGGAACTGTCAAACGAGTCCCAGAAAACAGTTTCAGGAGAGTCCAGAGTCTCCCGGACGCTCCCGGAAACTGGTACCCGGAACAAACCGAAAAGGCCATTAATTTCGCAGTGTTTCCATGGGACCAACAAAAGTGGGACCATGAGACCACTCTAGTCATCAAAATGGCCTAAAGAACACACTTTTGTAATAGAAAAGTCATAGTGGTCTGTTCCCGCTTCCTTTCTCAAGTCTGAAACTGGTACAATAGTGAGAAAATGGGTAAAAAGTGCATCAATGCGGTGTCTGAGTTGAGTTTTATTGTCATGTCTTTACTGGCCATAATACTGCGACTGTTGTCGATTTGATGACAATTTCATGACAATTTTGATGTCAGTGAAGAAGACATTTCCCAAGAGCGATAAAAGAATTATCTTCCAAATTACCAGTACTTGAACAGTTAAAGGTATCTGTTCCCAAGTCTGAAACAGTTGTACATGTGTTCGAATGTTAAAAGAGGCAGGTTTGTGAAAAGGATGAATGAGATATACGTTAATTACTTGTCGAGAGTATTTAAACTTGATACTTAATCTCGAGATTTGTACGAGATAAGTTGAAGACACTACGAAAGTCGCGGTGGAGAATTCATTATAAATAGCTGAATAACTTGGTATACAACTTCCGAATTAACACATACTATGACACTAGCTCACTAAAATTTACTGATTTGGTGGGCTTCCACCAGCTCGTTGCGTCATGAAAATTGTTGTTAGAGCTTCTCACAGTTTGAAAACCGTTTAAAAAGAAGTAAACAAAAATGTAAGCAGATGGGTGTCGGAGGGTAAGGGAAACGCAAGTTGAATAGGTGGTTCTTCAGTAATTAATTTGACCAAATTCGGATTCAAGATGTTTCTTACCATTGAGAAACATTTGGGAAAAAGAATATAAATCGGAGAAAACTATGTATAACATTATATACTTGAATGTATGCACGCCTTTAAAGAGTCTTAGATCCAACCATGGAAATGAAATGGAAACTCCAGTAGAAACGAAACATTTCAATTCTAAACAAGCAGTGCTGCCAAGTCAGTTCGTTACTTCTTTTGCTTGGCTGTATTGTATGTAATTTTTGGTAGACATATTTGCATATTTGTAATATGCAGCAACTAATAAATACATTTGAGTAGGACTAATGTTTTCTTTACACACGCTACAAAACTGCAACAATAGATTACGAATCAGATAAGGCTGCTATAAAATTGGTATTATGGGAGCGACAACGCAGACTTTGTTTTTGCAGACGCAATGTACCCAAACCCGACGAAAAATCAGTAATGGAAGAGTGCTTTTAAGGAGCGCTAACCCTTTTCATGAACCAGTAGCAAGAGATAACACATATCAATAAAAATTAAGACGCAACGATTTTTATAATCAAAATCCGAACCTGCTTGGTGCAGACTGTTAACATCGGCTTACTAATATGTCGTATTTTTAAAAGAAAAAGAAAAAATCAAAGACAGTTTTGTTATTAAATTCTGGAGAAACTCAATGGAATATTCTGGAGAAACCATTTTTTTTTATATTGAATCTGAAATATTTTGAATGTATTCTTTTTGTACCTAATGGAGAGGAGGAAAGAAAAGAATACTCTCTATTAAACTGATATGAAGTCGTTAAATAGTAAAAAAAATTAGAATTTATCCTTATCAAGCTGGCAATCAAACTGTGAGCGATTTAAGAAAATAATTTGTAAGTTTGCTCTTTAAGACGCGTTGTCACAAGGAACAGAAACAGAAACAGAATTTCATATTCATTCAATTTCATTCAGCGAATTTAGGTTTCAGTTGCTAATGTATGGGATTCTGTTTCTGTTCCTGTATTACGTTGCTTTTGACAACGCGGCTTTAGTTTCATTTTACGATTTATTATTTACTACATTGTGGATATTCTAGATGAAAATAAATATGTTCTGTCTATTCGATTTCTATATTTTGTTCCAAATTTTGTGAATGAATTGGCATACGCTTGAGCCAATCGACAAAGAGGAGTACTGTCGGACTTCATAATCGTCAATAAATCGATAAATTCATCGATGTCGGACTTCATAATCGTCAATAAATCAATAAATGTCAATAAATCGACAAACGGAAACTTAGCACAACTGTAATAAAATTAGACTGTGCTGAATGCTGTCGTGGAAGGGGCCTTATGTTGTCTGCTGAATTTCGTCAATTGACAATAGAAATGTGACCTGGCACCACTTATGACCAAAGTAAATTTTGACAAAGCAAATTTGTCTGACGTCTCGTCTGGTGTGCAAAAGTTTGGAGCGTCGACTTTGTTTTGTTATTTTGGTTTTATTTATTAAAATATAATATTTCGAAACCACTAGATATTTAAATAAACAATTGGGACATGGCTGATGTCCGTGATATCCTCGACATGGAGCGAGCGAATACGCCCGAGGTAACTCGGGAGTCATTCCTCGCAACCAAAAAACGAAACTTTGAGAAGTAAATTTTAGGATTTTAACTATTATTTGGAGGGTCTCGGTAAATTTTACTATTCTAATAGAGTGAAGACCAGCAAAAGGCCCGAGGGGATGCATCGCGAAGTATTCGCACTACTCTACAATGACAACAAGGACGCACCACCTCTGTTGCCCACGGATACTGGTAATGCTATTGATTTTCTCTTATTCAACATTTTAAGCATCGGTAGGTTCCATCTTTCATTGATAGCACTTGGGATTGGGTCTGGCTATAAGCAGGCCAAAGCCCGACTGGGCATGAAACAAGTTCGCAAATGGGAATGGGCACCGTTTAGCAATCCGGCAAGAAGCGACGGAGCTGTGTTCCACCACTGGAAACGCGTTACTGACGACGCACGAGAGTATCCATTTGCCAAGTTCAACAAGCAGCTCCAAATCCCTGTGTACACCGTAAACGAGTACAACGCACACTTGCGGTCACAACCGACCAAGTGGACAAAAGTACAGACAGATCATTTGTTTGATCTCGCCAAGAGGTGAGTACAGGGAAACTTTTGAAGCTGCTTTTGAATGTAAATCACTTTCACAATAGGTTTGACTTGAGATTTATAATCATGGCTGATCGCTGGGACCACATGACCCATGGCCCAAAAACGGTGGAAGACCTAAAAGAACGCTACTACGAGGTTGTCGGTCTGTTGGCCAAGGCTAAGGGCACCAACACCGAAAAGAAGTCATTCGCTTTTGATTCTGACCACGAGCGCAAGAGAAAGGATCAACTAAAGAAATTATTCGAACGCACCACCAAGCAGGTGGAGGAAGAACAAATGCTGCTCAACGAGCTGAAAAAGATCGAAGCTCGGAAAAAAGAACGAGAGCGCAAGACTCAAGACCTCCAGAAACTAATTTCACAAGCTGATCAGGTAAATGCTTCCTATTTTGTTTATCCGATACTTTTATTTTTAATGATTATTTCTTGATCCTTTCAGGGCGAGGCAACATTGAGTGCCCAGGCTACAAGGAAGCACGAAAAGAAATTATACAAGAAAAAGATCCACCACCAACCCCGACCATCTAAGGTCGACTCTGTCGTCAATGTAAGTTACAAACCATCATGCAAGTTGGCTCCTTCTTTATCTTTTTGTATATCTCTTGCAGGCAATTGAAATTGGCACCAGTGGCATTAAGTTTGCCGACCTACGTGGGTCTGGAGTATCACTGCGCTCGCAAAAGATGAAGCTTCCAGCGAATATTGGGCAGAGAAAGGTAAAAGCCTTAGAACAGGCCATTCAAGAGTTTAAAGTTGGTAAGAATGAAGGATGTTTGTTATATTTAATCAGGCCTTAAAAGATAATCCGTTTAAGATCCTTCACCACCACCGACCGAAGAGATTTGCAACAGTTTTAATGAGATGCGCTCTGACATGGTTCTCCTCTGCGAGTTAAGGACAGCGTTATCCACTTGTGTCTACGAATTGGAAAGCTTAAAGCATCAATATGAGGCAGCTTGCCCTGGAAAGGTAAAGAATATAATATCATCCGAGAGTGCTAAAATTATGGACTCTTTATTTGCAGACACTAAACATTCCGGCGATTCTTATTCCACCAGACAATTCTTCCCAAGGAGAGAACTCAACAGATGGCATAAGTTTAAGTGGAGCATGAAGCTCTTGCAACGTAAATAAATAAATTTATAATTAAAAATATTATAAGTTCCTTCGCAGAACACTTTCAAAAACTCCACCTACTAAAGCTTGGTAAGAGATCCGTATATAGAGAACCATAGGTGATCCCCTCAAATCTATTACAAAACTTAAAACTTTTTTGGTCATATGTGGCTGGTTGAAATACTTAAGTTCAAAGGCTTAAGCTTCTTGAAGGCATTCAATCTCCATAATCCGCATTGAGTGCTTCAGGAGCTCTTTCTTGAAACGCCCTTAGAACCCTAGTGCCAACTTTGTGGAAAAATCTATTTGCTGGAGTTCGAAGTATGCCTAAATAAGATTCAGGAAAAAACACCTGGCAGGAACAGGAGATCCTACCCAATTTTTAAAAAAGTCCTCAACTCCGACCACCTCATTCCTAGCTTACAAGGGGGAGCGGTTCTTCTTGTATCTAGGTATTCACCTGTCTTTAGGAAGTCTGTCGGGGCTCACAGGCATCGACGCGTTGTAATACACCGAACCTCTGGTTTCCAAATTCCGATGGTGCGGTAGGTGTAGATCTTTTAATATTGCTTCAGCTTGGACAAACCTGCTGGACAAGTTAGTATCCCTTTTTCTATTTTTCGTGAAGAGGCTCTGAGTGGGTTTAATTTTTTGTGCAAGGGACGAAATAAGCCTTGATAAGAAAGGGAAGTAAAGCCTTTTTTCCTGAGGTGATATTCTATGGTACTTTAGGGCGTACGGACCAGCGATATATGTTCGAAATCGTCTATCTAGCGAGCAAATTGTCGAAGAGAACGCAGATAATTACATCATAGAGTCACCATCCGGCAAGTCATCAACGCGTTGTAATAATCGAAGCTCAGGTTTCCTAATGCCGATGGTGCGGTAGGTGTAGATCTTTTAATATTGCTTCAGCTTGGACAAACCTGTTGGACAAGTTAGTATCCCTTCTTCTATTTTTCGTGAAAAGGCTCTGAGTGGGCTTATTTTTGTGCAAGGAAAGTAATAAGCCTTGATATAAAAGGGAAGTAAAGCCTTTTATCCTGCGGTAATGTTCCATGGTACTCCCTCTCCCTGATTGTACTTACCATCAGGCCTACGGTCCAGCTACATACGTTTGAAACCGTCTATCTAACGTGCATCTTGGGGAAGAGAAGTTCTCATTTTCTTTGACATTGACAGTTCCTAAGTTTTTCAATTTTTCGTATCGCACACACATATGTAAAAAAGGTAGATTTCCACACGATGTTTACAATTTTTTCGGCTTTTTTTAACTACACGTACTTTGTAGTTGTCCTTGTCACTCAATATCTATTTGTCTACTTTACCTACCGATGACATTTTATCATTTTTAATGAGTACAAAAAATGAAGTGTCATACCCGCATAAGGAATAATAACAGCAGCATATGTTTCATCTTTCAACGCCCCAATAATATACAACTATACACGGCTCTCTGGATTGGTTAGCTCCGCGCTAAAGCATATACATAAATAAATAAAATAAATAGAGTGGCGCAACAGCTCGAGGTGAACCAGGGCCAAATTCTCATCAATGTATGCTGGTGTGTTAATTTTTTTACATACAAGGCGACCTACAATTTTTTGTCGAATCCGAACGGAACTTTGAGAAGTTTTTCAAAACAAATGATATTCTCGGAGGGCTTGTCAGACCCTCGCGGAGGTGGCGACCGTGAAAAAGATCAAGTCTTTTTTTTCAAGTGACGATGGCAGGAAAAGCACATACATACTAACCTGTTATCTCGTGGATAGAGAAAATAATATATCCCTGGCTGCAATATCAAAAGTACACATTTGTACAAGAAATTCGAGGAAACCGGCAGCCTGGAAATTGCCAATAATCTTATCCGATCCCTTGAGTGAGTGGCAAACTACTATGGAATCCTGTAACTCCATCCATCAAAGCCGCAAGGTATGGAGCCTGCTAAGGAAGCTGGGCGGTGTAAACATAACCAGTACAGGGCATCCATTCAATCAACTCCAATGACGAAGCCAAACCCACTCGATGTCACGGTACCTTCAGACAAAAATCATACCATTAACATATAGGGAAGAAGCTCAAAAGGTTGAAAACGGAATGCACAGAAACATCACCGTACACCAACTCCATTAAGCCAGGAGGGATTGCCGCAGTTCTGTTTGCCGTCAGGGTTGGCAAAGCAGCTGGGTTTTGATACTAAATCACTAAATTGTGATTTCCTTCGAATCATGATAAAAAGCGTAATGTCGCGGCTTGTCATTTTCTGTGGCCGCTTACCCTTAGAAGGGACGCGAAGCGAGAGCGGCTAAATGGTTATTACATCGTTCCCGATCCTCCGCCACCAACTCAAGAGACACAGGTACGATACCCAGACTGGTCTCGGAAATGTTCTTTACCTGATTCTACCACTTGTTTCTTGGCCTACCAGGGGGGCGACGCATTCGCATCTCGGCTAACATGAATTGTCTAGGAAGTCTTTAGGGGGGCATGCGAACAACGTGTCCAAACCATCGAAGAATTATTGATGGTTCCACTCGGAGAAGTAGCTGCTCAACATTAAGACTCCTACGAAAACTGACGTTTGTCACTCTATTCCTAAGAGTAACGCACCTCAGAAATCTCATTTCGATCTAATTCTTTCGGTCATTACCCAAATTTCATGACCATAGATGAGGGTTGGTTGGATAGTATATGCCGTCATCAAGAAGAGACTCCCAACACCGACGTCTTGGACAAAACATCACCATCGACAGCTATAACTTTGACGTAGTTAGGGACTTTGTCTACCTGGGTTCCGCTGTCAATTCAGACAATGACAACAGTACTGAAATCAAAGGAAGAATAAAGAAGGCCCGGTGTTTCTTTGGGCTAAGAAGGCAATGAGTAGCTAAGCCCTCTCTCGAGCAACTTAAGTGTCCATGTATAAGACCCCATCATCCCAGTTCTGCTTTTCGGTGCAGGAGCATGGACCATGTCAAAGGCGGATGAAAACACTTTAGGCTGCTTCGAAAGGAAAATTATTCGGACGATTTACGGTCCAGTCTGCATAGACGGAGAGTGGAGGAGGAGATATAACATCGAACTGTACGGGCTGTAC
Source organism: Neoascia interrupta (assembly GCA_947623515.1). Classification (NCBI taxonomy): domain Eukaryota; kingdom Metazoa; phylum Arthropoda; class Insecta; order Diptera; family Syrphidae; genus Neoascia; species Neoascia interrupta. The sequence continues at coordinate 31,869,161 of OX392462.1, read as the reverse complement.
AGCGATACCGACCTAGCCAAAAGAGTCAAAACAAAACGTCTACGATGGCTGGGTCATCTAGAGCGGATGGACACCAACGCCCCGGCCCGGAAAATCTTCGAATCCACACCGCAGGGACGGCGCGGTAGAGGAGCACCGACACTCTCCTTCCACTTGGCGCACGCAAGTGGAAGGGGACCTCAGTCAACTTCGCGTGCGAAACAAGAGACGGCTAGCTAGAGACAGAGCTGGCTGGCGAAGTTTGTTTGCTGAGACCCAGGTCCACCCCGGACTGTAGCCCACCTTAAGTAAGTAAATAAGTAAGTAGGTAAGATAAGGGTTTAGATCGAACACTGAATTAAAAACTCAGATCTTTGCTTTCACTCCAAGCTCAGCTGATGACCGGCCGGCGCAGATCCTTTACTATTGCTCCAGGTTGGCCGATCTTACAGCATAACTCTAGTATCACTCCTTTCACCTTTCGTGAAAAAGACCGCCCGACACTTAAACTTCTCTACCTGTTCAAATGGGACTCCACACATCTTTGAGAAGTTTTTCAAGACAATTGATACTCTCGGAGGGCTTGTCAAATCCTCGCGGAGTTTCAGTGGATTAGTAATTACCTTTCGAACCGTTCAATTCAGGGGTTCCCCAGGGCTCTGTTTTGTCTTCGACACTCTTTCTCATTTTCATTAATGATCTCCTGTCTGCTTCAACTAATCCAATCCACTCCTTTGCTGAGGACAGTAACCTCAGTTTCTCATATTCGTTCTCGGTTCCGCGCCACTGCTCTCGGACGTTGAATTGGAACGGCAGCGTATGGCAAACTCATTAAACTCTGACCTTAACAGCATTGTATCATGGGGATCTCGAAACAGAGTAGAGTTTTATGCTTCTAAAACTCAATGCTGTCTTCTGCCATTGAAGCAAAACCGAATCACCCAGCCATTAACCATGAATGGCACTTGCATCGACGAAACCGAAACGCTTTCCATTCTCGGTATGTGTGTCAATTACAACCTTAGTTGGAATGACCACATATTCGACGTCGCCAAGAACGCTGCGAAATGCCTAGGTTTCCTTAAAAGATGTAAGAAGTATTTCACCCCCTCTGATTTGGCTATTTTATATAAGGCATATATTCGCCCCAAGTTGGAATATAATTCCCATGTCTGGGCTGGTGCTCCAAAAACAGCGCTGCACTTGCTAGATAGGATACAAAAACGCGCGTTAAAACTTGTTGGAGACAAAAACATTGCGAAGTCTTTTGACTCATTAGAACATCGTCGTAATGTATCTTGTCTATCACTGTTTTATCGCTTTTTTCACAAACAATGTTCCATCGAAATAGCCAATTGCATTCCGCCCCTAAAGACGTTCCACCGTAATACTCGCCAAAGATCGAATGCTCATCAGTTTACCCTAGAGCCCACCTTCGGACGTACAGAAAAGTTAAGAGGTTCTTCCATAAGCCGTACACCACGAATGTGGAATGTTCTCCCACGGTCAATCTTTCCTGCGCAATACAACTTGCAACTGTTCAAAACAAGAGTGCACCGGTACCTCTCCTCCTTTTCCTCTTCTTCTAATCCTTTCCGCTCGTGAGATGTGTAACATTAAAAAGGGTATCCAATCCCTTATATTCGCGAGTGCATTCAAAAAAAAAAAAAAAACTGAAATTTGAGTTCCTATTCCTAGGCCATGTCTTACTTGACCAAAAGGCATTGTGAAAGAAAATGTAAAATAGGGGTTGTCTCACATTGAAGCCAGAAGTGGGCGTGGCCTTTGGCGGATTTTACAAATTATCACACCTTTTCTGTGCAATAGAAGAGCCATTGAAATAAATAGAAGTTTCAGCTCACTAGCTTGATTGTGAAGACCTAAGACCTTCAACAATTCCCGCCCGCCGGGCAACCACAGCTACGAGCCGAGTGCAGTTGTCTGCATCCAAAAGACGGATAGAAGTTACCCATCAGGGAAAGCCTATGGCTGCCACCTTATCCAGAACCGCATCAACTTCATTCATGGAGGCTGCATCTTCTGACCCCTCTGTCCCAAGGGGTTAAGCACAAATTTTGTTTTTTGTTTTCATTCTTGAATTGCACTAAATGGTTGCATAATGATGTAAACTACACATGAAAAATAATTAACACAATATACAAACATATTCCACTTTTTTCTAGCCTTCTACCAGTGCTCGCAGTTTTGAAAAATACCTACCCCAATAAAATATTCTTTGTTTTTACTGGTTTTTTAATTTAAACAAAACTAATGTAGGTATACAATACATTTCCCACTTTCCACGTTCTTTCCATATTTCACCCAACGAAATGCAACTCCAATTTAAATTGGAGGTATACAATACATATTCGAATCTAATAAAAAATTTTTGACGCTCTTATCTACAACCAGTAGTTGTGCCGCTTAGATTGCAACTAAAAAAGACGCTTTCACATGCATAGGGAATGTGTTAACTGTCAATCTTAATTGCCAACCGAAGTTTTGTAAAGCAATGAAATCTCTTATCCTTTGAAAAAACATACCTACCTAACTATTTTTTTAACACCTCAAGCAAAATGAGTGGGCTGTGAATCATTGTTAACACCTAATATCAACTGTCTACAATAAACACGCCTTTTAATAGGTGTGCATATTTACTTTATTATAAGGGTTATAAAATCAATTAGTGCCTTGGCAGGACCACCACGTGAAACGACAATAGTCGTCCAAGTTTCTATTCGAAAAAATTATCTGAATCGGTCGTAAAAACATCCATTCACAAATTTACGCTCGCGAAGTGTAACGAGTAACGACTATAATGACAAACATCAATAAAATGACGACAAACTACACTCTTTTTCGTCAGAAGTTCCTGTCGTGGGAACTGTATCGTTATTCACCTGTTTGCAGGAACTACCTGTTTTCTTTTCATGGACATGTTATTTATTTACCTCCAGTTTTGGAGTTTATGTGACGGTTTCGTGAAGGTAGGAACCTATTATCTTGTCATGAAGTTGCATCTATGTTGACCCCTACTTCCAAACAAGATACGATTGGTGTCCCGAAACTACCGACTACGTCTCTAGATTTGTCCCAATTGGACTATCGCCACAAACGATTTTATTTTGTTGACTGTTTGACTCATAAAATGCACCGAAAGCAAAATACCATAAAGAGACACCTCCATACTTCGATAGATCACCGCAACCCATATGTAGCCAGCCACCCAGGCTCTATAGCGGTGAAGGTTTGCTAACGAAGCAAGACAACTTCGAACCGTGCACCGCACCTTAGTGGAAAGGTAAACAAACGGAGAGAAATATGAATGAGATCGGTAAACTGGTGCGCAGTGCGATCAAATCGGTGCTCACGCAGTCAAGTCATCCACTACCGCCAACATCTCCCTGATCGTTTTTGGGAAGTTGTGCTTTGTGATTATGGATCGACGGACTCTTCTCCTAGGTGTAGCGCAGGGCACTGGGGAAGAGTAGGCTCGATGTACGAGTACGACCACTTAGACGCAGGTTGGTGTTAGTGAGGTGTTGTGCAAGAGTATGTGAAAATCAGGGACGGATTTGTATACTGTCACCTTTAAGGCCCAATTGCGATCATGAACTGCATTTGGTATATCTACGGGCAGTTTTTTCAACGCTTCCTAGTTTTGAAGTTGAATACGAATTTCGATGTACATATTACCAAATTTGGTGGGTTTATCCAAGAAAAACTCTGAAAAAGATATTGAAATTTCTTTTTCTGTTTGTTTTTTTAGTAACAACATGACAGTTGTTTCTCGTGTTTCTATGCAAAATATTATTTAATAACCTTGTAAAGTACATGTTCTAATTTTTGCTGTATAGCCCCACAGTTTCGGATCCTTATAGAAGGATTGAGATGATAAAGGTCGCTGTTCGATGATTGGTGCACGACGAATAGAATTTGGCTTTCGGTGAATCCTCTTAAAATTGCAGTTGATCTCCTTAAAAGTCTCACTATCCCGATATCCGAAGAAGCGCAAGAATTTGTAAGTAATTCTTGATTCACAACTTCTTTGCTTCAAACAAAAGCACTTTCAACTTTTTGGCAGTGCGTAAATGCGCTTTTGGCAAGACATGGGGCTTATCTTCGAAAAGGCTAATCTGGGTAATAAGGCCATGGTAAGACCATATTGCCCTCATATGCACCACTTGTTTGGGGGAACTGGCTTTCGTGGGACGCGGCTTTCGTATTACTGCCAAACTCTAAGTACCTCGGACTGTGCTCTAGATCCTCTGATGATCCTCCTTGATATATTTTTCATGGGATGTATACGCTGAAAACTACGCTGAAACACGTATTGAAATTTGAAAGGGCTTATGCAGTTCTTTAACACCTGTATAATGCATAATGCTCTATGACGCACTCACACCAGAAATCCGTTTAAAAAAAACAACTACCGCGTCGTCTCAGACAATGACATATGTAGCTTCGATCAGACTCTGAATGAAAAGAATGTCATTGTACTTTCAAAGATGGCTCCAAAACCAGACAGGGCTCTGTTGCCGGAGTCTTTGTAAAAAGCGAGATTATTAGACTCCATTTCCCCTTAGGTAAATATGTTTCTGTGTTCCATGCGAAATTTTTGGACATCCTAATGGACATGCGCTTTGAAAAAACAATTGGGGAAGGGCAAGAAGCGTTTGCAGTGATAGCCAAGCCGCACTAAGAACTATGCTCAACCCTCTCGCATCGCCCCAAGATAGTGCTCAAACTCAAGCTGTCGCGGAACTTAGTCGGAAGGGTAAAACCAGCGAATCTTGTTCGCGTCCCAGGTCCTGGTATCCAAGGACCTCGCTTGCGCTAGGCCTACCTGCATATGTTGCCCCGTCTGTCATTGATACATGGGTTTCTCGTGGATACAGGGTTCGTTGACGTGACTTCGATGGCCGATGGGTGCAGCAGACTAACTAAACTACTACGCCCGGATATCTAAAAGGGGTCAGGGCCTGTTTTTCTCTATCTCAGGAGAGTCGAATGCAGACTTATTGTAGGCGTCTTTATGGGTACACTTGAATGTCTAGAGCTTCAGTGAAACCATGACCATGACCTGTCCTGCCTGAGGAGAGGACGACAATACAGCGCTACCTGAAGTTATCCTGCCTTTGCTCGCATCAGGTTACGGATCTTCGGGGCCGATCGCTGATGTAGTGAGTTCTCAATCTCATTTGTCTGCAAAAGAGCCGAGTGCTTAATACTTTAACCTAAAATTTTTGCATATGGTGGTACCAAAATGGATCAGTAGTTGAGTCTGAGCGATTCATCGAATAGAAGCAAACTCTAACAAAAAAAGTATCTTTCGTTATTTTGATAGGCAGGACCAAACATTTTTAGCGATAAGTAAAAGGTTACTCTACTTAACTTTCGAATATGTTTGTCTTTATCAAAGGTAATATAATAAAATCATCAATGTTGTTCAACTTCTTTTGATTACAGCAGGTGTTAGCAACTTAAGGGGTCAGGAGACCGTCGATCGCGATCAACAGGTCGATACATAGACCTTTTGTTGTTTTGATTTCGGAAGCAAAATTGTAATACTCTCCACATATACGCAGGTCATCGCTGCGTTAGGTAGCTTACTTTCTGTCAAACGAAAACTCTGCAAATTACGTCTAGCACCAAATGTCAACATTTATATTTTTGAATATGTTTTATATTAATAGTCACCCAATTACTTTCACATTGTTGATAGTACAAGTGTCTGCAAGGGAAACAGAAACTGTCCATGTATGACAGATTTGTCAGAAATGGCTTTCTATTGGGATTTTCAAAACGAAATTTCATTCTCGCTCCTTCCTGGTTTATGTCATCGCCACTCTGTTTTGTGAGGCAAAATGAAAAAAATAAGAGTGCTCGTGTCAAATGAATTTCTATATCTATTTGTGGAGACACTTTGGGCTTTAATTTAAATCGTCTTCAGCTTTTTGCGGTTTAATGACCGGTGGATACATAGTATAAAAATATTTCCGACTCGGCGATAGTTACCGTACATAAGTCTGAGCACCACTGTATTACAGTTACCACTTAAATTGTGTCAAGTGCAAATTGTTTTTCCACTTGAATTTATTTTGTATATTGTCTTCCTAAGAAACATGCTATAAGTACCTACCCTCTGTCCAAAACTAAGAGTCAGTACAGCGCTTATGGGGAGAGAGAAAAATTGTCAGTGCGGTCATTTCCTTCTCTAGTATGCCACCATGGACAAAAAATACGCAATTTGCCCCTGAAATGCAGACCCAAAGAAAAACTTCAACAGCGTTCCCGCGTGACCAACGTACCATAGAGCCAAAGGCTAAGGCACACTGACTCAGTCGAAATTGACTTGTGCGCTTGAAACCAACCCCTATTTGCATGTATCCATTTAAGTTGAGAGCGAAAAAGAGAGTTGCCAGTACCATATTCCTTCGGATATGTCTGTGAATTTTATCAAATAGCTTTCGGAATTTGTGCTTGTCTGAGCTTTTGAGAGAAAATAATTTAATAATGAAATCAATAGTATTGCCAGTCGTATATTTTGTTTACTTCTTTTTTGTATGAAAGTTTAGATTTAAATCAGAATGTATGAGAATTTATTTTCTCTACCTTTCACAATACACAAATTTTGCTGATTGAGTTTATGTCGCAAACTGTTAAAATTAAACGTTTTTTTATACCTGTTCGTATGATGTCTTTGTTTTCCCGATGAATGACGCTTGTTTTGTCAATAAATACGGGAATTCCCAAAAGGAATTTCCAGTGGAAGAGCAAGCAAAAAACCCCAATCGCCACCGATTTCAAAAAATGACAGCAAAGGATCATAAAACATTCGCGTAGCGGTTCCTGCAGTAAAACAAAGCCACACAATCAAAATAAAAGCCGGCAACAGGGTAGTACACAAGTGCACGCCCTGATCGCGGACGAGAATTATTGCTCTTTATTATCATCTCGATTTATTTTTTTCTTGTTAGCTTGCAAATCTTTAATAAATAATTTAAAATAATACGCCTTGAGAATTTCATTCATTGGCTTGCCAAACTCTGCTTCTGGAGTGAAAAAAATAATTATTTTCTTTAATTATTAAAACTATCTTTACAATTTTATACCGGTTCATTAAAAACAAATGCTAGCCATGAGAATTGCATGATGGTAACCCTAAGAAATCCTCTCTTTGATTTGTGACGCTCAAAATTGGAAGCTTGGCAGCCCTGAGAGAGCTTTAAAGAGAGAAAAGTTTATGTAAAGCATTATAGCCAGAGGGAGATAGAAACGTCCTATATTCACTGCTCTGAATATTAATTTCGGACAGAGTATAGTTCTTAAATTGTTAATCATTAATGACGCGTCTCGATTTCAGATTCGTGGGTTTTTGCAGGGTCTTCCGGAGTGGGGTCTTTAAACATGTTGTACACGCTAGGAAATAGGTCCCCAATGAAATAAGGCCCCAAACTGAAAAATGAAATAAGGCCCCAATAATCGCATAAATCGATTTCCTACCGCCGTATACGCCCTGCCGCCTTAAACGCCCATGCGTCTTTCTTCCCTGTTCCGCTCATGATGAAAATTGTATATTATAAAAGACTGCGCTTGAGTTGCATGCGAATGCACCAACAAACCCATACAGTCGTACAACTTAACAATTGCATTCAACCAGAATTTCCTATTTTGCTTACATGTAGACCCCCTTAACCATACCTGGAGCACATGCCCACTACACCAGCACCATCAAGACAATACCTGGTGCTGGTGTGTATCGAAGCGTGCTGCGTTCACCTGAATGAAACTACCACCACACTACGAATTCGCTGTCAGAGACTACACCGGTTTATAAAAGGTAAGACCACAATATTTGTTTAAAAAAAAAGCAACAACATAAACAAAAAAAAAGTTGAGAAACCGTGTGTGGGTATCACAACGAGCAACCCAACCATCATCCCACGGATCACGGTTGTTCAACGATCCAACAGCTACGATCGTTTTAGATACAAATTCGTGGGCTTACAGTGAAGAGCTAAGCTAAACCCGCTGTGAGAGTGTTTTTCGTTTCTCGATTCGGTTTCGCAAAATACGTTTTGTCATAGTTTTCCTCTCGTTGAGGATTTATCTTGGGTTCGTCAAAGCCCTCAGCAGTCGCTTGGAAAAAGGCCGGTTGTCTTATTAATCGGAAAATAAACATAATCGATTGTGCTATTCCGATATTGTTGATGTTAACCTTTGTTATTGCTGCCTTGCCACCCATTGCTGGACAACAGCCTTAATGAAGTCATTGGCTGCATCGATATCATCCTTCGATTAAGTGAGTTGAATATTGATTAGGCAAACTCCAAAATCATTTCCCAGCCTAAACAAAGAGGAAATGCAGCTACAGGTATCCTAAAAAAAAAGATTCAAAATGTTTTATGTGCGTATCCGGTGATAAATTTGGGAAAGAAAGCAACAAACCAGGGATCGGTTCCGAGTTTGATAAGAATCCCTCGATATCCGTAGGATACCTTTGTTGTATCGGCTTGCGTTGTATGTGTACCGGGCTATTGTGCGATCAGGTGTGTAATTGTTTTCTGTTTGAGTTTCGCACGCTGATTAGTATACCTACCTTCGCGACAGGTTCACATTCCTCATAATTGTGTGGGAACACTCTACTCCTGCAAGAACAATAGCAAGGAGTTCGCGTGCATTTGTATACCCCAACTTATCTTCTCATCGAATGGACTTTTGAGGAACTGCCACTACAGAGAACTCGAAATGGATTTATCAATGAAATTCCTAAGAATGAGGTGAGTTTTTCTGCTTAATTACTTATTTAGTAAAGCGACTGCATAAAAATCAAATTTCGTCATCGGAAGTCGGGTTAAATTTATATTTGTCACCTCGGCTTAGGTGTGGTGTCAGTGTCAGTTACACAAGTCTGTGCAGAAACCATGAAATCCGATATACCCTTCAGAGAAACGTGCTATTTAGCATAAATGATTAGACGTTATTATATTATTTTCTGTTCGAATAAGAATCGATTTTTTTTTTATTTGCGAATAGAATTTCGAGTGGTAGGTGTGAATTTAATCTGAATTTTATTGATGGCCAACGAAGCCCCCTGACTTTGATCGAGAAGCGATCATCTCTCATATTCATGAGAGCAAAACCATGTGGGTAGAAAAAGGCAAAGCGGTGATGCCTAGAGATGTTTGCTTGATATTTTTTAAGTTCGGTTTGAGTACTATCCTAAGCCAATGTGCGGATTACGTCAAAGTTCATTATGTATGGCTTATATATCCACCTTTTTGGGGATGTTTGCTTTCATAAAAATTTTATTTATCACTTAAGGTTAGAGTTGTTATTTCCAAAATAGAAAAGATCCACTCTGACTTTTATATGTGTGCGAAAAAGTTGCGATCTTACTGACCTAAAATGATCATAAAATTGTTGATTCTAGTAGAGGCATCTTATTGTATACCTATAGCAGTACCCAGGTATAGTTTTTATTGGCTTGTTTGCTGATTGCGAGCTTCGACATCTGTGCGTATAATATGGCCCTGAATATAAAGTTAAGAACAGAAAGATTTTTCCATAAAGATTAACGTTTGGCGACGAACTTCTAATAATGCTGCGATGAAGAAAATTTGATAAGAACCATAGAGTTGGGTCGTCTTCTTTGCACGTGCGGAAAAAATGTCCGATCAGCAGAGCAGGTAAATTCGAATCACAATGGGCCTTGGAGTAAAAGAGCCAGTTGTCCCAAGGCAAGTTAAGTGGGTGTATTGCTGCACATAAGCAGCTGACCCAGTATTGTACTTAAAATCTCTGCAGAGAAATACCAACGTTTTTCACCGCAAGTCATATGCCTCTTTTTTTAATTTCTTCTCTCAGGAAACGCAAACCTATAACCTTTAAGGATAAAAGCAATGAAGTAGTCATCATAATCATCAAACATTTGGCTTACCGTCAGGCATTGCAATCTAACTTTTTCTATAGCCTATAGATTTTGTGAAGCCAGATAATAATTTAATGGCACAAGGGAACGACGCTTCAAAACAACCCTTTAGCCCAAGTTACGCAGAAGCCCTATTAATTTTCACGGTTACGTTTACAACACAAAAAGTAACGCTCAAGATAACACTTTAGATTCGCGTCGGCCTGACGTCTACGATTTTAGCCAAACGATTTCAATATTTCCCACAATCGTATCTCCACCGAATACTGATCCGAGATTGGTTTAATATAGATTAAAATTATTAGATTCACATACATCTCCAACTAATCCCCTACAAATCACAAGATTTACTATACAAATTTCAATCTTTTCGGCAAGTAACAACCAATAAATCTCCTCATAAAGCTCCTTCGCCCTTTTCACAAGCCGCTTTATGCCACTTTTAACCACCTTTATAACAGTTCTAGACTAAAACAAAAACAAAATTGAAAAGGTCCACAGACAGATCAGGCACAAATACATTTTCTATTAGGATTTTTACAACGAAATTGTTTTCGCGGAAGTGTCATCGTCACTTTCTTTTGAAAACCAAATTAACAGAAAAAGAGTGTTAGTGTCAAATGAATGCTGCTTTTATCCAGTGGAGACACTTGCGGATCTATTTCTGTAGCAGCTTTATATCCGATGGAGGCGTGGTTAAAAACACAAAGTCGCTTCAGCTTCTCCATTTCGTTTGACAAACGTAAAGAAAAAACATAATGTTTCGTAATGTGACTCGCCAAAGCGAAACTCTATCTACTTCAAGTGTAACATTTCTGTACTGACAAAAAGATGAAAAATCCGATTTTTGCGAAACATTCCGAAGGCCTCCAAAAAACATAGACTTTACCATACTCCAACTCAATTGTTTTAGGAAAACTTCCAGACCACCATCACTCTTCTTGATTCTCTCAGGATGATATTTTCCCACTTCGATGACTTAACCCACTTCGCAAGCGATGGATAAAGAAGTTATGAGGAGGCAGGTGGGCGTATTTGCTCATATAGGCTTAATCTATGTCATTTTTTTGCCATCCTATTCATTGTACAGTATTTTCTAAGCGGAAACTATGCCAGAAAATAAAGTCTTTGTCCAGTTTTAAAAATGACGTAATATCCGTCCGATTTATGAATATTTGCGGACTATCAGGCAAACATCAAGTGTACGGAATCAGTCTCGGGAGCTCTTAAGTAGGCATAAATTCCCGATCTTGCATAAAGAAGTTTGCGGAGCAGCTTACCACTCAACTGTGTTGGGTGTCAGGCTATAGTGTCATTTCAAGTGTTATAGTGTCAAATACTCTCTGAATCATGCCCAAAAAACTTCTTGTTTTAAAACTTCATACTATAGAAAAAACAAACGTAAGGTGGACAGGTGAAAATACTTGTCGTGTGGCGAAACATCTACAGTTTAATAGCTTCGAAAATTCATCGCTTTCATTACAGGACACTATCTGAAGGCCGAGTGTGCAACAAGGCTTGATGTTTATTCTAGTGGCCTTTTGCAGAAACTGCGGCGCTGAGTTTCCACTTGTCGATTTCTTATATTGAAAAATATTGAAAAATTGGCAAGTGCAAATACATAGAGTGGTTTAGAATGGAAATATGAATTGGATTACGTTTCATTACCTATTGTGTCTTCAGTTGACAAAGATAGGAGAACTGTCAAATCCGAAATGACAGATGGACTTAATTAAGGCTCTTGCAGATGTGCGCAAGGTTTTTTGTTCTTATTAGCACTGCTTTGAGTTTGAGTATCTTTTCGGCTATACTAAAACTAGTCGATTTGTGCAAAATCCAACTATTGTAGCTATATATTGCTAAAACTTGTAGCAAAATGTGTCATCATAATACGCTGTTCTTCTCATTACAAAAATTTTATCCTGAGTCACTGTGAAGCTTGGCTTTAATAAAATAACCCCAGGTGTTTCAAAATCTCTCTAAGCATTCGTGCGAAAATAAATAAGTTACATTTTGCAGCACAAAGTTTAAGTTTAAAGATAAGTCACGTTGATGCTCGCGTGCGGGTGTAACTAAGTCTAGGAATTTGTCTGCGCTATTCACCGGGTCAAACGTGTGGGTCTAGAACGATGTGGATTAAGCATTTCATATTAAATTCATTGCAACCACAACCTTAAAAACCCTAAGATTTAACACGTAAGAATTGATAAAAGTAGTAGATAACTCTAAGCTAAATTATTTTGACTGAACGCTCGAAAATCATGCAGCAAGCTTCACCTGGTCTGTAGCCGAAAGAAATGTTTAATCTTTAAATCAATCAAAAAAGAGACAAGTTATTGGTGATATGAATTCTAATTGGCAGGTTAACTTTGGAATAAAAAGCTTGAGCTTATTCTCTTGATTTTTTTTTGCAGTGCATTAAGTAGAAATTTGCGAAAAGGATTTAATAGAGTTCTTCGCGCAATCATTATGCTCTCAACTCCTTTCTAGCCTCAAAGGAAATTCGTTATCACTTCAAAATTATTATTTATCAAAATCAATCAGGACAATCCTGTTTTCATACCAAAGTGGCAAAAAGTGGTGTTTTAGCGAAGAACTGTATTCGAAATTTCAGGAATTAATGATTTTTAAAAATGTACTTAAGCCACCGCCACAATGGGTATCTGTAACTTTTGCTGTGTTGTGTTTCACTTTATTTTCACCTCAAAACAGAGGGGCAGTAAGGCACATATTGTGGTGCTACATAAGTGCTCCCGTATGCTGAACTGCGAGACACAGACATAAGACGCATTCTGTTCTGCCTTATAATTTCTTTTAGAAAATGGCATTGTTCGCGCAATGCTGTCAATTTTGCATGCATCTAGTTGAATTTGCGGCCCATAATAATTAAAGGAGAAAAATTGTTTGAAAAAATTATCTGTTTGTTGTTATGATATTTTTTATGAACTCTCTTCCAAACCGTCTTGAGGCCTGTTTCCATTCGGTGCATAATCAAAAACATATTTTTGACAGCGTTTCCACTTAGGTTTAAGTGAGTTTTCAAGTTTTTAAACTCACAGACTTGTCAGTAGAAACCATCAACTGTCAACCTCAGCTTATAGGAAATTTTTTTTCTAAATTCAAATGAACTAAATTTTGTGAGCTACAAAATGTACCTTTTTCATATTTTCTTAGAAGAGTATCGGTGTCTTCTTCTATATTAGGCTTGTTTGCTGCAATTTTTGTAGGCGATATGCGTGGATTACTAGTTTATGCGTCGTCAAGAAGTTAACCGACGTTAAGACCCCCAAACTTGGAGTGCCATGTCCAAATTTCAACAACTCTAGGACTAAATAATTCTTTCTACCAGATAAATTGAACTATAGGAGAGTCACCCTCTTAGACTTAACGAAGACTTAACGAAGTTTTAGAGATAAGGAATATAATGATGTAAACTATTTTTTATTTATAAATTATTGTTCGCAATTATTGTAAAATCGCACATAGTAAAATTAGCAAATTCTTTTTTTTTGAGAAAGAAAAAAAAGCAAGTATTTTTAAGCTTCGATAAAATATTTTCATATATTGTATAAGTTTATGTTTTCTTACAAATTTATTTATTTTTTATGTATGAGACATCAGAGTAGACGAGAGCAGGCTTCATAATACAACAATCGTTTGCATACAAATTGTCATTGAACACTAAATAAATATATGTTTTTTTTTTTTTGTTATAAATATATATTGACAAATTTTAAAACTAATGCTATTGCCTCTTTTGTTATGTGAAATATGATAGAATTTTTATTTGTTTTTGCATTCATTATGAAGTTGAGAAGATTAATGATACTTTGAATAATTCAGTTTTTTTTTGGCAGCAAGCGTAGGTTGCAACCTATTGATGCTAGATGTTAGTCTTACTTTAGGAATGTGAAGAGATTTTACTCATGTCATGGAAAGGGGGTTTCTTTATTTTCAGAGATGTTGTAAGAGTCTTTGAAAGGCTTATGGTCGCCTTTTGATTTGAATGTTAACCTCTTGTGGACTTTGAATGCCAAACTAAGTTTTGGACTGGTAAAAAATGTGAATAGTTTTTACACCTCTTCTCTTTACACATCCAGTTTATTTCACACAGGCTTAGGGTATGCTTAACAGAGAAAAAATGTCACTTATAAAAGTGACGTTTCCAGAATTTTGAAAAGCAGATTTTTGTAAAAAGAATTTTGAACCCGGCTGAATTTTGTAAAGTGTCTATCATCGCTAAGAAAAAAGTGAAATATTCTTTTAAAAGTGATCCTTAATTACTTCTTTTAGAAGTTTAAACGAAAAATCTTATAAATTTCAAAATTAGAAATAAAAATTGAAATGTATTAAAATTAAATATGTTGACATTCCCGCATTAAAAAAGTTAACGGCTCAAAAAAAATCACAAAAATCAAACGGACACGTAACTTGTTGTAATACCATTTCCTCTAGTTCGACTAAAAACAAGAAAACGTAATATAAACGTCATAATGTCTGTGGGCGGAAGTGCTTTACTACATCCAACCTTAGAAAAAACTCCACTCTCAAACCGTTAAAAAACTGTCAAATTTCCATCGAGTCCAAGTAAACCAATAAATAATTTAATGAATCGACTTTTCGTCATTTTATTGACAATCAGCCGTTCAGTTTTAATTAATAAGATGTGATTTTCGACTTAATAAAAAGCCAAAAAAAAAACGTGAAATTCAACGAAGAAAAAAAGCAGAAAAAAACACCCACTCGCCAAAAATTTGAATATCAAATAGAATGCTAATAAATTTAAGAAACAAATGCCTTGCTCTTAAAACAAAAAACCAGTTTCTGTGTTTTCTTAAAATAAAGATTATCTCTTGTCTAACACAGATTTTTATTATTAATTTTTGTGTGTGGCTTTTTGACATTGAGTTGTATCCAGACAGAAAACGTAACATGTTCACGTATTTCAATTAGTTTCTTTGATTATGGATAACGTGCGTAGAATTACCTACCGCTAATCGCACCTGTAACAAGCAGCGTGAACCACAATTGCAGTAGAGACTTGGCTTGCGTATCGATCGAATGTAAGCTCAAGATAGTGCGAATGCCATTATAAATTATTGCAGCTACAAATCGATCTGATTGTACTTAGCGGGGTTATTAATCTTTTGTTATTGAAGATAGGTATTTATGGGGTTTCTTAACTTATTTCTATAAGAGGTTGATAGATTGTGCGTGAACCTTGAGGGTAGTGGAACTATTTTTAGAAACACAGCTGGAGATGTAGGCGTCTCAAACTTGAATACGCTTAAGCGCCTTTCAAAGTTAATTTGTTAGAATCTTGTAAGGGAAGCGTTTATGTTTTTTTTTTAGCTTAAGGTAAATTTATGTTATAATCAAAAACTCAAAAGCTCAAAAACTCTTCCGTCAATTTCTCATAGATTTCGAGGATCGGTCTTTTATGGTACCCAGATTGATGACGCCTCTATTAGCCAGAGTGGAACGACAATGATTTGAGACGTAACGTACATATTTCTTAAGTGCAGTTCATGGAAGATTTCACTTTCATAACAATAATGGAGTAAAGTTATAGATAAGAGGATGTGCAGAGTGTAAAAAAAGGCATTAAGCTTTTGCCATGGAAGTGGGACTTTGGTGTAGTCACTGACTATTATCATAGTCAAGACAAAAGTCGATAAATCCGAAGGCCGAACCGATCCATTTTTTTTTTGAGTTTTACCATTATGCATCCTTTTGTTACGTTTAGTCGTAAAGTGGAGTTAAAATTTTGGCGGACAACATTTCGACGAAAGAATCACTGGCAACCAATGATCCCTCTGTTAGTTAAGCTATCACGGGTGCTTATAATTTGAATAAGGTTTTTCGTTTTATCCTTTTCTTTTGACAATGTGTCAAAACCAAGGGTGAGCCAACAGATGATATTGATGTTGACTGCCAATGACTTTCATTTGCTGAAATCAATGTGGTTGATCTTATAGGCAGATGTCAAGTACAATGTCTTAGAATTTTATTCAAGAGTCGTTTATTACCCTATCTGCATTTTTGTTATTCAATCTCATTACGGATATAGACGTTCTATAAAAGTAACGAATTACTGACAACCCCTGCTAATCCCAGATTCCAAAATGTCCGTTGGGTGAGGTACCCTTCCACTTACGTACGCCATCTGCGTCTCAGTGCTCCTCAACTGCGCTGTCGCTGCGGATGGATTCAAAGATTATTTGGGCCTGCGGTTGGTTTCCATCAGGCCAGGTGACCCAGCCATCGCAGCCGTTGTATTTTGACTCTTCTGGCTAGGTCGGTGTCTGTGTACAACCCATGCAGTTCAATGTTATATCTATATGCGATCCTCAACTTTCGGGATCATGGAGATCACCCGAAGGATTTCCCTCTAGAAGCAGCGCAAAGTCTTTCCTCTCCAAAATGCTTCTGCAGCGTAAAGCAGGACTGGGATGATAAGGGTCTTATAAATGGACACTTTAGTTGCTCGAGAGAAGGCTTTTGCCAATAACCCAAGGAAGCAGTTAGTGGCAAGAGTAAACATTCGTTAAATTTCAGCGCTGGTGTCGTTGTCTTAATTCAACGCTAAGCTCAGGCAGGTAGAGTCCCTAACTACCACGAAGTTATAGTTACCTATGGTGATGTTTTGTCCAAGACGTAAGTGTTGGGCGACTCTTCCTGATGGCAGCATATATTTGGTCTTGCTTTCTTTGACTGCTAAGCCAATACTCGCCGTCCCCGCTTCCGTCCCTATACTCACGAAGGCTTCACTGACACCACGGTGTGTTCTTCCGATTATCTCAATGTCAGTTATGTTATGTCAACGTTTTTAAAAATCGTGCCTCTGGTGTTGGCACGCGAGTTCTGTAAATTATTTGAAATATGATGTTAAAGGAGTCACATATGACCACACGCCGGCCGTACTGTTTTTCTTGGCAAAACGGATGCCAAGATTAGACATTGTGCTTTATAGCTCATACGCGGCCTTGAAATCGATAAAAATGTGGTGGAAAAAGCTTAATTCACACTGATATCAACCTATTATGTTGTTGACAAACGGCCTTAGACGTTTATACAGTGCAGCCGAGAAGATCTTGTATGTGATGTTAAGAAGACTGATGCCTCTGCGTAGGCACAATTCAGAAGGTCTCCTTTCTTAAGAATCGGGCAAAAAATGCTGAGGTTTCATTGGTCGCGTATGCATGCGTCTAACCAGATCATAACTAGCGAAATTGAAAACTAGGCCGTCAGCTCCGGCGCTTTGGTCTAATAAAGCTTAAGCCCAGGTACTTTCTACCTATCTTTGCTAATAGAGTTTTTCTCGGAACCATGCAGTCCGTAGTCTAGTTCTACCCTTTGGCGAAATCTGTTCACTTGGTATAAAAACAATGAAATGGCTGCAAAGGTTAGTCTTACGTGTTTTCACACCAAGTAAAGAAAATTGTCATTTTAGCGAAAATCTCTTTGAAAGGTTGTAAAACCCAAAATTCGATACTTGCCGGTCAAACTTGGAATATGTGAAGACTATGTAGCTTTCAACACAGAAGCCTTTAAACGTTTGACCTTAAACGTTGACCTTGATTCGAGTAGAATAATTTGTCCTTTTATTAAAATATTATTTTATATTCAAATATTATTTTATTGGTAATGAAACAATTTTCGTGATCGTTTGATAAAAATGTGATAAAAACGTGCAGGCCTTCACGCGTGTTTCCGATTTGACCGTAGGTCTTCAAACGTCAATAGCGGTTGACATTTCAGGTTTCTCATTGACACTTGAACGAATTACTCTCTGTATCCGAGAACTGCTCTTTTTAATGAAACTAATTTGGCAACAGGAAAAATCACACATACGTGCTGAAAAGAGGAATCAAGAAACACGCCTGCATGCAATCGAAAAAATTTAAATGCTTCGATTTGACATTTGACAGAAGACATGTTTGCACGTTAATGGCCTTTTCGGTTTGCAATCGGGAAGAACGCCCTGATTCGGGATCGCAACCAAAAAGTTGATCATATTCCCCTTGATGTTGACGTTTATAGTCGAAATTGAAGGTCCTGGTGGATAATAGAGAAATATGTATAGATTTGCAACAATGTCGGCTTTCAAAAACTTGTCTAAAAATAAACAAAAACTGACCAATAAAACTGATTGGCTGGCAATTCGGGATAACGATCAAGAACGCCCTGATTCAGGATTACAACCGAACAGCCAAACACGCGTTCTTCTTGATTTTCAAGTTTTTCTAGCGTTGCAATTGTGGCACATGCTTTAAGGGACAAATGAAATTTATACGGCTCTCGTACTTTTGTACATTTGTACTTTTTCTTTCGCAAATCTCACGTTTTATTTGTGAAACAAATAATGCACCAATGCTACAAGCAAAAAATGAATTTAATTGATTTCGGTTTTGATTTTGGATTTACGGTCCGGAGTAAATTGTTCTTCTTTTCAGAAGAGGAAATGTCAAACTAGTGCCAAAAATACCTGTATCTGGAGAGACGCTACTGGACGAATTTAGGTCAAATCAAACAAAACAAAATTAACAATTTCATGTAGAAATATTATCGTTGTTTTCAAATAAAATATGCGAATTGGAAACATATAAAATATTTTGACAGGAAGCGTAAATCTTCAATAAAAAACGCAATAACACATTTTTATTGTCCTTATTTAATTCGGGTGGTTTAATGTACAATTTAACTTCCATTTTCTGACGTATATAAGTTGGCAGTTTGGCACTCACTCGAAATTGTAATAGCGATGCAAAAAACCGACATCGATGCTCTCTAACTCAACAACGCCATTGTTTTGACAGAACCCCACTATAAACCCCCTCATGCATGCAATTAATTCTCCTCTCAGTTTGCATTTTTATTTTTTTAATCTTAATTTTCATATTTCCGCTGTAAAATGTCGGGGCATGGAAAGAAAAATGAACGCACCAATCTTATCTCCATCGCGCCGGTTAAAATATTCAATTTCAAAGTCTCAAAACCATTTGACACCTACGTGCATTGTTCTATTGGTGCATCCACGCTGTGATGGTGATGATGGCATCAGGCCTTGTTGGATGCAGTCCCTTCTCTAAATGTTGCAACATTTCCGTGGAGATTTCTCTAGCTAGGCCGATGCGACTGAAATCAATGCAAGAGATCTTCTTTTTCTGCTCTGTCTGTGCGCAGTTTTTTTTCGTCCAGATACACACAGTATCCCGTGGAGCAATTTGATTGTGATATATGAAAGTTCCATATTGTCTGCTCTAGATGGCTTTGGGTCTTCTTCAACAGACACTCTTTTAGAAAGTGGTCGTAAACTTTAGCCTTTCTTCGACTAAAAATGTGTTGTTCAGTTTGGGTGATTGTCTTGTAGGGCAATAATGGTCTGCCCACATTAGCGCCGATCTACCGTGTCTAAGCTGGTTGTAAAGTTTTGTGGGCATTCTCTAGGAGTGGGTGGCATTTTGAAGATAAAGATTAATAAATCGTGTGTGTAGAATGTATACGTTTAATTGGTTTAGGAAGCATTAACACACCTTTTTATTAATTTTGGGAACCGGAGGGTTACATTTCTGTTGGGCTTTGTTTATTTAATTGATGGTACACGTGTATATCGATTGAGATGAGAAGTTTATGAGGGTTTTCGAAATTATGCATTAAGGGAATGTGGGAGAAGACTATAGTTTGGGCAGTTTTTGTAGACCGATATTGATTCTATTGAAGCTTACAGCAATAAACTGAAGAGCGGAAAATGGTGTGAAAAGCTGTTTTCTGGAAAAAGGTGTGAATTGGTGTCATGGATTTAATAAAGGATAACATCGAATGAATCCGAGAGGGAAGCCAGCCCAAAACGCTTTGTTTAAGCTTTGAACTATTTTGTAACTTTGAACAAGATATAATATAGTCGGCATTCAATGCAAGGAATAGTTAAATTTATGTTGAAAAGACGAGCCACAAGGAAGTAAGTACCTATGTGTAAAAAGGGCTGAACGCTGTCATTTTTTAATAAAACGTCAACTCAGGAAACTCTACCATCTGCATTTGAGCTTAATACTGTGATTTATAATTCAATAATTTGAAAATTTTATGCACTGGTTAGATGATTTAAAATTATTGTTAACTTACTCGAATCTTAATAGCTTGTGAGAACTGGTGTAAAAGAAACTGAAACGTCAGCGTAATCTGTATTGTGTTCGCTGTGTGAGAGCTTCAGTTTTATTTTGAAATCTAGCTTTTCAGAATTATGATGGCCTGTGTGAATGGAATTTTTCATGTGCTTAGATTTGAGTTTTTTTATTACGTCTAGACGGTGTATCCAATACAATTTTAAACGCCTGCTTGGATCATCGTTTTTCTCCTAGGGCTACACTTGAGCATTCTGGACTACCCTGCAATCGTTTACTTGGTACTCATTTGACAATTCCTCTTTTCCGAGTGCGACAAAGAACGCCCGGATCAGAGCGTTCTTAGTCGCATTCCTGGATTCCCAATCGAAGTACAGGGGTGAAACAGCAATTATCCATCGACTCCCATGCAAGACAATATAAAGGCTCGTGTTCTACTTTGGATGCACCATGCTTGTTTGGAATCTTAGCGCTAACAGAACTTTAAACATCGGGGAATAGGCTTCCATGTGAGTTTTTTTTGACTTCATAATAGTCTCAGCCATTTTAACTTAACCATAGTAATGTGGTTCATTGAAATTTGAGAAAATTGAAGCTCTCCCAATTTGAAAACTACTCGCTTGAATAAAATCCCCGGTTGCTTGTTTTCCGAGGATAATTCGATGACTTTTTGCATTTCTGAGTTTGATAAAACGGAGACAACAACCCAGTACACCCTGCACAGTACTCGATAAGAACACTGCGGCCCACCTAGAGCAGCATTCAAGGAGCTCCAAAGATTTTGCCGGGACAGAAAATTTAGTGGTGTAAAAATTTTGTGTTTCAGTTGTTTGTCAGCACTACAATGGGATTTCACCCATTCACAGTACCTAGGGCACCATTTTGCATTCTGTGTAAACATTAATTTTCTGTGTTTCATTGAGTTTTTGACAATCGCCTGGTCGAAAGTGTACTCGAACTTTTCAGTGCACACTGGATAGTTGGGAGATTAAAAGTTAATCCCAAAGTGTTTCCACCGGAATAGAGGAGATTAACTTGACGTATGCTTTTGTTTTTGGCATTTCTTAATGACATCCATCTGCGTGTATCCTTGTAAATCTGATTTTTTTTTATCTCTCGGGCAACTCACTTAATTAAATTTATTTTTAAGTGCCACCGATTTTTTCGAAATGAAATGACCCAAAAATAGAAAAACAAAACGTCAAATATGATGTTGGGTTTTAGTTCCACAAAGTCAATTGTGGACCAACTTTCAGCATCATCCAGCAGTATCAACATTAACATCCATCATTATTTTGCAGTGTGCACACCTTATTGGATTTAACATTTTTGACAGGAACAAACACACCCACGTCAACAGTAACATCAGTCGTTCTACGCATCTCTTTACACTACACAAAAAACACTGCTGAGTTGATGATGCCCAGCTGTCAATTAAAGGTGTGTTTGTTTTGTTTCGTCAGAAAACGCACAGAAGACGTACAATTCTGTAAAAATACGCACAGAGAGACCGTAGAATTCTGTACGGTTTAATTTAAGAATTCTTGCGTGTATGAGATGGATTACGCGATTGATTTTAAGTCTCCTCTTGAAGAGATTTTTACTCGTATGGTCAATCTAGTGGTTTAAAGGGGATTTAAGGATGATTTCCTAAATCGCAGATTAGTGTCTGGTGGAAACACCCTATATTAAATTTGCTTCGATTTGACTCTTGACAGAGATGTTTGTGTGTGTAGATATAGATATGTAAATTCAGAGAAAGTTAAAGGGCGCATCATTCGTGCTGAGAATCAATCTACAATAATTGATGTATTTTTTGACAGAAAGAGAAAATCATTGGGAAAAACGCAATACTTAAGCGTATCACTGTTTCATAACTTTTTACAGCTGAGAATAAAGTTTCGTTTTGCTAAAAGCTCACTCTGCGACTATATTGCCAAGGTTTTTTGTTTTACGTTGAGACTTGTGCTTTTATTTCTACCAAATTGCATCAAAAACGAAAATTATCTCCAAAGGAGAAATAAGTAGTGTCAAGTCGTAAATAATGTTTTAGTGTTTTTTATTTTTTTGTATTAACTTTTACGTACTCCCACATGCTACTCAAAAATAATCAGAAACTCGAAAAAACCCATTAAAAATAACGAAACCTCAAAAAAATCAAAAACCTGAACAGTGAATATAAAAGCCAAGAAATGAATGAAACTGGTAGCACCCGGCCTTCGCCCATGCATCACCAGATTGCGACGTACAGGCCAACAAATTTCAGACTTGTTTTCGTGTTTTATGAATGAAAATCTCGTCGAAACATTAGAAAATTCCCCTATAAAGTAATAATTATTACAAATTCAACATAAATGGAGCAACAATTCCAAAGTGGTCTCGCGGCCGCCATCGAACCATATAAGTGCGTTTCACATGCTGCACGTAACGAACGCAGCCAAGCAGGGCCCACACGATCTCCATCATCCATGAATGCGGAGGCGTCTCGTCCGTGATTCGAGACAATTCCACTGTACATTGAAGTGTGCACCTTTATTTAAATTTCGAACAAATTAAAGAGCGCGAACGCTATATTAAATTGCTGGGAGACTTTCGAATCAACAATATTTAACGAATCTCCGCCAGAGAGATCAAAATCTGCTCTATGGCGACCAGCTCTATTAATCAAAACCTACACGAAATTTAGCTTATTTTAGGCATTGAAGTTTTTGTTGGCTTGACAGTTCTGCATTTTTGATAGAAATGTGACGCAGCCTATGGAGACAGGGACGGCTCTGAGGCCATCGTCAACGCCGGTCGGGCGTCTGGTCGCATAGTGTCTCTAAATGAAGCCTGAGTCTTATTACCAATGCAGAATTATTCACAATTTTTTATTGGACTTTTTTACTCCTTATTTTTTTATTTTTATGTGACCAAATTGGGAATCTTGTTATAAAAGCGAAAAACGTAAAAAAAACGTCAAAATATGCAAATGCAAGTTCTTTGTGGCTGGGCAAGGAAACAAACAAAGAAGAAGCAACAAACCAAACAAAACAGTGAAACGGAACAAGAAATGCGTAGATGTGTGCTGTGTGGTGGAAAGTATGAACACCTACGCATATGCGGGCGCCAAAATGGATGGAGTCCATCCTGTGCTTGGGCGATTCAACAACCTTTTTGGAGAGACACCTTAAGTCGTGACAGTTGATTTGTGGTTCCTCGGTTGGATTTTTTCTTTGAAATTCGTTTGCGCAGAGTGCCTTATACGAACGACGCGTTGATTATTACCGGAACCGAAGAAGATGTTCTGTTGGTTTTCGAATTAATTGAAATAAACGGTAGACCGATGGAAATTTTTATTAGCATAATGTGTTATGGACGAATGTTTACATTTTGAATCTTGATAAAAATGCTATGAAAAATGATACCCAAAGGCGCTTCTTGATATTTTTTTTATTGCTTTCACACCTAGGTGTATCACATGACTTTATTAATTTTATTTGCAAATTAACGATATGAATAGATACAGTCCATCACATACCTACATAATGTATCTTTAAAATATGATCTTTAGCATGGTGCAAACGAACCATAAAGAATTGAACGCTAACTTCCGGCGGCCATGGAGTTCTGACAGTTTTTGTTTCTAACTGACATTTTGATTACCGTCAAAGTTGAATGTTTATCCTAAGTGGGTGTTACAAAGATATACTACTTATATGCAGGTACAGTAAGCGTCAAAAGTAATTGTACACTTTAACATCAGTATTTTAAGCCAAAAAATCTTTTTCTACATTTTTAAACTTAACTGTTGTTCCTCACTTTTGCGACATGAAATAAGAACCAGCTCAACTGATTGAACAATGTGCTAGGTACAGCCATGTGGAAGGTTGCCTATGGCAAGAGAGTGTCAAATTTTCCAAAAACTACAAGCATTGGGTTTGAGATGTATGTAAAGTAGATGTGACAACCCTTAATGAAGTCTGAAAATCTAGCAGGGGGGCTACATTGTACCCAATGGGTTAAATAATAAACTACATATGGCATAAGTAAAGTGATGCTAATTTTATGGGTCATAAACTAAGTCTATTCTTCGGTCCCGTTAAACCAAGAAAGCTATCAAACTTGATTTAAGTTTCGAAAATACTAAAACCAGGTTGAAAAGTTACCTAGCCAAAAGAGTCAAAACACAACGTCTACGATGGCTGGGTCATCTAGAGCGGATGGACACTAACGCCCCGGCCCGGAAAATCTTCGAATCCACACCGCAGGGACGGCGCGGTAGAGGAGCACCGAGACTCAGGTGGCGCACGCAAGTGGAAGGGGACCTCAGCCAACTTCGCGTGCGAAACTGGAGACGGCTAGCTAGAGACAGAGCTGGCTGGCGAAGCTTGTTGGCTGAGGCCCAGGTCCACCCCGGACTGTAGCGCCACCTTAAGTAAGGTTGAAAAGTTACCACCAAACTTGACAATTGGCGGTTTTCACCGTTTTTTTTTGAAGTTTGCCTTACTTCCTTGTGGTTCCAGCGAGAAATACAATAACCACATCGTAATTGACAGCGATTTTGACAGGTGCCATGGAAAATTGTGGAAAACAGATTGAGAAACCCGAGAGAACATTTTTTTGTGAATATTTCTTGCCAGAACTTCATTGTGAATTTGGTAGCACTTGCACAGCATATATCGAGTTTCAGGAGTAAGTAGCTAGTCTAACTTCGATGTTGCTTTGGTAATCTTTGTATATGACGTTATTTTCACTGAGCATACAAATTTTGCTGTCGATGTTGTTGTTGCTGGTGTAATCTGTTTCTCGCCTAATACAAACATTCAACATAAGTTTTCGATCAAAACTTGGTTATGTCTCCACTAATCTGCAATTTATATAAACCTTTATTAAATGCTCTACAAATCACGCGATTAACCATACAAATTTAAATCCTCTCGGCAAGCGTCTAAAAATAAATCCTCTCATAAATCCCATTTTCTACACCTTTGTAACAGTTCGAGCATCAAAAAAGGAAACTGTCTCTGTATGATTGATCTGTCAAGTTAAGTTCGCTTTTTATTGTGGTTTTAACAGATAAAATCGTTTTCCCGCTCCTGGGAAATGACATCGCTATTCTCTTTTGAGAGCAAAACGACAGAAACAGACTGTCGTTGTTAATTATATCCTTTATTTGTCCGGTGGAGCCACTTTGGGATTTTTTTTAATCTTCTCCCGATATTCGTCTTTTATTTGACGATGGGGACATAGTATAACGTCGATGTTGCTTTGGTAATATTTTTAAATATATGCCGTTATGTTCACTGAAGCATAAAAATTGTGCTGTCGACGTTGATGTTGCAGGTGTATTCTGTTTTTTCCCTTATACGAATTTTCGACATAAGTTTTCGATCAAAACTAGGTTTAACATAATTTTTACACAAGATTCTCAAATCGTTTGCTTAGATCTATTATATGGGCCCGACAATCTTTTGGCGGAACCATAATAAGGCATTCACCATAATAGACTTAGATGACCTGATTTAATAGACTTTTGCTGATTTCGTCAGGTTTTCGTTAACTTTCGTTGGCTTGAGCTAGTGAGTTGTGAGAGATTCAACGCGGAAATTTGTCTGCTGGTGAGAAACAAACATAACTCATGCGATTTCCGCATCGTTTACATGAGTCTAAAGGGCATTGCAAGCTTTATATTCGATATATTTTGACGTGAAGTTAATGCCACTAAGATCTTTTATGGTTGGGCCCTTAGAAGCACAAGTCCCAACATATTATCATATACATACTTCCCGAATGTATTGGGTTTACAGCCTAAAGCATTCTCTTCATGAGGGACAGAACTTTTTTGTCGAATGGCCCTTATTATTTTAACTTGCGTCTTATGGATGTAACAAACGCAGATGACAGATGCAGAAGTGGCATACTCTTACCTCGCATGAGTCAGTATCTAATAGGATACAATACAGGTTAGGTATCCCGGCCGGGACAGAGCAGTGGGAATAGGAGCGAGATGTAGAAGTTGAAGCGATATTTTTGCATGCTCTGTTCAACACATTACACAAGGGCAGAGGGCATGATTATATATGAGCAAGAAAACTGTTTTGTCGTAGGCTCGAACATACATTGAGTCTTTTTAGGGGTCTAAAACGAGCAACACTTGTCTGTTCTTTCGCTTCAAAAACATCCAATATGTCATTGTGAAATGTAGGCGGCAACAGTTTAGTCGCTCGTTTAATGAGACCCAAAGACTAAACTGTTTTGCCCGACGAGGAATGCTGGGGTAAGGGCCCCTTTTCACGAGCTACAGAACAGTCGCCATCGACAGTTGGTATAAGCCCGAAAATCATTTCGTCTGATTGGAGCGACAGACGAGGACGGCTGTCACTCGTGGAGGGCTTCTGACAAGACTCAATGTACCCAAAAAATACATTTTTCGATATCGTGGAAGGTCAGGCTGAATATGAAGAAAAATAAAAACTCCTTGCCCAAAAGAACCACATCAAAGTTAAGCCCCTACTTAACTGAGATCACTTTGATATAAAGCGCAACACGGGCGATAATGCCTACCTACCTTCCTTCCTTTATTTCATTTTCTTATTGTGATCATGATCATCGGCTCAACGATCGAGATGATCGCTTTGATATGCATTCTCCTCCAATGTGAACCCCTGCCTACACAGATCATTGCCTTATTTATAAATCACTTCTCACGTGTGTTGGGTTTTGTCTCTTTTCTTTGACTTCTTCGAAGGACTGTTTATTTAGTGCGAATTTACCACAAAATTGCCCAAACGACTATTTCTTGGTTTGGTTTGTTTAAAGGTTTTCTGTGACTCTCTTATCCCCCAACGGCCGACAATTGGAACTCGGAACGCTTGACATTTATTGCCACCTTTTGGGAATAAATTTTAATTTGACATAAACAGCTCCGAATCGAGAACCGCAAAATCGACCCACCATTGTGCATCACTTGCTATACGCAAGGAGAAACGAAGTTTGCGGAGCTACCACACAAAAAAGCCCCAACATGTTTTTGAATATCTTGCGCGGGTGTCGCGTTGATCTTGTGCGAATTGGAGTGTCTGCCATTTCTGGTGAAGTGACACAAGCCCGCAGATTTATCTGTTTGTCTTTGGACTTGAATTTGGAATTTTTGTAACACTAATGAGATTATCTGGTGATTGGTAGTGTGTTGTGGGGCTTAATTGACATCTGCTATTTGTCATTGTTGGTTGAGTGGTTTTTCCGTTAAAAACAAATCTTCAAACTTTATACCTACCTAGACTTTCTAATGAAAACCATTCCATTTTGTCATGAAAGTTTTATTTTGTCGTCATAAACCAGCAGTGCGGCTGGTTTATGATTGTTATTATCGAATGATCTCTATTCTAACACCCACTTGGGGCTGCATTTTCAAAATGCATTTATTACGGCTAGGTACCTACAAGATTTCCGTTCCGCCCTCGTTTTTTGAAGCCCACACATCGCTTTCGTGCGCATGTGTATCGTTGGTTGCGGAGGCTGTGCTGTGCGTTTATTAAATGTCATTTTATCATTTTAACCTCTTCGTCTTCGGGCAAGATATTCGGATTCAATTTAATGAAATTCTGTCTTGTTGTCAACAACAATATGAAAACGAATCATAATTGCAAAATCGCTTAAATAAGTGTGGGTTGTCTGTAATTGTGGTGGAGTTTCGTTTGACATTTTCATCACTCAACTTCGCATAATGCATGAGAAAAATTTGCATGAAAATAGAAACCTTAAGCGTAGATCTACGATGGCGACTTGAGTTCCATTTGAGACTATTTTAAGAGGAAAGAAAAATGACGCTTCACAAGATGTGTAGTGTACCTATAGAGTTGTCACGGCAGGAAAGGCGCCACCTTTAAGACATTTTGACAGGAAGGAACCCATTGAAGAGATTCACAATTCAATTTCAAACCACTCACAATGTTAATAAATCAGTTGAATTTCTACATCGCGTCAAGTAAATTTATGAGGCTTTGACATGCACCGCTAGGTGGCGGCTTAGAAATAACTTTATCCGCTGTCATTAGATCATAATAACCAATTAGAACCCAATTCTTCAAAACCACTTTCCAACAACTTTCTGTCAACATAATGCAAAGCCACCAAATGAAATGGTGTTGTCCGACATACAACTAAATCAAAATTTATAGCCCCCGGTCAATAAAAAAAAATGTCGAAATGAAACCAAAAAGCAAATTTATTATTGATTCCTATTAATTTCAACGAATTAAGATATACTAGGAGAAGAATATCTTTTGGCTGTTAAATTAATGCGTCCACTTTTAACACTTTATCGAGGCATTAACTTGGAATATTCATTTTTCAAAAAGCCATAATGTAGGTATATCGGTATAACAAAAACCGCCTGATTGGAATGAATTATGCATTCCACTTTAAATGGACGCCAGAATATAAAATGGAAATTTGCAAACCTGGAATCAACGTTATTAACATTTAAATAGACCCAGTCTGCGCGCTGCTCAGTAGCACTATTGTTGTGGTGTTCGGATCTATATCTACGCAAAGTTTTGGAGCGTATAGTGAGTGAGTATGGTACATAATGAAGATAGCTTTAGCGTTCAGCGAAGCGTTAATAGTACAGAAACCAAAGATGTGTGGGAAGGTGTGACGTTTGGAAACTTCGCATTTTCAACTGATTATAGTGGTTTCCGCAGGAGATGCGCCCGTAAGCAGGAATATTTTGCTTTGTATTATAAAGGCTTCCTGGTTGGTTGATCATGTCATTATAATAATGACATAACTTGACGCATTATGTTTGTCTTCCCGAAACTAGGAAGTTATGCAACAAATCAAGTGATTGCAGTGCTATTCAAGAAAAAAAAAATCATTACTATATCATTGCTACGGCTACTCCGGGTCGACTAATCTAGAAATGTCAATATGAGCAACAACAAAACAATTTAATTTATGGCCTGTTCAGTTGGCAATTTGCGACCAAGAACTCCTTGATTCGGGATTTCCATCTAACAGCTAGACACGTATTCTTTTTGATTTTGAATTTTATCTGAATTGTGAAACAAAATCTATGCTAAATGACACTTCACCAACTTGACATGTGCTGTATATGATTGTGTGTATGCTTATAGTTTTGATTCTGGGGTGGAATCGGCTGAGGTGTTCTATGACAAGTGATGTCACAAATCACAAAAATTCGTCTGCGTAAACTGTGATCATCACAATTTTCTTGTGACAGCTCCCGATCAATCACCGTCAAAATCAGCTGGTCACCAGTTTTTAAACTTTCTGGTAAGTTGGTGTTTTTGCCTACTCTTAGGCTGGCTTTCTGCATGTACGAATAAAACTCAGTGTTCTTACATCACAAGCTTATGTAAATAAAGCAACGATTCGGAACAATATTTTTGTAATCACCTTACGCAGACGGATTATTTTGTTTGATAACATTGACTGTCACAAAATGTGAAAATCACAGATCACCAAAGCCGATTCCACCCCTGGTTTGACGGACAGAAGCAAACGTCTCTTCTTTTTCAGAAGAGGGAACTGTCAAACGAGTGCCAAGAAAAATTTCAGGAAAAAACATAATGCTCAAGTGGACGCTTCTGGACGACTAACCTAAAAGGCCAGTATAGTCCATGTTATTTGACAGGTTCAAGGATTGACTCCGGAAGTCTAATGACTTTTTTTGCATATTTTCTTCTTAAAATATTTTAAGAGAACCCTGCCCCAAGGAATTTAAAACAAAATTCGGCAACCTACATATGTCAACGAAATTGTAAGTTGAGACCATTGTAGGTTAGTTGATGGGTGTCCTTGTGACAGTAGTCATAGCTTACTTAGACAGTTGGATCCAACCTGTCTATTAAGAAATCCTCTTAACATTTTTAGGGAAAAATAGAGAAAACGCTGTTAGAAGTGCTGATCTCTTTCAACCATCCGGCTCATTCCCGAATAATTTACTGTCGACAGAACAGCCTGCAACAACGTCATCTAAAAGGAACGTTCACAGGGTTGTCTTCAGATGTGAAGTGACAATTAAATGTATATGTCATATTTTCATTAAAATTGTCGCATAGAAAAACGCTATTCTTTTGAAAATTTTTGTTCATTTGAAAAATTGTCGTTGTCAAAAGAGTATGAAATTTATTTATGTAGGTTTAGGAGCCTTTTTCTTTGCTTTAACTAAGTTGATAAACTTTTTATTCACAAATCAAATTAATGAGTTACAAAAAAAAAACGCGAACATATTCATCGTAGGCAGAATTGACGGTTGATAGCCTGTCAATTTTTAGCAGCTGTATTGCCGGTTATTGATCTTCAAATATTTATAATTGGACCGCCAGGTATAGCATTCTGACGTCTTTTGACGAATACAAAAGTGAGTTTTTGTTAAAGTCAAAGACTTGGATTTCTGTTAGAAAAACTTTTCGACATTTGACAAACGGTGAACATTTTCTGTCTTTTTCGTTCTTGCAGGTCTCTTTATAATCTTCTTTATAGAAGGTAGATATAGCATTCGGACTTTGCCTTTATACTATTCGTGATTAAAGGCAGCCCTTTGGTGGATAATAGAAGAATAAATAGACCTGCAACAACGTCAGCTGTCAAAAACCTATCAAAGGTGCGAAAAAAAACAAAACTGACTAAGGAAATTAAGGCAGAAAATTGTGCATTAAACATTGAAGTTTTAGTGTCAGATGCAAATTTTCAAATATGTATTATCCATGCACAGTTGCACCTGGTTTAAACCTGGCTTCAATTGCATTGAAAGGCAGTTTGAGCATAAGCTGACTTCAGTCGACTCGACTACACTTTCCGAGTGGTGTCGAGTCGAAATTACGTATGGAGTTGTGGATTTGAGCAGTAGAAGAGTCTATTCTCCCTGCGAACACAAAATAGTAGATGTTATATGTTGTGTGAGTACCTTCGACCTTTATGAGGAGAAAATCAGTTTCGTTCAAATTTAGTTTTGCAAGCTTTAGAAATTTTTGAGCAATCATGCTTCAGTTTCGACTTTCTCTCATAATCTCGTATAACCTTCTCTTTTTTAACTCTAGAGCTTCACTTAGTAGCATTTTGCTCTGAACATGAAGAGTGCTAAAAGCAAGTTCTGGCCATCAGTCAGTTGAACTAGCCTCTGGCATACGATGACAGAAAATCGTGCGGCAAATTGTCATTACCTGCCGTAATTAGTATCTACAAGTTCCTTAGAAGCGGAAGGCTGTTGCTGTTATTACTTTTGTAGGCTGTTGGCAACTAGACTTGAGCGGGGCTATCTATTTCTCCAATTTAAGACACGATTGGATTAGTTTGTAAGACTACGATCCGAGGATGATAACCTAAACCACATTCGACGTAATGTGGCCGAGCCCTTTCTCAATATCCATCCTAAACATTTGCTACTTCTGTCAGCTCGGCAGTCACAAACAAGGACATAATAAGCCGAAAAAGCAATTTTTCTCGAAAAAGAGAAAATATCGTGGTAAGAAAATGTCATTTCACCTCAATTATGTACTGTACATGTTCCTATAAACTTATCTTAAAAAGCCTGGCAACTCTTCGTAATGTCATTCAAAATGCCAATTCAATTTGGCAATCAACTAGCGTTAACCGCAAAACCTATACAGAATAACTCCTCAAGCGCTAACCCAAGTGCACAGCTAACATCTGCGAACCCGCACTCAATAGCCTTGTTTCTCGACGTGATTACAATTACGACACGACCTACGGCACACCACAAAACCAACCGATATGGTGGCGTTCTGTGGTACAGGTTCTCATTTTATTGAGATAGCTAAACGATCTGCGCAGTGCGTCTCGTCGTATGGTTATTCTGCTGCTGCAATGGTAATCGAAGACCATTTGAGCTCTATGAGTAGAAGCTAGAATACACAGAAGGTTAGGTTCTGTGAGCTTGGTTTTCGGTTGGGCAGCCTTTACCGCGATTCGACTTAATTACACAATTGAAGTGTTGTACAGCGCAGCGACTAGGCTGTCATTGAAAAAAATTACAGATAGATATTTTGGATATAAATATTTTTCTTGTGAAGCTGTTGATTGATGGGGAATTTCGATTGATTAATTACACGATGAGTTTCAATCATGAACACGTTAAACTGTCTGAAAGCACACAACATAAATCAAATATTCTGGCTCCATAAAAGGATTTAAGGCTTAACCGATGGTTTGCCTGCAAACATTAAAGAATTATGTCCGATGCATTTGAATGAGTACTGAACACGCTTTAAATCGAAACGTGCAGGTGCTGTTCCAGAATGCGCTAAGCTTGTGTGATTTACTAGCGATGTTGAAACGTTTTTCTCACGGTTTCATTTACAGGGTGGCAAAATTTTCGACTTTAGAAAAAAAGAAAAATTTCAGAAAGCTTAGAATTAGGTAGATACCAAATAATAAGGCCTCTGATAAAATATCATAAGCAATTATTAACATATCAAAAAACCATTGCCCCTCTCATTTCCATAATGAAATCTAATTACTCCCATATGCTACCATCCAGCAATTTTGGCGTGACGTTCTCTATACAACAATAAAAAAAGTTCTTCTTTCTCTCATCTAAACACACAATTACCGTATTTATTCACCTGCGCCAAACCAACACGCCATCTTCTGTCATGCATCCGCTTACAGTGTCCAATTACAGCCTCTCCCTGATGACAGTCACAAAACAAAATCCGATTTTGAAACAATGAATGAATTGGTCATCTCTTTGCTGCCCTCTCACCCGTCACATCATCCTTCTGTGCAATGTTACTCAAATTTCAATTTCATTTCTGAATACATAGGCAGTAGGAACCTATAGATTTCCTGGCTCTACGCACGCGTGACCATTTCCATTTGCTGGATGTTTGTGCTTATGGTGGCGGGTTCAGGTACACCGGCGATGTTCGGCAAGGCCCCATCATATCCCCAGCATTGTTTACTTCCGCTGGAACAAGTTTCAAATGACAAAAGACGACGAAACGGAAAGACGACAACGAACGAGAACAAACGTCAGGGACGGATACTAAATTCATCCAAACAAAGCTACCCACTCATCTGAGTCGCGTCAGCCGCGCGCATTTAATTTCATTTACATATAGGTACGGGTGGTATGGCTGTATGTAGGTCTCTATCTGCTCTATAGCTCTGTAGGTAGAGGTAGGTACCTATCCTTGGAACAATGCGGAATGGTAGGAGCGATGCAGCCATTGTTCTCTGGAGGCAAAAAAAAAACAGATCGGTCTAAGGTATTCACCGGAACTTCCATTTATACAAAAGCCTGTATTTGCCCGCCTGTCGACCATCAGCACCGTACCTACCACGTCTAATCTTTTACCGCTCAAAACTCTCACGGACTGTCTAATTAGCTGAGTTTTATGAATGGAATGAAAGCCTGGGTAGACGAGCGGAATTCCATTGAGGTCTCGCCTAATCTGCCACATCAATGAATTGAGCACGATTTTGGAAATGCATCTGGCTGCGGTGTAGATAACCTCAGTTGTTACTCCTCTGTTTGCATAGTCAACTTGTGCAACATATTGTCAAGTATAAGCCACGGTGTCTATATTTGTGTTGACAATACAAAAACTGCAAGTGAATTTAAACGTTACGAAAGAATGACACGCCGCACCACAGCGCATGCGCCAGTGGTTAGCTATCTGAGTTACTATGCACAGACACAGATTGAGCGCAAACGTTGTTTGCTTGCCAAATCATAGAATTTCCCAAGCGCTGCGGGAATGCCATAAAAATGTTAGGCACTAACCGAAGACATCCCAAGAACAAGACCTACGGTGTATTGCTTCTGGCTGCAATGTCCAATTAATTCAGATTCATGCAAAAAGTCGCTGAGATCGTTGTAATATGTGTGGGAGCTGTGTCTACAAGAAGTAGCAGTCGACTGATAAAAAGTGTTGCCATGTTATGTTATGGGACAGAAATGGTTAAGGCTGTCACATATGAGAAGTTCTTCATTCGAGTTGAGTGTTGAAAACTTTTTTGGTTGGACGAAATTGCATTCAGCAAACAAGTCAGTCAGGTCAACTTCATTTTAATCGATTCTACTCTTTTGAAAGGATGGAGTGAAGAACATCACTGAGCTTGATCGACTCGGGCGAATTGCTCTAATAAAGGTTGGATTAGACTAGTACGCCTAGACGCATTTTTTCTGTCATTTTTACTGACATTAAGCATCATGCAGCGTGATCGTCATTTTCCTGCCAAATGCGAAGAATGGCATTCTTCGATTCGCTTCAGCTCAAAACGAAACATTTCTTGGGCTTTTTGGAGAGCAATTTCTACTTCGTGTCCGGTTTTTACGTCAATCTGCGAAAACTGACATTTTTGCAGCGTTATGACTGTAACTTCTTTTCTTGTTTTTTTTTTTATGACAAATTATGCGACGCGGATTTTGATAACCTTATTGACGGATTTACCCCAGATTAAATCTAGATTTATTTCATTCCAATATCAATGGATATTGATATAAACCAGGGTTAGATTTGCGCTGAAGAACGGCAATTGGCGCTACCGTTGTTTCTGTACTGAAAAGTACTAACGTTAAGCAGAAATAAGACTCAAAGCGGGATTCAGAAAGAAGCGTCGGGCTCGCCTCGGTCTGATGTTTTCGATTTAGCCATACGATTTCAATGTTTCCTGACGCAATGTAACTTCGGCATCAACGTATCGTTTGGCAATCGTAAGGAGATAACGTAATGTTACGTAATGTGACTCCAGAGAGAAGCTTGAGGTTCAAATGTACTGAACATTTGCTTCGTCTGGCAGCTCGACAGCTGACAAAACAGACAATCAAAATTAGGTACACATAAAACCAAAATATGCCCTCTGAAGACGAAGAGAAAATTTATTTTCTAAGGAGATGACATTTCAAAGCCGATGTACTGTAAAGCTCAAAACAGATGAGCAGCGGTTCTGAACGTATCACTGCTAGCTGCACTGCCTCTAAAACAGATGTGCACCCTTTTTGGCATTAACTATGCCCAGTTCTATACAAGTTTGTCAACCGGTTTTGATATACTTGTCAACTGGGTGAAACAAAAGTAAACAAAAACTGACTAAATAAAACTAAGGCGGAAAAACGCACTTGCTCTGTATTCAATTTTTAGTCAGTCAACAAACAGTCAAAACTTTCAGATTTGACGGTATCAGCGATGCCAGGTATCTTATATTTAATCTTATATTTAATTTAATTTAATTTAAATTTTTTGCTTTCATTGTGGCTGCAATGAAACTAAGCACCAAATTTAGAAATAGAGACATCGAGCAGTTACTGCCTTAAATTTCTGGCCGTTAGATACCCGAAATTTCTCTGTCAATTTTACGGTATGTCACGAAGCTGCGTTGCGTTGTCGTTCGGTTTGTCCCGTTACGTTTCCTTTGCTTTAAAACCGCTTTGATAATATACCATTTGAAAACCGATTAAAAACAATAAAAAATGCCAACAAATCCACAATAACAGAAACCACGTCGAAAGCCAGAAAATCCAGGTTAACCAGAAACGTCAAATCGCACGCCAAAATTCATCGTATTAAATTTTTTTTTTATTGCTCAAAACCTTACGTATAAAGGCGTTACGATACGGTTAGTCGAAGCAACGTTGTGGTAGCTCCCATTAAATTTAATGTGTCTGAATTTAAGTTGTCAAATCAAAGTTAGCGCGAAGCAGCTTTCTGACATAGCCTTAAACTACATAAACTGTGAAGGACTTAAGTTGTAAAAATACTAGTGTGCGGGTTTGAAAAAAACCACGCCAATTGAATCTAAAGTTTTTTACAACATATCTAATTTAATTTTTTGGGTAACGAAAAACTGTTTAAATTAATTAAGTCAAATTTCACGACACCGTTGCCGGAAGACATTTGTTAACATAAACCTACAACCCACACTCCATAAAACAAAGTTGACCAACTCCTCGTACTGCCACACATGGTGACATTTTGTCATTATTCCAACCAGCATTCGTTTCACTGTCGGACGAGGAATGTAAACTCATTGTGCATACAAGAAATAAATAAATAATTAAATGTGTGTCACGCTTTATTGATTGACTGCGTTTAATTTCCGGTCCGGCATACTGATTAGGCATCAAAGAAGGTTCGCCTCTATAGAGACGGTTCACATCAGTGGTCGCTCCATCCATATGACAACCTACTCCCGGCGCCAATGGCCACAATGAATTTTAAATAGTTTTCGGTGACAAATTAAGTCGCATTTATGAATCGCTTAGGGACGGAAAGGTATAGTGACTCAATCTAGATAATAATATGACTGTCTTAATTGCTATGATGCATAGCACAAGTCTTCTTGGGCAATCGGACCAAAGCTGTGAGAAAATAAAAATAGACGTATTTTTGACACCCACTTTGTGTTCCACTATTTGTGTTATCCTAGCTAGTGATTAACACTTAAGATATGAAGAACATCAAAAGAACTGCCATAAAAGCCGGGCAACAGTAGGATAGACGGATCGGAAGAAAGGAAGAGTCGTTGGAAAAATACCTTTAACCTTGTTATAATGACACTGTAAACTTTTACTTAGCACTAACAGTGGGGATTGTTGATTTTAAATGTTAATCAAATATGAAAGTATGAAAATATGAAATTTCAAAGCCTCGGCGTTTTAATGCAAGTGGTTCTCCTGGTAGGGTAAAGGAGCTGATTACATTTGGCCCTCTAATATTTTCTACTCAACTGTCCTATCCCATGATTTTACGCTTAAACTTTTCTTCAAAGCTGTGTAAAGCCTTCAGCCCAATGAATCCGCTGCATCTGTTACGTCGAAGTACACAACTGACAACTGAGTGCAATACACAAGTTTTTATGGGAAGCGACGTACGTCACACACTTCTTCTATGGAACGCTTCCCATAAGAACGCGTGTTTCAAAAATTCCTTGAATTCAGTAACTAACAGTTGTTATGACATGAAGCACCCACTCTCTTAACGATTCTTTTTCTTATTGAGTTTTGTTCATACCGATTATTACCTTAGTACATTTTCATAAACTCTCATGGAACTGCCAAGTCGACATGGATGAAAGAAAAATTTGACGTTCAGTTAAAGTTATATTTCGAATTTTCTTCGCAAAAGACTTTCGCAAGTTAAGATAGCAAAACCAGTAGAGAGTTTATTTACAAAATTTATCAAGCAATTAGCTTTAATATCATTTTTAAAACAAGTTAAGAAAGTAAATTGCGATTCATATTGACTTGCGCACTTTATATTTTAATAAAGTTTCCAAACGTAGGTACTAAACTTATCAATAAAAGAAAAACAACTTTCAGCCTATTTAAATATTTACCCGCATTTTACAATATCATAAACACACAACCAACACGCTATGACCAATTAGCAATCACTAAGCGCCACAAAGCGTTTGCTTGCACTTTCCAACAGCTGGTTCCAACGTGTCGGCCGGTCGCGTCTTCTAACCTGAAAGTTTCGCGTGTGATCGTCAAAACCAGGCATTACAAACTTCAGTAACCAATGTAGGTACCTATGCGCAGTCGTTTCACTATCGGGTCGACTAGTAAAAATGCTAATTAAGATTGCGCTAAACGGCTAGCGGTCGCCAATGCATGCCGCCGCCCGCCGCATCACTCTCATGCACTCAATCAATACGTTTAGCATTCACACGTTAGCGTGGTCATCAACTTTTGATCGAACCGCTTCTGTTGGGGTTTTTCCCCGCGGTAAAAATGTAAGAAGTGTAGTCTAGTCTACCTTCGTGCTCCGAGTGCCCAAAAGTCAACACAAAAAGCCGGACGTTAATTGGGAAAAGTGTCAGAGCCGATTCAAATCGGACAAGTTGACGTAAATGACACCCGCACACTTGCCGCAGCCGCTGATAGGCGGAAGCTTGATCTGTGCCTATCTATCTTGGCTACCTGTTAAGATTGTTCTATCAATCTTGACTCAATTTAAAGTGCGTACAAGAAATAAAAGAAAAAAAAAAAACACAAAATCTTTCCTGAAAAAGGGTCACACACAGCACAGCATGAATTGGATCACATCACATTAGCCATGCGGGCTTTTGTTAGTCGAAATGGATTTCGTTTGGATCACGTTGAGAAGCCATTGGTTGTTGTTGAAATCTTTTCGAGTTTTTTTTTGTTTCTTTGTTTTTAACAATAAAAGAGCGAGTGGCCTCCACGCATTTACGCCCACGTGGTTTTTATTGTGCTCCACCACTGAAATGTTGAGCAATTCTTTTGTGCTAGCTGGAGCTGCTTGGGCGGACGGCTACAACTACAACGTTGTCGTAAATATTGGATTTACGGTCGTTGGGGCCTGTTTTAATTTTTTTTTTCTATGGGGCGTTAACAGTGTAATTTGTAGACACCAATGTATTCACGCAAGTACATTGATAGTTGATTTTGTAAATCTACACATATTTTTTTATTACCTGATTATGTAGTTTTGATTTATTCAGTAAAACTTAAGGTTTAACCTACCTAATAAGATTTGATTTTTTCACCTTAAATGGTGGCAAATAACTACCACCATAGAAGTTAAAAACAATTGAATCTTTCTCGTGTTAGGGCTATGACACAATCAGACTTAGATACAAGACATAACGTACCCACAGTCGACGACAGAGCAGTCTTGTCGCCCTAGCAGGGCTGTTAAGGAATGCAAATAATCTTTGAACATATAAACATACATACTTCTTTTGAACTAAGAAAAATTCGTCAAAAATTACTAAAATTTAATATTATCCCAAAGTCTTTAAGAGTCTTTTACTTAAATGACTTCGAATACATCAACAGACTTCAAAGATTTTAACTGACTTAAAATATTGAATACATTCACTGGCCTTTAATGACTTCAAATACTTAAACAAACTTCGGAAAATTGAATGTATTCATAGTGACTTCAAATGACACCAATAGATTGAATGCTTCACTTCACTGAATGCAGAGCAGTCAAACAGATTTATTCATTTGACTTTAACACTGATATTGATTGCTTCAATCATGGTTTCAAATAGAATAATGAGTGCTCATTTATTTTTTAGAAATTGAAGTCATTATAGAAGTTTTTATGTGGCTGTTACACGTCAATCGATTGACGTCAAAAAAGTGTATGTAATTGTGAAAATTTACCCGTATGCAGATTCGATTGAAGCTAATGTACGAAAAACAAAACCAATTTTGATTTTGCACAATGAGAGTCGTGGACTCCAGAAAAAAAGTAATATTTTTTATTTCGTGCGCAAGGCGACATAGATTTTAGAAATGTTTAAAAGTGCGGCTACAATAGGGAAACAAAAACAAAAGCTTAACATTATTGTCAATC
Organism: Neoascia interrupta; assembly: GCA_947623515.1. Taxonomy (NCBI): domain Eukaryota; kingdom Metazoa; phylum Arthropoda; class Insecta; order Diptera; family Syrphidae; genus Neoascia; species Neoascia interrupta. The sequence goes on along the minus strand of OX392462.1, from coordinate 31,829,817 downwards.
GATTGAACAGTGTAAGGGAGAAGATCAGTCCATACGTACACGATTCTTGACGTCAATCGATTGACCGTGTTAGGTTTGCATAAATTAAAACAAATCTACTTGAATTCTTATGGCTTCTAGGAATGCATCACCCAATGATTGCATCTTTTACAGCACTCAAGTAAACACTGAATCCAATTTTTTTTATCAAAAAAACTTAATCAACTAAAATGCTTACTTCCATTCGCATTGACCACCAATGGGATTTTGTTTGTCCGTTTTAATTAGCTGTGTCACTTTTTTTCTTTCAGATCATCAAGCTGGGTTGAAACCCCTTAGACACAGCATCTCGTTCTCGATTTTTTAAAAATATGTCATCAATCATATATTCGGGATTTCATAATTTTGTGCCACTATACTCGATTTCAATAAAGAAAGGCACCAAAAAAATGTATCAAAACTTTTCTGTCATTTTGTTGCAGTAAAGATCACAAGATTTGAAATCCTGATAATGAATGTATGTGAAATCGCACGATTTAATTTTTAATAATTTTCTCAAAATCTTGGATTTTGATATGGTGTGTAAACGATGTTAAATAGTTCCATCAAATGCACTAAAAATTTTTAAGTTTTTAAATCTTTTAAAAGACACTAGAATTTTCGTAAAAACGGTCTTGTAACATGTTTTATTTTTTAAATTGAATGTGTTTGGGGCTACTCCCACGAGCTTTTATGGTCCATTTTTTTACATGCGAATGAATTAATTTACTAAACTCAGTCCATAATTTCCTAACGTTTCGATGGTTCTTTTCCATCAATTTCAAGGGGAAATGGTCTTTATTGGAATAGTCTATTACTACATTTTAACAGTAGGATTCCAAAAAAATTTTGTGTTTTATCATGTTTTATTTTTGTTGCTGTAATTTTTTTTTAAACTTTATCCACCTTTTTCCTCCGCGAGGGTCTGACAAGCCCTCTGAGAGTATCATTTGTCTTGAAAAACTTCTCAAAGTGCCGTTCGGATTCGGCAAAAATTGTAGGTCCCTTTGTATGTAAAGATATTAACACACCAGCATACATTGTTGAGAAGTTGGCCCTGGTTCACATCGAGCTGTTGCGCCACTCTATTTATTCTATCCACCTTTTTCCAACATTTTTAAACAGTTTTTACCTTTCTGATGGGCTTTTTCCTCTACAAAATATTCGAATAAAAATGCAAACATATTATTTAATTATTTGTATTAAATATTTTATGTATATTTATAAATTTTTAAAAAAATGATTCATGCGATTTAATTAAATGCTTATTCCATTCTTTTTCAAAATAAAGTGGGCATACTTTTATCTGACACTGTATTTTCTGCGCTAGTACGTATTTAAGGTAACACTCATGTCCTTAAAACTATAAAGACGCTTAAGAAATTGTTTTTTAACTTCGCTTAAACTAACTTTTTTACTAACGTAAAAAACTAGATCTACAAACAACATTTAAATTCGGTAGATTAACTGGCATCCGACACGTTTGATTCCAACCAGCCCAATGTTTGAAACCATCGCGCTCGAAAATTTTCCTCGCACACACTACATCATCTGACAAATTTTCATCAAGAAAGTCTAAAAAAAAAATTATTACAATAATTAGAAAATTATGATTTCGAAAAATGTTTGCTATAAATATACGTACTTTCGCACTTAACATTGCAGATTCCACCTTTGCGACCACTCCTGCACCATTCCTTGTTGTCAATCTAATAAAAACGATTTTTTTTTTAATTTAAAGAATCTTGTTTCAAAATAATTTTATAGTTCATTGCACCTGAAAGAGTCCATAGTTGGTGCTGCCATTGGGTTTAACTGATACTTTTGAGGTATCTCTGGCACTCTCATGTTCGATCATGCAGACCCCTGATGACATTTAAAATAAATTTTTTTTTTTAAAGTATTTCACAAGTTATATTTTTGTTTTAAAGGTAAACTTACAATTTGACAATAGAGTTTTGTCGAATTTATATTTCTGTACCAACTCCTTGGTCATTTCACATCTCATGTATTGTTTGGCTTCTGAGAGTGTTGATAAAATGGTAAGGGACAATGTTAATACTAGCGGAAAACCCTTCATACTGAAAATCTTTGAAATTGCACGAAACATTTTTACATTTTTTTATTGCTTAAAATTTGTTTTCATTTATAATATAAGGTAGACATTGGGAAATTCTACAGGTAACTCAGTAAGTAAGACTAAGAGTTTTTTACTTTATCCCATAAGATAGTCAGGAGTTAAAAATTCAATTTAATAAATTTGGTGTAAATTTCAGATAATTTCAATTGGGCTATGCAGATCATTTTATGGCAATTTTTCAATGATCCGAACAAATTTTCCTCAAGCTAACAGTCAAATTTCTATCAAGTGTCCAAAATGTCAAATGATCTTGCATCTTGCATTAACAAGTTTTGACAAGAAGCCATCAAAGATTTTTATTGATCCATTTGTCAAAATAAAACGTTGGTGTGTGCACTCGACTCAATTTTTCATTTCAGGGTCTCGAAATTGCGACCCCTCTGTTCCAAGTAAACTAAAAGCAAAAATTGTTTGGGCGATCATACAGGTGCCTGTGTGTTTCTTTCTACCTGTGATGTTTCTTTAGCTTTTTGGAACGTGCACTGCATCTTTTGCTTTTAGAAAACTACAAACATATCGAAATACCCGCGTCTTAACGATAATTAGACATTTTACATTTTAGACAATTACACATTTTTCAAAACAAAGCCCTGAAGAATGCAGATAATTAACAAAACAGCACAGTTTGACAGCTGATTTTCTAGAAATAAAAAGTCGCTTAAAAAATTCACTGATTGCGGTGATCATAGCACAGTTATTATATTATATTATCAGTTTTACCGTGAAGGTTACTTCATTAAAAACAGGTGTATAACACAAACACTATACAACACCACTAAAGCAACCATTAAATACTAGCTTCATAAAGTACGGTGATTTAAGCACGTTTTATAAAGTATTTAGATACACAAAAAATTTTGTTGCTGTCTAAATATTTTGCCAGCTATATAAACCAAATTTATCTTAAGAAATAAAATTTACGATCACTGCATACGTGCTCTCCTAGGATTTATTATTCTCTATTTACATTCGCAAAAATGATTCATTCACAAAAATGACTGCAGGTGACGTTTGTGAGCTTTGACGTTATTCATTTATGACATTGCATCGGAAATTGTTAGATGGAATAGTTGGAGTAAAGAATGGCATTGGTTTTAGTAGTTAATTGGTTTTTTCCATTAGTATTGAGCACCTTTTTTCCTCTGCCAGTAAGTAGTTAAATCTAACTCTACTCTAATGAATCTGGAGTTGAGCCAGCGAGTGGTTTTTGCAGTGCAGAGTTTTTTTCTTTGTTAACTCCGTAAACAAAGGGGTCAAAATCTTCGACTCTCGAAATTACGACTCTATCAACTCTCACTTTACATAGAATAACACAGAAAATAAGTTCGAGTTTTTTTTCAGCTGTCATTTTTCATAGAAGCACGCAAATCAACTGCCATTACGCACAGAAAAAAAACATTCAAAGACGTTAATACTCCACCAGAGTTGATCCGGGATTAGCTCACCAAATTTGGCGAGTAAAGCCGAGATTCATCCCAGATCTAAGTTCAATGAAAAACTAATTTCTGGGGTTAATCTCAGTTTAACTCAGAAACTTGGATAATCTCGCACTGGAAAACCGACCTTTGAGTCCAGGGCAAAACGACACGCCAAAAAGAAACGCCAAAAGAAGGCTTACCTTTCCTTATAAAATTATTTGGATTTGTTTAAAATCTTAAATAAAATTATGTATTGAACACCACAATAGGAAGCTTGTAACGGGTGATTTTTTAAGAGGTTGAGAACTTTTAAAAAAAAAGAACACAAAAAATTCGAGAAAATTAATGAAATATTTATTTGAATCGATAGTTTGAACCTTGCAATTTAATGTTTAAAGATAATTTCATGCAAATGTTGACCACGGCTGCGTCTCAGGTAGCCCATCCGCTGAGTCCAATTTTGGCATACTCTTTCACACATATCGGCCGGTATCTCACGAATGAATGCATGCCGAATCGACATTTCGCGGTCTTCTGTCACACTAGCTGATACGGCCGCAATATTTTCTTCACTACGCACAGTACGTAAACGTGTTGGTGGTTTAATGTCCAACAAAGTAAATTTGGTGCGAAATTTGGTCACAATCTTCCGAATAGACTGCTCAGAAGGTCGAGAATGCCGACCATAAAATGGAAGCAGCGCGCGATGAACATTTCGAACCGAGCACGAATTTTGATAGTAAAATTCAATAATTTGCAAGCGTTGTTCATTTGTAAGACGATCCATGGTTAAATTGCAAACCAAACTGAAGCTGTTTGACAGTGACACAAGGTACTAAACACACGTCAGCTGTCAAAACCAGTGTTGCCAAAACCAAACCAGCTAAAAAATCACCCTTTATTATACCTTCATATTTTTTCCAAACTGTTCTAGGTATGGAATAGAGCCACTCTCACCCATCTGCCGTAGATGTTTGAGGTGATCTTTATAAAAGCTCAAGGTAGAGAAAAATCCCTACTTAAACCTCGTTAATATAATACTTTTTTTGTGCTACAACAAGGCTAACACCATGTATTTTTCGGACACTAAACTGAGTTTTACACACATTTTCACCAAGCCATACAAATTTAGATCTCCTTGTCAAGAGTTTAGAAATACATCTCATTGACCCTTACCACGCACCTTTATAAAGGTTGTTGTATCCATCATTTTCTATATCATGGGATTTTTGGTCACCGAATATGACATCCTTACTCTATTTTGAGAGCCAAAATTGACAAAAAGAGAGAGCTTCCGTCAAGTTATTCTCATGCTTGTCTGGTAAAAACACTTTAATTTTTCAGTAATCTCCGTTTTAACCCGTGGAAACACAGGTCATGAAACGTATGACAAAAGCTTTAACAAACTTTTGACAGAGTGTTGAATTACATTCTGGTAGTTTGGAACGTGTGTCGTTGCAGTCAGGTCAGTCAAAACAAGATTTTGTGCGTGGAAACTTGTACAGTTTTGGAATAAGATCTGGATATTGAAGAATTTGGATTTTGTAAGCATTTGACTAGATTAGACTTGATTTTATTTACTCATTATTTATGCTTTAACAATTCTGTATAAATATAATCTATAAAGCATGGCAATAAGCCGTCGCGAGTACTCACTCAGAGCGTTTTCTAAACCGAATGCACTAGGTACTTTATTCCGGTTTTGCAACAAAATTGAACTAATTTTTTGGTTAGAGATCTGTCAGAATGCAAAATGAAATGAAACGAAACTTAAACAATTTGTTAAAATATTTGTTATGACTTAAAAATAGTGCAAATAATATATTCACATAGCAATAAATTGATCAAATTGTTTTCCCCGGTTTTCCACCACTCATCTGTCATTTCGCTCAGCAATTTACTCAGAAGAATGCTCTGTCAAATTATTTTGAGCACTAAGTGTGCTCAAAACATCTTCATGCTCTCAACAAAAAAAGAAACGCAGCTTTGATTACTGAGCACAAAAAAGGAATAGAATTTTGTGTTTCACAGTTCGATCTCTGAACAGAAAATTTGAGGAAAAATCGGTTAAATGTTTTGAAATATCCAAAACGATTTTGAGCTAATAAAAACCAGTGAGTTAGTGCTTCAGTGTGTAGGCAAATGTTACAGTCCGTTAAACGGGCCGTTGAATACCCAATACTATCCCACATTGTAATTGCTAATGTTATTTTTTTTTTGACATTTTGTAGTTACCACAAACTTGGAAAAGAGCGTTGCAATTGCAAACTATCAATATCAGCACAGATATTTTCAAGTGAGGCCTAAAAGCAGGTACGCAAAAATTTAATGTTTTGGTTCAAATTCAAACTTTTTTTGAAATTCAAACTCGACCCCTAACAGGAGGCGTGGCTAAAAATTTGTATGAATAAAATCTAGAATGGAGTCTAGTTTACCTTTTAACTTAAATTAGGCTAAGAGCCAGTCGAAACTAAGTTTTTCAGAAAAATTCAAGGCTTTATTTAAATTTTGCCTTAAATTTTACGCCCTTAAAAGAGGGCCTGGGCTGAAAATTAAAATCAATTAATTGTTATCCCGTTAGAACAACATGCGTTAAAATCGAAAATTATTTCGGAAAAACGCCCCCTAAAGGTGGGCAGAACTCAAAATTTTGCATGCAGCAAGCTTAGCAAATAGTAATGTCTTACATATTTGTCATAAAATTTTTTTTCGATCTGGAGTGAACTTTCCGAGTAATCGTGTTGTTAAAGATCTAACATGTTAAAAGTGGGCATGGTCGATAATGTGGGTGGTCCAATGTTTGCCTTCTTAGAGGTTTTGGGCCATTATTGCTCTGTACCAAAATTTGAGTTCCTACGCCTTGTCTTACTTGACTAAAAGGCTAACTTGAAAAAATTGAAATAGAGGTTGTCTTACATTGAAGCCAGTTGTGGGCGTGGTCATTGGCGGATTTAATCAATTTTCACACTTTGTACAAAATAAGAACCAAGTTACACTCCAATTTTGAGCATCCTAGCTTAATTTTAAAGACCTAAAAACTTCACACATACGGACAGACAGACGGATGGACGGAAGGACGGAGGGATGGCTCAATTGATTCACCTGTCAGTCTCAATCAAATCTCTTAAAGGTCTTAGGGGTTTATTTATTTCTTAATTTTTATTAAGATTATTTAATTTATTTTTTAATTTTTTATAGTTGTGGGCTGATTTGAAAAATGTAAACAATTGTACTGCTTTGCGTTTGCATGCAAAATATCATTTCTCTAGCTCAAAATTTAAGGCCTGAAAACATTTGACATACGGACGGATGGACGGACAAACAAAAATTTTATTCGTTTAAAATACATTTTATTTAAATAAAATACGTAAACTCACGAAAAAAGACTACAACAGAAGCATAGTTTGACGTCTACTGGGTATTTTCGATTCGGGATGCCAAACAAAGTTCGTTTTTATATGGAAAACGAACAAAAATTACACATAAACGTAAGCAACTATGACTAGTAAAAAAATAGATCCCTGTCCGAAAAAATATCCCCGCGTAAGTTGTAGACTTGATCAGCCTTCCTAGGTAAGGCTAAAAATATGTAAATTATAAAACACAGAAAGGATTAGAAACGTGTTATTTGCCTTGTAGAAACAATGCATACGACCACAAAAGAGTACACGAATTCAAGGAGATCCCATCTTCGGAACACTTTTTCGATACTTTTCACTTATTTTTTTAAAATAATTTTTGAGTAAGTTTAAAGAACGGAATAAGCACAATAACTTCTTTCCTTATCGGAGCAGTCTAAGTTGAGTAGTTTATTAATAACTCGAACTTGTACGGAGTTATTGAATTTTTTCATATAAAAACTGGATTTGCTTGGCGTCCTAGGGTCGAAAAAAATGAACGCCATGAGATTTTGACAGCCGTGCTAAAAGGTCTGTTGATTCAAATTGCAAACAAATGACAGAATGTGTCAGTTTCATGTTTTTGAGCCCATAGCCGCAATTCAATGGTCGATAGACAGCCGATGCGTTAAGAGTGAACATTGTTGCGCGTTTTAGATTTTGGATGTCCGCGTTTAGAGTCGTCTTTGGACAACGATAAAAATTGTTAAATGAGGAGTAGACTGGTTTTACTGCGCAGTAAATTTTTATTTGGGCCTTTAGCGCAGATCTACTGCTATAGGAGTAGGGTGGCAGCACTGATCCCATGGGATGGAGTATAAAAAACGTGTGGTGCAACACTTCGAGCTGAACCAGGGAGAGCCAACTTCTCAACTTCTTCACAATATGAGGCAAGTGTTACTCTTCGAGGGCTTATCAGACCCTCGCAGAGGTAGTAAGCATCATACATTGTTACACTGACCACTACGCAGCGGCACACAACTTGTTGAACTATTAGTATGCCTCAATTTTATGTCCATTTTCCAAGTTTCACATTTAAGGCAGAAACATTTTTCAAGGTTAATTTGTGTTTTGTTCTGTCTAGCCCGGACAAAATCCAAAGTGCTTGTGTAAAATATCGCTTGTTGTTTAATAGTTATCAATCAAAGTTGCCAGTTAAAAGTTTTTGGCCAATTTCAAAATTGTGCAATTTTCTCCTTAAATGGGTACCAGTAAGGTAAGGACACAATGGATCTATGCTTCTATGTATTTTTTGTTGGTATATTTACAAATAATGTTTTATTATTTGGATGGATACAAACCACATATATTACAAATTAAATATACTAGGTAGGATCTTTCCCCGTTTCTTTTATCACAGGCAACTTCACAAATTTGCATATAAATGTCTACATGAAAAATGTCAGTTATCTTATAATGCGCAATTCTAGATAAAGTATAAATTATATGAACTAAATTGCACGGTTGTGAATAAATAACTCCACGAAACCGATACCCACATCACCGGCTTTAGAAAATCAACCAAAGACGCGGATCGAGCCACTCTAACAACTGACAATGGACTCTGGCAGTGATATAGGTACTTTTTTGCCCACTAAAGTCATCACTAAAGACTAAACTGCACTGCCGCTCTTAAGCGTAAAATAAACTAAGCTGACGGCAAAAGTTTGACAAAATGAAAATTACTATTCAAGGTTGACTCCGGAAACAATTTCGCCAAAAGGTGAAAACCCAGATTGTTTACCCAAAAAGCTCACCAAATTGTCTGCGCACGCCAGCACGCAACGTCTGCTGCTAACTTTATAAGCGTAGGCTATTAATCTTTTTTTTATTTAGCAGCAAATTATACACTTGTTCCGAATGAGCAAACTCTTAAACTAATGCAAATGAATCGAGAGTTTTACTACACAGCTGGCAGTAATGAACTATTGCGATCTTTGGGGTTTTTGGTATGAGGGTATCAAACCGGCCGGCGCGGCGCTAGCTACCGTCTCGTTAGGTACAGACGTTATGAGATAGAAGCGGTCGCTCGTATTACTAAATTGAAGCGGAGACTGTTTTAAGCTTTTATTTAATAGACGACACGATACAATATTTGTTCGTATACTCTTGCAGAGTTTTTTGTTTGGTTTTGGTCGCTCTTTATAAAACACTCTTGTTATGCAAGAACAGAATAAATAATGAGAATTATGGGTGTACCTACCTCGACTGGGATTATGGTTGATAAGCAGCTTATAGAATAGGCTTAGTTAAACGTATAATTATCGGAAAGTATCCAGCTGACCATACTATTAAGCAAATATTATTTTTGTTCGTAAACAATTCATTACCTATTGTATAGAACAATTTTACATGATCCAATTTTTACGAACTTTGCGAGAAAAGTGGGGAAGTCCCGAAAAAAATATGTGGTACTAATTTGTTTTTAATCATGTAACAAATACTCACCAGATTACTGACCTAGTGACCTAAGTGCTACCATTATCACCACCTTACTTAACTAGCACTACAAGGCTATACCTACTGATTATTATCAGTGATTCCTATATTTTTCTATGTGAAATTTTTTCTTTTAATGCTCCCTTGAAGGAGAACTCTTTTTTAGCAAAAAGACTATCGGCTTTCGTTTTCTTACGCACTCAGAGACAAAAAGAATTAAAAAAAAATAGTACAAACCCTGTTCGTTTTTATTACAATAAACCATTATAAATCATCTATTCCGCATATAACACTAAGATTCAATAGATTCTCTTTTTTGCAACTTTGTACCCAACCGCTCCAGTGCTGAAATCCATCTCTGGCATAAACCTTTTTAGCACAAGCAACATCATCGGAAATGTTGTCATTCAAAAAATCTATACACTCAAAAGGATAAGCATTTTAAAAATGAGTTGCTAAGAAGTCATATCTGTGCTTCATACCTTCACACTTTGCGTTGCAGATACCCCCTCTTTGGCCCATAGAGCACCAGCCTTTGCTATTTATCTAAAAAATATATTTTAACTTAAGATAACAACTGGTCACTACTACTACTACTACTTATGAATAAAATTTTGATCGTGTTCTGAAATACCTGAAAAATACCATAACTTGTACTGCCATTTGGCTTTCTCGTCACTTTTGAGGTATCCCTTCCGCTTTCGTGTTCAATCATACAGATCCCTTAAAAAAAGGTTAAACAAGATTGAAAAAGATTACAAGTACCTACACCAAGTTAGTTGGCACAGCCTTAAATGTATTGAAAGATTATTCTTATAAAAAGCTTTTACAAAAATCTTATTCTCTAGAATCGGGTATAAAGTCTCATTTTTATGGGCACACTCTTCTGTTGTCAGAGTTTCTTCTTGTAAGGACAAGTTTTTCAAAACAAATTAGTCGCAAATTGCTTGAGTTAAAGTCAAGTCATCCTTACCCATTACTTTTTTGAAGTGATAGATTCAAGACAGTCCGAGTTTCGGATGGAAACTAAGGTGCGTCTATTTCTGATCCCAGAGTTATGTTTATCACTCAATGATGAATAATGATTAATCACGATTTAACTTGTGTGGAGCAATTCGAGCTTGCTTTCTGTTTTTGATAAATAAAATTTGACCTGAGACAGAGACTTTGCACGGGAAAACTGTCTGGGTTTAACCCCACAATTTAACCAAAGATTCATTTTGTTCCTAAAGAGACTTATCTCGGTATAATCCTGTGTTAACTCTGATTCGAAAAACTGACCTTTAAAACTTAATTTGAGCTTGGCTGACCATAAAATCAAATTTTAAACATCTGAAGAATTTTTTGTCGTCAGTCTTTAAACTGCATAGCTATACACTATACAAGTAACTTATTTTAAAATTAGCAACTTACAATTAGATAAAAATGTTTTGCTGAAATGATACTTCTGTATTAGCTCCTTGCAAAGCTCACACCGCATAAATTGTTTTGCATTGGAAAATGTCAAGGTGACAACCATAAAAGCGATGATCAGTTTGTTCATTTTGAATTCCTAAAAGATTTAAAAGAAAGGTTATACTTTAAGATTTTTAAATTAAAATAATTTAAAATGAGGAGTGTTGTTAAGTACAGAAAACATACTTTCAAAACTACCTATTAAAAAATTGTGTTTTCTCTTCGAAGTGGCAACTCTGTTTCAGTGATAGTTATTGGGTGCAGAGTTAAATAAGTTCGCCATCTAGCACTGATTTTTGAGTTTTCTTCTATGGTCAAATACACCAAATGCAGAACTTCATAGGCACCGGAGATGCCAAACAGATCCGCCAACCTGCCAGACGACTTAAATTGGCGAAACAGGAGAAATTTGCCAAGATAATATCCACCATGGAAAAAGAAGGTTTGATCAAAAGCTCTAAAGCCTGTGAGTATCTCCGGTTGTACTGGTGAATAAGAAGCATGGCATCACTCGATTTTGCATGGACTATCTGAGGTTAAACGATGTCAGCAAGAAGGATAGCTACCCTTTGTATTGAATAGACAATACCTTGGATACGCTCTCCGGAGCGAAATGGTTCTCCAACCTGGGCCTGAAAAGTGGCTACTGGCATGTACATATCCTACCTAAAGACGGCGAGAAGCTCACGGAGATTTGAGAAACTTGCGTAGCACGAATCGCCAAGTGTCTGCTAGTTCACTGAGAATGCTTTCCCGCCCGAAAAGGGTTACGGGAACTTCCTGCTTTAATACTGTCGACGAAGCATTTCCACAAGTACCTGTATGGCCAGAAGTTCATATTGCGTACAGACCACGCGGCTCTGAAATGATTACTTCAGTTCGAAAATCCTGAGGGGCATGGAGCTGGATGGATTCAAACGTCTGCAGAATTACGACTTCGAGGTACAGCATGGTAAAGGAAGACTGAACAGAAATACAAACGCGCTAACTCGCAGACTATGTGAATCCCATTGCAAATATTAAGCTGAACTTAACTAATACTGGAGCACTGACGCCAAAAAAGAGGATCGTGCTCCTGATCGTAGCGCCAAAGAGGAACCTAAAATTATGCAATAAAAAATATGCATGCTTGTCGCATAAATAGCCGATGTCCCTCGGCTCTTGTTGTGTCGGAATAGTTCAAAAGAAAACGTTTATTGCTAAAACGGTTACGGTAAAATAAAGTGTTGAGTTCGAGAAGAATATGGTGAACTTGAATTAACATCGATTGAACGAAATAGATTGAGGTTTATAAATAAAACGAAAGCTTTTATTTTCAGCTAAGAGCTTAACAGAATTAAAGCTAAACCGTTTTTGTGTCTAAAATCTACTTCCTACTCCTTTGCCTTAATACTACTTTTGATGCTGCTTCATCCCTCGTAGAATCCTAGAAGTGTACCATTTGGAAGCTTCTAAGTCATTAAGGGCGGGTTCTTCTAAGTGTATTCTCTTGTTATACCCAGCGTTAAACACCTTCTTTTGGCTTATTTTATGCGCAATTTGAAACGTTTAAAAATTTCTCTTGATCAGGTTAGAACAAGAACACATTAGAAGCAAGTTCGCACATCATTGATTCTAAATCAGTCATGCATTTGCATCCCCTAGAAACTTAGCTCAAGGAATGAGACCAAATTCTGGTGGATTCTAGGTCATAAAGATATTGACGGAAACAATAGACGAGTTAGCCAGTAACACTTTAGGGAATCTGAATCCTTTTGCCATGTCTCCACCGATAATTAAAAGAAGATTAGCGGGAGACGATTAAAATAAATCCCAAAGTGGCTCCATCGGACAAATATAGGATTAATTTGACACGAAAATCTGTTTCAGTCATTTTTGCTCTCAACAGAGAATATAAAACTCCTTGGCGATGTCATTTCCAAGGAGCGAAAACGATTTCCTCAGTAAAAGTCACAATAGAAAACGTACTTGCGACAGATTTTTCGTGCAGGGACAGTGTCAGTTTCCTTTTTTGATTCTCAAACTGTTACAAAGGTGCAGAAAATAGATTTGTGAATAGGGTGAATGGGATTTATGAGAGGATTTATTTTTAATCGCTTGCCGAGAGGATTTAAATTTGTATGGTAAATCGCGGGATTTGTAGAGGATTTAATAAAGATTTATATTAATCGACGATTAGTGCTGGGTGGAGACATGGTATAAGGGTACCATCGATATAAAGATTACCTTTGCTAGTGCCTTCTAGCCTAAGCTTTTCCGCTATTCCCTGCAAAAAAAAAACACTTTAAGTTTAAGGTTTCCAGTCCAGGTTACCAGACCAGAAAACTAAAAAAAAAACCCCTCATACCAAGGTGACCACAGTTTGATTTTTTATTTCACGTAAGTTTTGATTGCTTTGCCCCTTAACAAACTTTTCTCTTTGCACATCAATCAACTATTGTTTCTCCGCAAAGATATATTTTCTAATTATAGACCAGGAACAAACAGAATCTTATAAGCATAACCGGATGATACGCGTTAAACTAAGTAACTTAAGAGCTGCAAACAAAATCTTGAGATAAGAATCGGATGTGAATCACTTGCTGTAGTGGCTTTGACACTGCTGATTAAATATTTGAAAAATTTACCTAACCGTATAACTCTCGATAGCACTCAACTTGAAAAGGTGTTAAATATAGAAGCAGAACCCCAAAACACTTACTTAAATTAAGTTTCGGTAGCAACAACTCTAGGACACCTGTTTCGTGTCATCAATTGGCAATAATTGTTAGTCTTAACTGTTAGCACTTGACTTTTAGAGGGATAACTCTAAATAACACAAGTCGCACTACATTGCCACTGAAGCTTTAAAGGTGGAACCTTAACTTTTTTTTTTAAATATTCCAATGAACTAGCAAAAGTTTCGCGAGATTAGCCGTCCGAAGCTGCTGATTTCCTACTGAGTCTGAGAAGAGTTTAAAGGTTTTATTTATTATTTGTTCGGTCTTTGCGATTATGCATACTAAACTTAAGTCGTTTAAGTGAACTTTCATTAATTGATCTCCGGAAATGTGGTTGTTATTCTGCGAAAAGAGGCATTAAGCACTGAGATCTTGAGAGTTGAGACAGAGTAATCTTTTCGATTTCAGGTTCAGGTTTGTTGCAATCTTTTCGATTTCAAGTTCAAGTGATGCTGTTTCTTGATAAGCGGGTAAAGCTAGCGTCGTAGAATTATGGTATGGGAGATTCCCATTTAGTTTAATGATGATGGGTGTACGGAATATGGTTATAATAACCTTATTTATAAAAAAAAAAACTTTTGCTCAAAACATCATAAGATTGCGTTTCAAGCTTGCTTTTTTAACTTACGGTGCTAAAAAAATACAATTTTGTTTTGTGAAAAGCAACAAAAAAAAATTTAACAGAAGCTACTTGAATACGTTTTTTATTTAATCAATAAATTCATACATTTTTTGTAAGCCTAAATATTTCTCTTATATAAACTTAAGAACAAAGAAAAACAGTATTTATATAGAAGACGATTTAGTATAATAACTTATACAGTATAACACTAATCCTGGTGTGCATGTAGGTACTATCTTATCACGATTGCATCTCGCTAACTTAAATTACAATCTCATTTAAAATGGCTAGTTTCGTTTAGTTTAATTCCAACTTAACGCTTGTACATTTTTGATGGTTCAAATTTAGTCTCATAAATTTCATTGTGCTCCAAATTTCTAATAATTTTTCCTGACCCAATACTTTTCGCTAAAATTCCTCAATCTTAAATCATGCCTGTTAATAGAATCATTATGGAAATCTCTTGCTGTTTACATTTCTTTAACTTTTCGTCTCCGGGTTTTGTTGATTTTTAACACACATACAATATTATGTTTTCTGTTTTTGTTACTTTTCTATATTTAACATCTTGAGATGTCGGGAAGACTTCGCCCACGACATTTGCTCACCCAACCAGGCCAAGCCTGAAAGCCGTGTCGATTAAAGATCTGCTTGGCACATCTTGAGTCATCCAGAATGTCATCGTTAAGAAAATCTACGCAAAAAAAAAAGATTAACGCAAATAAAATGTGTATCGTGGGTAGATTTGCTATTTGTTTAGCATACACCTACCTTCGCATTTCATGTTGCAAATACCACCTTTGCGTCCTTTTCGGCACCAATTCTTGCTGTTTACCTAAAATTTGAATAAATATTTCCACTTCATTGGAATTATTGACGTTAAATGCAGATTTACCTGAAATAGACCGTAACTGACGCTAGTATTTGGCTGTTGCATGACTTTTGAAGTACTTCGGCCACTTTCATGCTCAATTAAACACACCCCTTGGCATACAAAATTTTTATTAGAATTTGAAGGAAGAGACAATAAAAAAGAGCACTTACAATTCGAAAGGTAGCTTCGTGGGAAGTCGTGTCTTATTAGTTCCTTAGCTAATTGGCATCGGGTAAAAATTCTGCCCTCAACTTGCCAACTACAAAGGTAGGCGAGGAAGACTATTATTGAAATGGCGGTGATTTGTTTGGAACACATTTTCGGTGAGTCTTGGAAGTAGTGCGGGATCTAGAATAAAAAGAGAACATTTTTTTTTTTTAATTAATTTCAGCCACAGATGTATTTAAATGGGATGACCACTTCACTTCCACTTTCAAGCTACTTTTTGTTAGTTCATGTTGAAATTAATAGTTTACGTCAAAATCATCCCTTACGACTGGGCAGCCCTACAAAAACTGGGCGTTACCAACAAAAAATTTTATTCTACGAGAAATGACAGTTAAGCTCACTGGTTTAATCCTAGATTAACTTCAGATTAGTCTTATGTCGGGACTAACCTGACCTATAGGTAAATGAGTTTTTAAATAAATTTTGATGCAGTGTTAGCCCCGACTTAATTCGTCCAAATTGGTGGGCTTTCCCTGGAATGAAGTGAATGAAAAAGAATTGAAAAAGGAAAGTCGTAACACTTTTACATTTTATACATTTATACATTTAAGAACACCGATCAACTTAAAATCGTTGCTCGATTAACCCGAGATTAAGTCCAGATATATTTATTTTTCACCAACAAATCTTAGTTAAAGCCGTGGGTAATTCAGCACTGAAAAGGGAAACTCGTTTCACAAAATTCTGCTTTCAAAATCCCTGCCCGTTTCTTTTTACCTTTGCTTTTCTTCAAAATGGTGAAAACTTTGCTACAAAACTTGAAAAAAGCAACATTTTTTGATTTAGTCAGAGTTTTAAAATGCAAAGTTTTGAAAGAAGATTTTTTTTTCTAAGGAAGCATTATGACCCGCTCCCGCTGCATATTGGCCCTGCCTAAGAAAATTTCTTAACAAGGCGAGAAACGGAAGCGGGTCAAAAGAGGATTTTGAAAAGCAGATTTATGAAAAGCAGAATTTTGTAAAAAGAATTTCACAGGATTCGATTTGAACAGAATTTGACCCGCAGGCCAAAAAATTTATAAGCACAGACAGAAACATTGAGATTGTAATAGAAGTTACTCCTCCTAATCCCAACTGTCGATGTTCCAGTTCTTGTGCAAGTGCTACTAAGTTAAGAGTGAAGAACGAGTGAAGCTGGTGGAACTGCACAAACACAAAGTGACTGTCGGTGTTCTGAAAATGCTTTACAAAAATTGGAATTCGACTTTAAGATATCCTTGTTATGTTGCTGTAAAAATGCTATAAAATATTACCATAAATTTTTGTGAGATAAGAAAAATGTGCAGAAAGTTACTGTCAGTGTCCTTAATCTGTTAAACATAACTTTCCCCCTTGAAGTTCTCTTCATTGTCAAATTTACTGTAATTCAGGGCATATTACAGAAGAAACCAATTTGAAAATGCAAATCTTGAGGTTCATTTTTGGTAATTTTTTGACATCTTGAAAATGCTGCATAGTCTTATATAATTATTTATGCGTATATGTGAAAAAATTCACTTAGTATGAAGATAAGTATAGTATTAAATAAAGCGAGTCAAAGTAAAAACTTCCAAGCCAAGCCCACTTTTGGAAACATTTGAAACTGGACTTACAAACAAGCTTAAATTTCGTCATCGCTCAGTTACGTTACGTGGAATTGAATCTGCATTTAAATGACATTTCCTAAAAAAATGTTTCTTCGGGAAAAATGCTTAATTTTTTAGTCTGTTTACGACTTGATGAACTTAATTCTTTTGCTCAGTACTTTTGCTTAATAATTTTGCTTCTAAAACTTCAATTTTTATTTTTTTCTTTCCTAGCTGTTAAGCTATCAGACTACTGAGCAAGTGCTCAGTTCATTTAAACTAGAGCTTCGCTTTGGAGTCGGATCATTTATTGAAATGATTGAAAAGTCAAGATTGAAATCGTATAGCTGAATTTGTAACCGCCACGCCAAGGCAGAGGCCAGGCTTGTTTGTGAATCCAGCTTTTAGGGATAAAAGCATTTTTTTGTGTATGTTATTAAGGGCTGCTTGGAAATCGGAGAAAAAAATAGATTTGAGTCCGTCACCCGCGACGAAATAGTCACTTCAATTTACTCACTCCTAAAGCTAAGTACACACGATTGCCAGATCTCACAATATAGTGGGATCAGTCATTTTAAAATTTGTCCAAAATTTGTGAAAAATATTTGCCCTTATATTTGGAGCACTTTTTTCAGTGACCGAACTCCTAAATACCTTGTAATACATTGGTCCCCATGCGACATATTTTTCACAAAAATATCCGACAATATTCGGTAGATCTGGCAATCGTGTGTACCTACTTAACTTAAGATATAATTTGTAATTCTAATTTGCAATAATAATTAGTGTGTGGGACTACTGTGCAAAAGGTCCCGGGTTCGAATCCCGACCGGCACAGGCAATAAGCGATTTTCCACGGACCACGAAGGTCTGAAAAAATCTTTTGTATTGTAGGTTCCCTTCATGTGAGTAAGAACACCTGAAATGTACACATCCTTCTTGATTGCAGCAGGTCAGGCGATGGCTCTTCTGAGCTGCAAGTGCGAATAAGTTTTTATATTATCTGTCAAATTCGCAGCAACCTTGTTGCTTTCAAGAAGACGCTAGAAATTTACTTCAGTTCGTTAGCTCTAACTTTATAAACCAAAAATTAATAAGACGATTTATAGACCGATGAAAATAGCACCGCCGTAAAAATCGACATTTCTCGGAATCTCGGCTTTCGAGTTCGGATTTATTTACCGAATTCCGCAATTTCGGAAACCATTATCGCTGTTTACATCGGATTTTCAACATTTCAAATGACAGCCAGTGTCAAACCCTAAGGTCGATTTTACTCATACCCGGCAGTTGACTTAACGTTACCGGCTACCTGGTCGTTGGAAAACCATTATGGCGCGTTTTCACCTGCAAACTTTTCACGTGAAAAATCGATGAAAAGGGTTAAAGCAAGAAATAGAAGATTGGGAATTCGAAGTTTAAAACTTGGACTTAGACTACAGTGAACTAAATTGGCACTAAAACTCGGTAATTGGTTGAAATATATTCTAGCTTTGAAACATTTCTCAGACCATTTTTATTGGTTTTCAAAGTGAAAAGCTCCCAAAACCTGTCGATTTTGAGACAGAGGGTCGATAATAATATAAGTATATAATAATAAGTATATAATAATAGTATATAATAATAGTATAATAATAAGTATAATAAGTATATAATAATAAGTATAAGCTCGATTCGATTAAGAATAGTCCCCAGACACTTAAAAAGGTACCTCTTTTTATTGTAACTTGTTTTAACCGAAAAAATAATTAAAACAAAATTAGGATAACTGTTTTTTCTTTAGCATTACATCTGGCTTTATTGAGTTGTGTTTAAAAGAACACGGCATAGGATTTCTCCAATTCTTGTAATTTAGTGCCTTATTGCACCTTAGGCACGTTGAGCATGTTTCCATAATGCAATAAATATTTAATAAATTTTTCCATTCGATTTTAGAATGTATGTACTGTTTTTAAACACGCATAATGAATACTTTTTTAGTGTGGAAAATCAGAAACAGCATAAAACTTGATGGTTCGAAGTCTATGAGCTATTTTCAAAAGAACCAAACAATTCCATTTTTGTAAACTAACGAATGACTCGAAATAAATAAAATGCCGGGTGAAATTACTATTCGTTTTGTATTATTTTGCAGGAAAAATTGCATTTAAAAAAATAATGAATGACGCTAATATGTTTTGCAAAAACGAAATGTTAACTAAAAATACAAAATCCAAAAACATACCTCGACTGATAAAAATACTATTTTAGCACCGTCCTATTATGATTATCACTTCACAACCCACAACACACTACACACGCTGACTGAAGAAGATTAATCCACCGAACAATTCGCTTAGAATTGTGCTTCCCAAACGACTTCTTTGCGGCAAGATACTTTGCAACAGACTAATTGCAAAAAATATCAATGCGGGCCTTTTAAAGACTCGGCTTCAAGCAAACGCACTGGTTAGACACAAAGTCTAACTATCGCATGGATCTTAATGCTGTTCTAATAAATTCAGCTGTATAGAACTATGCGAAGGGGATGACGTGACGCATGGTAATTTTTTTTTATGTCGCCCACTGCTGCACGTTGATATTGTTTATTTTTATAAATTAATTTGTTTATGTTATTGAAATATATTAATAATTTTTTTTTCGTGTAGGCATAATAAAGTTCTTGCCTCTGCGACCCTTGTCGAGATAAAGCGAGCAAACGTACAAAGAAGGAGAGAAAGCTCAAAGCCTTAAGAGAGAATTCAATATTTAAGGCTTAGGTCAGATTTATTTCATAGGTCTGGACATTGCATTGTTATTAAATTATCACCGAAAAAATTCATTAGACAATACAGCCTTGATAGGACGTGTTCTCTGCATAAGCTTATTTATATTCTGGTATTCGAGCGCTTGGTTTTTCCTAAGGTTCTCTTTCAAAGGAACAATTTCAAAGTTTTTATACATAAGCAACAGAGAAAATTTATTGTCTGTTAAACGGCTTAATAAGTAGTATAAAAACTATTTTAAAGTTATCATTGTCAAAGTTGATTAGCTGTGAAATAAATATTAAAAATTAATATTTACAAGCCTCAATATTTTTTCCATCTAAACTTTTGATTTTTCTTTCTTCAAAGCAAAATTAGTCTTTGTCATGACAATGCTTTGGATGGATCAACCCGATCTAGAACGACAAAATGTAGAACGGACAAATTATTGAAAATCGGTTATAAAAATCTGGAAAAGGACAAAATCTAGAGACACTAAAATATCGAATGGGGTAAATTCTCAAATACAAAAATCTCGAAACAAATCAAGAACGCATTTTTTCGAAATTCTTAAAACTAGAAAATGTGATTTAAAATTACTTTTATATACTCAAAATTGCACATATCCCAAAACCTATCGTGTACTGAAGCAGGGTAGTTTAAGAAGGGCAACATTCATATATATTTAAGAAAAATAGAACTTTTTCACATAATGAAATATGAAATGGCTCTTCTGAAAGGATGAAGGGCCAGTCGAGATTTTTTGTCTCGATTATTGCTTTCTAGATTTCGATATTTTTAAAGAAACCAGTGAGTAAGTGCAACAGTGCGTATATAATAGCTTCGGTCCGTCTGTAACGGACCGCGGTATATTCTATTCATTCCTATTGTCCTTTTCATTCCTATTCTCCTTTCCATTCCTTTTCTCCTTTCCATTTCTATTCTCC
This sequence comes from Neoascia interrupta, assembly GCA_947623515.1. Lineage (NCBI taxonomy): Eukaryota > Metazoa > Arthropoda > Insecta > Diptera > Syrphidae > Neoascia > Neoascia interrupta. The sequence goes on along the minus strand of OX392462.1, from coordinate 31,809,250 downwards.
TTTCCATTCGTTTATTTTTTTTGTTTTCCATCCCCGTCCCGTTGCCATTTATGCATCATTTTTAATAGAAAAAAAATCCTTCCTTTTAAGTTTTTTTTTCACTTTTCTTAAAAAAGGGGCGTGGCATGTCCAACCCCTTTAACCGAAAATTAATATTAGCATAGAAATATCCAAGTTTGTGGCTAAAATGTACACAAAACTGTAATTTTTTCATAAAATCAAAAATTTTGTGAAGTTGACCTCTACAGATGGGTGTGGCCGAAAACTTTGTATAAGCAAAATGTAGAACTTAATATTTTCTACATACCATATTAAGTAAAAATTTTTGGTTTTGGAACAAAAATATTACTACTATTTAATTCGATGCCAAAAATGTAATTTTTTGGGGTAAAATTTAACAATTTCGTAATATCAACCTCTAAAGGGGCGAGGCCAAAAACTTTGTGGATACAAAATTTAGTATAGAACCCGGTGAAGCTTATGTGCTAAATTTCATTTCTTGTCCTTACTTAAGTTAGGCTAAAAAGTAGTCGAAATACATGTTTTCTGGAAAATTAGAGATTTTTCTTAAATTCCACGTGGAATAAAACTTTGTACGAAAGAAATTTAAAAAAAGTGTTTTTTTACATATTATATTAAGTAAAATTTTTTCGATTTGGAACGAAAATATTGAATAAATTGCATGTGAAAGATTACACTTTCAATCGATGCCACGTCCACAATCTATACCACGTCCGGGTGGTATGTGGACTTTATTTTTATTTTTAGTGACTTGTAATCATTAGAAGCTGCTAAATAATAAATTTCAGCTTTTCACGACGTCTTACAGTCTTGTAAGCACCGAAGGTTGTTGCACATTTAGACCGATTGTGGGCGTGTCTGTGGGCGGATTAAAAAAATTTTAACACTTGTATTGTTTTGGATGACAGAGAGCTTACGTAAAAAATTTCAGCTTGCTCCAAATTTAAGTCCTAAAAAATGGTGACATAGGGGCGGACGGACGGATGGACATGGCTCATTCAACTCAGAATTCGATCTCGATGATATGCCCTTATGGTCTGGGGGTCTATCGTTATTGTTTCTCTATGTTACATTTTCGCCTGTATCAAACTTAATATACTCCATTCTTGTGGAAAAGGGTATAAAAGCACTTGTTTTTGTTCCACAGTTATTATAATTTGTTTAAAACATTGCGGAAACATTAAAAACTTATTATAGGGGACATTTATAATCTCATTTCAATGCTTTAAAGTTTAAACTGTAGCTATTTTTGGGCAATGCCAAAACAGCCTTTCTAACGTCAAAAGCGAGTATTGTTTCATTGCATATGAAAGGCTATTTATTTATTTATTATTTTATTTAAAGGCTAGTGGTGAACTTAACGCGAGTTGAAAGACTTTGTGGGGAAAGAAGAGAGGTACTGATTCGTTTTGGTTTAAAGTGCTGTCGACAAAATCCTCTTTGTGTACCACACCGTGATGTTTGGATGAGAAAGGAACTTCCATAAACACGGTTTTCTCAAAATTTAGCTCCAGACTGAGCTGATGTACACTCAGTACACTCATTCTTGCGTACATACTGCGGCTAAATTCTTTGCGCGGTGGAATACAACTGACTATTTCTGTATCCATGTTGTATCCAAAATGTGCAATGACTTCTCTGTGTCTAAGTCGTCTATAATGTTTAACGGTCGATTAGAAATTCTCGAGCAAATGTAAGCTGTCTTTAATGCACTATCCCACTTTTCAAAAAGATAAGCCATAAATTAACCTTTTGTGAAAGAGGCCGGTAGAGTCGGTCCCTAAGAAGTTACCCTGACTCAAGAAATTTCATTTGCTGACTGTACATCAGCGTTTCCATAGTGTTTGTCATGGATTTTCGTATTGAAAGTGAGGACATTGGGTCAGCAGTGGGATTAGGGAGCAGAACCGCCTTTCTTCGAGACGACACGGACTAAGCATATACGCTATTACCGAATGAGAAGAATTACGCTACTTCCGTTTACTAAAAGAGTAAGATTTATGTGGGAGAGGATTTTTAAGGATTCCAGTACGAGTACGAAAAATGGACTTCTTGTTCAACACCTGCCGGTTCAGATGAAGGCATACTACATCCAAGAAGTGTGGAGCTTTCGGTCTGAAACCTGCAACCCTGTTAGGAATAAAAAAATGTATACATGGAGAATTGTCTAAAATAAATAATGTTAAGACGGTTCCAGCTTTTTTTTTTCAATTAGGGTCCGATGGGGTGTGGGGGAAGTCCAAATGCAAGCGGAAAAATTTAAGGATAGAAAATATAGGAGAGAAAAGGTTTTGTCTATCTAACAGACACGCTGATGAGCCAGTACGAAACAGGAAAACTCTCCTCAGTAGCACCAAAGCTTTACCCCCGCAAGAGTTATGCCTTTTCAGAGAAAAGCAGTGACAATATCCAGCAGAGTATTGAGTAAAAACATAAGGCATACATCTAATAGAAAAATGTGTCTTATATTCGGCGATCCTAACCTGAATAACAGAGGCCGACCAGGAAATCGCTCAGTTTGAGGTAGACGCTTCTGGATTTTCCTATAACTACTGGTTTTGGGGCTAGATTTTTGTACTAACTACCTTACAGTCTCGACTAGCTGTAATGTAAAGGACAAGGTGTATACGCTAACTTTAGTATTTGAAATTGGAATAGATACTTGGGATTTTCTTCATGACCTTTAAAGTCCACAGTAGCAAAGGAGGAAATCTGCACTTTTTAAGGTCCAAAACAACGTAGATGATATTTTAACAGCTTAATAGGAACCATTGGGCTTATGTAAGTCCCTTTTTGGATAAATGCCTTTTAATCTTCATTCAGGCCAAACGAATAATTTACCCAACAAAAGAAAACTAGTCTTATTGGCCACTGTATTATGGTGCTTAAAAAAAGGATCTAGTTTTTTTTTTAAATTTAGGGCAAGGTTTTTGGACCATTTTGGATTTCTTTTCAGCAACTGCATTTTTATTTAGACTTTTGCTTTCAGGAGGATTGATAGTTTGACTCTACAAGAACAGAAACTAAATGTCACGTTTTTTTCTCTTTTAGCACAACCCATTTAAAAATCAATCAAAACTCCCCTGCGGCTAAGGTCGTTAAAAAATGTTCTGTATCAAGAGATTATTATCAAACTTAAATTATTCAAGGCCAGCCCTTATTTCCCCACGACAGAGGGCGACTATACGTAGCCAGCTCTATAACTCAAACTGGGCCAAGGTTTAACCGTAAAGTGACTATAAAGGTTAAATGTACTTTAGGGCCGAGGTACATCTATTAGACTCATACTTAAAAAACAAACGCCTTCCATAAATAGAAATGATTCAAGTCACGTACTAGCCCCCACGCGACTTTCTTTACTCTACTGGAATTATTAAATTTACCCATCTTCAATCAAATCCACGCTTCCACACCACCATCATATGATCCAAATAATAGGTCAAATGCCGGCAATCACCTAAATGGAATAGCGCCAAATTAAGTGATGCCCCTCCTGCATAGTGCGGACTATGGTTCATACACATCTCCTTGCTCATCCCACAAGAGCTTGAGATATAAATCTTGTCGCTTGATTAGACCGTATAGTCTAATTGGCAAATTGTTTGAAAATTGAAGAAACTGCATTCGTGAGAGGCTGACAGCGGCTCGCTGATAATCAAACAATGCGTAACGCATTCAGCATTAAGCCGACTAATCACACATCATCCAATGCATCCACGACATCACTTGACCCAAAAAAACATCACTCAAGCTTCATTGATGGAAACTTACAGTACTGAGCCTTTCTTTTCTTTTATTACAGAATGCTGACGATGTATCTGATTTGGTGTTTACTTCTGCTCACATTGGAGGCGATACGAGCCGCTGACGATGACATTGAGCAGAGTACGGCTGCGACCTTTGATCCAGCGGATATAGATGACAGCCGGAGGACACCGGCAACGACACAAGTGTCATCCACGAGCACGACAGTGCCGGCTCCAAAGAGTTCTGTGAAATTTTTCAATAAAAGCTCACCAAAGAAACGAAAAGTCGAGGCAGTGTCGCTGCCAATTGGACAGGATTCGATGGAATGGAAGTGCCCCAATATCACAAGCTCCAGGAGTTTAGAGTGTGGGTGTGACCTGCCGCATACGCTAAGATGCAATGGTGACTTGCATGGGTTATCGGTAAGGGTTTATTTTAATGATTTCTGTGTTAAGCTCTCTTTATAATAATTTTTTTTTAGGTCCTAGCAGAGAGCCTTAGAGCCTCTCCGTACCCTATTTCACTTCTGGATTGTTCATTGCGAAATGTGACATTTTTGAGTGACGCAAGGATTTTTGAAAATATTTCACTTCATGGTCTGGTAATGTCTTCTGGTGAAATAAAACTGGTCCATAAATCGGCTTTCCTAGGATTGAAGACACCGCTGCAAGCCTTGGGTAAGACTTGTCAAAATTTTGTTAAAATGTTTCCTCCATAGCTAAACCTTTTTTTTTTCTCTACTTAGGTCTACCAAGTAATGCTCTTCTAAGTGTACCATGGAAATCAATATCTTCCTTGACATCTCTGGAACGTCTCGATCTGTCGAACAATAAAATCAAGGCTTTGGGGACGGCAGATTTTTCCAACCTACAGAACCTTATATACCTAGAATTAAGCAATAACCAAATATCAAGCATTTCTCAAAGATCGTTTACAAATTCAAAGAGACTTGAAGTCCTTAAACTAGGCGGTAATCGCCTGGGAGACTACCCTTCAAGCTTACGATCTCTTAGTCAGTGCTACAACCTTCGGTGAGTTTGCACCCCAGATTTGTTATAGCAGCAAAGTTTATTTATATGATTTTTATTTCCAGTCAACTTGATCTCAGCTCAAATTCCATAAACGGTCCATTGTCAGCTAGCACCTTACCGGCTCTTCGAAATCTAGAGTCTCTTAATTTCGACAAGAACCTAATCAAGAGCATCCAGAACAAGGCTCTGCAAAATTTCACTCGACTTACTAGCCTCTCGCTTCGTCACAATCAAATCGATGTTCTCCAGGATCATGCCTTCTTCGGTCTTGGAGCTCTGGAGAGCCTGGATCTTAGCTACAACGGAATTGTGGCTATATCCAGCTCATCTCTGCAGCATCTTTCTCGCCTAAAAGTTCTCGACATCACCCATAACTTTTTGCGAGCACTGACCTCGGATCTGATCTCACCGCTGCCATCCTTGAATGAGTTGCGCTTAGCAGGGAATGACATATCGATTGTAGCCAAAAATGCTCTGGACGGTGCCAAGGAATTAAGGAGTTTGTCCCTCCAGGAAAATCCACTCTCATGTGATTGCACGATTCGATCGTTTGCCGAGTGGCTTCAGGTCGCCAAGCTGCCTTCACATGATCTGATCAGCCCTACATGCGTTACACCGCCAAGATTGGAAGGAGCCCCACTAATCCAGGTTCCTGTGGAGTCGCTCCACTGCGATATGGACAATGTCGAGAAGGATAATGCTAATATTTTGGAGCAACTAGAAGCGTTTTCTAGGCAGAATGACACTACCAACATACGAGATCTCAGCGAAAAGGTGTGTAGAGGTGGAATGTAAAGGTTCGGTGTGCATAACAATTGCCTCATTTTAGATTTCCCTTTTGGAACTTCACTACTCCGAGGACTATGGACTAATTTTACAGTGGATCTTGAACCTCAGCCAAGATGATTACATGTGCGACGCCATCTTTGTGTACAAAGAAGAGAACATCAATGAAATATTGATTGACAAGTCACCGGTAAGTTGGGAATTGAAAAAAGTTAAAAAAAAACCGTTAAGCATACTGTATAGATTTTGGTACTAGATTTGCCACACAAGGTACTAGATTTTGGGAGCTTAATTGTTGATTTTCCGGTTTCTTCATTTTTGAACCAAAAATCAAATGCAGAAAGAAAGTCAAGTATCGAGGGAAAATGAGCGAGGCAGAAAAAAGAACTTTCTCGAAAATAATAGGTTCTTCTAGGCACAAGGGTGATCTGCAGATGTAAAATGACTAACATGTCATAGAAGAAAAATGAAAAATTCGTCTTTTAGGTGGTCAGCGCAAAATGATCTGATTTGTTTTTTTGAGCTGGAAATCTACTGCTATATTTTCAAGACAGTCAACTAAAGTCGGTGGAGCCTGGTTAGGCTGAAGCTTGTGGCCTTACATAAGCCTTACAATTGAGTCTGCGAGCATATGCGGCATTTCTGATAGTTTGGCTAGATCACAATTGCGATATATTTTTTATAAGGAATCTTGTTAATTTTTTTTATCAACTTGCTACTCAATAGGTTTGGTTATAATGTTCCAATTTTTATTATAGATTCACTGTGAGAGCAAAATAATAAATGGCCAGAATACTGTCAGTGTAATTGTTCCTGAAAGTTCCATTCTGAAAATTGGAGAAAGGTAACCATAGTGGTTGTTACAACCTTTGATACAAAGTTTTAAAATTTTTCTTAATTTTAGTTACCGCTTCTGCCTGGTTCTTGTCCAAGAAGACAACCCAAAATCCGACCTAGTTATCGGCTGCTCGAACATTACCAAACTCCAACTTAGTAACCCGAACTCATACTCCGAAGTGCGACCACAATCCGTCAACCGACGTCCAATTTATACATCCGATATATCCAACTTTGATCGCATCTCAACGCGTAGCGATGAAATCAGCAGCAACGACGACTTCAGCCCATTGTCGAGTGGAACTCGAAAGTTCGCGATAGCAGAATACCCCAACCAGGATCGTGCCTACAATTTCATCGATAGCCTCAATAAAAGTTTCCTCCCCGGACTCGGTCTGGGCATTTTAGTCACGAGTGTATTTGTTCTCATCTGGGGAGCAACCAGGATTCGCAGCACCAGTCGTCCAAGTACTCCAACCGCAACTACATGCTATGCGGCCTCAGAACGCATAGCCCACTTGGCCGATCCAGAGCATGGAGCTCGGTACTTAAAACTACAGGCGACAACTAGCCTCTAGGAGGTCTACTGCCGTCTAGCCTATTTACAACTTTGTGAGTTGAGATCCTGAGAATGGATTTGGATAACTCTTGTGATAATTACTGTACCAATGTGCCGTGTTCTGCAACAGTATGCGCGAAAAGTTCATTTCTTTTTTTGTTTTGTTGATTGTGGTAGCTGGTATTCAACAATTTTAATGAGACCAACACGCAAAAGAGAAAAGTCAATTCCACGAAATGGAATCCTTTTCCTTTATGTCATGACGTGTGGGACTCTTGGGTTGAGTTTCACTCATAATTGATTAACTTAAATTTGTTATTGGAAAAAAAGAAATGCATTGTTAACATTTTTTTTTTATAAATTCTATTTATTACTTACCAAGTTTATTTAAGTGCGTATAGCTGGTGCCATAATTGAGTTTGTCTTTAATTTAATAAAAAAACACTAGTGTTTTATAATAAAAAAAAATCCCAAAATACTTAAGTCATTAACATTAGAAATAATTTATTAACACGAGTTTAATTTAATTGATTTTTTTTTATTATATTTTTGTGTACATATGCGTTTATAAATCTTTTATATTTTAAGTGTTTTAGAACTTATAATCGAAGAAAAAAATAAATTAAAATACATACTAGAAAAAGATTGGGTGTAAAATTTATTTTACGAGCCTTAAACTTAAAACTTGAGGGGTGCCGTGGCGTAGTGGTTCGTGTGTGTACTTACTACGCCGGAGGTGTGGGTTCGAATCCTGCCATCGTCACCTGAAAAAAAAGGACTTGTTCTTTTTCACAGCCCCCACCTCCGCGAGGGTCTGACTTTGACCGCGAGGGTATCATTTGTCTTGAAAAACTTCTCAAAGTGCCGTTCGGATTCGGCAAAAAATTGTAGGTCCCTTGTATGTGAAGAAATTAACACACACAGCAGCATACATTGTTGAGAAGTTGGTTCACCTTGAGCTGTTGCCCCACTCTATTTATTTTTTTATTTATTTTAAACTTAAGGCCTTTGAACCTACTAAGAGTAGTTGTCTCGTAAATAAAAGCGAAAATCTAGTAAAGATATATTTCTGTTAGTGACTACTTCAAAGTGGGCTAAAAATGTTTTTCGGTCCTGACAAAATTGTGAAGTAATAGAAGCACTACAAAGACTTATTGGTTGAGACAGGTCTTACTTTCTACCACAAACTGCTTGCACTTATTGGAAGCACTTTTGAGCGAGTGCTTCCAATTAGAACAAGATAACTCCTATTGCTGCATAACCACTGACGTTACTAGCCTATCCGTTGCAAAATTCTAATTGGACTAAGTACACCAGGGCCAATGTATTTACACCAGGGCACGTTAGTTATTAGGAAAAAGTAGAGCTTGAAGCATTCCTCTTAAAAACTATTTTGTAATACAGGAAAGCCAATTCTTCCGCAAATCATTTAAGAAAAGTTTAGCTATTGCTGTTACCCAACCAGATACAAGGACATTACTCAAGGCGACCCAAGACCCTACTTACTTACTTAAGGTGGCGCTACAGTCCGGGGTGGACCTGGGCCTCAGCCAACAAGCTTCGCCAGCCAGCTCTGTCTCTAGCTAGCCGTCTCCAGTTTCGCACGTGAAGTTGGCTGAGGTCCCCTTCCACTTGCGTGCGCCACCTGAGTCTCGGTGCTCCTCTACCGCGTCGTCCCTGCGGTGTGGATTCGAAGATTTCCCGGGCCGGGGCGTTGGTGTCCATCCGCTCTAGATGACCCAGCCATCGTAGACGTTGTGTTTTGACTCTTTTGGCTAGGTCGGTATCGCTGTACAGCCCGTACAGTTCGATGTTATATCTCCTCCTCCACTCTCCGTCTATGCAGACGGGACCGTAAATCGTCCGAAGAATTTTCCTCTCGAAGCAGCCTAAAGTGTTTTCATCCGCCTTTGACAGGGTCCATGCTTCTGCACCGAAAAGCGGGACTGGTCTGATGAGGGTCTTATACATGGACACTTTAGTTGCTCGAGAGAGGGCTTTGCTACTCAATTGCCTTCTTAGCCCAAAGAAACAGCGATTGGCAAGAGTTATCCTTCGTTTGATTTCAGCGCTGGTGTCATTGTCTGAATTGATAGCGGAACCCAGGTAGACAAAGTCCCTAACTACCTCAAAGTTATAGCTGTCGATGGTGATGTTTTGTCCAAGACGTGGGTGTTGGGTGTCTTTTCTTGATGACAGCATATACTTGGTTTTGCCCTCATTGACTGCTTAACTCATATTCGCCGCTTCCGTCCCAATACTCACGAAGGCTTCACTGACATCACGCTTTGTTCTACCGATTATGTCAATGTCGTCTGCGTATGCGAGTAGTTGAACGGACTTTTGAAAGATTGTACCTCTGGTGTTGGCGCGAGAGTTCTGCACAATTCTCTCAAGTATGATGCTAAAGAAGTCGCATGACAGCACGTCGCCTTGTCTAAATCCTTTTTTGACATCAAAGGGGTCGGTGAGGTCTTTGCCGACCTTGACGGAACAGCGTGAGTTTTCCATCGTCATCCTGCACAGACTGACGAGTTTGGCAGGGATGCCAAAACTAGACATTGCGCTATATAGCTCGTCTCTATAGATGCTGTCATACGCGGCCTTGAAATCGATGAAGAGGTGGTGTGTATCGATTTGGAATTCGTGGGTTTTCTCCAAGATCTGCCGCAGTGTGAATATTTGATCGATGGTGGACTTTCCTGGCCTAAAGCCACACTGATATGTGCCTATCAGATTGTTGACAAACGGCTTCAGGCGTTCACACAGTACAGCAGAAAAGATCTTGTATGCGATGTTAAGAAGACTTATGCCTCTGTAGTTGGCACAGACCCAAGACCCTGCAATAAGAAAATTCAGCAGCTTCTGTCTTGCCGTAAAGTCAAGATTTATGGCAAGCTGCAAGGGGACTATCGAAAGCTGTTTACCCATCAAAACAACCCCTGCTTTCTTTTTAGTCGGAGATGTTTTAAAAGGAGCTCAAAAAAGGGGAAGGAGCTCAAATTTTGCATAGTGGGCCGCTAACGATTTCTCGAGCAGTGCTTTCCAGTCCAAAAATAACGTATAGATAACCAGATTCCACAAATAAAGTATAGGTTGGCATTTTCGTAATGTTTGTCGAAAATAGTCTGACATACAAAGAACATCGGTTTAACTCGCCAAATTTACTGATTTAATCCCAAAATAAGCTCTGAAGAACTGTGTTGAGCAAAGGCTACAAGTACTTTAACTACTGACTGCCAAATTTAAGTGGTAAACGATCCCGTGAATAAAGTTGCGTGAAAACAGAATGACATACAAAATCTGAACCGTTTGACTTCTGATTAAGTCAAGCTTTTTTGGTCCTTTTACAGTAACCATATAACCTTAAACAACCTGGTCTCAGGATTAATAAGCACCATATAGCGAAAAACTGCAAGAACGAAGTTCTAAGCTTTGTGGGACAGATGACCAAATAGTGAAGAATTGCGGCATGGAGACCTCAAGCATGGTCGGAAAGAAATGCCACCCAGATGCATCGAAGCATGTTGCTGGCAGTACCACATGTCCAACAAGCATGAAACAATGGTGATCCAGAAAATAAACCTCAGTCGCTTTGCCCAGGTCTTCCATACACATGGAGCAATATTTAAAAGAGCGAGCGTCGTTAGAGCAATATTAAAAAGGACACAAGTATTTTAACAAACAAACGGCCAGACAAGAACAAACGGAAGACTACGTGAGGGTGAAGTTAAATGAAAATCATTTGGCAACTCGCTGTTTTATAGAACGACAAAAATCTAGTATGGACAAAATCTTGAAAATTGGTTTTCAAATGCCCGAATACCTTTATGAATTTATCTTGAAAGACAATAATCTGAAAAGATCTTGGATAAAATCTAGAACGTACAATTTCTTCGAGATTCTAAAAATTGAAAACTTGACTTAAAATTGCTGAAAATTGCACCCAGTTTTTTTTGTTCTAGATTTTTTTGGCATTTGAGATTTTGGTTTCGAGATGTTTGTCTTTTAAGATTCATGGGTTTAACATTACTTTTCCTAAACTTTTGTTTTCTAGATTTTGGTTTTCTTGATATCGTGGTAAACCTAATTCTAAGCCCAAAATGCTAAGCCCAGGAATGGTGCTATACCAAACCCAGGTTAAGTGTTTGTAAATACCAGGTTATGCTTGAGAATTCAGCAGCAGACACGCTGAACAAAACGCGCGAGTAGACCATAGAAGGTTAGTTCAACGCGTAGGCTTAAGAGTGGAGCAGCAGGATCACTAACGATATGTTTGCGGATATGTTTTACGATACCCCTAAAGTTGACTATCTGGTTATGATAATTGAAATAAAGAAAAAAAAAGCCGACTTGCCATCAAAATCCACAGGCTTTAAGTGAAATGTTTGATCATTCGAATTGTTCGAAGAGATGTTAAGTAACTACAAAGCAAATACCAGTTGAATTACGGATACCTTCACTTAAGTGTGCGATGCATCAATGCCGAGAAGAGCAACAGCATCAAATCAAAAAAGTGCTCTTGGTGTAATGAGAAGGTAAAGGATTTTAGAACAAAATGCTTTCAAGATTATGACCACAGATTTTCAACAACAACTGAATGTTTTACACTGGCCAGGCGTAATTGAAGAAGAGCGATCAAGGACAGCAAAGTCGCATGCTTAGATGTTAATGCAATCCCTGGGGGAGGCTGGGTACAGAATTGTGTCTTCATATTGAAACTAGATAGATAGATATTATTGAAACTATATTGTTGGCTTCCTGATGGTTTTCCTAGCTTCGGCTATTGAACCATAAAGTTCTATCATAGCCAGCTAATACACCTTCCATTACCAAAATCCGCCAATATTCTTCAAAATTTAAAAGAATATTTAGAATAGGATGAGGGTATATCCCCCTTTTACGCAGAATGGTTTAGGGCCTATGAATTCCTCAGAACCGTTTAGGACCTATGAATTCCCGGCCATCTTTCTTGCCAACGGGTCATCTATCTTCTATTTCTACATAGTCAGGTTACTAGCTGAGGGTAATGTTGGTTCTTTTAGTTCATAAGGTTTTTTGAGGCTGGCATTCCCGCACAAGTTTTGGGAGGGACTAAGAATTAAGTGGCAAAAAGGCAGCCTAACAGTCCGACTATATTGCTGCATCACATAGTCTGGCTTCTGTCAAGATCGATTTGGGCACAAATGTTTATGGCGTTTATCTTAGCCTTAAAGATGCTGGTAATTTAACCAGGCTGCCAACTGCGCTGGCCAGTCACCAGCATATATTTAGATTGAAAGAAAATATCTCCTATTTTTGATTCAGTGTTCATTACAGCCCTCATCTATGATCATGAAATTTGGGTAACGAACGAAAGATTAGATCGCGGGTTTGTACCGCGATCGTTCGTATCCACGATCTCTAATGTACTGCCGAAAGATATCTAACATGCGTCGCTGATGGTGTTACTCGCAGGAATATAGTGAGAAATTTCAGTATTCGTGGAATCTTCAAGTTGTGCACCTGCTTCTTCAAGTGAAACGATCAATTCTTCGATATTGGACTCTTTGTTCGCATGTTTCCCGACAGACTTATGGTATTTTATTATGTAGTGCATAGAATTGCACCTACTCCTTCTTTAGAATTCTTAAGACTGTTTTGCTTCCATATTCCGCAAACATAAGATGCAGAGGATAGTCAACTGCAGATCTCATGGCTGCGGTTGGGCAAGTTCTTAAAGCCCCTGTTATGCAGATGCAGGTCAGTCTTTGTACCTTGTGCCTCTGTACAAGGTGGCGGTGGCCATACTAGCCTTTTTGCCTAAGCCATTGCTCCGTGTTATGTGATCTTTGGCTCTACAATAGCAACATCCACTCAAGGATTATAACCGATCTGCCCTCCAAACTCCGGCAAATCATTAGAACTCGCGTCACTTATCTGGTTATCCCTTCTGTATGGTGTTAACAGATGAGTGATCTATCTAAGTACCGACCTAGATATTAAATTTCTTAAACTCGCATCAGTATTGTAGGTGTATGATTATTAAAGTCAGTCATTCAAGTTCTCTTTTTCTCGTTTCAGGTTTAAATCCTCCCTCGCACACCATTCTCAAGTAATTGCGAGCCCCTTTTTCATAATATCACAAAGTTTCTCTTTAATTTAACATACCAATAATTACATGCCATCCCAAGTTCGGTTTCTTAAAACCAAAAACAGGTATGATTTACCCTCCTAATAGCTATGCCAGATCTACTTCAAAATCACTAATCCTTGTCGTCAATGTGACGAAACTTGTTAGGTTAAAAATACAAAAAACACCATAATCTTTAGACCGTTCATGGTATTTGGGAAACCTTACAATGATGTCAGACCTTTACAGTTTTGACGTCAGTTGACAATTTGCGTGGGAACTTGCAGCTTTGTTATTCTATACCTTCTTCGAAACAATCACCTTTCCATCAACCCAACCGTAAGCTAAAGTTTTCCAATTTATTACATTCCAAACACCTGAAACATATGCATGCACAGTATAGATATTTCATATGTATATGCATGTGTGTATCGATTATTGCTCAAAAAGTTTATCAACATTTCTCTCTGCAAAGACAAAAATCCAAGCGGAATGTGTTCCTTTTACACACCAAATCGTAAAAATACACCTTCTTCGTCCTTTATGGGAGCTATGCCCTTTAGCGGTGGTGACAAGAGAGACAAACCACGCCATATGCCTCGTGTCACCCACATTTGTGGGGCTAATTACAAACAAAAACATTCCGCCGCTCCAGTCCTTGCCCGTCTCGAAACGATGACGTATAGTGGATCCTTGCACACGCAAATCCACTGGCGAACGACGACTGTTTGTGAGCAAAGTGCACATTGTCACAGTAAAACAAGATACCCAGCTGAATGGCCATTACAACCACAGCAATGAGAAAATGGAAAATGTGTGTTACTCTTACTATATTGTAAAACGGCTCGCCCCCAAGGATATTCGTTTCGAGTCCGCCGTGTCTTGTGGCTGTTTAACGAGTGTAGTTGTTGTGTGCGATGCACAGTAAATCGTGACACTTGTTCTTCGACTGTTGGTTATTTGAAGCAAAAGGACAATTGCGGAGACGTAAAAACATAAAAATAATAAAAATATCCCTCGGGAAACAGGATTTCCGAAAAAGGACGACAACGTGTGCCAAAGTCTTTCCTCGCACTAATGGGCATAAACAGGCAATCACTTAACTTATGTCAAGTCGTACGCTATTTGTAAGCCATTTGCTGCGACCAATATTAATTCGATTGTATTGAATCCTTGTATACTTTCGACGCGCTACCAAGGCACCCATTTGTTGTGGTCAGTGTAATGCAAATTTTCAGTTAATTTGGACAGTGTCCTGCGGTCAAGTCAGCCAGTGTGAACAGTGGTTGTGCCCTTAGTGCAGATTGAATTGAAATTCAAAACTAATGGTAAAACTAATCGCAAGGATACACCAACCAATACACGGATTATGTTGGCACTCATCTATTTCCTGTTAATTGTTGGCTGGATATTGATTGTATTGTTTTTGCGATGCAAAAAGTCGATAGCGCCTCATTTCGCATTCACCGATAATTACACAGAGACTAGAGGTAAGTCGCTGTGAGTTAAAGATATCCTGAGGTTTTATAGTGTGTGTGTGTGTGTGTGTGTTGGATTTCAGAGCGCCAACCGTCGGTTCATGTTATTGAATTGCCATCGGATGATTTCAGAGACGACATGGACTCATATTCTCAAGTCAGCCGATCCGGGCTGAGCACACATCGCTCGAGATCCGTCATCGATGAGCGGACCATAGAAACATATCCTACGGACGCTGTCATTAATCCTGCCTACACGAACGAAGAGGAATATATTATAAATGGTAATTTAAAACTTTCAGGGATGGTTATTTTAATAATAATTCTTTTGTTTATGGACCTGGCGTGTTGCGCATTAAATCCAATTAGGAAATGATATGCCATTTAGGTTCAACACCCAGACTACACCTAATGTATTATTATTCGGCTGTTCTTAGTTATTATGGCAAGCGTTTGCCATACTAAAATGACAGCAGCTGTCGTGAGAAATAGTTTTCGATTATGACACTAAAGAGTGATTAAAGTACCGTATGTACTTATTTACTTATTTCTATAATGATACTTTCGTGGTACTTTCCAACAGACATTTTTATAACTTTGCTGAAGATGTCATGATAGGAGTGTTAAGGACCTAACTCCCCTAGTTAGTGACAAACCTATGAGCATTCGATTACATAAGTGGGGGTAATCTTGTGGAAGTAACTGCAAATTAAACGCAGTTGTCACTCGTGTAATCATTCTGACAAAAAGCGAGCGTGAAAAACGTTTGGAGAGAGGCTCTTCCATTCGGAGCTATGCAAAGCCCTTAAGGGCCAACTATAATAGACTGAATGCTACGTACGGAGCCTTAGGAAATTCGCCGAAAAGCGCGCCCATAATGTCGGTCGGGTTAGTTTCGTCAAGTTTTCTTTGACTTTTGTTTCGTACGTATTGAGCGCCCCCGACCGCACATTTCGTACGTAGATTTTAAAATTGGTTATGGTGTGGCTAATTCTATTGAACTTGAACCAAAAGAAAGCGGAATTGTTTTTAATTGTTTTTTTTTTTAAATCTTTTAAAAAAGATGCACGTTGACAAAATAACGCAAATGAAATTGCGACTTGACAGATTTATACTTTTGCAAAAGGCAATTGCAGCTTGCTTGTCTGTTTGACGAAACTAAAGTTAACTTTTCGTCCGGTAATGACGTTAGCATCTGTTTGCTTCTGACTTTTATAGTTGGCCCTTTAGCATGAAGCCAATAAAACTTTCGTTCAAAACAGTTGACAGCTGGAGAATGGTTCAACTTCTGCAAGATATTCAATTTTTAGTATGGCAATTCATGAAGTTTGGTACCAAGACATCAATCTTTTAAGACCATGGCATAAAGGTGAGTGTAACCACCAATCTGCCTCTGCTAGAGTAGTTTTAAGGTGGCGAATTATTAGTTTCGTACCGAGGTTCAACCTTTATTCTTACTTGTTGAAAGCTCCTGACTCGCAAAGTCATTTGACAATTTAGATTAGGTAAGATTAGGTTCTTTAGATTGCTAACAGCCAAAAGCTGCCAGATTTCATATCTCATTCTTTTTGCAAAAACTTAAACTTCTTTCTCTTCCTGCAGGGGTTTACAAAATAAAAAAAAAATTAGCAGTTTACTATGAACCTTGTCCAACAAGAATTTTTCTAAAATTTTGTTAATTTTTGGTGTTGTTGAGTGCCCAGCTTTTTAACGAAAAACTGTCGAAGTAGTTCGAATCGCCGCCTTCAACCTCTTTTATTCTAGCAGAGGAGAGAATTCAGACTCTCCTCTTCTTTAGTTTCTATCCAGTCGAATCAAGGCAAACTTCGATAACGTCCGCAGAGAGAAATACACGTGGGCAAACAACCATAGCTTTCGAAAGACATTATTCCCGCAAGTTTTACGAACCACGATTTTACAAGGATACCAAATTCTGAGAAACGGGATGTGGTGTTACGAAAAGCTGTTAGGATATATTGCAGCCACGAATATTGTACCACTCAATCCAATGAGTGGATGGAGTAGTAGTCTTTAAAATACTTGCGGAGTCTACTCTAGTGCACCGACTTTGTCGGGATCCATTTACACATAATTACCAGACCTGTGTAATGTCTCAAGTAGAATTCAATGATTCAATGAATTCACAAATCACAAAGATTAGTCTGCTTTAACTGTGATCATCACAATTTTCTATGACAGATCAAACACCCCTGATTTTCAATTAATTTGACAGATTACTGAGGTTTTCTTCACTAAACAGTGAGCCAAGCCGCAACTAGAAGAGCCAAGAAATGACCCCATGTCAGGAGTCAATTTAGTATATTTAAACATTGCGTCAAATCGCTGTCAGATGATACGTGTCCCTTTTTGTGGTCAAGGCTCCTAGAATGAAATAGACGAGCGACCCAAATAGGGTGCAATTGTTTAAGAAAGACGCCATTAATTGATGATTGGAAAAGTCAGAATGCGATATGGGACAGTCAAATTTGGAATATGTGAAACCCAACAAATTAGCTATGTCAACACGTCTGCCAAAAGATGACAAACTATCAAATGTACAAAAATAGCGTGAAAAATGAAAAAAATCGCGTTGTGATCGGTGGGTTATCAAATAAATTAGTAAAAAAGTAGTTTTTTCTTTTTGTAAAAACATAATAAAGGAAAAAACACTTTTGTTAAAAACAATAGTTTTGGTGTTAGTTTAACAAATGTAAAGGACAGCCATGGCCAGCTGTCATAATGTATAGAACTTCACATATTCTAAATTTGACCGCCAAGAGGGTAAACCCGCAATCGTCAAAAAGCGATATAAGTTCTTTACTTTTTCTGATTGAAAAACATGTCCCCTACTATTTTTAACTTTTTTTTTATTGAAAACCAATTCAAAAATTGTTAAAAGATGTTTCTTTTTTCCAGCCCCACCGCCGACATATGATGAAGTTATGCGACAGCCTGAAATTTACCCTAAAGTTAATGAAGCCAATAAGTTGCGGTAGAATACTTTTTAACATATCTTACTTAAGCAAACCGAATGTATGCATTAAGAAAAACGTTGCACACAAAAATTTTGTTTAATCAAAACTCTGAGTTTTGTTTTCTCTATTCTTTTCATAATAACACATAAAAAAATTTGAAAATTATTTTGATAATAATTCATTAAGCTACGTTGACAAGTTGTGTAAAACAAAATCCTAAAAAAACATTTTTAGAACAACTGACTTTTGAAATATCTGTGATGTGTAGAAATAAATATGTATAAAAAAAACGAAATGATTCATAAATAAGAATCATAATCTTTGTAAAACATCTAAAATGTTTAAGTCCTTAGATAATTTTCCGTTTGCGGTCTGTAAAATAACAAAAAAAGAAAACTTTGAAACCGTGAGCCTTGTAAGCGTCCAACTGAATATTTAACAATATTAAAATAAAATACTTTTTGAATTTAATTTAATTTGTTAAGAACTTTTTAATGTTTTTTTAAAGGTTTATATATTTTCTTAAATGTATTACATTTCCCTAAGAGGAGCTAAAATCAAAACAGATTCTAGCAAACAATCGACGTTAGTAACATTTTTGTGCACTCAGCAACACTCAGAACACTATACGCCATGTGTGATCACCGCGTATTTTTTCCCCCTTACTTTTTTTTAAAGATTTTTCGAAATCAATAAACGAAAGGATTACGATAAACTGTAAGTACAATGATACAATTGCCTGGTTTAAGGATCTGATGGCTGGAAAAATGAATTGCCAATGAATGAGTATTGAAATAGGGTGTGAATCTAAATTCAAAAATATTGAAAAGTGAAAAAATGTAAATGAAAAGGTTTTAGCTAATTTTATTTTAGCATACAAGCTCTGTTAAGAAGCACAAAACTTTTCACCAGTTTTAAGGAGAGCTATGTTGTTTGCTGCCGATCCTGGATTACAGACGGGCCTGGATTGGACACACAGCAACAGAAAAACGTGCGAGAAATAAACACACGATTTTCTAAACTAATCGTTTCTGTAAGTTTTGATGAAAACTTTATTATTAAGCTTATTTATTAAGCTTTTTGTGGCAACTCAGCACAAAAACATTAATATTTTGTGTGACTCCCGTGAATTTTAGTCAAAGCCTTGATTTTCAACGTTGAATAAAGAAAATTCAAAGTTCTTGTCTAGCGGTTTGAAAAAGTAGCAGTTCGGAAAATGTTAGCGACTAAAGCCGCGTTGTCACAAGGAGCAGAAACAAAAACAGAATTTCATACACTATAGCAACGCAAAAAGGATTTAGCGAATTTAGGTTTCATTTGATAATTTATGAGATTCTGTTTCTGAATGTCTTGTTGAATGGGGTGGGATTCTGTTACGTTGCTTGTGATAACGCGGCTTAATTGCCGCAGTTTTTTTTAATCTTCGTTTCGAGAAGAATGTTTGATTTTCTAGTCCGATGGCAATAAGTTGCACCTTTTTCTGTCGTCGTGTGTTCCTGGCACTTACAAACGTCACATTTTCAAAAATAGAGCAAATAAATATCGTCTAGAATCGCGGGGCACTGTATATGCCTTTCTGCTACTGTACCTGCCTTGCCTGATACAATAAAATAATATAAAAGAGGAAGGGCTACTGTCATTGCACCGTTGTTGTGACGCCACACGAAGATACCTCAAGGCATATCCTGTAACGAAGGATGTTTTAGAATTGCAACGGACTGAGCAGTACAGATCTCTGGGTAAGAAATTAAAATGGAGTGAATGAATCCGAGGAAGGACTGCTTTTATTCCCGAAGAGAGCTTAAATGTTTTAATTGCCACGGATCGGGATATTTACAGCGGCAAAGCAAAACGCATAGGACGGGAAAACTGCCCTAATCGGAGGGAAGAAGGCATCGAAACAACATATAAGTACGCTATGTGCCACATCACAATACAATGAACACCACTAACACTAAAATGAGAATCATCCACAGAAGCAATTACGAAGTAATTGATGGTCGTTTCACATTCAGCGCGAGAACGTCAAACCAGAGCGGCATCAGCTACAACACGAGACAAGAGAAATCTTTGAAACTGCAGAATGAAAGCGAGAAACCGCGACGACTGTTTTGACTGCACAGTGAAAACTTAACATATTTCTAATATTTATTGAGCATAAATGGTTTATATTTCACAGCAATAGTATTAGCTTAGAGAAAAAAAAACGTCTTTCAACAGCGTGTCATAACTCACAACAACGATTGACAGCATAATTGTTGACCTCGGCAATGGTTTTTCAATTTTTCGAAAAGGTGTTTCGGTATTGTGAACCACCATACCTTGCCATTGACTGAAATTCATTTGACAGCTCGCACGAGACTCTCGCTCGCCCTCTCGCTATTGATGTGAAATAGGCATTATTAGGATGAAGCTCAGAGGAGGAAAATGTAATGGCCCCATCAGTGACTTTTGAGACGCTGAAATGTGTTCGGTCCTTATGGCGAGAAAAGATACACAAATTTCCAACGAGCTTACATTCCTCTTGAAGCACATTAAGCTAATCCAGACTTAATTTTAGATTTCGTTTACGCAGTTTTTAACCATGGTCATTTTTATGGTTCGATTTTACAAAACAATTGTATTCGAACCAAATATTTGAATTTAAGCCACAAACTTGGATATATCCATGCCTTATAGTACATTTAGACCGAGCCTAATTTCAGCATTTAAGCTAAATTCAACATTTCACCCTAAATGTTCAGCATTTCGCTATATATTTTCAGGATTTACAAATGTTGAATTTCAGTTAAATGCTGAATTTCGCCTGGGCATTTAGAAGTTTGTCGAATGGAGCAAAGCTTTCACACTTCCGATTCTCTTGTTTTTAAGAGAATTAAGGGCTGTTGACAGAAAATACTCAAACAAAATGCTTGTAATTTGACATAAGTCTTTTAAAGTGATCTGGGACGTATTTTGAAAACAAAAAATAAGCAAGAAATAACGACAATTTTAGCTGTATGGAGTACTTATATTTTAGATTTTGACTCCGATTGTCATTTGAAACGCTGAAACTCCAGTGTAAACGGCAAAATTCGATTTCGAAATTTTTTCATTAAATTCAGAATTAAGGGGTCGGTGTAAATGTAGCATTATATTGACATTTTGTTATGGGGGCTTGTCATGTCACGCGCTTTTAAAATATAAATTATAAAACTTTATAAGGAGCAAAAGCATTTTTTTTTAAATTAATTACAGATTCATGTGCTTCTTCTTATTTAAGGAGCTGCACTCCTGCTCTCACGTTTTCCTTAGAATAAATGACGTAAGACGGCCATTGGATCCTCCGTACTTTGGGCCGCACAAAGTAATCCAAAAATTGACGACTGAGTTTTTAACCTGTTAAACTGAGATTTCAACCTAATCTATATTAGTTGCAACAGTATACAGTTCAAATCATAATAAAGAAATGACTCAGTTCTATTAGAAACACTATCGGGTTATACCTTTTTATACTTTCTATTGCTGGGTATCCACGACGAATACGCAACATTTTATAACTAAAATGAAAATGAACTGTTAATTCTGAGTTTACAGACAATGTTTAAAAAAATGTGAGCTTCGTTTGGGTAATTGGATTGTCCTTAACTTTGAATCCATTTAAGACTGATGATTGACTAGTCTCAATCCAAGCTCAACTAATTTATTTTATTATTTTTAAAATTCATTCAAAAGCCTTGTCAATATTTTGTTTTCTTATTATTCGATGGAAACTTACTGACCTCCACATTGTGCCTACCAGCGGGAAAGGTTAAGGTTAAAGGAAGCAGAAAGATAGCAATGCGAAGAAAAATTAGGGTATACTGTTAAAGCTATGACACACGCACTGTTGAACTTACAATGGCCTTGCCTAAGGAGCTGACTGTTGTAATCAAATCAAATTGCAAATGACCATTGAAATAGGGTAAAAAAGCTCAATATTTTTTTTAAAGTTTTTCAAACGGTCTGAAGAAGTTTCAACACTTCTGCGGCTTTGTAGAAATTGGTGCTTCTTTTTCAATTTGCCTACGGCCGGTGGATAAAACTTTAAGCCAAATCGATGTCCTCATGCGGCGATGGCCACATGCAGCAAATTGGCCGAGTCTAATATAGGGCGATCAGCGAATTCTCCCTATCCCAAAACCAACACGCAAATCATAGACTAGCTGGCAATCGATGCCTTCGCCAATGGAATTACGTATATGTACAAAAGACTGTGACAATGGTAGGTAAGAAGATGCTCGCTTTGGGGAAGCACTACTTTGAAGAAGCACTAACGATGGAAACATAAGGTCAATCTTTACAAGGTAGCAATTGTAAAAGCCAAGGCACTCTTGTCAATGCATCGTGGCACCTCGGATGGATACCTCACGGGTTGCTGGAACAAAGGAGATGCCGGAACTGTAGACTGGGCTGCAGCGTTCTACCTCGGTAAAAAATTAAAATGGAGTGAAGAGTCCCAAGGAACGTCGTTAATGCCCAAGGCCGGCATTAAACATTACCAAAACCAAAATAAGGTTCATCCACGGAAGCAATGATTATGTGCTTATTCAGGACAAAAAAAATTTAAGGAGACAATGTGATGCTTTCTTAGACTGCTGCCTTCATACTCCTCATGTAATAACGAATTGTAGAGAATATAATTGGTCATTATTCCAAAATCATCATTTGGTTTATACCCCGCGTGGTCCCCGTTTCGTGGTCATCCAAAATGAGTTACGTGCTCATAGCAACAAGTAGGCTTAAAAGTAAAATGCCAATTTCATCCTTATCGTGTGTATATATGTACATTTATTGTTACTTTTGTATATATACAATAAAAAAATATATTTACTAAAACATAATATGCAACAATGTCAGTTCTTAAATGTTATAAATTTCTTGTTCGCGAGCTCATAGATTAAAAAAAAACACTCTTAATTAATGTTAATCGTTTGTTCATTATAGCAAATAGTATAAAAAATAAAATAGCACGAAATTTTTATATGAATAATAAAATAATTTAAACATTTAACTAAATAGATTTTAGACATTTAAGCATAAGAACACTTTTACTCTATCTCTCTCGTCGTCTCTTGATTTATTTTATGCATTTCTTTACACACAGAACATAAATAGACAAAAAACACAAATTCACAGCGCTTTGCATTGAACCCATCCTAGGTTGAAGGCAGCCTTTAATCAAATCTCTAATTTCTCAGTGCTGTGCATGCGCACAAAGTTCTCCAGGGTCTTTGGTATGAAGCTTTTGTATTTGAGCTTGTAGAACGCCACACTTCGTGCAGCTATACATTTTAGGGAAGAGAATTTATTCTGAAATTTCACCAACATACTTGTAACGGAGGCTGGAAAAGGATTTTTTAAATTTAGTTTGGTCCCGAGAGGTATATGGTTTAAGCTTACGTATTGTTGACAACTGAACAGGGGTGAGTCCTTGTGCATTGACGGCATCTAAGTGGGCCCCGGCGTCAATAAAGGTTTGCACTATTCGACCGGCCTTGCTGACGATACCTGCATTGTCCTGACGAATCTATCGAAGCAGAATATTAGTTTTCGCTTCAATTAATCATCCACACACTCACACTTGATATTAACACGTGCAGTGGGGTATTCCTCTCGCAATCTTCAGCAGTAACACTAGCTCCCGCGTAGATTAACACAGTTGCTGTCTTCAAGCAGGGAAATCTGTTGACAAATGCTTGCTTAACACAGAGTTTCTCCGGTTGTTCGCCTAAACTTACCGACAAATCTCACTCGTATAGAAGTCATCAACAGGCGTGACCCCATTCACAACTCTGTGCAGGAGTGTTTGGCCATCGCGAAGCTTCGTGTTGGTACTCGTGAGTTTTGCAATCACAGCTAAGAAATCCGGTGTAAGCCGCATCCTTGAAGAGTTTTTATTATCACCTAACAAAATCATGACAATTTTGATAAGATACGAGGCAGTGACAATGTTATTGTCGAGTTCATCCTGCATCAGAATATGAATAGCGCTTTGATACAAATTTAGAAAAAAATGTGTCCAAAAGTCACTCACGGCAATTAGAGGAACAATATCTTTGGGTCCAGGTGTGGCAATCTTCCGCCTATTATTTTCGATTTCTTTCTGACACTTATCTAGCACAGATAAGGCTACCGATGGATTGAGATCTTGTCCTAAGCGTAACATTTGTGAGAAGAGTTGAGCGAATCTAAGAAGATCTCTTTCAACAGACACCTAGAAAGGGATTGATATGAGAACACAAAGTTACTGGCGCTCCAAATGACTTTACATCGTTTTCCATGCGCAAATCGATCGCATAATTCCATAGAGTACAGCACATCTCAAAGCGTTCGAGATCGGCAAAGATAGCCCCGCGATAAACGATTGGCTGTGGCAGGTCGGGATAATTTTTTCCTAGTATACGTTCTCTAACTGTGAGGGATTCCATGTGAATGGAGTGGTGGTTCAGTCTAATTGCTTGAAGATCCTGCAACAAAAAACACTGAAAATGTAGAAAGCTCTGATTAGAAAGGGCTTACGTACCTCAATATTCTCTGTCTCAATCCAATTATCATAGGCAGGGACAGGTGGATATGGTCGCTTTCTGATGATGTTTTCCGAATCTATAAATCTCATTTCCATACCATTCATCAAATACTGAAACGCTTTGACCACACTGTAGTTGTCCTTGTCATTGGCGAAAGATGCTCCCATGAGCTCAAGTGCTACAATTTTCTGAGGAACAATCAACTTGAAAAAATCGATACCATGTGAGTGACGAAAACAGTTTACTGACCTCCTCTTTGCTCATTATATCCGGTCGATTAATGAACATTTCAACAACATTCTCATGAGACCTCTCAGCAGCTTGAAGAACTGGTGTCAACCCATGCTCGTTCTTTTGCTGTTTGGCACCATGATCGAGCAATAGCTGGCATACTTCTACGTGACCACACTCGGCAGCATAATGCAAAGCTGTTGCCCCACAGAGGGCTTGTTCATTGGGATCTGCACCGTTTTTGAGTAGTGTGTCGACCTGTTACAAGTAAATGCCAAATGATAAGATTGTTTAGTAAATTGCTTTTTCAAGGACTCACGACTGCAACATGACCCTTGTATGAGGCAATCATAATACATGTATTATTGTAGGTATTGGCACGGTGAATATCAGCTCCATGTTCAATGAGGTATTTGACTATATCTAGTCGTCCTGAAAAGATAAACGAGTTTTTAAGTACTCAAGGAATTCGAAAATTAATGAATAAAAAAACAAAATTTTGACATCCCATCCTTTTAACTAGTTAATCTTAGATTGAGAAAGCCAATATTTCCAAGTGCTCTTTTTGATTACTATAGTGTTATGGCGAGTCAATTGCCCCTTAGAAAAAGTAAGCTAGATCTGGACTTAAGGGAGTTTCACTGAAATTAACTTAGAAGCAAAAGATACAAGGGAGTAGCTGTCGTAACTACTCGTAATTACTAAGAACTAAGTGAGCATCGCCAACAGTAAGATATCTTTCCTAAAAAGCTGGCCAAATTTATACGTGAACTGATACAATATAAACTTCTTAAGTCAGTATCGCGTTAGGAAGATCTTGCCATAACACCTAGACGCCGAATTGAAGTGCCTTAACCATTGACAAAGTAACACGGAGAAAGAAATCTGTCAGTGTTGAAATTTAATATTCAATTTGATAGCAATTTAAAAGCATCCATGATGAGCTCGATGGAGAAAACCATACAATTATTTTTGCTGCTTTTTTTTTGTGTTAATATTCTCATAAATCCCGTCTCCTAGCAACTTAGTTGGGAACATAGAACAAACGTTCTCGAAAATTGTATTTTTTAATAACACTTGGGTTAATTTTTTATTTTACGAACCTGTTTATTGGCTAAAAGGACTTTTTTGTTGAATTAATAAAGTAAAGTATTGCTTTTATGAACTTATAAATTGGCACAACGAACTAATTTGTTCATAATCATCGTAAACAAATTTCAAAATAACTTCTAAAGAGAGTTAATGGAGCGAGTTGTTTTTAAATTTACCTTGATAACAAGCAGCCCTCAGTGGCGAGGAATGCGCTTTTGTATTGTGATTAATATTGGCGCCTTGATTAACCAAGAACTTAACAATGTCCATGTGTCCTACGTATGGTAATTGAGTAATTATTAAAGTTTTTTTTATTTCTTATTTTTGTTAATATTTACCCAATCCAGCTGCAACCCAGAGAGCTGTTGCTCCGTACACCATTAGACCATCGAATATCACATTGCACTCGGCTTCTAAGTCGATAAGGTTATAGTGGGACAAGATCGTTCGTACGAATGTTGTGCGACCAGATCGTACTGCTAGTACTAGTGGTGTAACGTACTGGCCATCCTT
Source organism: Neoascia interrupta (assembly GCA_947623515.1). NCBI lineage: Eukaryota > Metazoa > Arthropoda > Insecta > Diptera > Syrphidae > Neoascia > Neoascia interrupta. Next base: position 31,783,320 of record OX392462.1, on the reverse strand, counting down.
TTCTCTGAATTTCTGAAAAAAAGAAAACACGAAGAAGTTTTATAGAAGGAAAGAAGAAATAAAAATATTGTTTTAACAGATTTATAAGGTGACAGAAACCTGCATGGGACAATGCGAAAGTAATGGTACTTTTAGAAAAGTTTGTAGCGGGTACGAGCAATAAGCTACACCGGCAACACCGCCACTTCTTTTTTGCTTAATCATTCTATTTACAAACATAGTACAGTTTTTAATATACCGCACGTAAGCTGTTCTAAGCTGTGGAAAACGACTAGTGGTTCCCGTATAAATGAAGCCGAACGGGGAATAAAAAAGGAAGTCTACGTCTACATATGCTCGCGACAAATACATTCGTCTTTCAACGAGAGTTATCTCCGTCCATCTGAGGCATCCTATCGAAACAGTTAAAATTAATAGTACCTCATTTTTATATTAAATTAGTGTGTAAGATCGTCATATATTAAATTGAAGTTTTCTTTTTGTAATCGGAATCTGTTCTTATTCACTAAACTGGTGACCCCGAACTAACAATTTCGCGATTTAATCTGAACAATGGGTCTCAAAGACGATGACCAAAATGCATCCACCAGCGATGACAGTGAAAAACAGTTGGGTGCTGAAGTAAATGACGACTCAGAGGCAGTAAACGACCAAGCACACGTTTTCAATGCCTCGCGTATTAAAACGCAGGAGTTTTTCACATCTGACCCTGAGCTTTGGTTCTTCTTGCTGGAGTCGCAGTTCGCCATCAATCACATCTCCTCAGATACAACAATGTATCACACGGTGGTTTCCCAATTAAACCAAATGGTAGCGGAAAAAGTGTAGACACTTCTGCGTAATCCACCGAAAACGGAGAAATATTTAACTACTAAGCAAAAACTCATTTAAGAATTTACACCAAGCAATCAGGGCAGGATCGAGATGCTGCTTTCCCAGATGGAACTCAGCGACAAGAAGCCATCAAGATTGTTGGAGGAAATCTAGCCGGTGAGACGTTCGACGAAAAATTTCTCGCCACGCTCTGGCTGGGATGTTTGCCAATGACTCTTCAGCAAATCTTGTCGCCGTGGAGTAACGAATCTCTCGACAAGCTGGCAAAAATGGCTGATGGTATAATAGAAACGACAAATCTTGTGCCTGTATCGACTACGATATCACTTCAATCCAGCAATTGTTGTTCTGCGGGAGGACTTTCACTAGAAAGATTGGCATCGCAAGTAGAAGACATGTGCATGCGTTTTGAACAGCTGGAGAGGAAGAACCGTGCTCCTCGCAGCCGTTCAACATCAAGGTCATTTAAAAAAGCAAATGACACCTGAAAACATCGCAACGACCCAAAGGATGAATGTTGGTACCACACCAGGTTTGGAGACGAAGCAACCAAATGTCGCGCACCATGCTCGTTCCAGTCGGGAAACTAAATTGCCGAACTCATAAGGCGAATGAGCTCGGCGCTTATTCGGCTCGCCTGTTTATTTTCGACGAAGTAACCTGTCGAAATTTCCTCATCGACATTGGGGCAGACGTCTCCATTATTCCACCAGCAAAGCGTTCGCGCGGCTGCTCATTCAACAATAAATCCAATTGTTTAAAACTTTACGCAATGGATCTGAAATCAACACAAATGGACAAGAACGACTCGTCCCATCGCTCGGGCTCAGAAGAAGTTTACCCTGGCATTTCATCGTTGCTGACGTTCAAGTTGCTATAATTGGAGCAGATTTCCTGAACTTCTACAACCTGTCGGTCGACCTGCGTAAACGAAAACTAATTGATATTGTCTACTACAAGTTCATCACTTCAGTTCAGGTTCAGTTCAATTTAGGTTGTTTTCAAATTTCTGGGAAACATGCGGATTTACCGATCAACGCAAAGTCAAGAAATACTGTGAAAAAAATTGGTGTCGGGCGGCCACAATCGGTTATATATGTACATATGACAGTTGACTAACATCTAAAAAGCGTTCGCATATCCAAACTGACTTATAACTCTCATGTCTGAGCAGGTGCACCAAAGACAACCTTACGTCTACTTGATAGCGTTCAAGAACCTGCGTGAAAACGACGTTGCAATGTCTTTTGTTTTTATTTTTCTTGCTCTATCACTTTTTTAGTTTTCAAAAAAATTTGATTTTTACCAGCCAACTTACTCATTGTTAGTGGCATGGTAAACAATGTTTATGGGGTCATTGATTAAGATCAGAAGAAAAATTAGAGTAGCCTCTACCGCAATAGGTATTTCACATGGACATGAAAGTATGATCATCAAAAGTATAGCAATAAAGGATGACGGAAGTATTAACACAACTATGAAAATCAGTTAATGAAGACAAAGCCAAGCACAAAAATGCTGTCGTCAAAAAAAGATTGCCGACACCGACATCTGGGGCAAAATAGCTTTATGCATGTAGCACTAACTTTTGTCTATCTATGCTCAACTCAGTCAAAAAACCAAAAATCCGAAAACTGCAATGGCTGGGTCATCTAGAGAGCAGCACGATTGCTTAAACCATGTAGGTACGATAACCATGTACATTATGACTGGTTATGTTTTTCACGACCTACAGTTTTTTGCTGAATCCACACGGCCGGCAGTTAGAAAGTCTTTTCGAGACAGATTTTACTCTCGGTAGGTATTGATAAGGCCCATGGAACAGAACGAGTAGCTTTGTTCTTTTAAATGATCGAGATGGGAATCGAACCTGGGCCTCCTGCGAAGTGGACACACACCCTTACAAATACACCAAGAATCTACGATTTGTAATGAGAGCGGGTAAAATTTCTGTTTTTCAAAATTCTGTTTTTCCAAAATTTTTACCTAAGCAATAAAATTTTGCTTATGTAAAGTAAACCAAAAGGTTAAAAACATGCAGGGGCGCACACCATGCACATTTAACTGTGTGCTTTGTTAAAGTGGCATTTCAAGAATTTTGTAAAAAATAATTTTAGCCCAACCGGTTATTCGACCCCAACCCTTTGTAATATCACGCTAATAAAAATTTAGCAAAATTTTTGAAGCGCAGTTATTCAAAAGTCCTTAGAACTCTTATTCAGAATTTGAGGAAATGCTGGACACTGGTAACCGATCATCGCGTGTCTCAAAAAATACCGTGCCTCTCCAAAAAATTGCTTGGCAAAAACACAAAAAAACGTCAGTTTTGAGGTAGTATAAAATGTCTTTTTCTGGATCGGTGGACCTATTTGTTATGCCTAGGATAATTACACCACAAACATCAAGTGTAGAATAACTTTTCCTACCCTCTATTTGCAGTCGCCATGGAGCCCAAAAAGAGGCTTTATCATCTTAAGCCAATGGTAACAAGGGCAAAAAATTCTTAAAAGGACATTTTGACAAGATACCCAAGAAATGATTTAACAACGAGCAGCACCCCGGCATTCGACAGATTTCGAATCATACGGAGGAAAAGAAATTCTGTGATGAATAACTTTACCTAAAATATGGCCAGTTACAAGTAGCGCCGATTGTTCAAGGACAATTAATAATAGACGAGACAACAAAAATTCTTGTGGAATTTAAAAAGCCGATCACAAATCTATGCAATCTATTTCACAGCGATGCATCAGAATCTTTTTAACCGATTTTGCGAGAGAAAAAATCGCAAGCCCTTTCGAAAAGTGGGCGCCTTGGTATAGTGGTTGGTGTGTCGGACTGCTGTGCCTCCAAGGTCTTAGGTAAGAAGCCCGTACGAGGCAATAAAAGTTTTTTCACAGTCCCACCTCCGCGACGGCTTGATAAACTTTCCAAGAGTATCATTTGTCATAATCACGAGAGACCTTGAACTATCACCGTTCGGAATCGTCAAAAAATTTAGGTACCCTCCATGTGTGTAAGAACACTTGAACCCCAGACAACACGCATGGTCGTGAGAGGTCAAGTGCCAGTAAGCTATAGCTTGCTAAAGTGGAACAAATCGAGCGCACGTAAACAGGAGCTCCATATTCTTATGGATCTGAACGCACCGTAAACAGGAGCTATATATTTTTATAGATCTGACGTCGAATCTGGGGTAACAACGGAGGTCTGAGACCCCAGATTATATGGCTATATTCACTCGTGGTAAGACGAGTGATAAATATGATGCGGTGATCTGAAAGGTAACACATCAAAGACTAATTAAGTCACTAAATTCGAAAGGATAACAACAAAAGGTCTAACGTTTATGTATACGTTCCACCGCTACTACTGAAATTCATGTCCTGCAAGCTACTATGCCTTTTCAAACAAGCGTCGACTGCTCCATTCGAACAACATTGATTCGCCCGTTCATGCTTCTAGAAATTTTTCATTATTCTCATCCTTTCAAGGAAAGACTGGAAAAAACAGAAACCAAAACAACCATTGCCAGAGCTCGTCTGAAGGTAGGAGGATGGCTTTTAAGATGGAGTCAGTAACTAGATCTGGACTTAATTGAGAACCGCCTCAGACAATTCAGTTAGCCTCGCAAGGAACTCATTTATTTTTCACGTTGAAATTTTTGCCATTAAAAATTGTACTAGAACAAACCTGTTTTTCATATGAGAGACAAATCCATAATCATCTTTTCGGACGATCAGGAAGCTCTTAAGGCAGTTTACTTATCAAAGATTGTCCTAAAACATAAAGATGGTCTTTTTCGAACAAAAAAACAACAACCTTGTCATTCTATACCAGGATACCAGCCCATAACGGCTGCATGAAACAGTTGGTGTAAGAGATAAAAATTGAATACAAAATATGAAACTAAGTTAGTTGAAGTATCCTGAACTTCAAAGAAAAACTTGGCTCAGCCGGGATTTCTGCTGAGCTTCACGTTTACATTATTCGCCATCGGTACACCCGCAAGCTCATACAGCTTCTCAAAATAGAATTGTTCTTGAACCGAAAAAATCTGAAATGGCTGCCATATACAATTTAAACTGACCTTATAAAAGGAGTAGAAAAAAAGTTTTGGGGCGTTTCATATGAAGAACACGCGCACCAAAAATGTAGGTCCTTAAAATAAAATTAAAGCCGCCCTGTTTTTAAATTAATCAAGTAAATTCCTCTTTAAAATAAATGAAAGCCCTCGAACATGTTGAAAAAACAACAATTTATGGAGCTGTTTGGCAATCCTTACGCTTTGTTCAACAATCTTACGCTTGACCTCCACTCAAGTAATTTAAAATTACGAGTTCCCAAAACCTACTTTTTTCTTAATCCTAATTGCGCCAAAGAAGATATTTTTTCGACTTAAAGCACGTGTACACAATTTCACCATATTTCACTTGTCAACGCGCGACAGTACAAAAACAAATAATTCCGTTTTGCGTTTTCGATTCATAGCCAATGTGCCTTTGTCAAAAGCGATTTATAATGTCGACGCGAATTAAAACTAAAAATATACGACCAGTCGAAACAAAAGTGATGCGTGTACCTCCGTAAAAGGACAAAGGAAATTCCGCAGCAATTCATCCATCTTCCATCGGGCTTTGTCTATAAAAAAGCCTTGTTTCGATCATCATCAAATCCTGGTGCGTCGTCACATGACTATACTCAAAAGTGCCTCCGAAAGGCATTTTCCACCCAACAACGGTCATATAAGGTCAATGGATTTTGTCGAGATTCATGAACCAACAGCACCGAACAGCTCATTCACACTCGGACCGATCTGTAGGTACCTACGTATACCTACATTGGAAATTATTATTTCCTCTTATTTTTAGTCTCTAACCTATATACTCACTCAGGCTTTGTACAATGTATAGGCATGTTTTTCTTAAAAAAAAAAAAAAAAAATTAAGAAAATTCGCATCGTGGAACGGAACGAGGAAACAAAGAGTCGTTTGCTCTAAAAATAGTTGTCTTCTCACACCACACACGGTTCGTAGATAAAGAGAAAAATTCTTCCAAACTGGTGCCCCCCAACCCCGTGAATTATTGGTGGGGAAGTTTTTTGATCGGAAAGACCTTGATTTTGAATATCTGTTGAGCGATCATACGCGTTGAATACCTATACTGATCCTCAGGACTATTTTCAAAACAATTTTGGCCAAAGAGTACCGTGGGGCTTAGAAGGCTTTAATCGAATATAATTATTATAATTTAGTTGGGTAAATTGCTGCTTTGTGGGGTAAACAGAGCAATTTGAGTTGAAAAATGTGTGTTTTCCCTGTGTATGATCTGCGAGCATCACCAGGAGAGCCAAACTTACTTGGGGAGTAGGTATTTGTGGAATATCTTAGGCGAAGCAAAGTGATGACAAAGAATTTAAAATTGCGAATGTTTATATAAATTAATTCGTATATTAAAATGTGCGACTAAGTGAATATTTTTAAGCATATGATCAGTGGCCCATAAAAGTGTGGACTGATGCATCATGTTTAACCTCATCATAATAAAAAATAAAAGAAAAGAATATTCTTTTTTTTTTGATAATAACATTTTATTTAAGACACCCATAATGTACCTCAATCTGATCATGTGTTTACTACGTATGGAAAAGCAATTTCATCAGATTTCAAGATGAATGACTCAAAAGATTGACATATTTGAAACATGGCTAAAAAAAATTAAAAGGTTTTCATGTAAGATTAGCGAACTTTGTTTTGCTTTAAAAATCATTTCAATTTTGTTATTCGTCACAAACCGACAAGATCGGTAAGAATCTCGCCGACCCCTTTGATGTTAAGCCCCCTTTGATGAAAAAGGATTTAGACAAGGTGACGCGCTGTCATGTGACTTTGAAATCATTTTTTTTAGAGAATTGTATAATTATATATCATCATACTTAAGAGAATTATGCAAAAATTCTGCACCAGGACCAGATGCACAATATTCCAAAATTCTGTACAATAACTCGCATATGTAGACGACATTGTCTTCGACAGTCTTCGTGAAGGGGGCGTAACAGTCTTCGTAAGGGCTTAGCAGTCAACGAGGGTAAAACCAAGTTCATATGCTGTCATCAAGAACAGTTAGGGACTTAGTCTACCTGCGTTCCGCTATCAAAGAACGACACCGGCGCTGAAATCAAGCGAAGGTTAACTCTTGTCAATCGCTCTTTCTCTGGGCTAAAAAGGCAATTGTGCCTATTTAAAAGATCCTTATCATCCCAGTCTTGCTTTACGGTGCAGAAGCATGGGCCATGTCAAAGCTGGATGAAAACGCTTGAGTCTGCTTCGAGAGGAGAATGACTTACGGTCAGCATATACGGAGAGTAGCGGAGGAGATATGGGACCGAACTGTAGGAGCTGTACACCCAGAGTCAGAATACAGCGAATACAACGAATTCGATGACTGGGCCACGGTACCTGGAGCAGAAAACTCCAGTAAACCTTGCACTGTATTCGAGGAAAGTACTGTGGCGCGCTATTGCAGCATTAACGTGTTTCAGGGATTATTTTGGGGTAGAAAGATCAGTGCTGAAAAATTTGACGTTTTAGTTTTTCTCAGCAGTGCAGTGGAATATCGCAATCGAAACTTCGGTTACGCTGAGTTTTGACAATCAGTTGATCGTTCTGAAAAGTTCGAGTGCATTTTCAGGACGCAATGGGGAATTCATCGAATTAGGCTATTGTTTTGTTGAAGATTGTCAAACTGGCTGCTGACACATAGGAGGTTCCTAGTGTACCTCAGGACTGCCGGTGCGGGTCTGGTACGTGGTATCACCCATCAGTTGCTTGGAAAAGAAAGGTAGAACTTTGCGCACTTCTTCTTCTGTTTGCATACTCTAATCGCTTGTTGACTGCGTTTTCCTGAAAGCGTCTCACTTCTTCAAGGACTTGACGTGGCTTGCGCAAGGTTGGGGTTATATGATGACATTGTGTATGACATTGTGCGTCACACAGTGTCATCTAAGCTGCTGTTAAGTTGTTAAGACCCGCGGGGCTTAATTACCAAACAAAAGGAAAAAAGCGCGGCGCGGCTTGATTTCTTTTTGAAAAGGAAACAAATTCCACGACTAAAAAGAAGTAAGCCCAGCGGGCCAGCTTCCGGTCTCACGTGCATTTGCAAAGTGCGCCACTACGCGGCTTATGTCTAGTTTACTAAATCGCGCAATATTTTAGTTTTCTTTTCTAAATCTTACTATGTCTCCACCGATAATTAAAAGAAGATAAGCGGGAGACGATTAAAATAATCCCAAAGTGGCGCCATCGGACAAATATAGGATTAATTTGACACGAAAACTCTGTTTCTGTCATTTTGGCTCTCAAAAGAGAGTAACGATGTCATTTCCAAGGAGCGAAAACGATTGATTTCCTCAGTAAAAGTCACAATAGAAAACGTACTTGTGACAGATTTTTCGTACAGGGACAGTTTCAGTTTCCATTTTTGATTCTCAAACTGTTCAAAGGTGCAGAAAATAGGTTTGTGAATAGGGTGAATAGGATTTATGAGAGGATTTATTTTTAATTGCTTGCCGAGAGGATTTCAATTTGTATGGTAAATCGCGTGATTTGTAGAGGATTTAATAAGGATTTATATTAATCGAAGATTAGTGCTCGGTGGAGGCATGGTATAAGTTTTTAGTTTGCATATGAGATGAACTCTTCATTGTACTGTTGGAAGGGCCACCGTCCCCTTCTTCCAATTCGGAGGGGTTGTATATGAAAGTTTTAAATATTTATGTCCCACATTTGGGGCTTTATTTCTTTTTTAATTTAGAGCCTTATTTCCTACCGCCCGCCCGTGCACCAATTCTCTGTGTTCGTTTAGGTTTAAGGTTTAGGAATTAAAAATACGTTGTGTATAATTGCACCCTTACGTGTCGCGTCGTCCTGGGCTGATAACGTGAAGTGGCAAAGCGACTTCTGGCTTTGGGTTTCGACGCCTACATTTATCACCAGGTTGACTTGGGATGGACTGATCTGGTTTCTATATTTGAGAGACATTATCTCTTATCCTCTATCTCTTTTAAAATGCAAATTCAGCGTCGGATCTTGGGTGCATAGCGCAAGTATGGGAAGCGCATTAATGATGCTTAAGAACCAAATACACCCGGTGCGGTTTATATTACCGTTTTCTTTCAGAAAATCAATGCCGACTAATGTGATTTCCTGACTTGACTGATGCAGTCTGCTTAGGCTGAGATGCAGAAAAGAATGCACTAGTCAGTAGTCTTATCCTGTAAGACAAAATGATCTCCGTCTTTCCCTTTTTAAATTGGTTCGCCACTTCTAGGTGCAAATACAAATTTATGCAAGCCTCGCTTGTTCGTGCGACTGTATCAGGATATGCAACGCGTTGTCTGCTTTAAACGTTTATCAGCACTGCCCATGTCTAGCATGTGGACTTCTGGAATGGCTGGAGATGGAAGTTCGACAATCAAAGCCCTGCATCAGCTTTAAGGAGCAGTGGCAACTCTAAGGCATCTTAATCGCTGATACGGTTAACGCAGTTGAATGTCTGGACGTTGTCCAAAAAATTGATGAAACTTCTTTTGGTCATCTCAAACTGACGAAGCTGGTGAACTAATTGAGGCCGCAGTTACTGTTAAACCTGAATTCGTTGGGTCTGTTGTCAAACCCGTAGGAGTTGTTGGAGTTGTGGTCGAAGCTGTTGTTGTCTTTGATAAAGCTGGAGCTGTTTGCGAGGCTATTGGAGCTGTTGTTGCCTTTGGAGTTGTGATCAACTCGTTGTTGGAGCTCTCGTTGAATCTCCCATTGCGTTTTCAGCCGGTCCGTCCGTCGTAAGCGTGCAAACAAATGAAACGTCACTATGTGGCTTGCGTAGGATCAGAGCGCGTTTCTTAATCGCTGTAGATTTCACTGACCTGCGAGGAGCGGCGACAAAACTTAAGTCCATATGCTACTTTTTGATACCGTGGAACCCGAAAGACGTCTTATGCGACGACAGATGGGTTTACCTTTCTAAGTCCATCCGTACTACATACATTAGAGAGTAAAGGCCCAAGTCTTGGTCAAATCACCTGCTCTTGCCTGTCCAAGCTCCAAGCACCTGAAAGGCCAATTCTTGGTCGAATAGGTAACTAAGTTATCAACAGCCGCTAGGGAATAGATCACCAATGAAAGGACGACGGCTAAAGTTTTTACATTCATTTTTGTAGAGAGACTATTTCCAAAACTTTAGGGCCTGATTCGATAAGTAAAAGTTCCTTCTGATATGAACTATTTGAAACATTGGAAAGCGAGTACCTACATAGGTACATGTTTGAATTAAATTACAAAAGAATAACACTCTTTTCAATGCATTACTTATTTGATTGGAATTCGCCCGCAGCTAGATTGCAAGTGTCACTGCCAAATGGGATTCCTCAAGCGAATTGTTTACAATCAGCTGAGTGCCTTCTTTTTTTCATACTAATAGCCGCACAGAGCCGAATCAAAACAGAAGTCGCCAAAATAAAGCACTCGGCGATGTGGTGATGCTCCCATGGCCTCGTTCGGCAAAAAAAAGAGCTCCTCCCGTCTCCGTCGTGTGCGCAATCGGAAAAAAACGTTTTTTTTTTTATTTGTTTTGATCCGATCGCTCGCGATCGCGATCATCTATACACTTTTGTACAAACATTCATCTGCCGCAGATGAGAGCAGACAAGCAGACCAATATATAGATTAGCTTTATAAATAGCACCCTCCACTGCCACTATAAATAATTCGTGACAAGACCACAAAAAGAGAAGAAATCTCATGAAATCGCGTGTGATTTTTGCGATGTTTATGCTAGAATCTGTTCGAGCTACGCATTGTGTACTATAGTTATGGTGTTTGGTCAGGTGGACAGACTTTGGCATCGTCCTAAAGCCCCGGGACGACCATAATTTTCTGTGAAATTTTAATTTCTTAAACCGTTTCGCTACTCACCACATTTAGCAGGTATTTACAAAGTTTAGGATTCGGTATGTCATTGAGAGCTGCAACCAGTGTTTTGGCCATGTCCAACATGGCTGCGTACTGGATCTTGGTGAAGATATTCCCAGGAATTTCATCGTTCGGGAAATGGTACCGGCAGTCCTCCAGCAGTTCCTCCATCACGAATGGCTCAATTTTGTTAACTCTGTTAACACACTAGTTACACAACGCACTTTCCTACACTCTTGATGGCACCACCCAGTAGTTAGCTGTGGCTAGTTTGGCAATATTTCACTTCTAGCTGTGGGTTTTCCAATTGCAATTTTCAGATATTTCCAAATTTGCTTGCAAAATAAAATTCACTCAACACCTACTTTTCACACGACAAAAAATAACGCGGAAACTTTAATTTGCCTTGATTTTCTCCTTTAATTCATCTACGGCGCCGAACTTCACGAATTCAACTGACAGACAGACAAGCTATGACATTTGGGGCTGTGGGAAAATTCCGTCTGTTATTTTTTGACACCTGCGCAGTGGTGTTGTTGTTGTGGGTGTTTTGGTTTTTCCGCAATCAGCTGTGCAAATTGTTGGCGTTGGTGAAAAACGGAATTGTGGTAGATCTAGTACAGTTCCTCGTTCACGGACCGGAAATCGTTTCCATCGTGCGAACCGTGGTGACGGTTACGATTTGAAAAATGCAAGTTGGATTTGTTGATTTTTGAGTTGAATTGCTCAACTTGTTTATTTTTGATGATGAATCCTATAGAGCCGTGAGAAGGAGGCGCACGTACCTTAATCTTTGTTATTTTATTCTTATTATCTATTGTCATTTTTTATACTCACACTTAACTTTATTATTTGTCAAACCAACTTCTTTATTGGAAATTATATACTCATTTATGCTCAACACTTTTTGCTTAGTCTTAATTTTTGGTATCACTTTTCGATGGTCACAATTTAACGAATAAAACTCAACTGTATCGATCAGCACTTATACAAATGGACAAAGTTTTCGAAATTTCCCTTTTGTTAATTGTGTATTTGCCTATTTTTCGAAATTTTTTCTATTCGAATATTGAATTCTAGTATCGAAAAAACCAATGTTAGTTGGTCTGTAGAGGGATAAGATTTTCGCCTTCAGGATATCGTCACCACGTGCCAATTTGAGTTTATGCCGTTGTCGATTTGTAGGGTTTCCACCTAAGCCCTCATTTTGACTTGGCGCTGTCCCCCTCCGCCCCCCGTAATGGATAGCGGCACCATCGACGGGCTGCTCGTAACTTCTTCGGGTTAAACCCGGTCGGATGCCGAGCGGGACCTTCCGACCACCAAGCGCTCGCATGCTGACACCCCTTAGGCCTAGCTCCAAAGGGTGCCCTGGATTACCAGGATCAGCAAATATCCGAGGCTGTTTTCGTTTTCTTTTCATGGTTGGGGGGTGCATTTTATACCTAGCTGCCAGGTTTACCTTGGGACCACAATGCCCGTTGCGGTGGTATGTAGCAGTAGTACGTAGTACAGCCGCGGAGCCATGTGGCGTAGTACGGAAAAAAATTTAACACAATGGTGTAGCGCGGCTATGCCGAACAAAAACCTCGTTTATAAACAATGGCCGATACTCTGAGTTAATTTGAACTAGATTTAATATTTTTGTACAATGGATGACACAAATTCCATAAAATTTCTTTAGATTTAACCATCTCAATAAACTTTTCGATGTCCTTTTCCTCCATTGTTTACTTAACTTGTATTGAACTGTCCACCGTGTAGCGCTGTCAACCGTGTAGCGCTACGAAAGTTAAAAGTTGGCCAACTCTTACTACCGCCACAGCTAAGCTACCGCCACAGACACACATTGTGTGCGCAATATACTGAATACATGTGTTTTAACTTTTGACAGCTCTTACTACCGCTACTACTACCGCCACAGCTACATCACTGTGGTTCTACGGTTAAATTCGGCCGATCCTAACCTGAACAACAGACACCGACCAGGAAGCCGCTCGTCCAGAGACAGACGCTCCTGGATTTCTGTAATTTGAAATTCAGCCGTCCCTCTGGGATCAGACGCTGACCAACGAGCCGCACAATATGTGTCAGACGCTGCTGGATTTTATTTAAACCTTCGGGTTCATCTTTTTCAGTTATAACTTTACTGCCAAGGGTGGGCCCGCAAGGAGTTTATACTTCTGGACAGCATCACTTATGCCTGAAGATTACTTCCTATAGTGGATTTTAGTCGGCTTTTACGACAGGCATACCTTACCTCAAGGCTGTTCTTAAACCCGACCTTGCAGGTTTTCATTCGAAAGAATTAGATCGTGGGTACAAGCTGCCGCCAAAATTAGATTCCTGAGGTGCGTTGCTGGTGTTACTCTAAGGTATAGAGTGAGAAACGTCATTATTCGTGGGAATCTTAATGTTGAGCAGCTACTTCTCCGAGTGGAGCGAACGATTCTTCGATGGTTTTGACACGTTGTTCGCATGCCCCCCGACAGACTTGCTAGACAGGTCATGCTAGCCGAGATGCGAGCGCGTCGCCCCCCTGGTAGGCCAAGAAACAGGTGGTGGGATCAGGTAAAGAACCTCTCTGAGTCCCGCCTGGGGATTGCGCCGGAGTCTCTTGAGTTGATGGCGGAGGATCGATAAATATGGAAGAACCATTTAGCCACCCTCGCTCCGCGACCTTTTTAAAGGATAAGCGGCATCCGAAAATGATGAAAATGATGATGAGGATATCGTCACATTTTGTCTGTACATCACACATGGAAAAGTTCCATTAACATCGAAGAGCGAAATGGATAAGTCTCATTATTTTAAATGATAAATCTCATTACTGGAGGACTCTGAAATGTTGAATGCACAACCAAAAGTATTTTGGAAAAGACTACCATTTTATTGTCACACACCAGTATTTGGTAGATAGCGTCATGAAATCTGTTGCTATCTATACGAGTTGCATTGCGGACCTCTACAATGGGATTTCGAGAGCATTTCTTTTGAATGGGCTTTTGTGGCATACTAAAACAAATGACTTCACATCGAGTAAGAGCAATAAGCTTACGAAGTTTTATTTTGGATACTTTCTTCTTTTTTACTACAATCTCTACCACTGGGGACCGGTTATTCAGTGCCAGATCATCCGAGTTTCCGAGTTAAACTGAGATTAACCCCAGAAATGAGTTTTTCAGTGAACTTAGCTCTGGGATTAATCTCGCCTTAACTCGAAAAATTTGGTGGTTAATCTAGGATCAACTCAGGAGAACAGTATGATCTTCTTTGAATGAATTTTCTGTGTAGAATGGCAGTGTTTCTGTGAAAATGCCCCAACTACCTCAGAGTTTAGATGTGGTGGTGTTTTGTTCAAGACGTCGTTGTCGGGTGGCTCTTTCTTACCACCGAAATTGAAACTGCGTCATAAGAATGCTTTAAAGGTGCTATACATAATAAACAGTGCTATAAGGGTCTCATATCGGACCTAATGGCTTTTTGAAGGACTATCAGGAACAGAATGGTTCTCATTCGGACCAGAAGTTTCACGATGTCTCCATGTACGATTCTAATAGTACGATTCTTTAAAAAAAAATTGAAAACAATAATAAGCGTTGCCAGACGTCTCATAGTAGAAGATAAACGCATTGAAATTGTTTTGAGAATGATGCAAATAGCTTAATTTAAAACAGAACTTTTAGATATCGGACCTCTACATTTGTGGTAAAATTATGTGTTTGAATTTTAACTATAAAATTAAAAAAAGAATACCTACTCTTTAAAACATTCATTGCTCGCTTATAACAATTTAAGATTATTTGTTCCTCCCTTTAGCTTTTTAATTGAAAACAACTTGAGTTTAATTCAACAATTTTATTATTTCATAAGGAAAATAAAGAAAAAATAAACATTTAAACTAATAACAATGAAAAGTGTATGCGTTTATGCGCACAATTATGCGCACTAAAACTAAAACATTTAGTTTTTTTTATCTGTCAATATAGTCAACAATAATATTGCTATTGTTTAAATGAGTGTTTGCTAAGTTTTTTTTTTGCTGTATTACAATGCTTGTTGTGTGCAAGTTTAAGTGTGTGCGTGTAACAACATAACAAACATTTTGTTTTATATAATTCATAAAATTCAATTCAAAGCTAATGCAAAAACAACTTATATAAACTACCATCGACGGGAGCATAGCGTAGGTTCTTCTGCGAATCTGTGGCTTCTGGCCGCTTTGCTGACCCGTCCATGGTGCATAAAATTCTTAAATTCAGTATTTTTTCTGTTTTGATTCTCCTTCTTCGACAGGGAATAAATTTCTCGGTACGCTGAATTATTTGAATCCGAAAAAAGCGAAATTGTTAAACTATTGAAAATTTTAACTAAACTACGAAGACGAGATTGATGAGAGGAAACGATTTAACGATGACGTGGTGATCGAGTAGCCGGGCATTTCTTTCTTCTTTACATTTTCTACATCGAAATCGAAGGGGAAATGTGGGTTATTTCATAAAATATACTATCTAGGCCTAAATAAGGGAAAAATGTGTAACAATTGGTCGAAATGTTGACTATAAATGCAACATTATGTTGTTGTATAAAAAAAACTGTGTTTAGCGTTGGGTCCTTGCATGTTAAAAGGCACACCGGTGGCTTGTTTGAAGGGTGTCAGTCGATAGCGTATGTGTTTACAAACTAGAAACCAAAGGCACCTTTGTGTTGTCAGCAGCAGCTGCAATTGGTGTGGCGATGACTGTCGTGCTCACTCCATTGGCATCAGGTACCGAGTTGTTTCGGGAGCGTGGCCCACTTCGACGTGGCCGATGGGGCTTGCGAGCAGTTTTCGTTGTGGAATCTGGCTGCATTTGCTTATTGCCAACTTCTCGATTCGAATCACCAGCTGCGCCATTCTCCTTGTTGCGTGCTAAAATGAGGGCATCGTGAGATCAAAAGCAAAAATAAAACATTCATCTACTAACCTGATCGCCTTGGAGTTCTGCGATTGGATTTCACCACCGGCTTGATTGTGGTCTTGGCCGGATCGTAGAAGCTATCGAACAAGTCAATGAGCTCGGTTTTGTTCTCTTGCTTAAGCTCATCGATCGCCTGAATCACCTCGGCCAGACCTTCCTTTTGTTTTTCTGTCCAAATGGTGTTCAAGCTGTTCAAATCGTGTCCATTTTCCGCCAGAATAATGCGATATTTCACAGCACGCAGGCGGTATTGTAGCGTCGCTTTGAAATAATTCAAGAACACTGGTCGGAAAGAGTTTTGACGATCCAGCATCAAGTTTTGGCTTTCCAGCTCGTCCAAATCGCATGCGACCGGCTGAGCATACTGTGCGATCACTTCGAGCATCTTTTCAGTACACGCTGCGTTCGTATCACAGGCAGTTGTGTTTGGATTTGTCAAACGGAGTGCAACTCCGTAAGTCATTTTGGCACGAACGCTGGCACTGCCATCGAATATATCGGATTCGCTATACGAACGCCTACCGTTTCGCTGACGCTGGGGCGATGGTTTTTGATTTTTGGCAACTTCAGAGTCTTCTGTGGAGCTCTTTCCATTTTCCATCTTGACTGTGGACGCCTGTGGCAACGTTGTTGAGCTGACATTATCGTTATTGTTATTATCACCAGAGAGGACCTTGGCGAGCTTACGTAGCGACATATACTGTGGCAGGCCACCTTCGATAGTGCTAGCATGAGCTTGCGCTAAGTGGAAGCCGTTGGCAAATGATTTAACTGTCTTCTGGAACCTGTCCAGTAGATCGTATTTTTTTAGCGATTCCAAAATCATGTATGGAATAAATTTTCTTTCTTCGTGGTAAATTAATATGACACCATTGGAGGTGGGGTCCTGCTTTTTTAAGGACTCCAACCAGTTGAGAAAGTCCTTAAGAGCGGCTACTTCGGATTTTGATTTGATAACCTGTGGGATGTAATTATTTTTTTTATTATTACAAAAGAAAGCTTGAGTTGACAATGAAATAAACATTTTTAATGTGGAAGTATGGAACATGTAATTCCGAATTGTATCCTCCTAAAAAAAATTGCTAGGCACCTTCAGTGCAACACTTTTTTTCATATTTTTTTTTTGTTAAAAAAGCTTAAAAAACCCCAAATGCGACCAAATGGTCTTAGCCTAAGATTTGACTCAATTTTTTAGATTTAAAATCCATAAAACGACTATTAAGTAGGTATCTCTCTCCGAATATTTTCGTTACTTCCAAGTAACAATTATTGATTTTTTTATACTTTAAGCACAGAATTTCGGTGAGAAATGCGTTTTTTACTTTGCTTTTTAAACTACATATTTAAGAAAAATTTATGTAAGTACGGGATTTTTGAAAAATTAAAAATTTTTAAGCATTCTCTTACACGTTTTATACTTAAACAAAATTTCACCACAATCGCTATAACCGCTAAGCTATCAGAATACTCTGTCAGTTAAAAATAATTTTTCAAATGTTTTCGAGTCGTATCTCAGAATCTTAAGCAGGATTCACATTGTATTTGGTGAAAAACTTAGTAAAGTAGTTTTCACTATGACAGTGAGCACGTTTAGTATTATAAGCAGACACATTTAATAGGTGAGAGAGAATTATAGCTCTTTGCACTGAGAAAAATATCCTTTTGCTTTTCTATATTGCGTCAAATCAAACTTAAAAGAAATTATCAGTTAGCAAAACAATATCGATTTTTTTTTTTACTTTTTTGTGATTTTATAGCTGACAAAACGAAATCTTTTTGATGCTTAAGTTATGAATTTTTCTAAAGAACTCGTCCTAATGAAGCTCTATACTCTTAGAAATTTTATCTCGTTGTACTTTCTAAAATATTCCATTACATTTGTTGAATTATTGTTAATTGATGATTTTTGTTAGATCTGTGCAGACCTTGTTTTGCTTTCGTGGGCGTTTTAGCGGTCCGTCCAAAAAGACCTCTTATGGTATCACTCCGTTGTCCGTCCGCACCTGGAACTTCTGAACAGTGAGTCGTCGAAAGATGAAATTTGGTACACTTATAAGGTCCGTGAAAACAAATGCGAATTTTGGCTACATGAAATTAGGCCCCAATGAAAATGGCCCCAAACTGGAAATCAAAAAATAGCTCAAAAAATGTACGTGAACGGCAACAACAATGAAAAATTATCAAATTTTTTGCGGTGAAATTATTAATTTTTTAAATTATCAATTTTAATTTTCAAAATTGGAGAAATTTTTCATAGTGACAAATTGCCCAAACTTTTGCAACATTTTTTCAATGAAAAACTTTTCCAAACTAAAAATGAGAAATCGCTCCAAATTCTTAAGAACGATGGATGTTTTAAGAAAATATTGAAACTGGACAATTTTCGCATTTTTTAAAAATGAAATTTTATCAACATTTTTTGGGGCCATTTTACATTAATTTGGGTGGTTTTTCATTTTTAAAATTGGGGCTATTTTTCATTTTCTGTTTGAGTCCATTTACCATTGGGGCCTAATTTCTTGTAGCCTTTTTTTATACACACAAAACAGTTAAGTTTGAATTGTTATGGTAAAATAGACAAAAAGTGATTTGGCACTTATCTTGAAGTTTTACAGCCAGAAAGAAAAAAAATTCAAACGTACACTGAACAGATATCGAATTTATATGTATATATTATTTATATCTAAAATTTCAAAATCGAGATTTCGCCAAATTTTGAAAATTTTTTGAAAAATAAGGAATGAAATATGTTTGTTCGTTTGCAAGGTGTCATAACTTTGTGATTACTTTATTTAAAAAGCCGATATTGAGCGAATATTAAGCAGTCGCAGCTTAAGCTAAGGCTTGAAAAGAATTGTGGTTAAGTTTTAAAACTGCGGTTTTAACAAAAAAAAAAAAAAAAATCGTCGAAAAAATGTTGTCCCCACCACCATCCCCGATGCTATAAAAGGCCAAATGATTTGAAAAAAATATCACACACATCAAGAATTATTTTTGTAATTCTTTGGAAAACTAAAGAAATTTTTGAACATTTAGCTGATTCTGAGATTTACCTAGAAAACATTTCAAAAATTGTTTTTTTAAATATTCTGGTATCTTAACGGCAGTCACAGATTAGATTAGTTGTAATGAAATTTGGTTTGTACATAAAACGCATAAAGACAATTCTGAAATTTTCAAGATTTTTCAAAAAGGTGGGTTCTGACTTTAAATTTTTTGAGAGGGTTTAAAAATTCTATTTCTATCTTATTAACTTAAGTTAACATAAGCACAAATGATTTGAGTGGCAAGCCAAAATGTGTTAAAAAATTTTAAAACACAAAACGTGTTTGTCATATTTTTTTAAATATTTTTTAACAATTATTTTTCACCTATATCACCTATCTTACCTATACTTGCAAATCGCCTAAAATAAGGATCAAAGACTTAAAAAAAAAATTAGCAGTACCTTCCTGAAAATTAATGAAATAATTGTCAAAGAAAATCGGGTAAATAGTCTAAGAACGCCCGCATTATAGGTATACTGTTACTACACTGCAAAGGCAGCATTTAAAAAATCGTATACACAAATCCTAAGCATCTTCTTAATGTAATGGGAATTGAAATATTATTACAAATTATATAAGAGAAAGAAATGAGCTATCGAGATGCGTTTGAAAATATGCGATGAAAGTCGGAAATTGTCATTCAAAGATAAGAAACAAGTAAGTACAAGACTACGTCTGTTGCGAATTTCTTAATACCCGACCCTTACCCTGGGTAAGGTTCATTAACATTATGCCAATAATTTGTACGCGCTCAATAATGGGCGTAAGCTGAATAATAGAATGAATTAATTCTTATTGCGTTAGAATCATGAGAAAATTCATTAAAAGCAAAATTTAATGCTTAAAACAGTTTTTTTTCCGAAAAACTAGCCTTAAAAGTGGGCGGAGCTCTGTATAGGCTTTGTATATAACAAACTTATATAAACAATTTTCGATGCCAATATTTTCCAACTACGTCTTACTACGTTTATAAGTAAGTAACAAATAACTGCCAATGGCAGCTCGGGCATATGAGTAGTATTGCGATGTAGTTCAGTTCTACTACGACTCATGGCGAACGTTGACGTATGCCTGAGTTCGTTGCGAGTGGCAGTTTCTTTTTTTTTATCTGTTAAGATATCAGAAGTGGGATAGACCGGCGTATCAGAGGTGAGGTCAGGTAAGGCGAGAAAAATAAACAAAATCAAACAAGCAGCTTGGTTAAGCATTGATGGGATACACCATTTGGGTGACACAATTTGCCCTGCCTGAAAAACTCGGAAATCCAACGGAATGCAGCTCTCGGCGTTTACATATGAGACAGAAGGCTTATTCATAGTCTGTTTCGGAACTCATCAGTTTTCTCACGCGAGTGAGTGAAAAGAGATGGAAACGAAGAACAGGGTAAGGTAAGAACAAAATGTCGGTATTTTGAGAAGCCCTCAAAGGTTTGAAATCGCAAAATTTAGACATGGAAGACCATGCGACTTCATTCTTTCTGGCTGGGATTATCTGTCCCATGAGGACGTAGGCGACTCTCTTTCCGTTGTTGATAAGCTCTAATGGGCTAGGATGAACTCGATACATAAAATCGACAAAAAAAAAAAATAATTGAATGTAAATGTAAACATTCCGATTACTTTGTTTTCATTTCATTTGCCTGGCAGATGGAAATTTGACGTTTGGAGAATTGTTTATTTTGAAAATTCTTTGGGGTTATTGAGTTATTTTATAGAGCTTTAGTTAAAGGGAATTTATTGATTTACCGTTCTGCCAATTGTTTAACTAAATAAAGTAAATTCAAGGAAAAGATGAACGATTCCTTCCGCATGGAAGATGATAATAAGCAGGGTTATGAAAGCTATTCCCCCTAAAATAGAAGACGCATGATTCCTTCCTAAGGAAAGATGATATTACACAGAACTACGAAACGGTTCCTTCTAAGAATATGAATGATTCCTTCTATTTGGAAGATGATATTAGGCAAGGTTATAAATGAAAGATTCCTTCCAAGTGAAGATGAATGATTCCTTCCCAAAGGAAGATGATATAAGTTAGGATAAGATAGTGATTAGGTTCTCAAGAGAAGACAATAAGTAAGGAGAAAATGAAATAAAAATAATAATAAATAATTCAGATAGCCGAATATAAACGAGTTTCGATGCCAATATTTTCCAACTACGTCTTACTACGTTTATAAGTAAGTAACAAGCAACTGCCAATGGCAGCTCGGGCATATGAGAAGTGTTTCGATGTAGTTCAGTTCTACTACGACTCATGGCGAACGTTGACGTATGCCTGAGTTCGTCGCGACTGGCAGTTTCTTTTTAAATATTAAAATCTTTAATATTTATCGTATAATTTTTTTTTTCGATTTAGTTTTCCGAGATATCAGGTTTTTAGAGAAAAAAATCCGAGATATCAGGTTTTTAGAGATAAAACATTTGAAAAGTGGGTATGGTCGATGGTGTATGGTGGTGGGCTATGGGAAAATTTTGCCATACCCCGAAATTTGATGTCCTACGCCTTGTATAACTTGACCAAAAGGCAATTTTAAATAAAATGTAAATTTGGGGTTGTCTGACATTCATGTCAATTGTGGTGGATCCTATCAATTTTCATACTTTGTCTGTACAAAGCAAGAACCACAATTTACTCCGAATTTCAGCCACTTAGTGCAATTATAAAGACCAAAAAATTTAACACGTACATGGCTTAATCGATGTCGGTCTCGATCATGTCTCTAGAAGGTCTTACTTCACTGTCTTAGAAAATTATGCATTAAAATTAATGAGTCTTATTTTCCTACTCAAGGTGGCGGGGTGGACCTGGGCCTGAGCCAACAAGTTCGCCAGCCAGCTCTGTCTCTAACTAAATTAATCACCCCGGGTTCGGGTTAAGCAAAATTTGCAATATTTAAGCAATACAAATTAAGCAATATTTGTAGGCTTAGCTTAACCTTCAAAAAAGGGCGATGGACCGCTCCGTGTACGAGGCCCTACGAACTAAATCTTACATGACTTAACTCAAACTGGCTAAAATGAACTAACTCCCACGAATTTTGTGGTGGGAGTTAGTTCATAAAATTGGGAGTCAGTTCATTGGGACTAAGTTCATATGAACTAAGTCCCACTGCTGGAACTTAATTAATTTTTTTGGGAGATACTTCATTTGAAGTTGGGACTTCAAAAAAAAAAAAAGTGGGAGTTAGTTCATTGGGAGTTAATTCATTTGGAAGGGCTGTCTTGGCCCTACGAACTAGCTCACAAATGACCTAACCCCCACTAGCTAAAATGAACTAGCTCCCACCGAATTTTGTGATGGAAGTTAGTTCATAAAATTGGAAGTTAACTCATTGTGACTTATTTCATATGACCTAAGTTCCATTGCTGGGACTTAAATAATTTTTTTTTGGGACTTAGTTCATTTCATGTTGGGACAAAAAAAAAAAAAATGGGAGTTGGTTCATATGAAAAAAGTCCCATTTTATTGGGAGTTAGTTCAGTTAGTTCATTGGGATTTAAGTCATTTGGGAGCTGTTTTGTAGTACCTCTAATGGCCTACGGATTAATTCCCGAATAAGCGAAATAAACTAACTCCCAACAAAAGTGGGAGTTGGTTCATATGAACTGTAACTAAATCCCAACATCAAATGGTCTCACTTCCAAAACAAAAATTAACTGAGTCCCAATAGTAATTCTCAAATTTATGAACTAACTCCACCCACTTATTTCGGTGGAGTTAGTTAGTCCATAAATCAATGTTTAAATTGTACATTAGTTAAATATCTCGCAATTTTTTTGGTTTCGTTGTCACTAGAGTGAACTAAGTTTTGTGGATTGCATACTTAGTTAAAGTTTTTAGGGACTACTTTCTTTTTAGAAACTTTCTTTTTTTTTTTCTTTTTTTCTATTTCAGTGTTAAGCCTCAACCATAATATACTTAAGTGGGATTGATCTAATGTCAAAATACATCGAAAACCCCACTCAAGTTCTGTCAAATGCTTACGGTGCCCATAATAGACTTCAGCAAACGTTCGGAGATCGTATAAAATTTATGTGTAACTAACCAGCTGTCAAAATTTCGTGCTGAACCTCTCAATTGAGTAAGACTTTAAGGGGTGAACATAATACGCATATGCCTTCAGATGCAAGCATGACAAAACGGGCGAATTTGCGCATATGTAAATTTTCAAAAATAATCAGCTGCTTCAAAGGATTGTGTTTTCAAGACTTTATCAAACTCCATTAATTATGTAACTGTGCTTAAAGACAGGGAAAATGTATTTCTTAGGACACAAAGTGATTTTGACTCCGTGTGTTTGGTCTATGCGCGCATGACTAATTATGGTTATGTCGAACATTTTCGGAAACATGCCGATACATTTCGTTCTATTTTGCACATTAGCCTATGTTTGCTTATGCCTATTTTGTTTGGGGCCTTAAGAGATCAAAATTTAACGAAGACCTAACGAAACAGAGCAAACGGCTATTATGGTCGTGGCATAAGAATCGCGTGTAATGGGATATTTCGGTCCGAAATCTATAATGGTTAGGCCCTTAATTCCGCTTCTACTTTTTTAAATTTGTTGTTCTACGGGAAAAATAAATTTACTCCCACTTTTTCAAGGTTGGGCTTAGTTCATCGGAGACCCCAAAATAGGCCCTACGAACTCCCAATGACTTAACTCTCAATAGCTGAAACGAACTAACTCCCACCGAATTTCGTGGTGTTGTTTGTATGAGATGTTTTCAACGCAGTTAATACAACGTACTTCAGTAAACTTGATAATTGCTTACGTTACAAAACATACGAAATACTTTAAAAACCAATCAAACTAATGTAAACTAATTATTATTCATACGAGCCAATGTTTCTCAACAACATTAGCTACGGCTTCACCGTCTCGTTTGGCAATCGTAAAGATGAAACCTGTGTTACGTAATGCGACTCCAAAGGGCCAAGCCTTAGTTCAAATGTACTGAGCATTTGCTTTGCCTGATAGCTTTATAGCTTTTTTGAAAATCAAAATTTGTAGCGTACAGGGTGTTGGGCAAAACTAAAGAAACGTTATGGTAAGGCCAAACCTATGGATGACGGTAATTTAATTTTTAATCTTACGAGGATTACAACTGCATAATTTTAGCTCTGGAAGTGGTCGGTTTCTGGATTTCTTGAAAGTTTGGTGCCAGGCAACCCATTGAGAAAACGATCCTTCAATCTAAAAGTTCGTATTTATAGCGGTAGCCTCTCTGCTCAGTGAATGATTAGATAATCTGTTTAGATAAGCTTAGATGATCTCGGACGTTAATCACTCAGTCTCTTGAATACTAAAAGAAATTGCAGAGCGAAACTTTTAAGTATTCCGACTTATAAAGAACAAAAAATTTAAATATTGGAAGAATTGAAAGCTACGAATCAAGAAAAAAATCCAGATGGGTATTTTGAACTACAGGTGTAGGCATACTATAGCGCTATTGTTTAAATTTTTGATGAAAACTAAGATACACCGTTAAAAATGACCACGTCAATTTGTGATAAACAACTGCAACCGTTAGTTCTCCATTTTGAAAAAAGGAATGTCTCAAAAACACGCGGGTTTTATACTTAAAACA
The DNA here is from genome assembly GCA_947623515.1 of Neoascia interrupta. Lineage (NCBI taxonomy): Eukaryota > Metazoa > Arthropoda > Insecta > Diptera > Syrphidae > Neoascia > Neoascia interrupta. The sequence continues at coordinate 31,758,919 of OX392462.1, read as the reverse complement.
ACTCACCTTATATGTTTGTAAGGACTTGAGCATTCGATAGAATCCAATAGTAATGACCCGCACCTGGTGTCTGTTCATTGCAGCCGGGTTAAGATTCATGTACGGCATGATGTACTGTTCAAAGTGAGCATTTGGGCTGTATGCTGCTAGTTGGACAATCTATGTGGAAAAGGGAACTTCTTTTTAAACAGCTTCGACAAAAGAAAAAGATTCAAACTTACTTCGTCGATAAGCCTCTTGCCGGTGGTGTCGATATCTACGCCCACAAGCGTATACTTTCCTTTGGGCAAGGTCTTAACGGCTTTTGTATCGCTTAAGGAACCCATTTTCATTTAGCTCACACTGGAAAAGTTGAAAAAAAAATTAGAAAAGAAAAATTAGAAAAGAAAAGAAAAAAACATTTTTTCTCGAATTATATGGAAAATTTCATCACGTACCGTTTTTACCGACAAAAAATTAATAAAACGGAAAATTTGCTCACGAAAAGAAATTTGTCTTTGCTCACGAAGGAATGGCGCACGTGTCTAGCAGTGGCAGTGGTGCACTCAGGGATCTCACTTCTTTCAGTCCTCGCAGTTTGACCTCAAGTTTTCAAATGAGCTTCTGATCGCTGGATTTTCCCAAATTTTCGATTTGCAGTTATATTTTTTTTGTTCCCATTTGGGAAATTTTCCCCAGTTTGGAACAAATGAAAAACACAAATCAGAGCAGGCTCATTGAAGGAGGTGGCAAACGCAAAGTATGTTTAGCCGAAAATAGTTTTTCAATTCAAAAATTGTAAGTGAATAACAAGACATGAGTCACTTGTGTACTTTTGACCAGATAAGCAGATTTGGGTGGTGAATTTGATAAATTAAAGGAAAAGATTTTCTACTTACAAGTGCAGGTGGAAGGTAGACGGTAGTTTATTTGGCTGCAGTCTCACAAATTCAGAGTTTCTTTTTTCTAATTAGGGGATTTTTAAATGGGTTTTTGTACAGGGGGAGGTAAGTAAAAATAGTGCAAAAGACAAGTGCATACGGCAACTGGTGGCTGATAAGATAATGTGTTATCAGCTGTTTTGCGGAAAACAACCGCTGTGTGGGAAAACAGCGAGCAGATATGGCATTGAGGAAGGGAAAATTTGATTTTTATTTTTTAAATATTCGTTTTGATTTATAATTTTGTTCATATTTAAAAAATTGTCAAGAAATGTATCACTATTTACCTTGCGTCTACACAGTCAATGACGAAGGCAATCGAGACGGACATGGCAATTGCCGTGAAAAGATTAGATTTGCAATCATTTTCAATGTGGGCATATCATTGCCTTCAGTGACACATTAAAAACGGAAAGTTAAATAAACGTAAAAGTTTGAAATTTCATAATGTCTGCATTGTGTCCGGTTTGAAATTCATGCTTTTTAATTTTTTTTTGTAGAAGGCATTTGGAGACGAAAAAAAAATTATTAAAGGTCTAAATGTCATTTTTATTCTCATTGGCACGTAGATTTATGGCAATGATTGGGATTGCTCTTCAAATGGAAATCAGTCATTGATGGCCATTTGCAAATCAATATTGCAAAGCTCATTTCCAAAGCGTCTACACTAGCAGTGTTATAGTCAATAGGAAAATTTACATCAACAAAATGCTTTTTATATTGCAAACGGAGCTCCTAGGTTAAATAAGGCAGTTCCTATTGTAAAAAAGAAAAAAACTCACATTGACATTTAAATTTGAAATTATAAAACAAGCTTACCGGACGTAACAAACAAACGTAGTAAACAAGCTAACCGTGGGGTGCCGTGGCGTAGTGGTTAGTGTGTGCGCTTTCTACGCCAGAGGTCTGGGTTCGAATCCTGCCATCGTCACCTGAAAAAAAAAAACTAGTTCCTTTTCACGGTCCCCACCTCCGCGAGGGTTTGACAAGCCCTCCGAGAGTATTAATTGTCTTGAAAAACTTCTCAAAGTGCCGTTCGGATTCGGCAAAAAATTGTAGGTCCTCTTGTATGTAAAGAAATTAACACACCAGCATACATTGTTGAGAAGTTGGCCCTGGTTCACCTTAAGCTGTTGCGCCACTCTATTTATTTTATTTTTAACCGGACGCAAAGCTGCTTATATTAGGCAGAGGCCCCGAAGGCAAAGCCATATAAAATATTATTTAATATTGAAAAAAAAAGAAACAACTATTGAAAATTGCGAAAACATTATTATAACGGCCGGAACTATGATCATTTCAATCACTACCAGGCGAATATAAACAGGCACCTTTGTACTTTACTATTATGCTTACACATTGTGACAACTCTTCCTATGGTTTCCCATAAGAGAACAAGTATTAAAAAAGACAATATTAAGAGCAAACCGACAGCATCGAAACACACAAATGTGGCTATTTGTCGATCGCAAGCATTATCCCTCCGTCGGATACTAATCTGCGAATAACATAAATCCTTAACTTATCTTCCTTAAAGTTTGAGATCTACCATACAAATTGAGATCCTCTTGGAAAGCGATTTAAAATAAATCGCCTCATAAATCTCATTTACTCTACAGACCTTTTTGCGCCACATTCAATTCTTTCCGCCCACTTTTGTACGAGTTTGTGAATCGAAAAATGAAACTAAATTGTTTAAGTTTGACAGATCTTGTATTTATCTGGTGAAGCCGCTTCGGGATTTATTTTCAATCGCCTCCCACTAATCGCAGTTTAAATGACCATTGGGGCATTGCATAAGTCCGTGGTTAGTATTTGACATCATGAAACTTTATCTTTCGTGTGGTCATCAAGTTCGAACCAAAACCCATTGGTTTTGATTTGAGAGATGATTTTGAGACACACGGCAACAGAAAAATGTGCGACAAAAACCCACGCGATTTTTCGAACACGAACAATTATTTTCCGTCATTTTTGTCGTTAAATAAAAACCAATTAAAAAAGTCGCAGTTTAGCAATTTGTCACAAACAAGGTCTTGCAATTGATTTTCGAAGCCGCAGTCGTGTGTTGTTTCCAATTCAAACGCTTGAGCTGCTAGTTGGACGGCAGTTAGTCGTGCGTTTTTTGTTGTCGTGTGTCCCTGGCCTGACAGTTTTGAATAATTAAGCCGCGTTGTCAGAAGAAACAGAAACAGGTCCAGAAACAGAAGTCAATAAACGAAATGGCGAAACGCACTTTAAATCATTATACAGGAATAATTTTTTGGAGTTAAGTCAAGTAACTAATAATAGAAATCAAAAAATAAAGAATGGCAAATAACCAAACTTAAAATTCTTCAAATAGCTTCATTCTACAGCATCATTTCTATCAATCAGACGCAAAAAATATAAAAAAATATTTCTTTCATTCTTTCTCTTTGCAAAACTTAACTTAAATCATCCATGATAATAATAAAATAAACTCGAATAGAGAAAAACACCAACATAATAATAAAAGAACTTCATTATTTTTTTTAAAGCTAAAATAACCGCTGTGCAGTTAATCTACTCTCTCAACTGCTCTCAGCCGCCATAGATCTCATCAGCTGTTTTCCTTCAAATTTGACAGTTCGGTGACAAGGAAAATCAAAGCAAAAACAACTTTTACGTATTTTCCCTTTAAAGAACCACAAAAAGATAATAAACGGAACAGAAAAGCTAAAAAAGAATCGGCTTACATAATAAAGAAAATAAAATAAATAACAACATCTAATCGGCCACCATGTTATCATTCTTCAGAAAGAAGTCAACCGACAGCATGCAGACAGCGGGCAAGAGTGGCTCGCTCGACGAGATAGGCGAAGACGCCTTATTGAAGGAATTGGGCTACAAAGATGCACAAGAGTTACAGGAAACGCTTTTTGGTATGTAAAGAAAGAAGTGATAGCAGTGTTGATTGATTCTAATTCGATTTCACGTCCTAAAGACGCGCTTCGTAGTATTCGTGACCCAGAAAAGCCGTGCACTCTAGAAGACCTGAATGTCATCTACGAAGAGGGAATCTTTGTCCTGCCACCAACCAAATCAAATGTCTACGTAGTGAGTCCCATTTGGTGTTGGTTAATTTTCACACACAAGTTGATTGATTTCGTTTAAAGGTTCGCGTGGAATTCAATCCAACAGTGCCTCATTGCTCGCTGGCCACATTGATTGGCCTGTGCATTCGTGTCAAAGTGGAAAGAAGTCTGCCTCATAATGTAAAACTGGATATTTACATCAAGAAAGGTGCACATTCAACGGAAGATGAAAGTAAGTTGAGTGTTGTTTTGAACCAATTAGAGTGACGTAACTGGTTAGACGTTGTCGCGTGTCGCGGAGCGTGTATTTGCTTCATTGCTTGTTTCTTATCAGTGCGTGGGAGATTAGTGGCATGCAGCCCCTTATGATAGCCACTGCAGAAAGGCGGTATAAAGTCGGCAGCGAATCAATTTGTTTTGAAAACTACGAGTGATTCTATTAATAAACCATGAATAGATAAGTTGTTCTACTATCTATTTCCTGGCCTCGAGGCCTTTAACCTCTTTTGTATGATGTTTCTTATTGTCAACATACAATTTTTTTGTCGGCTGTGGTGGCGTTAAGTAACCCACTTATAATCACGTCTTTTGAATCCTCATTTGACCGGAAGTTTAATCAATATTGCTGCTCGGCGCACGTAAAGTTGTTAATAATTGAAAAGTACGTTTCTAAAGCGAGTTCATTTGCGGAACTTACTGTAGTTTGGGACATCAAGTTTCTTGACTTCGCAGTCGAGTTTTTGAAAAGATCTTATAAGAGAGAGTATTGAGTTTTGTGGAATACCCGCATTGATTGTAAAAGAAAAAGATGTTTAAGTCAACTACAACTTAAGTAAATTTTCCAGGAAGACAATTTTCCAATAAAAGTATAAATATCAAAGATTTGTGTCAGATTCCCCATGTTTCTCAATAGAATTAGCAAAACTAGGCAGATCTCGTGCTGAACGTCTAAATATGTCTTTCTAAATATCCAAAAATTTCAAAAGTGGGACAAAAGTTCGGAGACTTATCCCACTAACTTGCGCACGAGTGCACTCTGGCTTAATTCTATCGACTAAGCCACTTTTCTGGGTCTAGAAAGAGAAACTGACCAGTCACAAATGGAATTGTAGCTGCTACAGCGACAACAGCTGTTTTCCAAGACGATGGTATTGTTTCTACGAAAACTGCAAAGGCTACATGAAATTAGGCCCCAAACTAAAAATGAAAAATAGCCCCAAAAATTTAGATGTAAGGCAACAACAACGAAAAATCTTCGAATTGGAGCCATTTTTCATATTTGGGGCGATTTTTTGGTTTTAAAATTGGGGCAAAAATGAAAGAGTTAAAAATGTGTTTTTCAACTCTTCAACCCTTTTTCAAAGTGTTTTATCACGTTTCCATGCAAGAGTTGAATAGTCGAGGAGTCGAATCTCGATCCGGTTTCCGCACACACCGAGTCGAGTAGTCGAGGCGAAATAGGATTGAAATGACGAGTTCAACTGACTGATGTGGTATTATTTTTGCACAGACGCTACTAGTGCTGGTTGGAAATCGATATTATTTATTTTTGATAGTATCGATAGTTTTAGGGGAAAAAATTGTTACTATTTGTGATTTGTAGAGGATTTAATGAAGACTTATATTAATCGTTGATTTACTTTTTTTACCCCTAACGGTTTTGATTTATTTTTTAATGTTGCAAACCAAATACAATACTGGAAAATAATGTACAAAAAATATTCGAAAAGCAAACAAAAACAAGCAATAACAAATGGATTCACCAAGATTTTTTTTGTAGTTGACATAATATATACGAACGTCTCTTACGTTTTATCACGCGTAATAGCTCAAAATGGTTCAACAAGTAGGCAAATTTCCCTGATTCACGTGGTATCAATCACAATGGACCTGCATAGTTCTAAGCAAGTTAGGTTCTTCGAACCCGACAGCCACTTCAACTTACCTGCCGGAAAAACCGTCTGATCAAGGCAAATCCTACCGGCCCATCTCATTACTCTCCCCGGTTGCCAAGGTTCTCGAAGCATTACTCCTACCCGACCTCACCGACCATCTGACGCTTGCGTCACACCAACATGGCTCCCGTAAAGTGCATAGCACCACCACAGCTCTTTATGAGATCGCATCGCAAATTGCTAACGGACTCAACCAAAGACACCTTGCCACAGGACTGTCGCTGTTGCCTTGGTTCTCTCCAAAGCATTTGACACCGTTGATCACGCCACACTCCTACACGACATCCTGGAGTGCTCTTTACCCAACACGCACAAGCGTTGGATAGCCAACTACCTTAACGGCCGCCAATCGTTCGTCGAGTTTCGCAACGTCAAACACAGAAGGGTCAAACAAGGACTACCACAAGGAGGCGTTCTCTCGCCACTCCTCTTCAACTTCTACATCTCCAAACTACCCTTGCCGCCACACGGAATAAATATTGTTACATATGCGGACGACTGCACCATTTTCACCACTGGTCCCAACGTATGCAGACTATGCACAGAGTTGAACCACTACCTCCCGGCTCTGGGAAAAATTTTTCACTGACCGCAACCTCCAACTGTCGGCCGATAAATCATCAGCTTCGCTTTTTACAACCTGGACAAGGGAAGTAAAGCTAGCTCTGGATATCAACTTCACAGGTCGTCGCATCCCTACCACAAATCATCCGAAACTTCTTGGCGTCACCTTTGACAGCATGCTGACTTTTTCCACCCATGCAGCGAACGTCAGGAATCGCCTCAGAACTCGGAACAATATTCTCAAATCCCTAGCTGGTAGCTCCTGGGAGATGGAGAAAGAGACCCTACTCGCAACCTACAAGGCCATTGGACGCTCCGTGCTAAACTATGCCGCTCCAATCTGGACGGCACAACTTAGCAGACGAAGCTGCTGCCAGTAAGAGACCACGACACTATGCTCTCTAAACAGTTTCTTCTAGCGTGCCACCTCCAAGACCACCCCAACCACGAAACCATAACGGCACCACAACCACCTCGTGCCACACGTCAAGGACTATTAAATGATGTCAGCTCATACGCGGAGTATCCAGACTTCAACATGCAAACCTACAAGGTATCCTTGTCGAGCATACACCGTTCCACTGTGTCCAACACCACAGATAGCTTTCGCCCCAACATAGTGCTCGGAGGTCGGCCACCACCCATTGCCGATGAGGAGCGCAGTCTACCGCGCAAGACAGGACTACCCCGGCCCAGTTACACTCCGGTTGGTGCCGCACCTTGAACAATTAAATGAACCGCCTCGACCCGTCTATCGCAGACATTTGCCCTGACTGTGGTAATGGTCCACATGACACCATGCACCTGTTCAACTGTGCAGCAAATCCAACCAAGCTGCAGACGAGTGCGCTCTGGCTGCAACCCACCGACGTGGCCACATTCCTTGGTCTAGAAACAGCATTTTTGGAGTAGCTGCTACAACAACAACAACTTCAACTTACCTAACCTAACATAATATATAGCCAAACGATATTTTTAAACGTATCTTAGAAATAACACCAACTAAAACACAATTAACAATACAAAAGCCATTACTTTTACTTGATAAGATAAAACTATTAGCAGTGTTCTATCAAAGAAAATCACGCTCATAATATTATTAATTATTTGTGTTAAAACAACGTCAGATCAGCAACAAATCCCAACCTACTATGAAAACTATCGATAGTTCCTTTAATAGTTCCTTTGTCCTTAAAATATCGATATGTGCGATAGTTTTTTTTTTACTATCGATGGACAATCGACCACTATTTGTTGTCATTTCGACTCCTCAACTTGCATTTCCATGCATAATTTCGACTCGACTCAGCTCGCAAAGCGTGTTCGAGTCGACTCAAACCAGTTTCTACTTAAACCGCGTTTCTATGCATTTGAAGTCAGGTTGAAGCCAGGTTCGGCATGGAAACGTGATATTTGAAGACATAACTATTGAAGCTATAAGTGTACAAAGCCGATATAACCGCACGTATAAAGCAACTCAAAGTTATCCAAGAGCTTTCGATATATTTTTTCTGAAAGAGTTCTAATACTGCCGTTTAGTCGCTTGAAAAAAATCGCAAGAATGCATGATAAAACGTGTGTGCCTCTTCATCAGGTATCGCATTGTGGCTTTTTTATTCTTCAATTGACGAATAGTAATTTCCATCTTCAATTGCCGAAAGGAAACGTCAATATGCTTGAGATTTTGACTGTTTGCTGACTGACAAATACTTCAAAGAAGAGGGCGTGTTTTTTCCCGCCTCAGTTTCATTGGTCTGTTTTTGTATATTTTTCACCCAGTTGACAAGTTAATCAGAGCCGGATGATAAATTTGGGGATTTTTTGAAAGCTGACGTTGTTGCAGGTCACTACATATTCCCCTATTCTCCACAGGGGGGCTGCCTTCAATCGTTGTTGTTTTAAACAGACTTAAAACACTTTTGGGGTTCATCAGTTTTGCAGGTTGTTCCCAACGAATATTATTTTCACGATTCATGAAACAAATGAAAATTTTACTTGACAGATTTATAATTTTGAAAAATGCAATCGCGGGTTGCTTGACTGTTTGACGAAACTGCAGAGAACTTTTTGTCTGGTTATGACATTAGCATGACGAATGGAAAAGTCGATATGCGTTACCTGGTGGACAGTAGAGGAATATGTAGAGACCTGGAACAACGTCAAATTGAAAATTTTGTCTTTTTGTTGACTCACAAAACTTTCAATGCTGTTTTCCCGCCTCATTTTGATTGGTCAGTTTTTGTTTATTTTTCACCCGAGTGACAGGTAAATCAAAGCCGGATGATAAGCTCGGCAAATTTTTGAAAGTTCACGTTATTGCTGGTCTCTACATATTTCTCTATTCTCCACCGGGGTTCGCCTTCGATCCCCACTAGTGACCGTTTAAAGTTATTGCAGGTCTCTGTTTATCCCTCCATTATCGACCTGGTATCGCGTTTTGACTTTTTCATTCGTCAATTGCGAATTTTGAAGTTTCAAAAACTTCTGAGATTCTACTCGAAACCATAAAAGCATTCTCAAAACCAATATTAAAATCTCTAAAACAGTCAATGGAAATATTTCAATCAATTGATTGCTTTGCCCATTGCAAGTGGAGCTTCTGGGTAATAACGTAAAAGCAGTTTCGAAAACGATTTTCAAAAGTTTCTAGTATGTTTACGGCTAAGACGATCTTGTTTAAATTTTGTTTAAATATGTTACTTTCAAAAGACAAACAAACTGCATTAAAAACGATTCAAAATTGCAGTTTCCAACCTGAATTTCTTTAAGAAGCCCCTTTTAACCAACGAAATAAAAAAACAGCTTTTTCTAAGATCTAAGTTCGAAGAATTTAGGAAAATTAGCCAATGTTAGCGCAGATAGTTGTTGTATGTATTGAAGACATGTTTAAGGGCAGTTGAAAAAAATATCATAGTTGTTGGTTTATTAGTTTTAAATTTAAAAAATGCTTAAGAAGTTCAAGAAAACGTGTGTCAACGAAAATTTTTAATTGCCCGAAAATATTTCAAGCAATAACTTTAATAAATAAATAGAATTTTACACAAACTGTATAATAAAGATGAGGCAAAAATGTTGGTGGGTGACCTCTTGTATTGACTGTCTTCGTTATATTTCTGAGTGGGCTTCAGGTCTGTTTCAAAGAAAAAACACAAAGTCTTGTTGATTTTTCACGACCGACGTTTCCTCAATGGTTATGGACATTATCAAGTGTACTGTTTATTGAACCGTAGAACCTCACCTTCTCCTCAATAATCTTGCGCGGATTGTTAGAAAATAAAAACCAAAGACAGAAATGCTAAAAAAATAACACGTGAGTTGATCGTTTCACGAAATGAATGCAAAAAAGTGACCAAACGCTACACAAGTTTTACGAAATAGATGTAATACATACATACATATATTTAGACAGTCGCGAAATAAAAGTTTGCAAAATAAAAAACTTTTCAGAGAAGTTTGAACAAAATCCAACTGACCTTTTGAATGTAGAGGAGGAATGGCAGCTGTTTTTATCGGCAGTCATTGCCTCTGCAGGGAATGTTTGTGGAGTGAAGCGGCTTGGGGTAGCGGCTGGTGGTGAGAAAAGAACTGCTTGGTTTAAAACGCCTGGAGTTCAAGAAGCCATCAGAGAGAAGAAGAGAGCCTACATTGCGTGGATCCAATGTAGAAACTCAACTTCTCGAGCCCGGTACAATGAGGCGCGAAGGACTTCCAATCTGGCAGTCAGAACAGCCAAGGAACAGTCATGGAAAAAGTTCGGCGAGAAGTTGGAGCACGATTACAGATCTGCAAACAAGATATTTTGGCAGACCATTCGCCGGCTCAGAGGAAGGAAGATAAATATCATTCAAGGGGTTAAATCCAAGGACGGTACACTTCTTTCAAATGAGAGCGATGTCTTGCGCAGATGGAGAGAGCACTTTTCGGAGTTGCTCAACCCCAAACAGAGCACTGAAGATGGCATTCCCACTGCTGACGAGATAAGGGCGGAGAACAGTCCCACAGTAGACGAAGTCACTGAAGCGATTAAATCGCTAAAAGTTGGCAAGTCTGCTGGAGTTGATGAAATCCGGCCAGAAATGCTCAAGGCAATCTGTGAAGAGGGTGTTAAATGGCTAACACGTGTCATTAAGGTGGCCTGGGATAGCGGGAAGGCACCTAGCGATTGGCAAACGGGAGTTATAGTGCCAATTTTCAAAAAAGGGAACAAGAGAGATTGCGCCAGCTATAGGGGCATATCTCTCTTTAGTCTTCCGGGAAAAGTATTCGCGAAGGTGTTGGAAACGCGTTCCAGAGCTGTAATCGAGCCTTTGTTACGGGAAGAACAGTGCGGCTTTCGGCCTGGCAGAGGCACAACCGACCAGCTTTTTACTCTGAAGGTTATTCTTGAGAAGGCCTGGGAATATGCCAAACCGGTCTATGCGTGTTTTGTAGATCTGGAAAAGGCGTATGACCGAGTCCCTCGGGATACACTGTGGAGAGTTTTGCAGGACTATGCGCTGAGTGGGCCTCTTCTGAGAGCCATCCAGTCTTTGTATGGAAACTGCAGAAGCTGTGTACGGATAAATGGCGTCAAATCCCGTCCTTTTGATGTGCGCGTTGGACTTCGCCAGGGCTGTATTCTATCGCCGCTTCTTTTCATAGCATATATGGACTGGATGGTGATGCGCAGTCTTGGCGAGTAATGTTTCGAATTGGCTGGCATCAGGATGAGCCATCTGCTTTTCGCAGATGATTTGGATAGGTTCTGCAGTCGTCTGTGGTGATGCTGGGATGAAAGTAAACGTGAACAAATCGGAATTGATGGTTGTTTCCCGAACTCCTGTGCAGTGTACCCTGCACATAAATGGAGTTCCATTAAAACAGGTGGAGAAGTTTAAGTATCTCGGGGTCTTTTTCACGAAAGATGGGAGGAGTGATACTGAGTTGTCCTGTAGAATTGGCCAAGCTGGAGCAATAGTAAAGGAACTGCGCCGGCCGGTCATCAGGAAAGCTGAGCTTGGAGTGAAAGCAAAGATCTCAGTTTTTAATTCAGTGTTCGTTCCGACCCTCATCTATGGTCATGAAATTTGGGTAATAACCGAAAGAATTAGATCGCGGGTACAAGCTGCCGAAATGAGATTCCTGAGGTGCGTTGCTGGTGTTACTCTAAGGGATAGAGTGAGCAACGTCAGTATTTGTGGGAATCTTAATGCAGCTACTTCTCCGAGTAGAGCGATCGATTGTTCGATGGTTTGGACACGTTGTTCGCATGCCCCCTGACAGACTTCCTAGACAGGTCATGCTAGCCGAGATGCGAGCGCGTCGCCCCCCTGGTAGGCCAAGAAACAGGTGATAGGATTAGGTAAAGAACCTCTCTGAGTTCCGCCTGGGGATTGCGCCGGAGTCTCTTGAGTTGGTGGCGGAGGATCGAGAAAGATGGAAGGACCATTTAGCCACCCTCGCTTCCTAGACAGGTCATGCTAGCCGAGATGCGAGCGCGTCGCCCCCTGGTAGGCCAAGAAACAGGTGGTGGGATCAGGTAAAGAACCTCTCTGAGTTCCGCCTGGGGATTGCGCCAGAGTCTCTTGAGTTGGTGCCGGAGGATCGAGAAAGATGGAAGGACCATTTAGCGAACCTCGCTCCGCGACCCTATTAAAGGATAAGCGGCATTCGAAAATGATGATGATGATGATGAAAATAAAAATAGCGATTTATAAAATACTATAAGTATATTATATTATAGTATATTATTATTATATTATAATGAAATAACAGCGGCAACCAATATTAACACCCAACGTCTATTTTTAGTAATATCTATTAAAACCCACATCTTTTTGTTAATTTTTTTAAATTTCTCTGCATTTCAGTTAACAAACAAATCAACGATAAAGAGCGAATAGCTGCAGCCATGGAGAATCCCAATCTAAGACAATTGGTCGAAAACTGCATAAAGGACGAGGATTAGCCTTAAGTTAATTTGTTTAACATTTATTAACTCTTCGACTTGATTTGTTGGTGGTTTTCTGAAAATAATTTTTGTTTTCCTTGAAAATGTAGCATGTAAATACTTTAGTTAGGTAACGAAGTCGAGCGGTGCTCCATAAACGATAATGGTTAGATTGACAACAGTAAATAAATACATATATTTTTATCTATATAGGCTAATCAGATTGATAGAAGTATAAATTTGTCGTTTATATATTTATGGCATAAAATAAACGTAAAATTTTTACTACTTAAATACTTGAGTCTTTTCTGGTTTTTAGTGGCAATGACAACTGCGGATGACTGGACTTATCGCTACTCTTATCTGATGTTGTCGTGTGCAAAGCGGCTAATAACAAGATGGCCACACACGTGAATCGGGCCACCATATTGCCGGTGGTGGTAAATTTGTACTTTTTAGTCAATGAAAAAATATAATTTGTTTACTTTGCCAACTGATAACAGCCAGGGAATCGCTTTATCAGTCGTTAGGAAGCATTATCTGAAGTCCATCGAATACGAAGACTTTAAGGCAAGTACATACGTTTAGCACCCAAGATATGGAAGAGTAATAGCTTTATCAAGGGGTTTTCTACTCTGTTGGGTGGGAGCATTTTTTGGACAGTTGGTGATTTTTAAAACAACAATACGTTTGCTTACTAAGTGCGAGGGCACTTAGTAAGCAAACGTATTTATAAAATTTTTCTTTTTCTCTTTAATTGTCAGATGACTGTAAATGTACAATGTGCATTGGGTACCTATATCTTAAATGACTGGAAGGTATATAAAATGCAGAGGGGGTCACCACTTTTGCAAACATAGTCGTAAGGCCGACCAGAAGGGATAGCAAACCAAATGACTAGCTTGATTTTGCTTTAAAAGGTGTGAATGCTTCACAAAGCTTGTTTTATTCTAAAAACTTTAAAATGTTTCCTGCCACACAAAAATTGATTTCTTCCTAAGAAAAGGTGTCTGCAGTCCTACCGCCCTTTAATGCATATCCTTCTCCACATTTGTCTGGAATCCATTTCTTCCATTTACCCGACAAGGTAAAATGGGTTTCCTGCTAAAAACAAAGATTTCCAGCAACGTTGGCCGGGTCATACTGAATTCCTTCTATAAGAACTGGTGCCTGAAGGTTATTTCTGCACTGATCCTACCGACCTCCATATCCTCCTCCACATCTATCTGTAAACTTTTCTTTCTATTTCCCCGACCATGGTTGATAAGCTTCTTCCTAAAAAAAACACCATGCACTTGTGGCCTCGTAATACATTCTTCCCACAAAATGTTGTGCCTTTATAAATGTAGTTCCTATACCTACCGATGTGCCATGCATCCTATTTGTCCTGCGAGACTGCATAGATTTCTCGGTAAAAGGCACCTGGAATTTATTTTCCTTAAATAAATTTTCTTTGAATCAACAAAACGGACCCTATTATGGCCACCATCCATAAATAGGTACGCTGCTATGAAAATAATCTAAAATTCAATAGTCTTGTCGGTAGTCGTGAATTCAGAATTTCTTATGAAAGTCATGAAATTTGAAACTCGCATCGTCTCGACACCTTTTAGAGGATTTCCTGCTAAAGGCAATACAATCTATTGTCCCGGTTGCTGCGCTATTATGACTAGGTTTAGGTGACCATATTCAGGCCATATTGCAAATTTGAATGCGATCCCCAAAGTTCAGAAAATATCTTGGGCTCCGTTTAGTCACCTGATGCTGGCGGTCTACGTAGGTATACACAAAATGCACTAAGATAGCCCGTCACTTCTGTAAGATGTTCAAAAACCAAAATTTTGGAAGCATTGATTGGAAGCGTTTTTGATTTTCAGCAATACTGATGTATTTCAACACTATAAGTTTCCCGGCGACCACGCTCAATGCAACTTGAGCGAAACGTTTGGGGTGAGTCTAGTATTGTACTCATTAAAAATAGTTATTAACGCGGTTAATCCGAAATGTTTCTTGTCATGTCAATTAACAACCGCGAAAGCCTTAAAACTTATACTATAAGTTTTCATCATCCAGCTAGTTGGGTCTGTTATGGGGTGGGGGGCCCCTAAGAGTAAGCGAAAAAGGTCATAGCAGGAAGACGATGGAAAGGTGGGAATAAGCAGTATACCTACTGTGTAATCATAACGCTGGATTTTAATAACGCTTTAAACACCGGAAGCACCAACGACGGTGAGAGGCAGTTCGAAGTCACAGGCGGCATCCCCCAATGTTCCGTACTAGGGCCACTAATCTAGATTCATCGTATATAAAGACGTACTCAAACTCCAGATACCCAGCTTCTCGAAAATAATTGGCTTGGCTGAAGACATAGCCAGTGTCTAGTGGCCGGATTTCTCGAAGAACTAGACCATGGCTATACTGAAGCCATCGAAATGGTACGGGATTTCAAAGAGTTCTTGAACCAGCCACTTCTCGGTTACGAGCTTACGAGCCGCCATCCACCTGTACTGGTTGGCATTAATTCACGGCTGTTTCAAATAAAAAGCGAGAGAGCGAGCGAGGGTCTCTGGCGAGCTGTCAGAGGAATTTCAATCAATGACTCAACTGTCATTTGGTGTTGTGAGTTATGACACTCTGTTGAATAGGCAATTTTTTTTTCTCGAAACTTGTTGTGAAATATAAACTATTTATGTGCAATAAAGCGACAAAGTTTAGAAATATGTTATGCTAAGTTTCCACTTGTCGATTTATTGACAAACTTTGACAGTTAAAGACACAATTGATAAAGAGTAAGCCAATTTATATGTCAATTCAAAGACACTCTATTTCTACTTGCCAATTTCTCAATATTACCCAAAAATACATCGTGCAGTCAAAACAGTCGTCGCGGTTTCTCACTCTCTTTGCGTATTAACAAACGATTTCTCTGGTCTCGCGCGCTAAATGTGAAACGGCCATCACTCGTGGAGACAGCTGCTTTTTAGACTTTCGAAAATACTGATTTTTTTTTTTAACACGGAGAAAAAAAATAATTTGCATTTCATTGCAGAGTCTAATCCGCAGCTTACTAATCTTTTATTGCTTTAGTCATTACCTAAACTTAATGATCATATTGTTATGAAGGTTTATACAAACTTGGTGCTGGAAATACTTACCATTGGGCGCGCACTTTTCCCAACTGCTCTCAAGTGGTTGAACAAAATGCAAACTGCGCAAATCTAAACAAACCCACCCACCTTGCTGAACGACAAAAGGCTTCCTAATGCAGGCTCTTCAAAGGCTAATACTTGTAAGGGACTTTCTGTTGCAGGGTTTATAGAGGCTTTTTCTTCTATAAAGCTTTCTATTGAAGCCTTTCTAGAGCTTCCAAAGTTCTCGGGACGCATTATAAGTGATTGACTTTAGACTGCCATCAACGAAGCATGAGGTCTCGCAGATTGCCAGTATGGTTTGCGTAAGGCACACGTTCTACGATCGACCCAATTGACGAAAAAGTAAATACAGCGAAAGAGGAAATAGCAGGAAGACGATGCAAAAGTGGGAGTCAGCAGGACTAACTGTGCAATCATCACGCTGGATTTTAATAACGCGCTTCTTACACCAACGACGTATGGGGTGTGGTAGTTTGAAGTTACAGGCGACGTTCCTTAAGGTTCCGTACTAGGGCCTTTAATGTAGAATCTTGTGTACGACGACTTACTCAAACTTCAGATACCAGGCTCTACCATTGACGCGAGGTTAACTTTTTTAAGCAACATCTGCAACTTGCAGTGGAGTGGACGGCAAGAATAACAGCTGCTCTGGCAAGGATCATGTCAAATATAGAAGACCTAAATAGAAGAAGTGACTATTGTTGGGAAGAGTTGCAACGTCAACGATACACCAAACGACTGTATGTCCAAAAACAGAGGTGGTCTGCTGAATCATATAATGCATCGACAGTATATGTACCACGTTTGTAACAACCTCATACGACGCCACAAGCGTAATAGCTTGAATGATTCCGCTAGACCTCTTTAAAAGAAGCCGAAAGAAATCATCGTGCTGGCAGGACAAGTTTGCAAACAGCGATGAGCCGGAGGGATGATAAAGTTCTTTAAGAGCAATTCTAAAGAAGAGTGTCAAGATGGACGCTGATATTGATTGCTTATATAGGTCCTTGGGTCAATTGGAGGCTTATGGGGAGTTGAATTCCTATATCTGACGCAGATGCTTATTTGTCATATGGATATTCCAGAGCCTAGATCCACAGATATGGGCTTGAAAAGAACTCTTATACTATCCAAAGTGCACAGCAGATAGGTTCAAAAAGCGGAAAGCCAATAGATATCTTCATTAAAAATGCGTTCTATAACAGCAAACAGCGCAATATGCCTTCAAGGAGCAAGCAGACCCTAGGATGATGTGTAGTGGTAACAGACAACAATAAATCTTATCACGACTTCAGTCGAGACTACTCCATTTACATATCAAGCAGGAATGGAGGTTGGAGAACATTACAACTAACTCCGATATACAGATGGATCCAAATAAGGCGAGCTGGTGTCTGCTCGGAGAAAATCGGCATCCTTACAAGAAGAAAATTATGATGAACTTTTGTAGATTCTTTTAAGCCGAACGCGTTATATAAGTGGTTATCATTAGTAAAAGAATTGGTGGTCCATCGCAGCAATTCGCAAATCCAATAATATAAGTCCTCTATGTGTCATGTGTCATTCCTTATCAGCAACAAACTATAGAAATTTCTATCTCGAAAGCGGCCTCAGTTCACTTGCAACAGTTTAAAAAGTCCTTGATAAAATTTTACTTAATTTCTTTACCAACACATAAGATTGGACATTAATATCCAAAAGAAACTTAAAATCAACCTCAAACAAGCTAACACTCATGTCTTTATTCATGAAGTCTTATGCTTCATTATACGTTCGGAGGTTATGCTATCCTACCCTTGGTATCGACCTACTTCCCCAAAGTTCGACACTTCAGTGACATGAACGCATCCTTAATAATCCGTAATAAAACTTACACCTTCAAGCGCTTATAAACACTCGCAGGCAAAATAATTAAAATCTTCGAACTCAAGTGGAAAGACATCGATTGAGATCGTCGTCGTCGTCGTCGTCGACACGGGTGAACTTTAATTCCTTTTAATTGGGAAATAAATTACAAGCTAACAACATATGTTCCCCCTTCCCCCGGCAGCGCACACTAGGCAAGGATGCGACAAACACGATGTCACACAGCAGAGCGCGCACCCACTTAACCAGCTCAATCTCTCCCAAGGATCCGTGAAAGAGCGAGTTTACTTTTATCGTATAGAGCTCGAAGTCAGTTTCAAATGGGTACCTGAGACACGGAACGCAATGCATGTCGTGCGTTTCCTATACTCGTAACTAAATAACGCCCTAATGGCCTGTAAATTTAAATAAGAGATTTTCAAAGTTTTCTCACTCACATGCAGGAAAAAGTCGTTCATCCTGTACCCGAAATCGTTTCCGTTCACAGTATAGTCGGCGTCATCTACACATAACCACCCTGAACCACCGAGCACGAGCACACACCAGAGGGATCCTTTTCACGAAAAACTTTCTATACAAAGTATGATGGAATGCGTTAACTTCTATCAAGGGAAAGTTAACAGAGCACGAGTGCATATTACCGGGAGGCTGCTGCATCAGTGCTAGGAACTAGCTAGCTTGGCTCTTCTAATGAAATATCACTGCGAATGTTTTAATACAGCTGGGCCCCTCGGTTGGGAGGGGTTAAATGCAAAAGTGGGTTCTTAGACGGTACCGGGGTACCGCATCGCACTTTGCACACAAGCTTATGGAAATTTTATGAAATTTATTTTTATTACTATCGCAAATAGAGAGAAGCACACTACACTAGTTCTCCTTCCTTGTCGTTTACATAACTATAGGCCCCGTTACCTGGGGATGGGTTCATCTGCAGTGGGCTAATGAGATTCTGCGAAAAGAACGAACAAGTTAGAGGGTGGTAAGTGTTCTTTTTGGGACTTTTAATGAGCGGTTGTTTCTGCACAGATAATGAGGTCCTTTGCAGGTAGTTATTACTTGTATCAACATACTTTTTGGGCTGATTTGAAGATCTACGACCTTGCAGCTTTTGCACTGGATCTCTACGCCATACCTATGTCAAGGTCATGTGTTTTCTTGATTTTTCAAGTGAGGCTAAAGACCGGCACTTTCTAAGAGGCCTGACATATTTACGAAATAAGTCCATGAAAATTGTAGCGCCCTTGAATTAACCTACCTACCCAGCGGCTAAAATTGACCTTTTTTCAGTGTGCTGAAGCAAATAATTTTCCTTTGGTCTCCGAAGGAACCATTTATGACTCAAGATGCATCGTATTTACCTGTTCGGAATTGGAATAATTTTTAGGGGAGACCTTCAATAGGTGTAAGAACACTCACGTCGCACAGGGAATGGGAATGGTGTTTAAATGCGGTCAAGAAGTCAGACCGGTCAAGGGTGGGTATTCTGATCTGAATTGCAGACGCCGCCGCGTT
This sequence comes from Neoascia interrupta, assembly GCA_947623515.1. Classification (NCBI taxonomy): domain Eukaryota; kingdom Metazoa; phylum Arthropoda; class Insecta; order Diptera; family Syrphidae; genus Neoascia; species Neoascia interrupta. Next base: position 31,739,965 of record OX392462.1, on the reverse strand, counting down.
TGCTTGGCTTCAAAAATCACAAATTCAGTAACATTCTTAAAGTCTGCAAGGCTTCAGCCAGTTTTGACAAAAGAAGCATCTTATTATTAGATTTGATTATACCCTACCCTAAATTATACCCAGGGTATATTAAGTTTGATTTATAGCGCAGTGAAATAATCACCGTAGACACCTAAGACCTTTAAGAGATATGAATGGGACCGACAGGAGAATCGATAAAGCCATATGTCCGTCTCTCCGTCTGTCCGCCCGTCCGTATGTAAAGAACTTTTAGGCCTTATATTTGAAGCTAGAGAGCTGACAGTTTGCTGAGTTGGCTGGAAGTCCAGTCCTTCAGATCAAGTTTGAAAATTAGCTGAATCCGCCCACAGACACGCCCACTACAGACCTGTATGTGCGACCATCTCTAATTTTAAAAAAATACTTTTTTTTTTCAAATTTTAGCTATATCAAAATGGTGCTAGTGCACTCATTTTTGGTATGTAACATTGCCTTGTAAATGTCTTTGGAACAGAAAAAGTTTGGCCTTTTCATTGACCACGCCCACTTTTTTGAGGTATTAAAAAAGCTTAAAATGACTGTTTTTCAATAAATATATATGAAATTTGACTAAAAATTATTTGACAAAAGTTGTAGACGCATTTTCTAACTTTGTTGTATATAAAGTTTATGTCGCCACCCACTTTTGTGGGCGTGGGGTTAAAAAAGTGATTTTTTTTGAGTTTAAAAAGCGGAGTCTTAGGCCGAAATGTATGCAACCACCTAGTATAAAGCATTCAACAGCTATATTTTTATATCCCGCCTGCTTTTTGGAGGCGTGGCAGATTCCTTTTTTGGTAGGGTATTTTGCAGTCACAGACAGACAGACTGAAATTTTTACATACACACTGTTGCACATTCCCACCTGTTTTTCTCTCGACATTTGAAATGGATTGAGAAAACAAAAATGTCTCATGCAGTATTATTTATGAAACGGGTTAAATTTTGTTAGTCACTGAAATTGTCCCACAAAAATTGTCAGTTCGAAGATTAAGAAAAGCTTTTTCATTAAAAGCTGTGGTTGTTAACAGTTTAGCATACTATAAAGATCTTTGAAAAATGTAACCATTGCGAGGAAAACTTCTACTTCTACCTGAAAAAGGTGAGAGTTGTCATTTGCATCGAGTCATAATTTTAAATTCGGAATTCCAGCGACAGCTTTTAGGGGGTATATGCAAATGCCGATGATGGTAATCTTTCTGAGTTTGGTTGACATTTGTTGACATTGGTTGACATCCAAATGTGAACAGACATTAGTAACCATGTGTTGAATCCGATTTGCTTCACTAATGCTTCCTTACCATTAAATTCCTGTGCAATTTAAAGTCCTTCAAGAGCTCTAGCAGCATACTCAAAGCCATGAGTAAAAAATATTGGCATTATAAATTCAATACCTGAAACCGTGACGAGTTAAGTGAACTCCTTGCAAGGATATTTTCTGGAAACTTGCATTGGCTTTGCTTCGGTTTCAAACACATGTGCGGTGCAATATTTAAATAGCATTGAAAACGCGAGTTTTTCACCTGTATAATAATGCAATTTCAGTTTGCCATTACCCTCGACCCCAAACTACTAAATGCACACATCTGCATCACCATTGCGTCGTCGTTCCGGACCATTTTCATCAAGTTTCGCATTAAACTTTTCGTTTGGAATTATGAAATTTGCCACGTGTGCCGTATTTACATTGATGTGTAGTGGAACCTGCATTCTCTTGAAGTACCTACTTAAGTTTCGTCCTTGTGGGTGTTGCAATTCGGAGAAAAGGATTGTTTGTTTTATACACAAAGGATAATTCCTTGGAAGTTGCAATTTCAAGTTAATTCCCCGAAACACAATTTACCAGTGATAAGCTTTTTTTTAAATACATTCTTCAAACTGTTACCGACGTTTTGTTTTTCAAACATGAGAGAGCTTGGGTCTGGGGATCGAACAAATAAATCATTGCTTGATGACAAAAACGTTCAAATTGCAATGACATAGAAGGGAGACAATTTTACTGGGTCATAATGACGATTTGATCCCTGATGATGAGAATTGGTCTCCATGATGTATCACAATCGACAAAAACGTTAGAGTGGATATCCTTTCAACCATCGACTCTTTTTACAATTGCTCTTTGAACTGATAGGTACTTTTTTGTGACAACTACTGCGATGGGTTGTTGTTGTTTGTAATAGCAACGTGGTCAACGTGGTCAACATTCGCAGAGATTATTGGACTAATATTTCTTGGAAGCATATCTTAGGGTTGGCGGAATCGTTGACGTCTTTGACAAAGCATAGAGCAGCTTTTGGCCTTTACCAGAGTAGTTTTATTGCTTTTCGGAGCAAAGCACGTTATCCAACTCCAAAAGTTGCATTGCACGAGTAGACCCACTCAATATCAATACTCGTAACTGATCGGGTTATTCTACTTATTGAATTCTTTAGAAAAAGTCGGTATACTTCCGAATAAAGTGCGAGGAATTCGTCCGGATGAAAACAAAAACCTAAGACTTCTTTTTCCTCTTCCTCGAACAACACATTTCCGGTTCCATTGGCTTTATTAGTAAACTAAAATTAATATAGAATCCTGAGCGTTAGCTAAAAAATGTGCATTTCGCTCTAAGAAAGTGCATCGTTAATTTGTTTTTGGACCGATTCTGCACACACTAATTTAAAAGTTATAAAACTTGTTAAAAAAAGGGAACCAACTTTTAATATCCCCGTTTATAATAGTTTGAGCAGGACGTGTAGCCTTTGCAAACTGGAGCGTCTATATTCAATTTAAATCGTCGCAATTCAAAGCCCCTGGAAATCAGAAAATGCATTGGAGTTTATTTCGTTCTGGGAAAGGGTTTTGATCCTAAAACTTAAACTTGAACGATCGACTTTGGCTCTAGTGCAGGTGTATGCACCAAACCGATTGTCAGACTATGCGGCCTTCATGTAGGTACGAAGTTTATGCTGCCCTGGATGCTGACTTCAATGCTCATGTGGGTAAGGACGGACAACAGAATACTTGGAGGAGTGTGATTCGGAGGCGCGGTGACCCAAATCAAAACGGGAACGGAGGGAAGTTGTTGGATTTTTGCTGTCCTTATGGCTTGTCCGTCATGAACACCATTTTCGCGCACAAGAAAATTCACAAATAGATTTGGTACCGGCCCAGCTTTAATCAGAGATCTTTGATTGATTTCTTTGTGGAAACCTTACCACCGTGTGTTCGAAAAATGATTGGCTTTTTGAGAAGTGCTGAGGGCGTTTCAATTGATTACCACCCGGTGTTGTGCAAATTGCATTTCAGCAGCAGTAAAGGCGATAACCAAGACTGATGGCCTGCAAACGGTGGGAAAGGTAACAGGATGTTGACTCGGTTTAGATTACAGAAAACGATTTGCACGCTACGCTTCGTAAAAGCTTGAACAAATTCCAACTGATACTTCAAATGCAGACGAATAAGGCGAGCTGTTTTTGTGCTTGTGGAGTGAAGCGGCTTGGTGTGGTGGCTGCTGGTGAGAAAAGATAAGCGTGGTTTGAAACACGTGGAGTTCAAGAAGCCTTTGGAGAGAAAAAAGCCTATGTGTTATGGTATCAATGCAGAAACTCAACGTCTCGAGTCCGGTACAATGAGGCACGAAAAACTTTTAATCAGGTGGTTAGAACGGCCAACGAACAGGAATGGAAAATGTTCGGCGAGTTTGGCAAACTATTAGCCGTCTCAGCGGGACCAAGTAAAAATATCGTACAGGGAATTTAATCGAATGACGGTACACTTTTTTCCATTGAGAGTCCTTCGCAGATGGAGCGAGCTCTTTTCGAAGTTGCTCAACCCTTAACAGGACACTAAAGATGAAGGGCGATGATCTGCCCCTTAAAAGATGAAGTCACTCTTGGGATTAAATTCTTAAAAATTGTCAAGTCTGCAGAAGTTAATGAAATCCGGCCAGAAATGCTCAGCGCAATAGGCGAAGAAAGTGTGGCTACCACGCAGTGTTGCCATTAAATATTTTTTCAGATCGGGAGATTAGCACATCAGAAATCGGTGTTGATCGGAAAATCAGTTGAAACCATTTTTTTTATTGCAACTCATATTTAAATAGGTAAATATTCTTAGAACATCACGCGTATGCAAACTTAAAACCAAATGAATAATTTTGAATGTGCTCTTAAATTAAACTTAAACATTTAATTTCATATCATATGCCTACAATCCATCAGTCATCCTAAAAATATGACAATTATATCATGTGTCCACCGGACACTAATCCGCGATTAACATAAATCCTAAACTAATCTCCATTAAATTTCAATATAAACGATACAAATTAAATCTTCGCGGCAAGTTACTGAAAACGAGTCCCGTCATAAGTATTATTCACCTTATTCACAAACCTTTATATGCCACATTTGAGCCTTTTTGCGTAGCTTTATTACAGTTTGATATTCGAGAAAACAAAGTAAAACTTTTACCGTATGACAGGTCTGTCACAAATGAGTTTTTTATTGAGATTTTTACAACGAAAATATTTTTTCGCTCTTAGAAAATCTCATCTGCACTCTTTTTTGAAAGTCAAAATGACAAAAAAGAGTGCTCGTGTCAAATGAATCCTATTTTGTCGGGTGGAGCCCGAATTCTTCGAATTCCTCGCACTGTATTCGGAAGCATACCTACTTTTTCTAAAGAATCGAATTCGAAGTCGAATAACCCGATCAGTTACGAGTATTGATATTGAGTGGCTCTACTCGTGCAATGCAACTTTTGGAGTTGGATAACAAGCTTTGCTCCGAAAAGCAATAAAACTACTCTGGTAAAGGCCAAAAGCTGCTCTATGCTTTGTCAAAGACGTCAACGATTCCACCAACCCTAAGATATGCTTCCAAGAAATATTAGTCCAATAATCTCTGCGAATGTTGCATGATATTTGCAGTCTTTGAATCAATCATGCTTAGATGTAGAGTGCTTAACTACGCTTAACGTACGCAAAATATCCTGGACGAGCAATCTTGTTCGTCTCCCGCTAATTGCAGTTTTATACCCGGTGGAGGCATAGTATTAAATAAACTTTAAATGATCTTTAGCAAACAAAGTTCCCTAAAAGATGCCGGATAAGATGCAGAAAAATATAAAAGGCATAAATAAGGTTTGCGATTTAGGTGTTTGATTTGTCCAGGTTTGGGCTTACATACATATAAGTTCGTTGACACAGAAGTTCAGGTGTTATGTTTTCAGGTTGACGGAACATAAATGACAAATAGGAATTTTTCAGCAAGTTACTTCCCGGCGTTTAAAAAAGTAACTGAAATCTGGGAAATACTTTATTGAACTTTCTAAGCTGGAAAATCGGGAGAAAATGCAAAATTTTCGTCCGGAATCAGGGCATCGGGAATAGCTCTAAAGATCGGGAGAAATACGATAAATCGGTGTATCTGGCAACACTGTTACACCGTGTCATTATGTTGGCCTGCGATAGCATAAAAGCACCTTGCGATTGGCAAACAGATAGATTGATCTAACTATAAGGGCTGGTATATCTTCCTTAAGTCTTTCGGAAGTCTTTCGGAAGCGTGTTTCAGAGCTGTAATCATTGAACCTTTGTAAAAAAGGTCCGATGATTACAGCAGTGCGGTTAAAGCAGCGTGGACTTTGGCCTGGCAGAGGCTTAACCGACCAGCTTTTTAGTCTTAAGGTTAGTCTTGAGAAGGCCTGGAGGTAAGCCAAATCATAGTCTACGCGTGTTTTGTAGATATGGAAACGGCTTCTGACAGAGTCCCTCGTAATAAACTCTGGAGAGTTTTGCAGGACTGTGCGTTGAGTCGGCGCATTCTGAAAGCCATTTAGGGAAATGCAGAAGATGTTTATGCGGATAAATGGCGTCAGATTCCGTCCTTTTGATGTGTGCATTGGAATTCGACAGGGCTGTGTTTTATCTATTTTACCTCTCCTTTTCATAGCATATGCACTGGATAGTGGAGTAAAGTCTTGGCGGAGAATGTTTCGATATGGCTGGCGTCCATGGAAAAGCCATCTGGGTTTCGCAGGTGAATAAGCTGTAAAATTTAAGTAATGACCGAAAGAATTAGATACAAGCTGCCGTAATAAGATTTCAGAGGTGCGTTTCCGCGGTTAATCTTAGGAATAGAGTGAGTATTCGTAGGAATCTTAGTGTTGAGGACCTACTTCTACTGCAAGTGAAACAATCGATTCTTCGATGGTTTGGACACGATGTTCGCATGCCCCACGACAGACTTCCTAGACAGGTCTTGCTAGCCGATATGTGGGAGCGTGGCTGCCTGGTAGTCCAAGAAAGTTCTGGTGGGATCAGGTGATAAATATCTCCGAAACCCGCCTGGGATCGCGCGCCTGTGTCTCTTGAATTGGTGGCGGAGGATCCAGAACGATATGGAAGGACCATTTAGCCGCCCTCGCTCCGCGACCCTTTTTAAGGTTAAGCAGCACAAGAAAATTATGATGATGATGACAAATCCAAGAAAAATAACCAGTGGCGACCCAGTGGTGTCATCATACTTGTGGCAGAGCGAATTCCAATACTTCCGAAAATGGAGACCAATATATAATGAAATATCGAATGGGTTTGCGAATAGACCTAAAGTAAAGCAGAATAATAACTGTCAGAGCCTCGTAACGAGACAAAAAGGATTTTTGTAAAAAATATGCCTGACCGCAATGATTTTCTTGCTAATTGTGAGAACGAATCACAGTCCGCCAGAAATGAAATATGGATTTAAGGAAAATCGGGACAGGGACACAGAAAATATTGCAATCAAAGCCATGTCATGATTGTTCGAACTCAACTCCAAGCATGACGTTTTTCAGCATTATAGAAGTTTTTTACGAAGTGACTTCAATTTCACACCTTTTCCCGTGCTTTTATTTGCGCCCTTTTTTAATGCCTTTTTTAATGATCAACCCGTTATAAAGAAAGTTGTCACCGTCTGACTTAAAAGCGATGCGTTGTACTGCAAGCTCCAGCTACGCATTCTGACCTTACTTACTTACTTACTTACTTAAGGTGGCGCTACAGTCCGGGGTGGACCTGGGCCTCAGCTGAGGTTCCCTTCCACTTGCGTGCGCCACCTGAGTCTCGGTGCTCCTCTACCGCGTCGTCCCTGCGGTGTGGATTCGAAGATTTTCCGGGCCGGGGCGTTGGTGCCCATCCGCTCTAGATGACCCAGCCATCGTAGACGTTGTGTTTTGACTCTTTTGGCTAGGTCGGTATCGCTGTACAGCCCGTACAGTTCGATGTTATATCTCCTCCTCCACTCTCCGTCTATGCAGACGGGACCGTAAATCGTCCGAAGAATTTTCCTCTCGAAGCAGCCTAAAGTGTTTTCATCCGCCTTTGACAGGGTCCATGCTTCTGCACCGTAAAGCAGGACTGGGATGATGAGGGTCTTATACATGGACACTTTAGTTGCTCGGGAGAGGGCTTTGCTACTCAATTGCCTTCTTAGCCCAAAGAAACAGCGATTGGCAAGAGTTATCCTTCGTTTGATTTCAGCGCTGGTGTCATTGTCTGAATTGATAGCGGAACCCAGGTAGACAAAGTCCCTAACTACCTCAAAGTTATAGCTGTCGATGGTGGTGTTTTGTCCAAGACGTCGGTGTTGGGTGTCATTTCTTGATGACAGCATATACTTGGTTTTGCCCTCATTGACTGCTAAACCCATATTCGCTGCTTCCGTCCCAATACTCACGAAGGCTTCACTGACATCACGCTTTGTTCTACCGATTACGTCAATATCGTCTGCGTATGCAAGTAGTTGAACGGACTTTTGAAAAATTGTACCTCTGGTGTTGGCGCGAGAGTTCTGCACAATTCTCTCAAGTATGATGTTAAAGAAGTCGCATGACAGCGCGTTGCCTTGTCTAAATCCTTTTTTGACATCAAAGGGGTCGGTGAGGTCTTTGCCGACCTTGACGGAACAGCGTGAGTTTTCCATCGTCATCCTGCACAGATTGACGAGTTTGGCAGGGATGCCAAAACTAGACATTGCGCTATATAGCTCGTCTCTACGCATTCTGACCAGTAATTAGAAATTCCATTCTTTCTCATAGGAGAACGTCTGAGGCGCATTTATCGCGACTGGGACCATCAGTTTTTGAGCCAACGGCCTCAAACCAACGACCTTTGTGCTTCGATTAGCTATCGTGACAAAGATGAAACATTAAGTTGCATGCTCATATTCCACTTACTCCATGGAAATTAAGTAAACAGAGCTTGTCGCTGGAGATCTTTAGACCCCACACATTATGACCCTCATGCGTTAAATATAGGTTTTTGTATAAGATACGATAGTAGAATACCCCCCACTCAATTTAATCTATCATGGCTTCTGCACCCTGATGCCCTATCCCTAATAAGGATAACCACTAGGGCAGTAAAGCTAGCGCTTCAATATTATTCGACACCATAGAATAAGGGGCCCGCCACCGGCATCATATGCGCTTGCAGCCATCACCATCAACTCGTTAGCGATGATTTGCGATTGGGATGAGAGCAGAGGTGGAATTTGCGGTCCCTTCGTATCTAGGCACAAGTCAATGCTTAACTTTCCTGTGAGGGCACGACTGTCGCTAGTTGAGTACACTGGAGCCATAAGCCGTAATTGTATTTAAACGAGGATACGTTGAATATTTATTGTCGTTGCGAGGGAAATGTCAAGGCGATAGATGCATCACTGTGATGATAATATGTTGCTACGTTCAGGCTATACACGAAAGATGATTCTGCTTACTGTGACACCCGTAGGGACCCCGATGATGGTAGCTATGCCGCTGTGAATTGAATTGCTTTTGGGCGATTCAAGTTAATTACGAATTCTCTATGTTTAAACAAACGAAAAAACTATTGTATTGAAGGGCCGTAAAACGACTATTTGGACACCTAAATCGCTTTGTTGAAAAACGGTCCTGCCTCATGAAAAAGCAAAACAACTACCGTCATTTCTACTTTAAAGCCAAGAGCTATTAGGGCCCCTTGTTCAATACAAACTCAAAGTGCCCATTAAGGATTGCATCAATTATTTGCATGTCCTTTTACCTCCTTAAGGAATATTCTAAAACAAAATATTCCATTCACACAATAATGCCTTTAATATCCTATTCCCACCAAATGAAGGTGCAAAGAAATAAAAGCAAAGGTACAGCAATTAGGACGAAACTCATCACCAACTGCAATGATAACTTTAAAATTAACACTTTTACGTAATTCATTACACTAATTGGCGAGGCAATCAAAATTCACCGAGGGCGAAAAAAGACAACGGGAAAAAGCTCTTCTTTGCCCAAAGGGAATAGCAATGTAGCCATAGCTCCCGCAGGTGGTGCAGACACCCCCATCGGCCATCGTAATCATCGCCATCAATATAGGGTTACGAGTACAACTATGCGAAGCTGCAAGGTAAACCTTGGCTCAATACATTTTCGCAATAACTACATCGTGACCCATTAGCAGGATACTAAGCACTACGAAGAAGGACCACACAACACACCGTTGTGGAGTTCATAGTCGTCGAAGGGTGTGCCGTGGAATACAAAGACTCTGATTATAATTTCCCACCATCCTCACGGTTGCTGTCAGGGTTGTCGTCGTCCTCGTCGAAGCTGCTTTTCACTATGGAATTCCAACAAACTGAAAGGCGTTACCCGGCCGATTGCATTTGCACACTTGACGGGCCACCAGCCAGCATACGGTTGTATAGTAGTCGAGGCACGGGCAAGGACAAACCGTACAACAGCGAGCAATAGTTGAGTGAGAAGCAATTAAACCTCTACCATTGGGATAGTCCTTGCTCGTTATGCCCTTTCTATGCTTTGGTTTGCACCCATCATGCCCTCCTATACCATAGGTCCTTTTTTGCTATGCAAATCGTTAAAAAGAATTTAATAGCCATAACGGCAAACGGACGCAAGAGCAGAGAAATATTCAACCCGTTTAATTGAGAATAAAAAAAAAACTCCTCTCAAATAGTGTACTCGTATATATTGAAGATGGTTTGGATGCATTCTTGAACTGTGCTAAAAGAGCTGCAAGTGGTTTAGTTGAAAACAACCTTAGGTGGCCTGTTGTAGTACTCTTACAGTTCTCGACACACTTGACTTACATTCACGCGCGTACAGGTACCAGATAAAAATCAATGGAAAACGTGAGTTTGAAATACGAAACCATTTTACAGCCTCATCATGTGGTATATTTAACAGAAAAATCCCATTTTTTCTAAGGACTCATATAGTCCTATAAAAAATCTTTTGTTTGCACATAGACTCTAGAAGCTTTAGATTTTTTTCAATTCCTAGTATTACTTCTAATTAAAAACCAGATCCTAGAAGAGTGTGCGTTGTTTCGTTTCCTGGAATATATGTGTGCCTTGGCACTGGCACCGAGCCCAGCGTTTTACTCGGACGCAAGTACTGGTCCATTGTACTACCATGTCTTACTGCAATGACTTACTTTTGACACATTGCTTTAATTTGCTTAGAGCTTCAGTTATAAGGAGTTTAGATGTTCGGCACTGAACATAAGCACCTCAGCCCCAGAAAACCGCTGCTCCTTCAGACACCCTCAGAGGGGGCCCTCTTCTGCGTTTTTTTTAGCAGTCGTCCGACTTCTTTCTCGTCTTTTAAATAATTTTTTCTGCTCGCGATATACTCAGAATTTGTTGGTTGCTGATTTGGAAATTACCATTAAGAAATTGTTCGTTCATTGTCGAATGTTGGAATTGTCCTTTTCCTGGTCAACAGCAAGACTTCCATATTAAATTGATTTCCTCCCAGCAACATGCCCATAGGCGCCCTTCCACTATTTAATTGTATTTTATTGTCTAAGTCCATGGTTTGCCCCCCCTGAAAAAAGTTCTGCGGGCGTCTATGAACCTGCCCTCGACATAAGACATAAGTAGCCGGCAATTTAAATGGCATAGCTGAAAACTGAGAGGAAATTGGCCTTTTGTTTTCTTAGAAGCAATGATACCTTCCATCACATATTCAGAAACTCATTAATTAGCTGGATTCGTGTAATCAGAGAATTACCACCGACCTTCACCGAACATTAATCCGCGATTGACGCAAATCTTTAAACAATCTCCTGCAAATCGCGATTTTTACCATGCAAATCAAAATCCTCTCGGCAATAAAAACAAATATTTTGTCTCCACCGGACACTATAATCCACGGTTAACATAAATCTTCAGGTAGAACTAAACTCCTACAAATCGCGAGAAAAAAAAATCCTAAAAAACTCCTACAAATTTAAATCCTCTCGGAAAGAAATTAAAAATAAATCTAATTAATATAAAGCTCATTAACCCTTTTCAGTTCTTTTTGCACACCCTTCAAACAGTTTGAGACTTAAAAAATGAAACTGAAACTGTCCGCGTATATGACAGAACTGTCACAAAGATATTTTCAATTGGGATTTCTACAACGAAATTGTGTTTTCGCTCATTCGCGATGAAATAACATCGTCATTTTCTTTCGAGAGCCAAAATAAAAACAAAAGAGTTTCCCCGTCAAGTTTATGTATGACGGGTGGAGACACTTCGGGATTTATTCCAAAATAACAACAAAAGAGTGTCCCCGTCAAGTTTATGTATGACGGGTGAAGACACTTCGGGATTTATTCTTAATCGCCACATGCTTAACGCAGTTTTATGGCCGGTGGAAACATATTAAAAGGACACCGTCTTGAGGTCGGTCTCTGCTCACTTCCTGATCAATCCACTAGTGTTGACTGATGGAAAAGTTACGCACCCAGAGTTTATTTGATTTTGACACATAAAGGGGCACTTTATTAGCATACTGCGAACATAAGTAAGCGTTAAACAGCCTACACATACGGTAACTTAAAGCGAGGGTGAAGAAAGATCCTTCACCTCATCCTTTACCTCATCCTTTACCTCATCCTTTACCTCATCCTCTTAACGATGAGGTGAATTTAAAAGAATCCTTTAAGGTGTGCTATTGGTGCAATTGAGGTAAAATGATTCTGCGTGGTCGTTACAGATACTAAACATTATTGATATAAACTCGAAGTGAACATAGCTATTGAGATGGGTTTTTGCTGGAAGTAAAAGCACAGATCGAATGTTTAAGTTGAAGGTGATTAGCTGCAAGAGGTGAGAGCTACAACGTTGCAAGTGAGAAGTTGGTGCTTGAAAAATATCAGCAACCTCAAGTTGCTTTTTTAAGGATTGCATATTAATTAATTTTAATCGATCTTCAAAGAGTGACAAGATTATGGGATCTGTCCAACGCATTTCACGAAAAGCGAAGCCAAGAATTTCTTCTAAATTTGATAGCTGAGAAACCAAACTTGACTCACATCTTCGAGGAGAGGTCAAACGTAAGTTATGTAAAGGACTTTGCAAACGTAGGGGTCAGAGTATTTATTTGACCAACGCTTCACATTACCATGTACGGAGTAAGCGCGGCTTATTATAATTTTGCCAATATGACTACGGAAGTTGCCCAACTAACATTTACGGTCTTATAAGACTCTACCTGCCTCATAAGATTTATGTTCAAGAGTAAAGTTCTAGGATATTACTCTTGTAGAGTGCTATAAGAGTCTTATAAGAGCCTTACAAGGGTAAAATTGCATACTTGGAAGAGTTATTGCTGTAATTACTTTTGTTGTATGAGCTGCATTTTCATTGCTACATCCCAAAAGAAAGGAAGATCTAACGCTGCCAGAGCAGTTTTTGAAAATTTTCATAAGAACAACCGTGCGAACTGCGACCAAGTCAATTTTACCACATTAAATAAATTAAAAATCTAAAAAACAACAGGGCAAACGATGTAGGGCGTATAAATGTAGGTTTTAAAAACAAAATGCAAATTATTTTACAGGATTTTGTTAAGAAAATCATATTCTTTAACTTTTCCCGTGACTAGTTGGAATTTCGGTGCGAACTGTCAAGATATATTCACGTTTCACATGGCAAGAATTGAATCCACAGTTCGCAAGACCAAAGAGTTCGCGCGTTTTTAGCCTCAAATCGTTTGTTTACGTATTTGTCAACCAGCTTCAATCGAACAGGAAATTGAATAATTGTTGTCAAGTGAAATTTTGAAATTGTTTTTTGAAAAGAAAAACGCTGTTACAATGGTTGAATTTATTGATAAAAAGGTAGGTAACACGGAAAATTCTTACCTTCATCTTCAATACCTTTTAAGCCAATAAACTACGTCGTTTAATTAACATTTTTTTATTCGCCCCCATAACAAACTTACAAATAATTTGAATTTGAAATGTTTGAAATAAGTGTCAACTGACAGTCGCATACTTCTGCGATCAAAAAAATTTAGTTGTGAAACATCAAAATTTGCGAAAACTGGATCGTTTCGCAGATCGCAGTTCGCTAGTTATGAATAGACCTTTATTCGGTGTGTTTTGATTTGAAAGGTATTTGGTAACCCTTTATGTAAGAAAAATTTGGATTTTTTGACAGGCAATGGCCGAAGAAATGAAGTTGTCTTATAAGACTTAGAATTTCGTTAACAGAGTTAATCTCTTCTTATAATAGTTGCACTCTTATTAAAATATTTGAACTATTACTACAAAACTTAAACTCTATAAGAGTTGAAGTTTTATTACAAGAGTCTTATAAGAGCTAAATACACTTTTGTTATAAGAGGTTAAACACTAAGAGCGATACTTCTTTAAGAAAAGTGCTGCAAGATAATTTTTGGATCTTTTAACAAGTGGTTTTGCTCGAAGTGTTTCAAGAGCATTATAAGAGCTATTTAGACATTTTTAGTGTATAACTTTCACGAACATGTAAGTTGAGTAAGCTCGCTATAAGTCCCAGATCCCGAATTTATTAAGTTATCGGTATTTGTGTGACATCTATCTGGATGGAAGGCTACTGTCAACCATATAGGAACCTTCCATGGGTCGGGAGCCCTATAAGTTAGTAGTAGTATTTGTGTGTCATCGATAAAGTAAGTTCTTGTAGTTCGAGAGGAACATTTGTGGTTAAGCAATTGAATGGAGGTAATGTATAGAATCCACTTGGGGTGAGTAGTTTGGCAGAAACAAATCCTATAGGAAATCTAAATTGGTTATCTAAAACTCTGAAGAACCAAGGTGCGTAGGAGCTGCTAAAAGGACACCTCGGCACCTTCGGCTTTTCTAATCGGTCGATCTTCTTAACGGACGACATTAACATAGAGAGTAAAAGTTATTAATATCAGGAGTTAGACTGGTTTCAGCTAGGGTAAATACTTGGAAACTGGAGCGGCGGAGAAGCAACGTAGAAGAAAAAGGTAAACCAGTTGAATTTTTACTTTGTCAGGAGGAATAACGAAGCATCCATGGTTTTTTTTTTTTTTTTTTTGTTGGAGGTTGCTACTGTCCGATGGAGCACTCAAACACAACTACTGGTCCATTGTACTACCATGCAGACACCTTACATTAATGTATTTAGTTTACCCGTCTTTCGAAGAAAGATGAGAAAAAGCTTCAGTGATGAAGAACTTAGGTGTTCGGCACTCACCACGTCAGCCCCAAAGATCCGCCACCTGATGCGAGCAAAGGCAGGACAACTACAGAGAAAGTGTTCCGCTGTATCGTCGTCCTCTCCACAGGCAAGACAGGTGGTGGTTTCGCTTAAGCCTAACACATTCAAGTGTCTAGCAAAAGCTTGGTGGCCGGAAAGGACGCCTACAAGAAGTCTGCAATCGATTCTCCTAAGAGATAAAAGAAAAGACGCTGACCCCTCGCAGATGTCTGGGCGTAGTCGTTTAGTCTGTCTGCACCCATCGCAGTCACGCCAACGAGCCCTGTGCTCACGAGAAACCCAAGTATCAATGGCAGACGTGACAACAGATACAGGCAGGCCTAAAGCAGGTTCGGGTCCTGAGAAAACCTCTTCTGAGCCAAGTCTGGCAAGCTCATCAGAGATCTCATTTCCCTGGATACCAGTGTGACCTGGAACCCAAACAAGATTCACTGCATTTAGCCTTCCGACTAAGTTCAACAAATTCTTGAGTTCGAGCACTATCTTGGACGAGGTAAGAGGGTTAAGCAGCGCATTTAGAGCGGCTTGGCTGTCACTGCAAACGCATATGCTTCTTGCCCTCCACCTGTTAGTCACAATATAGCGCATAGCCATTAGGATAGCGAAAATCTCCGCTTGGAAGACAGACGCATATTTACCTAAGGGGTAGTGGAGTTTAATGTTCTCGCTTTCCACAAAGACTCCAGCACCAGACCCCTGTCCGGTTTTGGAGCCATCCGTGAAAATACGATGGCATTCTTTCCCTGGCTCAGAGTCTGGCCGAAGCCATTCCATTACCTGAGGAAAGTTGACTTGGTAATTTTGTCGCAAAAGGATTTCTGGGGTCATTGCGTCAGAGGGCATGTCCATAAGACAGGGGTCAAAGGACAATGCTCGAACAAGTTCTTCAAAATTCCAATTCGTGTGGTACCAAAACCCACCTCTCTTTAAGCGAAAGATGGTTTTCAGCGTACACCCCATGATAAATATATCAAGGGGGGGAGGTTCATCAAAGCATCTAGAGCAGAGCCCGGCGTGCTAGGGAAGGCCACTGTGCAGCCAAGACAAGCCGTTCTTTCGAGTTTGGCAAAAGAGGCAGTAACACGTTTCCGCGAATGCCTGTTCCACCAAACAACCGATGCGTATGAGAGGAGTGGTCTAACCATGGCAGTATAGATCCAAAGGACTCTTTTCGGAGATAAGCCCCATGTCTTGCCAAAAGCGCCTCTGCACTGCCAGAAGGTGGACAATGCTTTTTCGGTTTTGGATTCAACATGCTTGGACCATAGAAGTTTTCTATCAAGGATTACTCCCAGATATTTGACTTCATCGGATATCGGGATAATGACAATTTTAAGCACTAGTTGAGTCAGACTAGTGATCTTCCTCCTTCTCGTAAAGAGAACAACCGTAGTTTTAAGAGGATTCACTGGAAGCCCATTCCCAGTGCACTAATCATCGATCAAGTCCAGGGATCTCTGCGCCTGAGAGCACACAGTCCCTAGGTTTGAGCCGACAGAAAGAACGGCGACATCATCCGCGTAGGCTTGTGTGTAGGTTCCAGGAAGTTTGAGAGCCGATAGTAGAGAGTCTACAACCATGCACCATAAAAGGGGAGACAGAACACCACCTTGCGGGCAGCCCTTGTTTACCCCAGTTATGACGCACTTGCCACAATCTGCTTCGGTTATCAGCGTCCTGTTCATTAGCATTGCCCTAATCCATTGAACTAATGTTTCATCTACACCATGTTGTCTGGCTGAGTTGCACATATTATCAAACGTCGCGTTATCAAAAGCACCCTCAATATCGACGAAAACGCCCAGCACGTACTTCTTCTGGTCAAGAGCACATTCAATCCTACCAACAAGGTTTTGAAGCGCAATTTCGCAGGATTTTCCGCGCTGATAAGCGTGTTGCATCTCAGAAAGAGGGTGCAAACGAAGAGCAACTTTGCGCACGCTCAGCTCAACCAGTCTCTCTAAGCTTTTCAGCAGGAAGGAAGACAGACTGATGGGTCTGAAGCTTTTGGCTAGGCTATAGTCTGACTTACCAGGTTTTGGTATGAAAACGACTTTAACCATACGCCAAAGGGCGGGTATGTAAGCCAAGGCAAGGCTCGCAGTGAAAATTCTTTTCAACGTGGGCAACAGCTGACCTAAACCTTGCTTCAGCATAACCGGGTAGATTCCATCTGGACCAGGTGACTTAAAGCTCTCAAAAGATGCAATAGCATATTTGATAGCGTCATCAGTCACCACTCTAAATGCAATGTACCAGTTAAGCCGCGTTGTGTTCGCTGGTTCTGCAGTGGCCACCGTTGCCGGTACCACTGAAGAGCACGTGGTGACCTGATTTCCCGGGAAGTGAGTCTCAAGGAGATGACTGTAGGTCTCCGCCTTGGTCTCAGTGTAGGTGCCATCAGGTTTGAGTATTGAAGCGAGTCTGCTTGGTCTGTTCCTCTGAAGAACTTTCACAAGCCTACTAGTTTCACGTAGAGATTCGATCTCGTCACAAAATTTTTTATAAGAGTCATTTTTCGACTTGCGAATAAGTCTCTTAAAATCCTTTTGCCTTGATCGATATAGATTCCAGTCTTCTACTAAATTGGTTTTTAAGGACCGATTCAAGTGCTTCCTGGTCAATCCATCAGGAGCATCCATGGTAGCGAAAAAAGATATGCATTAGCCCACTTGGGCCAATTGGAAGGTCAACTCTAGTGATGCCATCAGTGCGAAAAGTATTGAGCTTCATACAGATGCAGATATTCTGGGTTACCTATGTTACGTGTTTTGTTGGGAACAGAGGTGAAAGCTTGAAACAGAGCTGAAGCTTGTTGGTACTTCACCCAAAGTAAAGCAAGTATTAAAGCCAGGACGAGAAGAAAACGTCATATCTTCCTTCTACCAATTTATCGCGAATAGAGTATACCCATGACAAACAAGGACATGATGTATCTTCGATGGTTTTCTCCTCCTCTTCCGGCTTCAAAAAGCGAAAACCTTGTCGAATATAATTCTTCGAAGTTTGAACCGGGCCCCTTCGAAATACAGGCTTATATCAAAACTGCTTGTCCCTCTTCATAATTCTTTATTTCGATTAATACTTTACCACAAATTGCTTAATATCACTTAAAATTGCTCAACATATTTCTGCTCGTAAGGTAAGAGAGCAGCATCCTTTTATAATGCATTACAGCTTGCGGCTTTGAACTTGTTTGCAATATCTATATCCACATTTTTTTTACAAAAATACCCGCAGAAAGTTCTACAAAATTTATACGTGAATAGACACTTTCCATAAATGTTAAAAGAATGAAAGCTTCATTCAAAGAATTCAACTTTTGCAATGCTCCACATTCTATGGTTTTCTTTGATTGTTCAGTGAATAAAAGCAAACCCATACCGTAAGGATGTCAAATGAAATGTTTTACATGCATCACATCTGTTTGAAGAGCGTGTAAACTATACAAATATTTCTTTTTTCCAATGTTAAGGCTCAGGGCGCATCTGTATGTAGTTCTTATAAAGGCTCATCTCTGAAGCGTTTGCAAAGCAAATGCTTCTCAAGGCAAAGGTTGAAATTTTAATTGAATGCCAACGGATGAGAGGACAAGGTACGCGTAGGTAATTAGCAATATGTTAAAGTTATTCCTTAAACAATATTTATATACGAAGAGCACTATGAAGTTTGCATTGAATTGTATTCTGTTAAGGCCATAAAAAGAATAATTCATTGGCCTTGACTTTTGTAAGCTAGGAGTTAAGAGTAATTGTAATGCGTTTAGATACTTTGATAAATACTTTGAATTGAATTTTCTTGAAATTCCCAATAATTTTGAGAAAAAAAATGATATTAAAATTTCTATATATAATTTTTTTTGAGATTGCAGCAGTACGAATTACTAACGAAAATTCGTACCCAAAATTACATGCTTGCCGTTATTGAACCCCAGCTGCATTCCTCTCACACAAAAATTCGTACCAATTCGCCCCACTGCGAATTCGCGGGTAGAATTCAAGCCGTGCCAAAAAGAGAGCATTCAGTGATCCATACCATTTAACCCTATTCTCAGAAGGAGAATAGTGCTATACATTTTAATAAGGAGAACGAAGAAGGAACTACCATACGCAACACACGTTATACTACATTACCCTAGTGGACTTTCGCGCAGATTTGGGGGAGAGGACTCTATCTATAGTAAGCCATTCTTTACACTGTTACGATCTCTGTTAGGATGGATCTCTGTTAGGATGCTTCGCTCAAGGTGGATGTATTACTTAGGCCAATCTCTCTTTATAATTTCTCCGCAGTGTTTTGGTGGTGGTATAGTGGTGCTCAAGTGTTGGACTCTTTGGTGTTTGAGCTCATTGTCGTGACTCATTGTTTTTTCAAATAAACTAGTCTCCAGATCCTCCATCTGGATTTAAGTTGACTCTCGCGTTGGGAGCGTCCTGACCGTCCGTCTTGCTCTAAGGAACCTGTATGGAAGAAAAGAGGGAACACAAGTGGGAAAGAAAGACGGGGAAGCCCAAAAGTGAAGTGGAAGGATGGGACCAAAAGGACAGACAAAGAGCTTCTTTGTTACGCGATTTTAGACCGCAACAACTCCACCCTTACCTCCCGTGAAATGTGGTACACTTTCAATAGGGCACCTAGGAATCGGAAGGTAAAACAAAACGTAACAGAAGGAGCCTTGGCCGGGCTAACAAGATATTGGCCGATGGTATATGGAGACACTGGTGGATCCTATGAGTCGTCGATGTATGGCTTAAGGTCCTTCACATGCCATGTTCCTCGTTCCTTCCCGGTGTCATCTTCGACCACGTACGTCCAAGGGGAGACTCCCCTACGGATTTTAAATTGGCCGATGTATTTTGGAGCTAATTTCGCTGAGTAGTAGTTTGCTGCATCTGAAAGGATGTAATTTCTACGCCATACAATCTCATTCGGCAGATATTGAACATCTCGCCGCCTAAGATTGTATGCTTTCGATGACTTCTTAACTGCCTCCGCTAACTTCCTACTAATATCTTTCCTTAGCTCCTCAAAACGTTTTCCTAGCTCAGTCATGTTGATTTCCCTAACTCCTAGCTCTGATTCACGATCTGGCCTATTCTCTCCTGATCCTGATTCCCTACTGAGTCCCTATCTAACCTGTCAGAGGACATACGATCACAAGTAACCATCTCCTTCCAGAAATTCGCGTAGTACGGGGAAACTCCTAGCACGTCATGTTGCGCAGTGCGGATGCAACATGCCATCTTCTCCAGATGTGTGTCCCACGTCCTATGGTTCTCCGACACATAGGCACGCAGAACGGTTTTTAGGGTGTTATTTTTTTTTTTTTTTTTTTTTTTTTTGAATACTAGGATGGACGGAGACTAAAACTCCAAAATCTTTCAAAGATACCAATACGCCCACTATAGCAGGTACA
Source organism: Neoascia interrupta (assembly GCA_947623515.1). NCBI lineage: Eukaryota > Metazoa > Arthropoda > Insecta > Diptera > Syrphidae > Neoascia > Neoascia interrupta. Next base: position 31,719,985 of record OX392462.1, on the reverse strand, counting down.
TAATACCGAAGTAGCCGATATTGGTTATGCCCGATTTCCACGTGCTAAAAAACCACCCATTTATGAGAGACACTATGAAACTGCCAGAACGCACTTCATAGTAGTAAATTTTCGCTCTCTCATAATACTTCTTGACTACAACTAAGTTAACTTAACAAGTAGTTTACGCTTCCATAGTGTTGATCGCATTGGATAGGTTGCTTTCCAGTGAATGCACCTACTAAGCCGTTCATTAATGCGGCTTCACCCTACGTCGCTAGATCGAAGGGTCTTGTTCTTTGTAGTCGTCGCTCGTTGTTAACATCGTTAAGAGTCTCGTTTAGAGTACGGATCATTTCATTGTTGCAATGAACATGAAGGCGAGCATTAAGCTTTCGAGCGAAGTTTGTTACTTCTTCGCCCACGGTAGCTATTCCTAAATCTCTGTGAATATCGCTATTCCTAATATACCATGGAGCATTCACAATTGCTCTTAGTGTTTTGTTTTGGAAAGTCTGCAACATGGACATGTTGCTCGGCTTGGTACAACCCCAAAGTTGTATACCGTATGTCCAGGACGGCTTTAACACCTGCCTGTACAAGAGCAGTTTGTTATATATGCTTAATTTCGAAAATCTTCCGATAAGCCAATACATTTCCCTGAGCCTAATCTCGAGCTCGTCACGCTTCTTCTTTACGTGTGGTTTCCACCTTAGTTTAGCGTCCAGTGTCATCCCTAGATACTTCGCTTCATTTGCATAAGGTATTTGTACAGAATTTATGAACAGAGGCAAATTGTTAACCCTTCTGTAAGTGAAATTCACATGCGTAGACTTGTTCTCGTTAAGAGCGATTCGCCAAGTCTTCGTCCAGACACAAATTCTGTCCAATGCTCGTTGGAGGTTTCTCGTTGATGACTCGACTGATTCACCTGTTGCCAGGATGGCCGTATCGTCCGCAAACGTGGCCACGACTGTCTCGTCATCTAGAGGTATGTCTCTTGTGTAGAGCAGGAACAGGGTCGGACCGAGGACGCTTCCCTGGGGTACGCCAGCCCGAATTTGCTTGAAACTCGAGTATTCACTACTACACCTAACACGAAAGAGTCTGCTTTCAAGATAATTTTCCAATATTTTAAACATGTCTTCCGGCAAGTTTTGCCGTAGCTTATATTTCAAGCCCTCGTGCCATACCTTGTCGAAGGCTTGCGATACGTCGAGGAAAGCACTTGAACATATTTTTTTCCCTTCTAAGGCTTTTTCAATTTCATGCGTTATTCTGTAGACTTAATCTATTGTGGAATGGTTAGGTCTGAAACCGAATTGATGATCCGGGATCAAGCGTCTTTCTGCAATTATTGGTTGTAATCGCTTCAGCAGAAGTTTCTCGAATACTTTCGATATTATCGGCAGAAGTGATATGGGCCTTTAAGATTTTTTATCATTTGCGCATTTCCCCGGTTTAGGAACCATAATGACTTCAGCAACTTTCCATTGTCTTGGAACGTATAGAAGTCTAAGAGAAGCGTTTATCATATAAAGTAGCTTGACTAATGCCTTTTTTGGTAGCTCTTTTAATATTTCGCCAGTGATCAGGTCGTAACCCGGGGCCTTATTATTTTTAAGTTTGCTAATTGTCTGTCGGAGTTCAACTAACGAAACTTTTTTCATTCTAAAGCTACCAGGTTCCCCGTTGTTGTTTAGAACGTCAGCCAACGGCGGACCGTCGAAAGGCTTGAATGTTTCTTCTAAATGTTCAGCAAACAAATTCGCTTTCTCTTTGTCTTCTCTTGCCCATTCGCCGTTAGCTTTTTTTATTGGTGCCGAGTGGATTATAGGTTTCTTGATATACTTAACTGCTTTCCACAGCGAGTAGTTTGAGGTCCTATCCGCCGACAAGCCTTCAAGGTATTCAGTGGTCTCACGATTTTTAAGATCTAGCAACATTCCTTTCAGTTTGTTAGAGAGGTGGTTCAATAGGGTTTTGTCTGGGGGGGCCCTCGTGCCTTGCCATCTCCTACGCGCTCTTCTCTTTTCACGAATCAATTCTTCGATTTCGAGCGGATATGTTTTACGTACATGCCCGTCGGTGCTAACTGCGTTCTTTTGGGACGAATTGTTGTTCCAAGCAGCGCTCTGAATTGCTTCAATGAATTTGTCAACTGCGGTTTCTAACTCGAAAGGAGTTTTCAATGGCACATTCAAGCCAACATCCTCCTTACAGTCCTTTCTGAAAGCGTCCCAGTTCATGTTTTTGCTAGCTAATCTAGGAGCTCTTTCTATTTTCGCCAGTCTTCCACCCATCTTCAAGATAACTCCTGAGTGGTCTGAGCAAAGATCATAACACTCTTCAATTCGCGTAAGGTATTTGGGGTACCCTTTAGCGATGAAAAAATCGACAAGGTCAGGCTTTTTATTCCTATCGGTTGGCCAATATGTTGGCTTACCCGTGGAGAAAAAGTCCACCCCACGCTTCATACTATTTTTGTACAGTAATCTGCCTCTTGTTGAATTGCATCGTGAGCCCCAAAAAGTATGCTTCGCGTTAAAGTCACCCCCAATGATAAAATTGGACCCAATGAAGTCATACATACGATCAAGATCGTCTTCCACCAGTCTATATCCTGGCGGGAAATAACAAGATGCAATGTTATAATCTAAGCAGTCAATTTTTACAGAAACTGAACTGATCTGCATAGAGTCTAGCTCAACTTCTGTGTTCTTGAAGTGCTTTATGCAGTTCTTAATGTAGAGGGAGGATCCTCCTCTCGAATTTTGCGAAGGGTGATGTGCGTGATAGTCATTGTAACCTTTAAGTTTGGGTGTAGACCCGTTTTTAAGGTGAGTTTCCGTAATCATGCAAATATCAATATTGTTTTTCCGTAGAAATACTTCTAGTTCGTCTATTTTATTCAGAAGGCCGTTTGCATTCCATGTTAGTATTTTAAATAACTGTTTCATATTCATGTTCTCTTGTAATTTTTTCGAGGCTTAAACTCGAGCTTGCTCAGTTTGTCAAATATAACTTTGTTGATTTTAGTCTGATCCTCAAGTTTCTCCAAGATTACAGCGAGGATCTGAGACACTGCATCTGTTGTGGGCGATCTTGCCTTGCTTTCGTTTGCCGCAACCTGTGCGTATGATTTCGGTGCGACCAGTGGTGGTTTCTCCGCTGCACTTGAACTGGCGCCGCTCTTTTGTGGAGCTTTTACGCCTTTTGTCGTAATAGGGTGTTATTGATCCTCTCCGCGGGACAACCCTGAGGGTGGTAATTAGCTATAAATCGTTGCTGTGACCCGTACGGGTCATATCTTTTATTAATAAGAAATAAGTGTGCTGCAAAATATGCTGAAAAAAAACAACGAAAAAATTTCAATTTATTTGAAAAACTAAATGAAAACTAATTTTATTGTTTAAAACAATAAAATACTATATATTATATGTAAACAAATAAATATATAAAAAAACAATATAAATTATAATATTAATTAATATTAATTTAAGAACAGTGTTCAATATCATAAAAAAAGAAAAAAAAAGCAAAAATAATGCCGCGGCAAAGATATTATTATGTGGGTTACTTTACTCCACCATGGTACTCGGAAAAGACTCTATATCGTATCCAGGCACTTATAGTTCGCTTAATTTTATGTAGATGCCAGATTTACATTCGAAGTTCCGTTAAGTTTATAAATAAATCCCAATTATTGTGTTCCTTAGAAATTAGTTTCCCATTGTTAAGCATGACCAAATTACCTACCACTTCTGCCTGTGTATAATTGCATGAAAATTGTACACACACAAACCAATCGAGATCAAATTAAACTGCTTAATTGTTTCTTCGAATTGCACAGTAACACATCCATTAGCAAAGGCATAATACGAACACTTTCGGATTTATTCCCATTGAATCGATTTAATTACACTAAAGCAATTACTTAATGCCCAGACAGAATTGTCTGGCCAGAAAGTGTCAACCAACCATAAAACCACACTCAATGTGGTTCCATTTCAAGAAGAGGGATCAGCCAGCAGAGAAAAAAAAAACTAAAAATACAAATGGAATCTTTGCAGGATTTCGAAGATGGCTACATCTAAAACAAGATGTTTACTCATCCAAAACATCCTTTCCCATCTTGAGATTAATTAGAATTTCAAGAGAAGATGATAAAAAGGGAGAAAATGCTCAAGTCCTGCAGGGACGCACGCAATCGATTCCCATTAGCGATTGGGTCACTCCAGGACCCTATTAGAAAGTTATTTTTTTTGGTTATGATTATTCCAAATGCTTCTTTTCTAATATACCTACACAACAACTGGCGTGCGGTTATTGATTTTCTGCAACGGATGGATTGATATCTGCTCCCCCTAATTGATATCCTTTTCAGAAGGTATATTAATGACCTCCCTATTCACTGGATTGGAGGGTCCCGTTTTATTTGGGTGGCCAAATAAATTTATTTTGCTTAATTGCTGTGTCAGGACCAGATCCTTTATACACAGTCCGCGGAAAAGTCAAAGAATATAAATAAAAAAAAACATCAACTGTTTAGTTGTTTGGATTATTAATGTTTTTCTCTATGGGATCTTTGAGTGGGCTTAGGCTTTAGGTATATTTTATTGGCGTCCTTTTTGTATCGAGATCAAAGGAGTTCAAGAGATCAAAGGAAAAAAGCACGTGCATAATCTCGGTAATTTTGTTTTATTATGCATTATTATGTTTTCCTTTCCTGTCACTTGAAGTGCTAATTATTTATGTTTACTTTAATTGTGGTCCCAGTATAGTCAATAAGTTGATATTTGGAGTGTGGAGTCATCCTTCAACAAGTGATTTTTTGAAAGTTCGCATTCTTCGAAGTTCTTGGAGCCAATTAAGTCAGTCCCAGAAGAATGACTCTTCTGTCTGTGGGGACGTTAAATCGCTGGATATAAATGCTTGCGGATTTGCGAATGGTGGATAAAATATTTATTACGAAAGTTAGGCAAATGTTCACGATATAGTTTCGCTTAGGTAACTCTGATACTGAAATTAAATTTTAAGTAGGTAGGTAAATTATGCCTTTCTTGATTTATCAGTTAAGCAAGAGGCACGTTTTCAGTAAATTGAATTTTCAATTTCCCCGTGACATATCTACGGCATAATTATAGGTTATAATACGACAAGCAAGAAGGCGCTGTGTTTGTAATTATAGACCCTACCACGTATAATGTACAGCATGTAAGTTTCAATATAAAATTTAGCATATTCAGAAGAGAAATCAAAACCGTTCTGGCTACTCGGCAGGTACTCTTCACTGTCTATTCTAGCTCAAAAATCTGACGAGTACCTGCCAACCAATTGTGTGTTTAAAGTGGCCTTCATCACACCTGACCAAAAGTAAAAAGGAAGAAATAACCTTTAGCGAACACATCATCTTTTGAACAAATTTTTTGAATAGAACTTCGGAATTTAAATATCAGAAGTGCTTTGAACCGTGATTTGCGGTCTAATTGTCAAATGAAAGATTTAAATAAAATATTAACAAGTGGGAAAGTACAACAGTGCGTATGCAAAAGTTTCAGTCTATCTACGACGGATTGCAAGATACCTGCAATTGTTAAATGCTTTATACTAGGTGGTTGCATACATTTTGGTCTAAAACTCCGCCTTTTTAACTAAAAAAAATCACTTTTTTTAAAGCCACGCCCACAAAAGTGGGCGGAAGCACATACAATATACACATAAAAGTTAGAAAATGCTTATGTCTACAACTTTTGTCCTATAATTTTTTGTCAAATTTCATGTATGCATATTTATTGAAAGACTGTCATTTTAAGCTAAAATCCCATAAAAAGTAGGCGTGGTCAATAAAAAGGCTGACATTTTCTAACTACTTCAAAGAGAATTTCAAGGCAATTTTATATCCCAAAAATTATAGCGCTAGTGCCATTGTAACATAGCTAAAATATGAAAAAAGTATTTTTAAAAAATAGAGATGGTCGCACATACAGGCCTGTAGTGGGCGTGTCTGTGGGTGGATTGAAGGATTGGATTTGAAGCCACCCAATTTCAGCTCTCTACCTTAAAATTTAAGGTCTAAAGTTGCTTACATACGGACGGACGGACGGACATGGCTTAATCGGTTCTCCTGTCGATCCCATTCATATCTTTAAAAGGTCTTTGGGGTCTACGGTGATTATTTCACTGCGTTACAAACTACACACCAAACTTAATATATACCCTGGGTCGGGTATAAAAAGAAAAGTTCCTTTGTGTTTATTGGAAAATTTGAACAGAAACTTTTTGCAGTCAATAAAGGATAAAATCTTTGACTTGACGAACATTAAAAATTTCAGCATTTCTAATTTGCTGCCGCGTTAGTGGGCGCTTTTGTCTTCGATGTCGTAAAGAAGGGAACCATACTAACATACAAAAACTTAATTGCCAACATAATAGAAGGGACCTATAGTTTTTGGCTGATATACCGAATGACGGATTGAAAACGCAAAAAACTCTCTGGCTGTTTGTCAGACCTTGCAATGATATATACAGGCCCTCAATTCTCTTTGCCTGGGCTGCGGTGTCTATATTTCAGTTCCAGGCCAAGCTTTGCATATCCATTGTTCAAGGGCTTCCTTTTCTTCTCTGACAAAAATTACGGTAGCAGTAGACATAGTTAAGTTATGATCGCCACGACTAGGTCTAACCCAGCATTTATCATTTAACATCTCATCCCAGGATCACTGTTTTATTTTATAATACACTCGCGTTCAAAGGGCTTATGGCCATCCTTATAATGTGTTAGGGGAGAGGTACTGATGCACATTGGTTTTAAATTGTTGAGGGCTAAACTGACGAGGAAAGATCTCCTGTTCCACATTCGTGATGTTCTGCAGGAAAAAAAAACTCCAATACAAAGCGGTCTGCCCTAAATTCGTCTCAAAGGTGAACTGATGAGCATATGTCCTTGTGCGACTATTACGGTTGAACTCTTTTAGAGGTGGAATGCAGCAAGCTATTTCACTGGAACAGTCTTTGTATAAAAAGCGGTAAAACAAAGAAAGACAAGAGACATTGCGACACCTATAAGCTTAAAAGCTCTTTTTTGTATCCTATCAAGCAAAAGTAAGGTGGTCTTTGGTGCACCTGCCCAGACATGACAGTTTTACTTCAGTTTGGGGCGTATGAATACTTGATAGATTTGAGCCAGATCGGAAGGTGTGAAATTTTTTTTGCATTGCTTAAGGAAGCCTATTTTTGGCGATCTCGTTTATATGTGATCATTCCAACGGAGGTTGTCATTCACACACATTCCGAGAATAGAAAGCTTATCGCAATGCTAATGCCATTCATAGTTAACGACTGAAGATTTCTATTTTGTTTGTAGGACAGTAAACAACATTGAGTTTTGGATGCGTTGAATTGTGGTGAATGTTAGCGTTAATGTGGTGAATGTTGTGGTAATTGGTTACAAATCACCATCCAGAACCACCTGGATTGAGCTGTTCGAAAGAAAATTCGTAGTCCACCGAATGAGAGGATCATCAATACCGAATGAACTCATTTTAGATAAAAGAGCTTGATGCCAAATGTCGAATGCTTTAGAAATATCAAGCGCAACAGCCTTGCTCTCACCTAGTAGGTGAACGGAGCGGCTTTGCTTTTCGGTGAGATAGGCCACCAGCAGACCTTTTGATTCGGAAGCCGTACTGTCGGTCACTGAGGAGCTTCTGAGATTCAAGATATTTCATAAGCTGGCTGTTCATCAATGTTTCCATGACCTTTGAAAGGATGGATGTTAGTGCAATCGGTCGGTAGCTGCATGGAGAAGAGGAATCACCTTTTTTAGGGACGGGCTGAATGTATGCTCGGCAAGGTATAAAAAGAGTAGGACTGATGAAATTGATTACGAAGTGGCTTTGCTAACGAAGCCGAACACCCCTTGAGAACTACAGGTGGTATATGCCACCTGGACCTGCGGACTTATGTCCATTGAGATTTTTAAGGACTCGTGCAACAGTACGTGTACGAAAGCGAGTTGGTCGCAGAGAGTGTTTAACGCGCTCGGGTACAGGTCTATGCGTAGTACAGGAAGGAAGTTTAGAGCTGCAAGTAGATTGGCTTTTTCTGCCAAGGAGCTGACTGCTGGAATGTCGTTGCAAATGAGTGTTGGGATGGAAGAAGAGGTACAGTTTTTTATGTTCTTGACAAAAGACCAAAAAATTTTGCTGCCTTTGGGGCATCGCAAAATCCTTGGCCTCAATTTTTTACCATAGAAAAACTTGACAAAGCATTAAAGCGCCGGCAAGTGACCAATTGAAGATCTTAAAAAAGTTATTGAGGCCATCCCAGTTGGTTTTCTCGTACTGCCAGACAGTTCTTTTCGGGGGTGGGTCTTTAACTCTTTGGTTAACATAAGGGAAAGATGCCGAAATAACATAGCGATCCGACCAGCTTTACTTGCTTACTTAAGGTGGCGCTACAGTCCGGGGTGCATCTGGGCCTCAGCCAACAAGCTTCGCCAGCCAGCTCTGTCTCTAGCTAGCCGTCTCCAGTTTCGCACGCGAAGTTGGCTGAGGTCCCCTTCCACTTGCGTGCGCCACCTGAGTCTCGGTGCTCCTCTACCGCGCCGTCCCTGCGATGTGGATTCGAAGATTTTCCGGGCCAGGGCGTTGGTGTCCATCCGCTCTAGATGACCCAGCCATCGTAGACGTTGTGTTTTGACTCTTTTGGCTAGGTCGGTATCGCTGTACAGCCCGTACAGTTCGATGTTATATCTCCTCCTCCACTCTCCGTCTATGCAGACGGGACCGTAAGTCGCCCGAAGAATTTTCCTCTCGAAGCAGCCTAAGGTATTTTCATTAGCCTTTGACAGGGTCCATGCTTCTGCACCGTAAAGCAGGACTGGGATGATGAGGGTCTTATACATGGACACTTTAGTTGCTCGAGAGAGGGCTTTGCTACTCAATTGCCTTCTTAGCCCAAAGAAACAGCGATTGGCAAGAGTTATCCTTCGTTTGATTTTAACGCTGGTGTCATTGTCTGAATTGATAGCGAAACCCAGGTAGACAAAGTCCCTAACTACCTCAAAGTTATAGCTGTCGATGGTGATGTTTTGTCCAAGACGTCGGTGTTGGGTGTCTTTTCTTGATGACAGCATATACTTGGTTTTGCCCTCATTGACTGCTAAACCCATATTCGCCGCTTCCGTCCCAATACTCACGAAGGCTTCACTGACATCACGCTTTGTTCTACCGATTATGTCAATGTCGTCTTCGTATGCGAGTAGTTGAACGGACTTTTGAAAGATTGTACCTCTGGTGTTGGCGCGAGAGTTCTGCACAATTCTCTCAAGTATGATGTTAAGGAAGTCGCATGACAGCGCGTCGCCTTGTCTAAATCCTTTTTTGACATCAAAGAGGTCGGTGAGGTCTTTGCCGACCTTGACGGAACAGCGTGAGTTTTCCATCGTGATCCTGCACAGACTGACGAGTTTGGCAGGGATGCCAAAACTAGACATTGCGCTATATAGCTCGTCTCTATAGATGCTGTCATACGCGGCCTTGAAATCGATGAAGAGGTGGTGTGTATCGATTTGGAATTCCTGGGTTTTCTCCAAGATCTGCCGCAGTGTGAATATTTGATCGATGGTGAACTTTCCTGGCCTAAAGCCATACTGATATGTGCCAGTCAGATTGTTGATTGAGAGATCAGATTGTTGACAAACGGCTTCAGGCGTTCACACAGTACAGCAGAAAAGATCTTGTATGCGATGTTAAGAAGACTTATGCCTCTGTATCCGACGAGCCTAGAGGTAATAATATGTACGTTGAGTATTTTTCGGGATGGGAGGTGAGGAACAAGTCCAGAGTGTTTGCGGCATGACTGTCAATGTCAGGAATTCGTGTTGGCTTATTTACAAGCTGCGTTAAGTTGTTAGACGCAGCAAAGATTTCAACGCACCTACCTTCAGGTGTTGTTTGTCCAGAATGACGAGGTTGGCGGGAAACAATTCTGCTAATGGAGTCGGACAGTTCGTCAAACTTATTAAAAATTGATTCTCTGCACAAATTCGGGGCCCCCGTAGATGAAGCAGTAATGCAAGCTGTGCCTAGACGGTAAATTTGATCCACTTGAAACTAAAATCAAAATCACAGCTGGTGTTAATGCTTGATGGAATTTGGTAAGTTACATCACAGCGAACATAAACGGCAAGACCGCGGTGTAGTCGACAGGCACTAACAAATAACCACGTAGATCCAATCCTAAATCGGAACGTTTAGGGTCGTCAGGATTTTCACCGACCTGTTAGTGCTAGCACAGCACAGTTGGTTTGTGCAAGGCAACGTGCGCGTACGCGGCAAAGAAATTCTTGCGCTGGCCACTATTGTTACACATGTCCACGCGAAACCTGTCAGATGTCATAATTAGGCCTCAAACAACTTCAAAACATGAGCGCTACTGAGAGAGACCGTGTCGTGGAAATTATTTGACTTTGCAAAGTTAACCATAGGCAGTGCCTGGTAGTGTCATGCGTTTGCGGGGCAGTTTGGCATTTTTATTTATGCAAGTTTTTAAGACGTAAGGGCTTTAGAGTCTCAAAATTTTTATTAGTTTCTTTTTTTTTTTAAATATGATGTGATCACAAAGTTTTGAGTTTACAAAAAGACCGTAAAGATTGATTTATTATCTACACTGTTAAAGCAAGCTAAGCCAGTACAGATATTAGGATGGATGATTGTTAATTAAATCAAAATTAAATCATCAATCGATGCAGCAATTTCTGCTACAATTAAACCAAAAATTAACAAGAAGAGCCCACAGCTGGAATCGTTGATTTGTGGCAGTGACAACTCGAGCCTCTATTTATGAAACATCATAAAACGCACATAAATACTCACCGCATCCTGTCAGCCGTGTGCGGTTCAGTTAATCAAAAGCCCTGATTATGCAAACCACTTCAGTTAGCTAACTGTGTCTGTAATTCAATAAATTGTGCAAAAATAATTGATGCGCGTCGAAACAAGTTAATTCAGATTTAGCCCCTGGCAAACTGAATTGAAAATTCACCGCCATACAGAACCTTTCGCCCACTCATATCCGGCCAGTATTTTAATGATAATAATTCATTAAATGATTCATTCATTTCGATAATGTTTCATAAATGTTTGTGTAAATCGCCCGGACGAACACACGATTATTTTACAAAATAATTAATCCCAGGCTAGAGTTGACTGTCATATCACGATGGTGTCGAATTGTCCTGGCCGCAGCAATTATATCTATGCGTTATGCTCAACTTATTTATTCATTGTTTCGCGCCATACTGTATACCAACAAAAATATTGTATTCATTGTATTCAAACATTTTCATATTCCCCAATGGAACTGTATAGCAAGTGGAACACATGTTCTGCCTATCGAGCGCTCATCAAGGACTCGCGAGCCTGGCACACGTATAATTATGCTCGAATTGAATAAGTCATAAACTGTCTGTTTAGCGATGCATTAAAGAATTTACCGCCAGCTGTAACACGACTAATTTCCCATTCAAGGATAATAATTAATACACTTACACTATTATGGCATTCAAATCGCTTTGGGGAGTTATGCCAACTCACCCAATGGGAATTATACCTACGTCTCGGCAGCTATAGAGGCTAAAAGATCAACTCTCGGCGGCGCGGCGTGTCAGCGAGTACATTTATGGTGCCAACTCGTGGCAGGAATTTATGACAATAGTAATGATTTAAAATGAGAACATTCGCGCATATAATTCGGTTAATGAAGAGGTTATAAACCGTCTTCGGAAATGGCCTGGGAATTGATATAAAGGTTAAGGTGTATCCTTGCGAATTTCAAGGAATATTCCGCGCGCCGTTCGGTGCGCGCACTGTCATAATTCCATTCAACAATTATGAATCAGAATTTTATACCTTCCAAAAAGTCTCAGGTTGGGGTTGGTTTCCTATGCCTACGCAGTTATACACAGGAATTAGGATGTCTCTAAGGAAATCACGGATTTTAATGGAGGAGTTAACTTTCCGGAACATTGCCTACACAACTGAGAAGGTGAAGATGTTTCGGAAATATACCTACGACATTGCTTTTTGTGAGGGCGTCTCTGGAGGATTTGCGTAATCATGATTCAAAGGAGTTAAGTTCCTCAAAAAGTCATCATTTCTAGACTAATGGAGAACGTGTCGTTATATGCGTGCAGACATGTTTTGCAATTCTTGTTATAATGGAATTTCCAAAGTTGGATGATTTTGGTCTCCTAAGGAATCAGCTCAAGGTATATGGTTGGATGCGGTAATTTACCAAATGTAAGAGGAACTGTTAAAAGTAAAGCCTAATGAGTATATGTACATACGAGTTAAACGAGATTTTATATTCTTAAGAAATTAGTAAAGGCGTCAGCAAAGCTCACAAAAAAAATTCTATAAAACCGAATATCATAATTTTAGTTTTAGAACTTTCTTTGTTTCTACTTTTGGTCAACCACAACTAGCTCTCATCCAGGTGGCCACCATATTTGGCCAGGATTCCACAATTAGCCACATAAATAGGGTATTGTTGGGGATAAACAACCGCAGAAGCTAATGTCAACCCGAAATACGTCTGAGAGCGATTTAATTTATCTCTACTCAGGTTTCTTCATTATCCCTTTCGAACTAAGCATATACGCTTATAATTTTTTTGCAAATATTGAAAGCCGTTTACGACGGCAGTTTACGAAATGCTTTGTAGGTTGGAAAGTAGAGGTTCGTATAGGAGTTCGTATAGTAGGGGTTGTAGTCAAAATTCTTTCTACAAAATTCTGCTTTTCAAAATTCTGTTTTACCGAATTCTGTTTAACAAAGTTCTGGTAATTCAACTTTGAAAAAGTGACAAATTAAAATGCATGCAACCCGTCTGCTGGTTTCCTTCATAGCGGTCAACCCAAAAATGGAAAAGGACCTCTTATGGTATCGCTTCGTTGTCCGTCCGTTCTTCCGTCCAATCGTGTTATAACTTTACGGTAAGTCGTAAAATTTGGGGTGCTTTTAAAAAGCGAAAATAGCCAGAGAATCCAAAAAATTTAAGAAGAAATAACGGTTTAATTACAGTTTGAAATTTCATACGAAAATGGACTAAAAGTTTTTAATTTTTTTTTTAAGAAGATAATCAGGCAAGAACAAGAAAAGCGAAACTTAAGCTAAGAAGATACCAAACTTAAATGAAAAAATTAAATTTTTTAAAAATATTGAAAAGTTTTTGAGATATGAAGAGTTGAAAATGGTTGACGTTCTTCCAAGTGTTTGAGACCATAACTTTTGAACCGCTTAGTGCACAAGGACAATATTGAAAGCAACACAAAAAAAGTAAATGCTTAAGACAAATTTTTCAGAAAAAGTTATGATAATGCCGTTTTAACGCATTTTCGAAAAAAAAAATCGCAAAAGTTCGTGAAAAATCGTGTGTTCCCCAACTTTATCACCGGTCTTGTTTGAACAAATCGTAGAAGAACCAGTGAGTAAGTGCTACAGTGTGTACGCAGAAATTACAGTCCGTAAAACGGACCGTTGAATACCCCATCCTATTCCACATTGTAAAATGCTGATGGCATAGTTATTTTTTGACATTTTATAAGTAATGCAAACTTCGAAAAGGGGCGTGGTCCAACCGCCCCTAATTACAAACTATTAATTATAAGATATTTCCAAGTTACACCTAATTGTACGTAAAAATGCAATTTTTTGGTTCAAATTCAATATTTTTGAAAAATCGACCCCTAAAAGGGGGCATGGCTAAAACTTTATATGAACGAAAGTATTGTTTACCTAACCTGCTACTTTTTTTGTTTATGCTTTCCTAAATTAGGCTCAAGGGGAGTCGAAATTACGTTTTTCTATAAAATTTTAAGTTTTTCTTCAATTCTGCCTCCAAATGTAGGCGGACCCCAAAGTCTTTTCTACATAAAATATAAAGAAATTATTTTTCAATTTCGAGCAAAGATACTGAGTAAACTGCATTTGAAAATTTACCCTTAAAATAGATGCCACGCCCACTAGAGGAGGTTTACCAATTCAATTTGTCTTTTTTGTGTCTTATATTTATTAAGGGATGCTAAATGTCAAATTTCAGCCTTTTAGAACGTCTTGGGCGGATTTCAAAAATTTTTACACTTGTACTGCTTCGCATGACGTGGACCTTACGTAGTGACCTTAAGGTCTTGGGGGTCTACCATTATTATTTCACCGTGTTACAAACTATGTGACAAACTTAATATACCTCCTATTCTATGGGATGGGGCATAAAAATCACACGTATCAGAACTTATCCGAAATTTTAAGGAAAATTAAAGCGAATTTTATAGTTTCAAAACCATCTGAGACTTGAAAACAGAAAAGCATTTTCAAAAACAAATTTTTAAAATGTTCTAGTATTTTAACGGTTAAAGCGGTCTTGTTCAGATTTAATTTATGTACAAAACGTACGAAAAAAAGCAAGCTGAGATTTAAAAACTTTAAATTGCCGTTTTTAACCTACATTTTTCAAAGCTCATTTAAAAAATGAAATGAAAAAGGGAAATTGTTTACCGTTCTCGCAAAAACCGTTGGCCATAGAACTAAAAAAGACATCCAATGCTAGCGCAGGTAGTTGCGCTATTATAAAAAAGTTTAACTGGAACTAAAAAAAATTCGAAATAGTTGTTTAACGGATTTGAATTTTTAAAAATTATAAAAAAGGTTGAAAGAAGGAATGTCTCCCGATCTAGTTCCTAAACGGTATAAAGTAAAGCTCTGAAACAAATAACGGTCATAGTCCATTTTTTCAGATTTAATGTTAAGCCATAGCGAACTTCGAATACTCAAAAAATTTGAAGGTTTTACTCAAAAACGTAAAAACATTTTCGAAAACGAATTTTCACACGTCGCTAGTCTGTTAACGGCAATGACGATCTAATTAAAATTCGGCTGAAATATGAAGCGTTGAAAACGCAAGCTTACTGCATTAAAAAATTTCAGTATTGCCGTTTCCAACCTTATGTTTTAAATCCTTTTTAGAAAAAAAAGAAAACATGTTTTACCGTATTTTTAGATATCCGTGTCTGCAGAATCTAAGAAAAGTGGCCAATGGAACGCAGCTGGTTGTTAAATTGAAAAAAAGCCTAACGGTTATTAAAAAAAAACTTGCTGTTTTATGGATTTTAAATTTTAAAAATGGTAAAAAAGGACATAAGAAAATATATGTTCTTTCCTCTATTTCCGAAACGGTAAGAGGCAAAAGCTCGAAATAAATACCTAAGTCCATCTCTTGAAATAAAAAAAAACTGAAGCAGTTTTGAAATGGTTTATGGTTTTCTAAATGTATTTGAAAGCACTGTAGTCAACTGACTAAAATTATGCTGCTGGCAAGTATATATACCCATCGTAACTTCTGGGCCACTTCTTTTACATCAACAAAACTTGACGCAGCACAACCACATGAACGTTAACCAACACAAGAGCTTTGAAAAAAAACAATAAGCTCTTTTTAAGAAAACAATATAAAAAAAATTAAAGAAAAAGTTTAATGCTACCATTTTTAAGGTGATAAAACTAAAAACTCCCCCATATAAGAACAGTAGACTCTAATACAAAAAAGTATACAACAGTATGTAAAATATTCTTAGGAATAATAATAAACAAATAGAATTTTACAGAAACTGGCACAATAAAGGTTAGCCTCACCTACAACAAAAGCTGACGGACCGCTCAGCGTATGTCTTCATACTTGACGGTCTTTTTTACCTTTACTTTACTTCAAAAAGGTCAAAAGTTTGCTTCAGAAAGCAGAATATGAAGTAGAATTTTATTGCGTACGTCAGAATTTTGAAAAGCCGAATTAAAAAAAAAATTTAAAGCAGATTTTTCATTCGAAAAAAAAAAAACAGAGCCATTTACCTTCTTGGCCGTTCCACATTCAGCGCGAGAGCGTCAAACCAGAGCGGCAGCAACAAAGAGAGACCAAAGAAATCGTTTTTTAATACACAATGAAAGCGAGACACTGCACAGTGACAAAGCTAAACAAATTTGTAAAATGTGTAGACTTTATTGCGAATGTATTATATTTCACAACAAGCATCAGCTTCGAGAAAAAGAACGTCCATTCAACAGCGTGTCATAACTCACAACAGCGATTGACAGAATAATCGTCGACCTCGGCGAGGGTTTTTCAATTTTTCGAAAAGGCCGGCGTGCAAAACAGCGATAACGCTGGAACTGTGAATCCGCTTGTTTCCATTGATTGAAATTTATTTGACAGCTCGCCCGAGGCCCTCGCTCGCTCTTCTCGCTCTTGATGTGAAAGAGGCATCTCGAATCTGACAGGACAGGTAAATAATACATGATTCCTGGTTTCCCTCCCATATCAACAGCTTCAACAGAAATCGTTGAAGGAAGTACCCAGTCTTCTTGCATGCTTATCTGCAAGGCTCATAAAAAGCCCAACTATTTTTTTGCCAAATCAGCTCTGACATGGAAAGTTAGTCTATTAGTTTTCCTGCCATCCAGCTCTGGAACAGCGACATTGTGCTGATTTTCTTTCACCAATTATCGTTCTGGCGACTTCGGTTCCTGTTAATAATTTTAACTATCTTGTGCTGACGGCTCTCCTTCATTATTGGAAATATTGTGCACTTATTTAAGTTAGCTTGTCCACTAATCCACCTGATTTTCTAGGATATCCTTGTTACCAACCACCTTCACTAAATATGTCACACCTGACAGATATCTTGTCTCAAAAGGAGGGCTCGCTAACAGTCTTATGCCAACAGCCATCCTTAAATTATGGCAGCGCCAAGGAAAGGGGCACGTGGGAATTCGCCAACCAATGCGTTTCTATACCGGATCGAAGATTTTGAGTAGCCTCTCAGTAATCCCACTGTCACCAGTCATCGCCCTGGGCAATATGGCACTTTTGTCAAAGGTTAGATATGTCTATGCGACGGCTGGAGCACACAGGGGCAAAACATTTAAATTCTTGGCAAAAAAAGAAATATGGATTGGGGTGAATTAAAAAGAAAGCCAAGGTTTACAGTACAGCTGAAATCGTACCTTTAGCCAAGGTTTACAGTACAGCTGATATCGTACCTTTACCCAGTTAGTTTTTTAGCGAATTCCATGACGCGGGACATATAGGTCTGTGGAAGGCTTTCCAACTGTAGCAAACCAAGGCCCTACCGTAACCGAAAATCAAGATGAAGAAAGCCAAGCTTATTATGCACCTATCTTCATGCTCATATATCTGATGCCCGGGCACGGTCACCAGTGAAGCCGGTACTAGTCCCCGATTTATTAGGCCAACAAAAGCTTGCATTGTCTGTTTCCACAGGCAAAGCAAAAACCGACTTGATGAAGTTGCTAAATGTCTGCTTGTGAGCATGGGCATGGCTTTTGCCGAAGCCTTCGAGTATCGGTACGATATGCGCGTCTCTATCTGAATTTTCGTAGGATTTCAATGCCAAATAGCACTAATATAGGGCGCTTTTCTTTTTTCGTTCAGAGCAGAGCTCGAACTGTCAAACAAAAATTTGTGTTTCTTTTTGTGCTCAGAATAATCAGAGCCCGAGATTTGTGCTTCTTTTTTCGCTCAGAGCATAATCAGAGCGCGCTCAATGTACTCGGAATAATTTGACCGAGCATTCTGAGCTAATGGCTGAGCACAGCGAAATGACAGCTGAATTTTGAAAAAAAAAACACGTCAAAAGGAGAAGTTTGTTTGTTTTAAGACCGAGTAAAAGCGTTTAATGAACTTTGGTTCGGTGAAATAATTTTGTCAATTTTTTAAAGTTTTCTTTTCTTTCATATTGCATTCTGGCAGATAAATCGGAACAGAGTACTCTGAGCGCACTCGGTTCAGAGCACACTCAGAGTGTTCGAGCTCTGTTCAGTGCTCTACTCTGAACTAAAAAAGAAAAACGCCCCTTGTGTGCGAAACTCTGAGCTTATATTCATAAGGTTTACTCTGATCAAACCCATAGCACTGCAAGGCCTCTACTGCTTAGAAGCAGGCTTGCGGCTTGTAGAACAAATAGCCACATAACATCCATCCAGGAACATCCAGGAATATGGGTGTGGAGAGGTGAGATTTATGGTCTTGGCGGATTAAAGGCTACTTCCGACGTTCTTTATGAGAGCAAGGGTTGTTGCGTAGAAATCCTTCAAACCAGTTGAGATCGAAAGGTTGGGTACCCAGATCTAGTTGCTGCCTCTATTCTCTGCCATAGAACTTAATTTCCCTATAACTCTCCAACACCTCCTCCAGACAGTTATTGAGCTTAGAGTGCTGTGAATCCATAGGGTTGCCCTGATCTTGGGTTATGCCAACACTCGGAACACTTTTTTGGGGCAACAGCACATGTAACGCAAGAGAAGATCGTCTTTTGGATTCATCCTATCCATCGACCTAAATTTGTTGCTGACAGAAGACAACAGTTAATTGACCTTACTCTGTCCCACAGCCGTTCTAAGACTATCACTAAATGGAAGGTATCGCCTCATGATAGCATCTCGTTAGTTTACAGGTGCATCGAATTTCAAATCAACTGTGAAGTTGAACCGAGACAAAATAATTTGGCACAGTTTCGAGAGGAGCTTGACAACTCTGTTCAAGTTCCATTCCAATTTAGATCAAGACAAAGGTAAACTTAAGGTCTGCTTAAGACCTGAACAGCGCCTGTAACGAAGCCAATGAGACTCCGAATTTAATCTGGCTGGGTGTTGGCACCGCTGAAAACTTGAAAGAATAAAATTCACCAAAAATGAATATGGCACTCAGGAATTGGATTTGTGATTTGGTAGTATGGGAACTTACTTTGCAGCTGGTTGTTGTCGTTAGGATCTAACGGGAAAGATTTTGGTCGTGTTTTATTTATTTTTCTTAAAGTTTCCTTGCTACAAAATTGGCTTCATACCGGACTGTTGCTAATTAATAGGGTTGGGTGCCACATAGTAGGTATTCCTGCTAAGTTAAAGGACTTTTGTGGCAAATCCAGTTACTCTCGTTTTACCCAAAATCTCGATTCCCTTGCTTGTCCGAAACCACAAAAGCACCCTTACGACCATCATGAAAAAATAAACATCAGCACTAAGTAAAAAATAACAAATCCTTCTTACCAGAGAGAAAGAAACTTCTGGTGGAGAGTGCGAGGCAAGTGTATCCTTTTCCAATTTCTGTCGCTACAAAACAAAAAGCGTTTTTCATAAGCATAAATCAGTTTTCCAGGACAATCGGGCACATGCGGAACCGTAAAGCTATGCCGGCCGGTTGTAACCAATTTTCCAAATCTCTCTCGCTCTGTGGGCAATGTATGCAGTGTTTTGCTTTTGTGTGTGGTCAGTAGTTGTGCCTGTCTACTCGAAATCGTTCGAGCTTTGTGGCAAAACTAACATTGTACCTACAACACCAACAATGTTGGCCATACTACAAAGACCTGGCTGTAGGGGGCGATGGACTGTCATAAATCTTAAGCACCGAGCTCCTGCAAGGAGGCCATAGAAACTACCAATTCTGTAGTGCCATGCCTGCGGATTAACACCTTCAAAGCTATGTGGTGTGCTATATCCAATCCAGAGCTTCGCAGAGAAAGGACCAAGTAGGGCCAACTTGTCACGCACACTCGTTCGATTTCACCGTCCCCCCTCCATATGGGTCGGCTATAGTAGGTATTTACAGTGGCCGAAATTCGCTACTGAATAGAGAGCCGAACAATAGCCTTTCGATAGTAAATAACGCCCCGAAGGAATGGTAAGCGATATGCAAAGATTTTCACACGTGTTTGTGTGTGTGTATGTGCGCCGTTCAGGATCCATAATATTAATTGAAAATTATTGAAATTCCAATTTTGGATATTAGCTTTAAGCTATTATTTAACAGTTTTAGGGCGCAGTAAAAGGCATTCGGCCTACGAATGTTTATACTACCCGGCAGGAAGTAAAACCCAAAGTGTGTTTAGCAGCTTCTTCGTGTGTATGTGTGGGGAGCGGAACTATTTTCAATTTCTTCGAACCGAAGCTGAGATTTACGGATTTAGATCCGAGCGTCTGGAGAAGGCGCGCAGCAGACAGGAAGGAAGCCCTGAAATAATAGCCAATTATCAAAGGGATATCGTTTGTTTAAATTTCAGGATGTATTTTTTAACACAGATCGAAGGGAAAACGGGCGGATAAAGACAGAGTAAAGAAAATAAAAAAAAAAAAAACAAAACGGAAAAGAAAGTGTTGAAACAATGAAAATTCATTTCGGTCTCAATGGAATTGACCGGGGATTTGTATAGCAAGTAACAGGGATGGGGTAGAAGAGGAGAAAGGAAACAATTTGCCAGGGTATTTGCCTCGGGAATGGTGTTACAAACGTCGATCTATTGAATCCTTTTGTTTATTGGGTCGACGCTGCCGTCTGTACCCTTGGGGATCTAGAGGCTGTGTACAATGCCCACAGATTGACTTTAATTAATTGTTTATTTGCTTGAAGGATATTTGAAATTTGTCAACTAGGTATATGAATTGGGTAGTTGCTTTGTCGTAAATTTGGTTGAAAGATTGTAAACTAGAATCGAAAATGGAAAATGATGGGGTTTTAAAATGTGTTGGGGTCTTTTACCGAAAATTTTTAGTTTGGTTTCGAAGGTCATTGAAGAATGTAGAGCCTTCAGACACAGATTAAGTCCTTTGTTTAAGTCTCTTACAACATCAGTGTACTTATCGCAAAGCAACGTTCAAGAAAAAGTAAAAAGCTTAAGAGTTACTTAATTTCCCGCATCTGAAACACGAGTTCGTAAGTTTGCAAATTTTTAAATGGTCTCCTTAATTACAAGCCGAAATCAAATTATATCCTCTAGCTTTTCATTCCGACGTGTCTATCGTCCATTGCCACTAAAATTCATCATCGTTTTGATAAATAATTTAGAAATTTCAAAATTTCCATCACCAACGTCAAAACAATAAGAAAATCTAATTTTTGAAATATTAATCAACATCTCGCCCAGTTATCGAAGTGTCATTTCCATCCCTAGAGATATAGAGTTGCCCGCCTGAGCAACTTTGTGTTGAACCTCCTCCATCATACCTCTTCAAGATTGATTTCGTTTTCTCAATATTGGATCAACAAAATATTTATGTCCTTGCTGCGTGTCCTTACAATGTTATCTAATGAAAATTGAGATTATCACATAAATGGCACAGCAAGGATAATGCTGCTGCTACTACAGAACAACAAAGAAGAGGACTTTTCGATTGATAAATATTTATATCATTTTAAAGAAAAAAAAAATATCGATAAAATTATTATGATTGAATTCTTGGCAAGGAAGAACGTGACTATTTGTTAAGACTTTTCGTAAGACTTTTCGTAAGACACGTTCGAAAGTATTAAGAGTTTTTCAATGTTATCACTTTTTTAAAGTTTTTTTTTTTCTTTGCAAAAAACTTAATAAGATATTTAGTGCCTTTAGTTGATTTTTCATCAAATAGAAACTTGCACTACGGGCGCTTTAAAGGCATTTTGAAAGGTAATAAATAGTTTTTAGATTTTATTTTGGTAAAAAAGCGAGCCAAAAACAATTGCAATTCTTAAATCGGGTGTGTCAGGTTCCTACAGACAAAGCCAGAGGCACACATTGCCCACATTGACACTCAAACAGTTTTGTGTCTCATCTTTCGCCCAGCACTTATTCAATTCACCCATGCAATTATTCCTAGATAAAGTCAATCTTGCAACTCATTGAGGCAGAGTTTGCAACTACCTCTTTACGATGAACTCAAGTATCGTATTTTGCAAGAAAGTTAAAAAAAGGGCCTGGGCCAAAGGACCAAAAGGACCAAAGTATGATATTCATACCTTATATTTCTATGTTTCTTGTTAGCTACCTATAAGCTCATAGTTGTCGTTCATTTCCTTTTATACCCGACCCAGGGTGTCTATATTATTCTAATGCGTAGTTTTAACCATAGACCCAAAAGACCTTTAAGGATTTGATCAAGACCGACAGGTGAATTGATTAAGCAATGTCCGTCCGTCCGTCCGTCTGCCCGTATGCATGATGTTTATAGGTCTTCTAATTGAACTAGAGAACTGAAGCCTGGACTATGGACTCGCAATAATTTCGTTCACCCGTCGTGTTGATAACTTCTGCCCGGGTTTCATTCACTTTAGCAGATTAAGCCTTTTGAAGCTAGTGAGCACACTTCAAAGGCCATCAAAGGCCGGGTCCCCTACACGGCGGCTTTTTTTGTAGCTTTTTTATTACGCCAAACCCGAATTTGTAGCTTGACCCTGTTCCGAGAAAAATAAAATTTCGCTAGGTTCAGATGAAATTCTGACCCGGTGAATTTTTTTCGATAAGCGGGCGACAACCCTGTATTGGAACTAGAGGATAAATTGTAGCTTTTTTGTTACGTCTATTATAAATTTGCAGCTTGACCCGGTTCCGAGAAAAACACGATTTTTCGTGCTGCTCCCTGAATCGGGCACACTGCAACGGCTGATCAGGGAACTCAGCTCGTCAATTATAGCGTTTTGTAGCTTTTTTGTTACGCCTGTAAGAAACTTGTTGCATTACCCGGTTCCGAAAAAAACACGATCCCACTAGCTTCAGATGAAATTTTGACACCATTCTTTAGTTTCTGTATCCGGGTGGATGGAACCCAGTGCGTTAATTGTAGCATTTTTATAGCTTTTTTGTTACGCGTAGTACCCAGTATTGGAAGTGACCCAGTGACCCAGTAGTTGGAACTAGTGACCCAGTATTGGAACTAGTGGGTAAATTTCCGAAAATAAGATAAAATTATAAGAAGGACCTTCCTCTCAAATAATCCTAAAGCATTTTCATTCGCCTTTGAGCTTATGTGAATATTTAAGTTCAAAGGCGGATTCAGCAGGCCACAATCCATAATTATTAGAAGAAATCAGAACTACCCCAAAGTCTTCCAGGGAAAGTGTTGACTGAACTTAAACGGAACTTTGAAGCCAAACTTCGTTGTGTTAGGAAACGCTGAAACCGTTTGGCTGATCATGTAAACGCCAGACCGAGGCAAAGCCAAGACTGCTTTTTGATCCCGTTTTTAATATGTGGAAAACATGTCCAATTTTGTATTGCATTATTTACTGCAAAGTTTGAAAAACATCAAACAAAAAAAGATTGTAAATAAAAAAGCTACAATCAACCCGGGTCCCCTGTGTGCCCGCTGAAGTGTCCTCACTAGCTTTGAGAACCAGCAGATTAACCGTATATTTCAACGACCCAATACTTTATACTTCAGTCAAGATGGCGCTGAGGTCCCCTTACACTTGCGTGCGCCACCTGAGTGTCGGTGCTTTTCTACTGCGCCGTACTTGTGGGGTGGATTCGAAGAATTTCCGGGCCGGGACATTGGTGTCCATCCGCTCTAGCTGACCCAGCCATCCTTGCCGATATATTTTGAAATTTCCGGCTAGGACGGTGTTGCTGTACAGCCCATATAGTTCGATGTTATATACCCTTCTCGACTCTCCATCTATGCAAACTGGACCATAAAATTTCCGAGGAATTTTCCTCTCGAAGCAGCCTTAAGTGTTTTCATCTGCCCTTGACAGGGCCATGCTTCTGCAACGTAAAGCAATACTGGGTCGATTAGGGTCTTATAAATCTTAAGTTGCTCGGGAGACGGCTTTACTACTCAATTGCCTTTTTAGCCCAAAGAAACAGCGATTGGCAAGAGCTACCCCTCATTTGATTTCAGCGTCCTCTCATTTTTTTTTAATTAACTCGCGATTAAGAGCTAATGACTAAACGCGTAGCACATCGATAGCGGAAAGAATTTGAGGATAGAAAAGATAGAAGAGAAAAGTAATTATCCATCCAACACGCAAATGCTGATGAGCCAGTATACGGAGCATGAAAACGCTGCATAGAAACACAAAATCTTACCCCCGCAAGTGTTATGCCTATATAACTAGCAGAGTATTTCATAAATGCGTCTGACATGCATCTAGTTCTTGTCTCTGCTATTTGCATATTGGAAATACCCTAAATACCTCCTGGATAACAGACGCCCACCAGGAAGCCACTCGTTTTGAGACAGACGCTTCTGGATTTCTCGTTTGTTGCTGGTTTTGGCCCACCTCGGATATTTTCCATACCGCTACCCGCCATATCTGGTGAGTATTACCCTATTCGCCACCTGAGGAGGCGGCCAATCGGGGACCAGCAAACCGAGAAGGGGAAGGCAGGGTTGGTGTTATTGCCTGAATTGATAGCGGAACCTAGGTAGAGGAAGTCCCTAACTACCTCAAACTTATTATGGCTGTTGATGGTGATGTTCTGTCCAAGACGTCGGTGTTGGATGTCTCTTCTTGATGACAGCACATATTTGGCCCTCGTTGACTCTCGCTTCTGTCGCAATACTCACAAGGGCGTCACTGACATAACGCGTTGTTCTTCCAAATGCCAATGTCGTCTGCGTATGCGAGTAATTGATTGGACTTTTGAAAGATTGTGCCCCAAGGTGTTGGCACTAAAGTTCCGCACAATTCTCTCAAGATTTATGTTAAAGAAGTCACATTGACAGCGCGTCGGTTTGCCTAAATCTTTTTTTGACATCAAAGGGGTCGGTGAGGTCTTTGCGGACCATGACGCAGCAGCGTGAGATTTTCATCGCCGTCTTTCGAGTTTGTCAGGCATGCCAAAACAAGACATTTCCCTGTAAAGCTCGTCTCAATAGATGCTGTCAAACGCGGCTTCGAAATCATTAAAAATGTGGTGAGTATCGATTTGGAATTCATGGGATATTTCCGAGATTTGCCGCAGTGTGAATTTTTGATCGATGGTGGACTTTACTGGCCTAAAGCCACACTTATGTGGCTGTCAAATTGTTAAGAAACGGCTTCAGGCGTTCAAACAGTACTGCAGAAAAGATCTTGTATGCGATGGTAAGAAGGCTGATGTGTCTGTAGTTGGCACAGTTCAGAGGGTCTCCATTCTTGAGGTTCGGGCAAAAAATTCTGTTTTTGATTTTCCGAGCAGCAAATGCAGAACTCCACACAACATGAGTCGCTCTTTATCTTACTGGGTGCTTTTTGAACTTTAATTGTTCTTAACTACGCAGCTCTTTCCCCACTATCAGCTGATTCCCTTCGCAAACATCTTCTGCAGCTGCAACGATCACCAACAAAATAATTGTAATTCTTTCTCAAAATTTATTTGATCAAATTCGAATTTGTTTCGCTTCTGCGTAACGACTCAGCAAAATCTTCAAATCTCGAAAATAGGTTTCAAAACTTTCAAATGCAAAAGAATCGAATGTGAGGGGCTCTAAAAAAATCCTTACCGACATATGGGTCAACAGTCTTATGTTTTGCCTCGGTGATGACATCTACGCTAAAGGGCAACTTGCAAAACACTAAATTTTGATTTTGATCAGTGCTTCCGGATGACTGGGACACGATCCCTTCTAATATTGGATGCAGTTGCAACTGTGTTGGTATTACAACCTCAATTCGTGCAACCTTTGACCACCTTCACTGGAAAGGCTTTGCAGCATTTTAGCTAGTTTGATGCGCGTGAACGTTCGAAATTCGGGTGTCTTTTTTTCGAAAAAAGTCCTTGTTGCTATTTGCTTTATATGTCTTCCAAATGTGGAGAGCCTTATAGACTTTTTTCCTCTCTACATTGCCGCTGGCGGTGTACCAATCCGTTGAAGATCCATAGGAGCTAAGTACACACTATTGAAAGGGTTTGCCTCTGTTGAAAGATCGTTCTCTAGCAAGCGAATTCACTGATTCCTAGGATCATTTTGAGTGCAACCAGACTTGGTCAAACTGCTACAATTAGAAATCCTTAAATTGTTTATATTCGGAGATGATCGACGGTTATCATCGGCAGGATCCCCTAACCCCCATAGTACTCAACTCCTTTTTACTGGCAATGTGCTAAATCAATGCAGCAACTTCGAGTAGCTAGTTGAAAATCGGGCTTGAAATTTGGGTATGACTATCAAAAAAGAAGAGTTCTTTCTTTTGTAGGTCAAAGCTTCATAAACAAAAGTTCTGTAATATGCAGATGTTCGTTAGTCTATCGTTTGAATTAGTGTGAAAAGAACTTGTCATATTTAAAACAAAAGAAATTCCATACTTTAACTTTTTTTCAGATCGTCTTCAGATATTTAAAAAAAAATTGTTTCTTCCACGAAAGCTTTATCAGCTCTGTCAGGTCTGTCGAAAATGTCAAATTTCGGATGGGTACAGCGCATTCTAATGCTGAACATTTTATTGTGCAGTACTTTCACAATACCATTAATAATTGGAAGGCTTTAGGTACAGATATCCCTTATTTTAGTGGATTACAAGAAACTTAAACTATCAGCTTATGGTAGCTTTCAAAATACACATATTTGGCCAGTTTTTAAGTTTATTTATTAATGCTGTGGGTTGAGCTATTATAATAAAAATCCTTTTCAATGCCCACGAATATCCGTTATTGTATAATTTTGATCTAGGTACAATATGTGTCAAATGCGTATAAAGTTTTTTTTTATGACATAACCTCTATTCGTACGACCATATCGCAATGGATCATCAATTCAAAGTGCTTTTCTATTCAACACAATGCGCCGAAAATAATATAATTCGAGAATTTTTTTTTTGATGCAGGCTTTCTATGCTGCGGTTGGCACAATATAAAACATTTAAGCTAAAGCACGATTTGTTGCTGCCACGTACGCGCCGCGGCGACAAAATATGTCACACAAATAAAAATATTCACAAAAACGCTCATCGTATCCCAGTAGTATTGTACATTGGAAAATCTGCTCACGTTGTGGTCACTGTTTGGAAATAAGGAAGAGCTGTGGAATTGTGGAGGATTTTCCTTTTAGATTGCCTACGGTCGGTGTTTGGCTTTTTTTTGTTGCTTGTGGTTCTTTTTTGGGAAAAAAAACAATAATTTCTATTTAATAAGACAACAGTTGACGAGAAACGCTTTAAATAAAAGTATAAATGCACGAAATGTGAAATAATTAAACCCACTTTCAGTGACAGTGACATTTACAGTGCTCTTGTGACATATGAGTGAGGTTATACCTACAAAGGCACACGTGGTGATGAAGGACATGAGGTTTCAAAAAGTTAAAAGTTAAAAGGGTTTGTTCTGCTACATGACAGTTGAACTGACGTTTGTCGCGGCTGAGATGTTAAAAAAAGATTAAGGCTCTTTGGTCTAAATTATTCAGGAACATTCTGCACACAAAGGTTTATGTAGATACAAACCTTGAACATAAAAATTAGGACCGCTGGATAACTTTAGGGTATAAGGTAAGTTCAAAATAGGACATTTTTGTTAACTTCAAATCGGTGTACTTTCTGTATTCTTCTTTTCCGACCACATCACGCTGCCGACATGACACATGGTTCAAGAAATTTAGAGTTCTCAATTTTTTCTTGACCATCTATCTCGGTGTTTCTCACTGCTTCGATAGACGACCACGCAAAGCTTAAGTGACTACAAATCCAAACATTAACGGTGGCTTTGAGGAGGACCCATGGAAATGATTCAACACGATCTAGCATAACGACAAAAATCGGTGTTACACCTCCAGGCAAACAGATAGACAATCTAGTTGCAATTTTAAGATGCTTTGCGGGACGCAAATGACAGCATCAGCTCTCAGGGTAACAAATGTATGCTGAGAAGACAATGCAGGTATTAAGAAATCATATTGCTTCCCTTGCTCAAGTCTTTCAAAGCGAAAGTGCAACAACGCGTAAGGAAAATCTTCAGTCCGTCTGCGAAGGATTACAAAATACCCTTCCCTACCCTATACCTTAAAAAAAAGATAGACCTTGATAAAATTGCATGTCAAGATATGATCTCAGGAGCGAAGCATGCTTTTTAGGAGGAGAGACCACTCTTTAAAAATTTATAAGGAAATTTTAGACAAGGCGTCGCGCTTTCATGTGACTTCTTAAATATCATTCTTAAGAAAATTGTGCCGAACTTGCTGTACAGCGAGAATCAGAATTCACTAACTGCGATGGCTGGCTCACCTAAAGCGAATGGATACAACTCCCCGGCTTGCGGCATGGAAAAACTTCGAATCCGACCCCCAGGGGCAGCGTAGTAGAGGAGCACCGATAGGTGGCGAGAACTGGAAGGGGACTTCAGCGTCTGCCAACTGTGCATGAAAAACTGCTTGTTGGGAAACCTAAAGAAAGTAAGTAAGAGTCTATAAATCACACAACTTCTTCTTTACCTGATATCTTTGCGGACCTTACGTGTTTCAACTGTCTTTTTTCAATTCCAGCCTAGCGGGAGTGAGTCATATTCATTCTGCTTTGAAAATTCAGCTATCCAAAGTTCTGATTTTTAACAAAACTTTTCGCTTTTTCGAAGTTCGACAAAGGTAACAAGTGAGTAAGTGCAAGAGTTCGTCTGTTACAAACTTCTTTATACCCGACCCTATATACCATGTAACACAAAATCTTAAAGTTTTTTTTGGCGCGAATTCAAGTATTATTTATATTTGCCCGCCCCCAAAACAGGGCGTAGGCTAAAAGATAAAATCAATTAATTGTAATTTCGTTAGAATTGTTATGTTGCGATAAGAAACAAAAAAACATGCAGGAGTCGCTGAATGCACCCATCGATTTACTCAACGAAGATACCCAACTGTCATTCCAGTCGGCTGACATCAAATTGCCGTTCGAAGTTCGAATTCTATATCGAACTTCCCCTCCATGGAATTCAACGCAAAGGTACCAGTGAAAAATTACCAGCGTCGAACCGTCGAGAACATGGTGAATTTGTATAAATACGTGGATGACAGGCTCGGACGAGACAGTTATAATATTTTAAACGTTGACTTGTGAAAATCGGTAATAAAGTAAAAAGTGAAGTAGTAAATTCTACTGCTTGAATTCTAAGTAGTAAAGTGCAATAACAGTGTGATTCGAATTTAAATAAGTTTTGTTTGATTAATAAAGTGTTTCGTTGTGTAATTATAAAAGTGAAAGTGAGTTTTATTTGACGAACCCCAGGCAAGAATATTACAGAATCATGACAAAATGCTTTAGAACCGAAAATTATTTCGGAAAAAACAGTTTTTTCCTAAAAACGCCCCCTAAAAGTGGGCGGAGCTCAAAACCTTGTATGGACCAAACTTAGCAAATATAGTAATGTAATGTTTTGACCTTTGGTACGAAAAATAAAACTCAATTTCACTTTTATAATTTCACAATGAAATACTTCATTTTTCAAACAAGATTATTTAAATCAAATCACACGGTTATTCAACTTTACTACTTAGAATTCAGCACTTTATTCCAATTCAATCACTTTTTACTTTATTACAGATTTTCACAAGACAATCTTTAAAATATCACTGTCCCGTCCGAGCCCGTCATCCATGTATTTATACAAATTCACCATGTTCTCAACGGTTCGACGCTGGTAATTTTCTATTGGTACTTTTCCATTGAATTCCATGGGGGGAAGTTCGATATCGAATTCGAACTTCGAACGGCAGTCTGCTGTCAAATGACTGGAATGACAGTTGGGTATGTTCGTTCAGTGAATCGAGCGGATGTGTTCGTAGAGTGAATCGATGGGTGCATTCAGCGACTCCTGCATGTTGTTTTATTTCTTGTCGCCACATAACAGTAATATCTTAAATGTTTGTCATAGAATTTTTTTTTTTCAATTTGGAGTGAATTTTGCAAGGAATCGGATTTTAAAAGGTCTAACATGTTTAAAGTGACCCTGGTCGATGATGTGGGCGGTCCAATTTTTGCCTTTTTAAAGGTTTCTGGCCAATATAGCTTTGCAACAAAACTTGAGTTCGCACCCCTTTTCTTACTTTACCAAAAGGCTTTTTGAAAGGAAATGTACAATAGAGGTTGTCTCACATTGAAGCCAATGGTGGGCGTGGCCAATGGCCGATTTAACCAATTTTCACACTTTGTCCGTGCAACAGAAGATCCAAGCAGGTTTACAAAGTTTCAGCTCTCTTGCTTGATATTGAAGACCTAAAACCTTCACACATAAAAACGGACGGACGTTTGAACATGGCTTAATCAATTCACCTGTCGGTCTCGATCATTATCTCTAGAAGGTCTTGGGGGTCTATGGTGATTATTTCACTGTGTTACAATCTATGCATTAAAATTAATATACCCTGGGTAGGGCATAAAAAGAAAAAGGTGAAGGGTTGGAGGGGGTGGCATTCACCTTGTCACTTTGTAAAGTAGCATTTTCAGAATTTTTTAAACTGAATTCCGAAAAGTAGATTTTGAAAAATAAAGTTTGAAAAGTATATTTTTGCAAAAAGAATTTTGACACAGCTGAATTTTGACCCGAGCTGAATTTGGACACCAACCGAACCCCTCAAAATGTTTCACGCAGAGACGATGGTTACCATTGAAAACGACTACTTAGGGTCTAATCATAGCTATCATCGGATAGCATCATTGGAACAAATCGGTGGAACAATGTCTTCGGTTTTCTGACAAGTTATTCCTAGCAATCATTGAAAATTTCTTTCAGTGCCAACAAACAGCTACAGGCATTTGAGGTTGGAGTTGATCAGAGAAAGGAAAACTGACAGCTGAGAATAGAAAGAGAATGGAACACTTTTCAGTGGAACAATTTTGTTGCAAAAACACAAATCAAAATCAGTTGTTCCATGAAATCGATTTCTGTCAGTGAAATATTAAAAGCGAGCTTACATAAAAGTTTTAACGCAATTAATGTATTTTGGATACGAAAAAAAATCTGCAACTCATAAGCTTCATTTTGATATCAATAACAGCCACCATTGTTTGCTCAAACGTCTAAAAACATGAAAACAAATTTTTCAATGATGCAATCCGTTGATAGCTATGATTAGACCCTTATGTTTTTTCTCTAAATTTACAATTCTTTTGACTTTGGACCTTTTAGAATAGGTTGCGTTTGTGAGTCAGTTTCTTTAATCTGGGTTTGCCAATCTTTTGATCTGTGAGCAGATGCGAGCTTGTTCATCAAATATAAGCCTCACTATTTATCTACTTCTGCTCCTACTTTAAGTTATGAAGAGGTATGCATGTACATAGATACTAGAGCGGCTTTCGGAGTAAAAGTGTCTATAGATGAAGTGCTTATTTACAAGAGCAGCAACTACTAGTTTTAGGATGTTATAGCATATTTTGAGTCTTACTCCAGATTATTACCAAAGTTGTAGTTGAAGCTCCTAAGATTTGTAACCTTAACAGGAATTAAATTTAATAATTTTAACCGTCCTTCCTTCCAATCAATAATGTCCTTTCTATGAACACATGGAATGCAAAAGTGAATACAACCAAAGATTTTTAAACAAACAAAAACGTTATTGGGTCTGAACCACCTTCACTGAGAAAGAAGAAGTCGTTGTATAAAACTGATATTTCATAGCTTCGACAGCCACTACGAAACTTATGCCGTGCGCACCGCGAGAACATGTGTTCATTATGCTTGGTGTAAGGAAATGACATTGTCATTCAAAATATTCAAAATATTTGAAACAATTTCGCCATGCAGTCGAATAAAAAAGATCGTTCCGCATTCAGTTGGAATGCCAGACCCAATTTGGGGGAAATCGGCCTTGAGAACAGGATTACAAACACAATTTATGCACAAAAAAGATCGGTGTGACAGTGTTCGAAAAAGACATTTTTTAAAATGAATTTGTTGAGATCTATATAGTTTTAGGGTAAAGAGTTGCTGCCTCCAGAGGACGTCAACCTGAAACACATTTCAGCCATGTTCGATAGACAACAATTATGTCTTAATTGAAAAAAGAACGCACAACGATATTTTCTATACTTTTTTAATTCTTACACTTTAAACACTATTCGCAACAATTTTTGGTGGTTAAACTAAATATTTTCTTCAAAAGATGCATCCTAGCCTTTGTTTATAACAATGCAGTGTGTTTTAGGGTCCTCTGCCTGTGTTGTGGTGTACGTTTTTGTGTTTGTATCGGTGCCAGTTTTAGTGTTTGTGTTGAAACCAGTTGTCGTTGGTGAAGCGACATTGGTTGTAGCGGTACTTGGTGAGGTTGCAACAGTTGCTGCCCCTGAAGCCGTTGCTTGTCTCCCCTCACCGCTTGCATAGATGTCTGATGTCGCACTTCGGCTTGTAAAACAAAGTTCATTGGATGTTCCGTTGTAGCTAAACGATGAATCACCGTAACTTGAGCTGCTTGACGAGCTACTCGAACTGCTAGAATTGTTGTGTGCCAGACTTAGCGCTGCGAGTGAATCAGCGATAGCTACGCCAATAACGCCCTTTTTGAAGCCCAATGCAAATCCCTTAAAAGCAGCTAATCCATGCGAAATAACACGTCCTTCCGGTATGGCATCTTCACGCCCAGCTGCCCTCAATGCCCGGCGGACTTCCGAAGCCGATATGGGTCGCAGAATGATATTTTTTGCTTTGGAATTAAATCGAAATTAGTCCACGCCACCAGGCCAAAGGTTCTTAGTACAAACCTTCGAAGACAACAAGTGAAATTGTGCAGAAAACTGCAAGAACTAAAAATGTTTTGCGGAACATTTTCTTTGTACTTGAAGCCGGATCAATAGAGTCTCGATACTGAACGCGGACGGCATTAAGTCTGCTTTTTATTCCCCGACACGTCCAGCATGAAAATACGTTGACCCAATTTGACACAGCTAACAGCTAAAGTTGAAGGGTTACCAGCAAGTTCTCATTCAAGAAATTGTAAGCAAATTTTATGCAGAAATAAATTTGTTGCCCCCGGGCTACAACTCAAAACAGTCAAATTGAAGCTCCCCATAGAATTGTGAGGAAAAAGATGTATTGCTCTAGAATTTAACTAACTGTCAAGCTATGATCACTGATGAATTAATTAGCATAATATTAAAGAAAAATTTATTATTTCTAGACGAGTCGTCGTCGGCAAGAACTTTCTAACATTTGACCTGGGGGTTATAGCGAAACTTGTTTTCGATAGTTGAATGAGTTGATGAAATGCGCGCTCAAAGCCAGCAAAGAAGATTAAATTGTGTCAAAGTTGAAAGTGATGCTTATTCGTAAAGTCGGGTTTTTCATTCACTTCTGATGAAACAGGAAAACATTGCCTCTGGGCTTACACTAATCGTAATCACGAGTGGATTTTTTTTTCTATGAAACATGTTCACCATTATACCGTCTTCTGTAAAACAGTATTTAAACTTGGTAACCGATTTAAGTGTGTCAGACCTCTCTATTCAACATATTATAAAAAAGGACAAACGCCCACATCCTTAATGAATGACTTTCAAAAGCCACTTCATCCTAATCACTGCTTCCAGACGCAATAAATCCTAGACAAATTATTCATTAACTTCCAATTTGCAAAGCTAAAAGACAAACAAAATAAAATTCGAGTCGGGCAAAACTTTCCCCTTGGAAAACCTCACTGAAGTGACACTGCAACTGACTTGTGTATACATACCCATACCCAACACCCACACACAAAAACACATTGAAACGGATATTATACATATGGCAAATCATGCTTTTGCCATTCGACTATAACATCACATCACAAGCTTTACCCAGTCAGAGATGAAACGGCTTTGAATAAATAATTTAAATCCAAAAACCAAATCCGAAAACTTCCCGATATACACACTACACACAAAGAATAATAGAGTTTTGCCAACTTTGGTATATACGTTGGCACACAAACAGACAGACACATCCAACTATTACAATGGCGAGTGTCCTGTTGAACTTGTTGAGCCAGATAAGCTTGGCGAAAGAATTTCGCCCGAAAAATGCTAAAACCTTCCACACAATATGCCACAACAAATGACAACTTTACCCAATGGATAACAATCTGAAATGCTGATACACAGACTGACTTTGGGGATAGTAAACGGATGTGCTATATGTGCATGCTGTCTGAGTGCCGCACAAGGACTCGGGAATTTCGTTGTAATGATGGTGGTGGAGGGGACAGGCGAATTTCCGCAGTCAGACGCCATCTACATGTTGCGTTTCATAACTTAATTAATTCTGATTTGGTAGTCGCAGTGCCGCTGACAGTTACCATGGATAAAGTAATCAAATTGGCATTGACCCCGTGCAGTGTAACCGGCGAACATGGCTAAATTAAGGACACGAATGGAATAAGCGAAATCTACGACAAAATGTTAATTTGTAGCCAGAACGCATGGGAGTGAATGGACAGTGTGTCGGACATGAATGGACATCGGAACTGGTTGAACCATAAAATTCTCATTTTGTTAAATTTTTTTTTTGTTTGACATTTGTTCATAAAGAAAAAAATAAATATAGTGGCGCAACAGCTCGAGGTGAACCAGAGCCAACTTCTCAACAACGCATGCTGGTGTGTTAATTTCTTTACATACAAAGGGACCTACAATTTTTTGTAGAATCCGAACGGCACTTTGAGAAGTTTTTCAAGGCAATTGTTACTCTCGGAGGGTTTGTCAGGCCCTCGCGGAGGTGGAGGCGTGAAAAAGAACGAGTCTTTTTTTTCAGGTGACGATGGTAGGATTCGAATCCAGATCTCCGGCGTAGTAGGCACACACGCCACCGCACCCCACATTTGTTCATACTTACGGAAAAAAACTTTTAGGCCGCCATACCTACCGAATTGTTTTGAACGCAATTTTGAGCCAATTTCAAGCTAAGCCTTAAACCCAAATCGGAGTGTGGCACCAGATGGAGGCGGGGCCTTTTGTGGAAAGCGAGAACACTAGACTCCACTACCCGTAAGGTAGATATATGTATCTGTCTTCAAAGCGGAAATTTTCGCTACCCTCATGGCTGTGCGCCATTTTGTAAATAACGGGTCATGGGTAGGAAGCATTATGCGTTTGCAGTGACATTCAAGCAGCTCTAAAAGCGTTGCTCAACCCTCTTACCTCGTCCAGGATATTGCTCGAACTCATGAATCAGTTGAACATAGTTGAAAGGCTAAAAACAGTGAATCCTTTTTAGGTTTCAGGTCATACTGGTTGTTCAAGTAAGTTTCTTTCTTGAACTCTTTACGTTAGGGTTTGTAAATTCACTGAAAGATGGCACTGTCTATAATTTCCTCCTTTTCATACCAACTTAAAGATATAGCTCAAAATAGCCGGTAGCTTTCTTCTTTTACCAACATTCGTTAGAGTAAGACGTGTTTTACTTAATAAAGAAATTTCAATAAACCAAGAAGTGTAATTTTCTACGAGAACGTCGAGACGAGACCGAGAAAGAATCATCATTACCTAAACGAATCAGCGCGGGTATCTGAGACCCGAACATTTGGTCCTTCGAGCCGGATAATTGATAATTTGATAAATTCAATATCAATTTATTCGACAAAAGTTCAACACGAGACACTTACATACGTCTCATTATCACCCGTATCATCTTCTTATCGCTCTAAATTCAATACCGATCATCAAATAAATCGATTCATTGATTGCCGTTTTCTCATCTGCTACCAATCATCTCGCACACCAACGCTCGGCTCGGCACGATCACATCAACCAACATCAATCCAGTCGTACATCAACGCTCGACATTTCACGTTCACACTAGTCAGCACGTGTCCAGCTCCTTCTATAACCATCAAATCGTAAATCGATCTATCCGTAATACCAGCATTAAACCAGCAGCGAGCATAGGCTCGCCCCGATCACTTTATAAAAGTCACCACGTGTCTAGCTTCCCACAATCACCATATAAGTAGAGACGCCCAAAGTCTCTCAGCTGCATCGACAATTCCGGATACATACCAAAGCACCGCACGATCAATTGCAAACACGAAACATTGATCTAGCGGCCCTTCATCATATCGATAGAGACGATTCACCAAGCAACTCCAAGCAACAGTCGATTACCAATTTATGAGCATATAGGCATTCAACATAATTACCCAGCAATAAATTGTAACAGGTGCGTATGTAGCTTAAGATCAGTGAATTAAAATACCGGCAAATATATAACTATTGAATAGATATGCAAACCTAATAGTGAGTTAGCGAGTTAAGAAAGGAATTTATTTGATCGTGGTAGAAAAAAAAATAAAATAAATATCAAGGTGTGGTTAAAATATACGCCTTTGCACTAACTAAATTCCGTGTTCGCAAATTTGCTCCAAAATGACCACGTTAGACGCTTTTATCGTTGCTGCTGATCAGTTAGTGGATTTCGCCACAGACTTTGAAGAAAAGCCTCTTGTTGATCAAACTCTTAGCTCCTTAGAAGCATCTAAAATCGAACTTAAAGATTTGTGGGTAGCATTGAAACAGAGCTACGTTTTATGTTTGAAATCTGATGAACTCGCCGCTAGCAAGGCCGATGACATAGGAGCTATAAAAACAAAATATCGTTTGTCTTCTAATACTTATATAAATTGTTTAACTAACATTATCGAAAGTAGCAAGAAAATAAAGGCAATAAGTTCGGATGATGTCAAATCGACTGCAGTAAATTCCGATGTGAACAAGGGGTCAGAGGAATTGAGCACTGAAAGTGAACAGACATACATCACCAATTCTGTGTCGTATTTCAAGGTTCCGCCATGCGATACGCAAACCTTTTACGGGGACTATTTGAGCTGGCCGTCCCTTAGGGACATGTTTACAGCCATATACATAGACCATCCTAAGCTTTGTTCGGTGCAAAAACTGTTTCATCTAAGATCAAAGACAGAGGGTGACGCCTACAAATTAGTTTCTAAATTTCCACTAACCGCAGATAATTTTGCGTTAGCATGGAAGGCGTTAGTAGACCAGTACGAAAACGAGAGAATCTTAGTAAATAATCAGATAAAAACTCTGTTCAACTTGCCTACCATAGTACAGGAGACAGGTGACGGTATAAGAGATATCCAAAGAGAGATAAACGATTGCTTATCAATCCTTAAAGCTCACCAGGTCAATATAGATTTCTGGGATCCAATTGTAGTCTACTTGTGCTCCAGTCGTTTGCCTGAGAAAACTTTATCTCTGTGGGAGCAATCGTTAGACAAACCTCGTAACCTTCCACTATGGTCAGAAATGGATATTTTTTTAACAAATCGCTATAGAGTATTGGAAACGGTATGCGGTATTAAACATTTGCCAACGGCTAAGCCACCGTGTTCTAAGGGTCAGGTGCACCACGTCAAAAAGGAAAGTCCTCAATACCATAAGTCATTTCATGCAAAATCGCAATCCTTTGCTTGCAAGCTGTGTAAAAATAGTCACCCTCTACGGTTTTGTGACCAATTTCTGCAACTGTCGAGCGAAGATCGACTTGCAAAGGTTAAGCTCCTCAAATACTGTTATAATTGCTTAGCATCCAATCATTTAGAGGCTGATTGCCGAAGCCTACATACGTGTTTTATATGTAAGCAAAGACACCACACCCTTCTGCATACATCGCCTATTGTACAGTTATCAAATCCTGATTCATTAAGCCCGAATGAAATAACAAATCAATCAACCTATTCGACTTTTCCAAGTATTGATAGCTCAGAAAGTATACAGTCCACTGCTAACTCGACTTCAAGGCCAGTTAAGTCCTATTTCTCTCAAAACTACACGCGGGTTCTTCTAGCAACAACCCTTGTTAATGTACATCATTGCGGGGACTTGTTTACTCTACGTGCACTTCTTGACACAGGATCAGAGGTTACGTTTATTTCGGAGGAGGTACAAAACCGATTAAAACTACCAGTGAAACCAATAATCGCTGAAATATCTGGGATGAATGCAGTTGTTACAGCAACATCCTCTAAACTGTGCACCCTACAAATTCACTCTAAATATGCTTCGGATGTATCAATCGCAGTAAACGCCATTGTCTTAAAACGACTTACGAGTGATCTTCCCTCAAGTACTGTTTGTAATCGAAATTTTTTGAAATCAATTGATTTCGTTCTTGCGGATCCTTACTTCTATGAAAGTGGGAAGATAGATCTCGTAATTGGGGCAGATTTGTACCCTGCAGTCATCAAAGAGGGAATAAAGCAAAACGTTTACGGTTCACTTGTGGCGCAAAATACCATCTTTGGGTGGATACTATTTGGTCCCTTGCCACAAGAGAATCACGATCCCCCTTCGAGCATTTTATCTCATTACTGCGAAATGTCACTTGAGGATCAGCTTTCCAAGTTCTGGGAAGTTGAAGAAGTTCATGAGTTGTCACCACCTTCGCTTGAGGATGTACTATGTGAAAAAATTTATTCAGAAACAACCACACGAGATAAAAATGGTCGCTATATAGTATGCCTTCCATTTAAACAACCCGTTCCAAGTCTTGGCTATTCAAGAGATGATGCTCTTAAGCAGTTTTTTAGGATGGATAACTCGCTTAAAAAGCATTCGGAGCTATATGTAACCTATAATCAGGTGCTCGAAGAGTATTGCGACCTGGGTCATATGGTTAAAGTTACACCGAAGGAGATAATCCGAGATAGTAAAGTTTGCTCATTTTACTTACCCCACCATGCGGTAATAAAACCCGAGAGTCTAACAACCAAAATTCGTGTGGTTTTTAATGCATCTTCTTCTTCGAGCAACGGTATTAGCTTAAATGATACATTACACGCGGGCCCCGCTTTGCAAACAAATTTAACAACATTAATCCTTATGTGGCGCTTTTACCAATTCGTTTTCAATGCAGACATTCAGAAGATGTACCGGCAGATTTGGGTGCATCCGGATCACACCCCTTTTCAGCGCATCCTAGTAAGAAGTACGTCAGACAGCTGCCCACAAGATTTTGAATTAAAAACTGTGACGTTTGGCGTGACTTCTGCTCCATATTTGGCCATACGTACAATTTACCAACTCGCTGACGATGTAAAGCATACCTTTCCACTTGCTTCAACTATTTAAAAAAATCACTTTTACGTCGACGATGTTTTTTCGGGTGCTCATGACATTGATACAGCAATGAAAGCGCAAGGTGATCTCATCGCGGCTCTTGGTTCAGCTGGTTTTTCTTTGCATAAATGGACATCGAATACAACGCGCCTACTTGAAAGATTTCAGCCGTCAGAGCTATACAATCAAGATTTTCTAAAACTAGAGGATAAAAGTATCTCAAAAACATTAGGCATTCAATGGAATGCCACGTCTGATTCCTTCTGTTTTTTCTTCAAAATCCCTAAAGATGAAAATAAGATCACGAAACGAGCTGTCTTATCCATTATCGCCAAACTATTTGATCCAGCTGGCTGGTTAGCTCCCATTATAATTGTAGCAAAGATAATTATGCAACAAATTTGGCGCGATGGTACAAATTGGAACGATGCTTTAGAGTTTGCAACCGGCAAGCGTTGGAAGACCTTTTATGATACTCTTGTAGATATACACGAGGTCCAAATACCACGGTGGGTAAATTTTAGTCCCTCAAACGATATTCACATCCATGGGTTTTCGGACGCATCCGAGCATGCTTATGCAGCTTGTATTTATGTGCGCGTTCAACACAGCGAACAAAGTTTTGTTTCCCATCTTTTATGCGCCAAAAGCAAAGTAGCTCCCGTCAAACAAATTCCCTTGCCAAGATTGGAGCTTTGTGGTGCTGTCTTATTAGCTAAATTGTATAAAAATATCATAGAAGGGCTGCAAATTCCTCGCCACGAACTTTTCCTATGGACGGATAGCTCAGTCGTCTTAGCTTGGCTAGATAAACCATCATCTACCTGGAAGACATTTGTGGGGAACCGTGTCTCAAAGGTGCAGACCTATGTGCCAAATGCCAAGTGGCGACACGTACGTTCAAACGATAATCCAGCTGACCTGGCTACCAGAGGCAAGACTCCGAAGGATCTTATTGAAAGTAGCTTGTGGTGGCATGGTCCCCCATGGCTGATGCAACCCCAGCCTAGTTGGCCTAAACCTTCATTGCAAAGGCAATATGAAAGCGAAAATGAAAGAAAACCGTTCTCATCCTATTTGTCTACTGTAACACCTAATATTGAAATAATATTAAAAAGATTTTCATCATGGTCGAAAATGCTTCATGTTATCTGTTACGTACTCCGCTTTTTATACACATCTAACCCTCGGTTTCAGAATAAATTCTTTTTCAGAACACAATCCTTAGGTCAAAAGGAAATGACTTACGCTAAGCAGATAATAATTCGTATGACCCAGCGTTCTCATTTCCAAAATGAATATATAGCACTTTCTCATAGTGAACATATCCAAAAGAAAAGCTCTTTAGCTAATTTAAACCCTATATTAGATTCAAACCAAATCATACGCTCCGATGGCAGGTTGTCGTCCTCTACTCTATCATATAGTGAAAGGTATCCAGTGATCCTCCCTTATCACGCACTCATCTCTTCACTTCTTGTAAAATTTGTGCACGAATTAACTCTTCATGGCGGTAACCAGTTGGTGGTGCGTATGGTTCGTTGTGAATTTTTTATACCTAAACTTAAAAAATTAGTAAAAAAATCAATAGGCAGTTGTAAGACTTGTATTATCCACAAACGGAAAACTCAAACACAAATTATGGGGGCTTTGCCAATAGAACGAACTCTTATTTCTTCACCATTTACCTACACAGGCGTGGACTTTGCTGGTCCCTTTTCAATTAAAAGCTTCTCTGGTCGAAACTGCCGAGTGACTAAAGGGTACGTCTGCATTTTGTTTTGCTTCGGTACTAAGGCAATTCATCTAGAAGCTACTTCTGATTTGTCAGCCCAAACCTTTTTGGCTGCATTAAGCAGATTTATATCCAGGCGTGGTATGCCAAAAACGATATTTTCCGATAACGGAACTAACCTTGTAGGAGCCACCAGAGCTTTAGACAAAGAATTTAAGCAATTCCTTCGCACCCTTTCTATAGAAGCAGCCGAACGGTACATCGACCTCAAACTGGAATGGAAGTTTATTCCACCTGGCGCTCCTCATATGGGTGGCTTATGGGAGGCAGGCGTTAAAAGTTTTAAGCAACACTTTCGCAAGGTTGCTGGAAGTAACAAATTCACCTTTGAAGAGTTCTCCACTCTACTCTCAAAGATTGAAGCTTGCCTCAACTCGCGCCCAATATCACCACCTTCAGAAAGCACAGTAGATCTTCCCGCATTGACCCCAGGTCACTTTCTGCGTGGCGGACCTTTGCTAGCACCATTGGAACCTGCTTTCGACGAAAAATCTTTAACAAACGTTCAGAGATGGGATAGGTTAAAAATTTTGCACCACCAATTTTGCCGTCGTTGGAAGGATGAATATTTGAGAGAGCTCAACAAAAGGTATAAATGGAAGTTTCCGCAGCGCGATATAGAAGTTGATGACGTTGTTGTCATAAAGGACGAACGACTCCCTCCAAATGAATGGCACTTACGCCGAATTGTCAAAGTCTATTCTTGAGTGGATAGAAGAACTAGAGTTGCAGACATTAGAACAAAAAATGGTATCATAACGCGACCAATCACAAAACTATGTGTATTAACTCACTCTTAGGACAACTACTCAAAAAAAAAAAAAAAAAATGAATTCATAAAATAACAATACTTTAGAGGAAAGATAAAAAAAAAAACTGTAACTGTTCTGCCGATATCTTGGAATGCAAAATAAGGTATTCTATCACTGATCTTAAGGTACATGCGTAGGATTTTATTGAATTTCTATAACCTATTTATCTTATTTCAATTGTTTTTCAAGAAAATTATTATAAAACATTTTCTGTATTGTACTCATTTGATCATATTTTCTTTATACTTTAATGAAATCTTTATTTTCTATTGTTGTAAGCTTTGATCATTTCTATATCAGGTAAAGATTGTACTTTAGCTCTTACATTTGCATTTATTACACCCAAGGCTGCAAGGCGGCCGGCAATGTTCAAGTAAGTTTCTTTCTTGAACTCTTTACGTTAGGGTTTGTAAATTCACTGAAAGATGGCACTGTCTATAATTTCCTCCTTTTCATACCAACTTAAAGATATAGCTCAAAATAGCCGGTAGCTTTCTTCTTTTACCAACATTCGTTAGAGTAAGACGTGTTTTACTTAATAAAGAAATTTCAATAAACCAAGAAGTGTAATTTTCTACGAGAACGTCGAGACGAGACCGAGAAAGAATCATCATTACCTAAACGAATCAGCGCGGGTATCTGAGACCCGAACACTGGTATCCAATGAAATGAGATCTCTGATGAGCTTGCTCGACAAGTTTTAGAAGAGTTTTTCTCAGGACCCGAAGCAGCAATAGTTCTGCCTGCATCTGTTGCCATGTCTGCCATTGATAGTTGGGTTTCTCGTGAACACATTTCACGTTTGCGTGTCTGCGATGGCTGCAGACAGACTAAAAGAGTACGGCGCGTTTTCTTCTATCTCTTGAAAGAATCGATTGCAGACTTCTTGTAGGCGTCCTTACCGGCCACCAAGCTTTTACTAGACACTTAATGTCTTAGGCTTAAGCGAAACCACCACCCGCCCTGCCTGTGGAGAGGACGACGATACAGCGGAACATTTCCTATGTAGTTGTCCTGCCTTTGCACGCATCAGGTGGCGGATCTTGAGTGAGTGCCGAACACCAAAGCTCTTAATCGCTCGCATCTCGGCTAGCATGACCCGTCTATAAAGTCGGTCGGGGGCAAGCGAATAACATGTCCAAACCATCGAAAAATTGATGGCTTCACTCTGTAGCTGCTCAACATTAAGATTCCTACGAATACTGATGTTTCGCACCTTTCGCCTAAGAGTAACATCGGCAACGCACTTCGTAAATTTCATTTCGGTAACTTCTACCCGCGGGGTGCCGTGACGTAGTGGTTAGCGTGTGTGCTTACTACGCCAGAGGTCTGGGTTCGAATCCTACCATCGTCACCTGAAAATAAAAAAGACTAGTTCTTTTTCACGGTCCTCACCTCCGAGAGTATCACTTTGAATCACTTTGTTTCAAGAATTTACTTTTAGAGAATCTTAAATGTAGGTAAAATCGTTCAGCCTAGGGTGATTTGAGCTTGGAAGGGAGGGCATCTTTGGTCGAACGGTGGGAAAGCACAGCCTGCACGACACGACCTCCGATACCGGACTCAAGCTGATCGACTTAGCTGCGGGCCGACACCGTACCATGTGGTAGATATAACACAGTTCCCGCATCTAAAAATCAACAAACGGACATGGAGATCTCCTGATCAATCAACCGTCAACCAAATTGGACACAGTGCGCTCGACGCAAGGCACTCTTCCAGTATCATGGATGATCGAAATTTCCGAGGATCGAATATTGACAAAAAAGGATTTAGAGAAGGCGACGCGCTGTCATTAGACTTCTATAATATCATGTACTTAAGAGAATCGTGCAGAACTCCAATGCCAGCACCAGAGGCACAACGTTTCAAGAGTCTTTACAAATACTCGCATACGCAGATGACATTAACATAGATAATCGGAAGAACACAGCGTAATGTCAGTGAAGCCTTCGTGAATATCGCGACGGAAGCGGCGAATATGGGTTTAACAGTAAACGAGGGCAACACCAAGCATACCTATGCTGTCTTCAAGAAAAGACAACCAACACCGACGTCTCGGACAAAACATCACCATCGACAATTATAACTTTGAGGTAGCGGATGAAAACACTTTGGGCTGCTTCGAGAGGAAAACTCCTCTGTCGCTTTATGGTCCCGTCTGCATAGATGAAAATTGAAGGAGGAGATACAAAATTGAGCTGTATGGTCTGTGCACTTGTACAGCGACACCGTCCTAGCCAGAAGGATCAAAATAAAACAGCTACGATGTCGTCTAGTACTGATGGACACCAACGCCCTGGCCCGGAACATCTTCGAAACCACCCCGCAGTTATAACGCAGTAGAAGAGCACAAAGACTTATTTGGCACACGAAAGTGGTAGGAGTCCTCAGACAACTTTACGTGGAAAACTGGAGACTGCTCGCTGGAAATAGAGCTGGAGTCCATCCTGGACTGTAGCGTCACCTTTAGTAAAGTAATTGGGTAGTTGGATCAAGTCCAAAGTCTCAGTCTTTTCTTGGTC
The DNA here is from genome assembly GCA_947623515.1 of Neoascia interrupta. NCBI lineage: Eukaryota > Metazoa > Arthropoda > Insecta > Diptera > Syrphidae > Neoascia > Neoascia interrupta. The sequence goes on along the minus strand of OX392462.1, from coordinate 31,676,048 downwards.
TGCCTAAAATCGTATCTAAAAAACTTAAGTTGTTTGGCGGGGGATTGGGAAAGACGGAAGAATCTCTGGGGTCAATTCAATTCAATTCAATTCAATTCATTTATTTTGGGACACAAGTAAGACGTGGTCTTCTAAAAGTCTTTTCGTAGTCTTTTAGTCTTTTTGCTACATGGACAGGCGGCACAGATGTCCATTAAGATGAAAAGAATGAAAAATGACTCGAAGAAGAATACTTTTACTAAACAATCCAAAAACTTTAGTTTCCGAGCGCCTGAAGTCTCTTTAGCACACCGAGATGTGACATGGCTTACGTAAAGTCAACAGCTTCATACCACAGCTCCATGCTTCACCTTAAACCTCAGAACGATACTTACTTTTTTTGATATTTTTCAACTGGTTCAAGGACCAGTTAAACTGATGTCATTTCCCAGGCCCAGACCAATAATTTGCAAGTCTATATTAATCTTGTCGTCATGTTGGTTTAACAAAATTGGGGCCTTCAGTCTTGTCCAGCTCGGAAGAGCGTTTTGGACTATCTTATTTCCTGTTGAGAGTCGATTATGGTGATAGTTTTTTCCGATAAGTTCAAGAACTGTTCCACCTTAGATCGAATTTTATCCGAAGTCAATCAGTTTTCAAATTCTGCTCTAATACTATGTCTCCACCGATAATTGAAAGAAGATTAGCGGGAGACGATTAAAAATAAATCCCAAAGTGGCTCCATCGGACAAGCATAGAATTAAGTTGACACGAAAACTCTGTTTCTGTCATTTTGGCTCTCAAAAGTGATTGGCGATTCCCAGGAGTGAAAAACGATTTCCTCAGTAAAAATCACAATAGAAAACGTATTTGTGATAGATCTGTCACACAGGGACAGTTTCAGTTTCCTTTTTTTATTCTCAAACTGTTACAAAGGTGTAGAAAATAGGTTTGTGTATAGGGTGAATGGGATTTATGAGAAGATTTATTTTTAATCGCTTGCCGAGAGGAATTAAATTTGTATGGTAAATCTCGTGATTTGTAGAGAATTTAATAACGATTTATATCAATCGCGGATTAGTGCTCGGTGGAGACATGGTATAAGAAACTTTAATGTGAAAATCTATCAGGGTGACAGCTTACACTGGGAGTGTTTAGTTTAAAAAATTCGGCTTTATACTTCGTCTCCATTGGCAATTAAAAGAGGTTCATAAATCCCAAAGTGGCTCCACCGGGCAAATATAGGATTAGTTTGACACGAACACTGCGTTTCTGTCATTTTGGCTCTTAAAAGAGAGCCTGGTAAAATCACATTAGAAAACGTTTTGTGACAGATCTGTCAAACAGGGACAGTTTCAGTTTCTTTTCTTGATTCTTAAACTGTAACAAAAGTGCAAAAAATAGGTTAGTGAATAGGGTGAATGGGATTTATGAGAGGATTTATTTTTAATCGTTTGCCGAGATGATTTAAATTTGTATGGTACATTACGCGACTTGTAGAGGATTTAATAAAAATTTATATTAATCGCGGATAAGTGCTCGGCGGAGACATGGTATTAAAAATTCTTCTTTTCAAACAGCTTTTTTTAAAATTCTGACTTAAGCAATTAAGTTCCGCTTATTATGTTTTTTTTTTTTAAACTTTTGACTTGTCATAAGTAGGCAGAGGGATTGCATACATATTTCACTGTGACGCTTTGTCAAAGTTACAGAATTTTGAAAAGCAGAATTTTGAAAACAGAAATTTTAAAACAGAATTTTGACCCAACCAGTGATAAACTATTATCCAGTTTTAAGGCCACAACCAACAGTCTATTATGACTAAAGTGGGACTAACCTAATGTCAAACTACATCGAAAATCCCACTCAAGTTCTGCCAAATGCTTACGGTACCCATAATAGACTTCAACAATCGTTTCGGAAATCGTATGAAATATGTAAGTATCTAAGCAGCCATCAAATTTCCGTGCCGAACCTCTCACTTGAGTCGGGACTAAACTTAAGAGAGAAAATTTTAACGAAGACCTTACGAAATTGAGCAAACGGCTATTATGGTCGTGGCATACGAATCGCGTGTAATGGGACATTTGGGAGAGTCGACTTAAGCCTATCTAAGTCTATTATGGTTAGGCCTTATCGATTCAAGTTACGAAGCCTCAATCTGCTTTCCGAGCCTTTCCCAGAGAAAATATATAATTTTTTAGGGGCGCCAAAATCCGCAACTACATGGGGAATTCCTAAACGATTAAAGCTATTTTGTTTTTATGAGAAAGTTAGTATTGAGAAGTTTTGTATTTAAAAAGCCTTTTAATTAAGAATATAATTTCTTAGGTTCCTGGTGTCTAGGCTGATAGAGGTTTTTTAGGGCACCACCTCCGGATGAGCGCCTGCTTTTATCATGTGTAAGAACTCTTCTAAGAACAGTTCATAGCGTCTCTTTTCCTGTGCTTGTTTTTTTTTAGCTGTAACTTGCCAAACAGACTGTCGCTGTCCAATCGTTAATGCATGACTTAAGGAAACCATCAACAATGATAGCGACCGCACCAGCACTATTGCAGTACTCGTAAAAAGCTCTTCGAATTGAAATGTTCTTTTGGTCCCTTTTTCAACGAACCGAAAATAGCCGAAATATAATTTTTGAACGCAAAGAAAAAAAACAGTAAACCTCATCTCACTCTTGTGTGTGAATACGTAAACAGTTTTGTTGGCAGAACAGGATGCTACCCCAGGATACCCCAAATGCTGTGGCATTACTCTGTGCGCTATGGTAGGTACTTGGTGCGATTGGTTGGGTGGGTGGTTTGGTTGCGTTCGTGGTAAGTCACCGAGGAGAGGTAACAGAGTGTTGTCCAGGACTCAACGGTGTGTGGTCGTTGATTTGAGACGACTGCAATCTCCGATGCGAGAGGATGCAAACTTCGCGCCATTCCAACGACAACCTGATGGTTACTACAGAACCCACCGCTGCGCTGGTGCCAGACAACAAAAACGTGAACAGTAATTGAACGGAGACTGAAAATCGGAAAAACAATCCTTTCGGAGATTGTCATCCAATATGCAAGAGAGAGGGCATAGAGCAGGGCCCAGCCCAGAACCACTGTCACCAGAATCCTTCGCCTTGCTGCAACTGACGGAAATCATTTCGTCGTAAGTTCCTCTTTGGGGTTTTTGTAAGTTTTGATTGTTTCGTGTTTCGTGTTTCGAGTCCTGGCATGGTATCTGTTCCACCATCTCTACACGATTGTATTCCATGGTGTACAAGGATTTTTTTTTTGTCTTCGGTTTTGCTAATTTACGGCAATGTGCGGGTAATTTGATGGAAAGTTTATAGTTTTGCGGAATCAGTATCGGGGGCTATTCTATCGTGGCGCAAATGGGAGAATATTTTTTGGTTAATCGCAATGAATGGGGCTGCAGACAATTGCTGGTTTGTGACATTTAGCTTTAAGGACGTTTCATGTTTCGCTAGCATTGTTTGTGAGCTGTTACCATTCGTATATGCAAACGATTATAGAATGAATGACACTGTCTGTTTGAGGGTTTGTATTGAAAACTGGCCTGGAGGTCGTTTAAAGGATTCCTTTAGTGCTTTTAACTGCATGACACACTGCTTACAAACTAAATCTGGTAGTTAAAGAGATCGTGAAGTTGGACAACTTTTCTGGTCAGTGCCAGCATCAGCGAATCTAATAAAAAGGGACTGGAAGCTTAATAGTCCAGGAAGCTGCCTCGCATCGGGTCCATGAATATAGTCCTACGTGGGTCATTTATAAATAAGCTGGTGCGACTTTTTTCGGGATCATTTGGCTAATGGTGGATTTGGGCAACTGTTTTTCATGATTATTTAAAAGAGGCAGTAGGTACGGTTAACTATATATACTATGTATACTACTATATAACTATATACAACCTTACGAGCCGCCAATTCCACTGGCTTCATCGTAAACTACTCAATACGTTTCCTTCAAGAAAGGGATGAAATGAATCCCCAATATAAACAAAAACTTCAATGTGCATGTTGAATTAAAAAAGGACGAGTGAAAGATAAAAAGGCAGCCGCAAAGACCAAATCCAATTTGAATATTCTCAACGACGAAAAAAAAAATGAAAAACTTCCCAGACAGGTATACCACCTATATCCAAGTAGCCAGAAGCTTCAAATTAACATAAAAATAACGATTTGAGAGATGAAGGCATACCTTAAGGGCCTTGCCACGCCACCGACCGACCACCCCTCACATAGTGTGCGGTAAAACTTCCTTCAAAGTGTGTATGTGATTATTTTTTATTGGACCTAATAAGGAGGCCCAAATTTTATAAGTTGTATAAATTCGCTGCCACACACTACATAAATATTTTCACTTATTACAACTGTATACAGCTTACAGCAATATTTGTGGGTGTAATAACAAATTATATAAGGCCGGGCCGGGTGTGTATAAGGAAAGTTGATTTTTTGAGCCCGCACGGATCGACAGGGAGCACCGGAAATGGTAATCTGCTCCGAGGATAAGGATAATTTTTATTCCATTTTCGTTTTTATTTTAAGGCGATTTAAATGCTAAATTAAATCAAATTATGTTTGGGAAATTGCCGGTGTATGTGCATATGTTTTCGTCCTGAATTGAAGGCCGATAACGCAGGGAGGTTAATTTTTCTATCATTTTTTTTTCAATTTCATAATTGGGATGCGTAAGGAAACGCGCCGTAATGGAACTTTTACGATATTATTGAGGTGATTACACTATAATATATACACTCCCGTACGTATGTATAACTCATTTCGTTAAGTGCCTTTTGCGATGCTGTGTCAATCTCCGACTAACTTTTATTCTGCACTACCACAACGTGGTAGATACTCGTAGCTATCCGCTTAAAACAAGACCGATACAACTAACACAAAAGATTTAACCGCAGTTATCGTGGAATGGTCATTTCATAAAATTTCCGCTAATTAATTATATTCTCCTTCAGGTCCTTTTTGCTAAGGAAATCCCACCGTGCCTCGTTTCGTCCTTCTGTGCGATTTATCCGCAACAGGATGCACACCACTTGTCGATGAAATTGCAATCACAAATAGCAGATGGATTTGCCCCACAAAAGAATGACAGCGCAAACAAAAATAGAACGCGACTAACAGTGGCGGAAACTTGTAGAAAGGATATAATGGAAATGAGACAGTAGAATGGGCAGGTGTGCAGGGCGTTGTAATAATTTCTTACCTCCGAGAGTTTAAGACAAATTCGAGGTAGAGTTCTTGTAGATGATACTTTCAAAGCCAGCACAGTTTGTTGGGATGAAAAAAGAAGCAGCCGGAGGATGCACAAAAGTGCTTTAGCTGGCCCTACATAGGGCGGAAGCTTTCAACTTAATTGAGGGATAATCTGCAGAACGAGTCCCCCCGGTTGCATCGTATCAATTCCCTGTTTTTTTTTTTTTTTGGTTTTCTCATCGTTTTGCTTTTCCTTGTTCTGTTGTAATTCCACTTGTTCTAGTTGTTCTTTAAGGGGGAAACAGCAGTGGCAAACCGTGTTTGTTGCATTCCCTACTCCTACACTAATGGGATGAAATTTCTCGTTTTCCTGGAGGGGCATATGTTTTTGGGTTGTAGGTACCTGTCCAAATGGTGAGGGTGTTTTAAACGGCGGCGGCGATGCACTTTGCTTAGAACGACTAAGGCTGGAGCACGTGTGGCTGGAGAAATTTATTGCGGAAGGCTTTCGATGAAATTGAAATTCGCACTGGGATGAGCGCAAGACAATTTGTCACTTTGTACATTTTGCATCTGGGTGGCAAGAGAAGGAGAAACCTCCCGGTAAGTGACAGTCTATTGTGAGCCTTTTCACAGGAGTCTAATTGTTTTTTCTATGGTTTGTCCTATGGATTGACCATCGGGTTGTCGGGTTCATTTCACTTGATTATTATGTTAAACATTACGTCAAAATCTGTTTAACTTTAGTGGCTTGTGCTTATTCATCAGACGGTTTACCCAATATAGATATTTACCTTCTCTTGGAAAAGGCTTGAGTTTGCTCGTTCGTAGTCTTTAAATTCGTGTGTGGTGGGACTTATCTTGTATTAAATGTTAAAGGTGGCAAACATGGTTTTTGGAATTTCTTAGAAAAACTAAACTTAATAATTTTCAATCAGTCTAAGACACCTAAAATCTTTATTAAAAGCTGAACACAACTGCGCCTTAAAATTTCAAACATGTCTCCAAAACGTATATTGGGCAGTGGGCTTTAAAAGTAACCATTCTACTGAGCATGTGTCATGGAACACAAAAAAAAATTTCTGAACCTAAGAAACAGGGGTATGTACCGTGGGGATGATATACAGACCTGGAAAATGCCTTTGACTCAGTCCTGGTACAAGGACTTGTTCTATATTAGCCTCTGTCATCATAGGTCTTAAGCACTTCAACTTACTTACTTACTTAAGGTGGCGCTACAGTCCGGGGTGGACCTGGGCCTCAGCCAACAAGCTTCGCCAGCCAGCTCTGTCTCTAGCTAGCCGTCTCCAGTTTCGCACGCGAAGTTGGCTGAGGTCCCCTTCCACTTGCGTGCGCCACCTGAGTCTCGGTGCTCCTCTACCGCATCGTCCCTGCGGTGTGGATTCGAAGATTTTCCGGGCCGGGGCGTTGGTGTCCATCCGCTCTAGATGACCCAGCCATCGTAGACGTTGTGTTTTGACTCTTTTGGCTACGTCGGTATCGCTGTACAGCCCGTACAGTTCGATGTTATATCTCCTCCTCCACTCTCCGTCTATGCAGACGGGACCGTAAATCGTCCGAAGAATTTTGCTCTCGAAGAAGCCTAAAGTGTTTTCATCCGCCTTTGACAGGGTCCATGCTTCTGCACCGTAAAGCAGGACTGGGATGATGAGGGTCTTATACATGGACACTTTCGTTGCTCGAGAGAGGGCTTTGCTACTCAATTGCCTTCTTAGTCCAAAGAAACAGCGATTGGCAAGAGTTATCCTTCGTTTGATTTCAGCGCTGGTGTCATTGTCTGAATTGATAGCGGAACCCAGGTAGACAAAGTCCCTAACTACCTCAAAGTTATAGCTGTCGATGGTGATGTTTTGTCCAAGACGTCGGTGTTGGGTGTCTTTTCTTGATGACAGCATATACTTGGTTTTGCCCTCATCACGCTTTGTTCTACCGATTATGTCAATGTCGTCTGCGTATGCAAGTAGTTGAACGGACTTTTGAAAGATTGTACCTCTGGTGTTTCCGCGAGAGTTCTGCACAATTCTCTCAAGTATGATGTTAAAGAAGTCGCATGACAGCGCGTCGCCTTGTCTAAATCCTTTTTTGACATCAAAGGGGTCGGTGAGGTCTTTGCCGACCTTGACGGAACAGCGTGAGTTTTCCATCGTCATCCTGCACAGACTGACGAGTTTGGCAGGGATGCCAAAACTAGACATTGCGCTATATAGCTCGTCTCTATAGATGCTGTCATACGCGGCCTTGAAATCGATGAAGAGGTGGTGTGTATCGATTTGGAATTCCTGGGTTTTCTCCAAGATCTGCCGCAGTGTGAATATTTGATCGATGGTGGACTTTCCTGGCCTAAAGCCACACTGATATGTGCCTATCAGATTGTTGATAAACGGCTTCAGGCGTTCACACAGTACAGCAGAAAAGATCTTGTATGCGATGTTAAGAAGACTTATGCCTCTGTAGTTGGCACAACTCAGAGGGTCTCCTTTCTTCAGGATCGGGCAAACAATGCTGAGGTTCCATTCGTCGGGCATGCTTTCTTCCGACCATATCTTGCAGATGAGCTGGTGCATGCTCCTAACCAGCTCATCGCCAGCGGATTTAAAAAGTTCGGCAGCTAGGCCGTCTGCTCCGGCTGCTTTGTTGCACTTGAGCTTAGACACAGCTACTTTCACCTCCTCCAGGTCGGGTGGGCGGTATCGTTCGTATGCTTCGTCGGTAACGTCTTCGCCCGGGTTAAATGGTTCGTTCTGCCTGACAGCGGTATTTGGTTCGTCCTCGCCGTTATACAGTCTGCAGAAGTGGTCTTTCCAAATCCTCAGCACCGACTGCGATTCTACAACGATGTTCCCTTGATGGTCCTTACAGGCTTCAGTTCGAAGTTTATACCCTTGGCAGGACCTTTTGATCCTTTGGTAAAACTTTCTAACCTCATTCCTGTTGTAACATCTCTCTATCTCTTTAACCGCGCGCTTCTCGTGCTCTCTCTTTTTCCTTCGGAGAAGCCGGTGCTCCTCTCTCCTCCTCTGCTCGTAGAGCTCGCGAGCAGCTCTAGTCCTTCTGTGCAGCGCCGCTTTGTATGCTTCCTGTTTACTCGGTTGGAGAAGGACCTGGCGATCTCTTGCGATTGTAGTCGGCCGACGTCAAACTTCCTCACAGTATTTCCATTACTTGGCGCTGGTCGGGATATCCGCAGCCGTACCTTGGCTACAACAAGGTAGTGATCCGAGTCAATGTTGGCCCCTCGGAAAGTTCGGACATCCATGATACTGGAGGAGTGCCTTGCGTCGATCGCAATATGGTCAATCTGGTTGACGGTTGATTGATCGGGAGATCTCCATGTCCCTTTGTGGATATTGAGATGCGGGAACTGTGTACTAGCTACCACAACGTGTCGCCCCGCAGCAAAGTCGATCGTCCTGAATCCGTTATCGGAGGTCGTGTCGTGCAGGCTATGCTTTCCAACAGTACGACCAAAGATGCCCTCCCTTCCTAGCTTGGCATTAAAATCGCCTAGGACAATCTTAATGTCGTAGCTAGGGCACTGCTCATAAGTTTTGTCCAGGAGCTCGTAGAACACATCTTTGGTCTCGTCATCTTTCTCCTCTGTGGGGGCATGTGCGCATATCAGGCTAATGTTGGCGAATTTAGCCTTGATGCGGATCGTCGCGAGGCGCTCGCTTACAGGGTTGAAGCTCAAGACTTTTTGCCTAAGTCTGCCTCCAACAACGAAACCACATCCAAATAGGCGCTGTCTTTGATGCCGATAGCAGTCGCCGTAGTAGATGTCGCAGTTTTTCATCCTTCTTTTGCCCGGCCCGTCCCACCGCATTTCTTGGATGGCAGTAATGTCTGCCTTGCAGTCCTTAAGGGCCTCCGCTAGTTGCTCGGCTGCACGTGGTCTGTTAAGGGACCTAACATTCCACGTGCAGATCTAGAGCTCGTTGTCCTTTTCTCGCTTGCATTGGTCGTCAACAGTAAATCCGTCCGAATCCGAGGCTTGTTTCTGCTTCGTGACTGGTGTTTCTTTACGTGGCCGGGAAGTCACCCCGACGGCACGACCCCCAACCTGGAGGACCAGATCCTTTGCTTAGCTCTAAGGACGGAGAGCCGGATAGCCCGCTCCTTATAGGCCTGAGCTCCGAATACGTCGTAGTAGCCCATATAAGGTGTTCACTAAGTAGTTCGGCCTAACTGGAACTATGGACGCCACCGTTGATTCCATCTGGGGAATTCCTCCGCTGCCGTCCGGATGCAAGGAGAAGTGCCTTAGTGGGAACACTCCCCTCTCTCGTCTGCTACCCCCAACAACCTTCCAAAGGGGTTGGAACCCAATCTCCAGTTGAGGTACTAGGCACCCGGTGTTCACCACGGGGAGGTGAGAGTAGGAGTTGATAGACAGAGGTGGGTTTAGAAAACCTGTGGATGCTTGTATCCTCTTGAGTGCACATGTCTATCCTTTGACCACCAAAAAATGGATTAACGTCTTTAATATTTAATTTTAACTTAATTAATTTTTTAATTTTTTAAGAGGTTGAGAACTTTTTTTAAAAAAAAAAAACACAAAAAATTCGAAAAAATTAATGAAATATTTATTTGAATCGATAGTTTAAACCTTGCAATTTAATGTTTAAAGATAATTTCATGCAAATGTTGACCGCGGCTGCGTCTCAGGTAGCCCATCCGCTGAGTCCAATTTTGGCATACTCTTTCACACATATCGGCCGGTATCTCACGAATGAATGCATGGATGTTGGCTTCCAGTGCGTCAATCGAAGCGGGCTTGTCACTATAGACATTAGCCTTGACATACCCCCACAAAAAATAATCTAATGGTGTCAAATCGCACGATCTAGGCGGCCAATTGACCGGCCCGAAACGTGAAATTAACTGTTCACCAAACTCGCCGACCATAAAATGGAAGCAGCGCGCGATGAACATTTCGAACCGAGCACGAATTTTGATGGTAAAATTCAATAATTTGCAAGCGTTGTTCATTTGTAAGACGATCCATGGTTAAATTGCAAACCAAACTGAAGCTGTTTGACAGTGACACAAGGTACTAAACACACGTCAGCTGTCAAAACCAGTGTTGCCAAAACCAAACCAGCTAAAAAATCACCCGTTATATCCGTTTATTATTGGTCCTGTGTTTTTTTTTAAGTATCTATCCAAGTACACAGCCTGTACAGATCTTAAGATTTCGATGAAAAATGTATGCCTTTATTTTTGGAATTTGTTATATATATTGTTTTTATGTTTGATACACCGTACAAGATCTTAGTTATACTTTTTTTCAGATTTTTTTCAGAAATTCCACATTTGCAGAAAAAAAGACTATCTGTCCTATTCTCACCTTTTGAGTTTTTTCTACAGCTCCTACTAAATAGTGTTGCAAACAATGACATTCCACTTTTTATGTTATAACAATTTTTCTATTTTTAGTACTATGTTTACCGACAATTGTTCGAAATACAATAATTAAATCTGAAAAATCAACAGATACCTACCTCTTTCCGTTGCGGCAAAGCTAGGCACACAATCGGCACCAATCGGTGAGCCATAAAAACGTACATATGTTCTTTTTTGTTTTAACTGTTGTTAAAATAAAATATTAACGATTTTTCGATAAAATTTCATGTTCGACTGGAAAAACATACGTTTTCCGCTTTTCAGCAGTGCAGCCATCCTGAAATGCAAAAAAAGGCGGCATTCAAAAAAAAAAAAAACAGATAAATTGCCAAACAAACAATCACTTTCAATCGCTACCGCGATATCAGAATCTTTTTTCAAAAAAAAAAACACACACAAAACGACAAAGCATACATAAATAATCTAAATGCGAATGCTCCCTTGAGTGCATTTATTACACTGCGCCATTGTAATAATAATCAATAATTTGTTCGACCCCACCAACAGTCCACAATGGGGGAATCGGGAATGGGGGGTAGATGTTGCGTGTGCTGGGTTCCTTTCATCATCGGTGCGCTTAATGTGGACCATCAAACCACACACTCACTTTGTATAATATGGAAAGCTGTAGAAGAGTGTGTTTTTTTTTATTTATATTTATTTGATTTGACTTTGCACATGGTACAGTGCAAACAGGACGAGAACATTTATATAAAAGGGATATTTGCACACACATGGATTGAAGGAAGGGGCGAGGTGCCATAAAAAAAATTCCAGGGAATAATGAAAATCCCAACCGACATTGGCAGTGTAATAAATGAAATTATTGAAGCAAATTGCAAAATTTATTTAAATTCATTTAATTAAATAGTTAAACATGCTATGGGTAATTGTTTTATAGATATTGTATTAATATTTCATAGTGATTTGTTGGCGGGCAACAATTATTATAAATTTACAACTATGACAATTAAATTGAGACTTAAAATGACGGTCGCAATTATGAATTCAGTCGGCTTTTGCTGAAGGCTGATCTAATCCGTTGCGTCCGTTTGAAAAAAATTTCTTTAGTGATGCAAGTCTCTATTTTGGCCTTTAAATTTTTAGCGGTCCGTCCAAAAATGGAAAAAGGACCTCTTATGGTATCGCTCCGTTTTCCATCCGCCCGTCCGTCGGCACCTGTAACTTTTGAACAGTAAGTAGTAGAAAGATGAAATTTGGCACACTTATTAAGTCCATGAAAAAAATGAGAATACATAAAGGCAATTTTTTATATAGACACATAACGGTTGAATACTGATGGTAAGAAACACAAAAAGTGTTTTGGCCTTATCTTAAAAAGTTTTACAGACAGGAGAAAGAAAATTGAAACATATGCACTAAAAAAATATTGGATTTTCATAATAAATTTTCGCAAAATATTGAAAAATTTTTGAGAAATAAGGAATGGAAAATAGATACACATTTTCAACGGGTTTAACGTCATAAATTTTTCATCACTTTATCTAAAAGGCCGAAATCGGGCTTACATAAAAAAGCAGCTAAAGGCCCAACCATAATAGACTTTGATAAGCTTAAGTCGTCTTTCCGAAATGTCCCATTGCACGCGATTCGTATGCCACGACCATAATAGCTTTATGCTGGGTTTCGTAAGGTTTTCGTTAGCTTGTGTTGGCTTAAAGTTTTGTTCTTGCTTGTCATTAGTTCACTCATTGTCATATTTAAGCCCATATTTATTTTTAAAAGTGTGTCAAAAAATCCATGAACGAAGGGAATGTACCAAGAATTGTACGCTGACCTAAAAAGTTTAAACACATTTTGGATCTGACAGTCGGTTTCGGAGATATTAAAATCTAAAGTTGAAGAAAAATTAAAATTTGATTTTAAATTTAAAGGCTATGTGATACTCGAGACGTTCACAGTGAAACCTCATAAATTTTCAAATCGTTTGCTTAAGTCTATTATGGGCACCACAATCTTTTGGCAGAACTTGAGTGGGATTTTCGTTGTATTTCGACATAAGATTAATCCCGCTCAAGTCTATTATGTTAGGGTCTTAAAAGCTGATGAACATTTTTTTTTATACTGATTTCAAAAACTTTCTAACCTTCATAAGTTTGTTGTTCTGAGTGAGAAAATCACAAACACTATGTTTCTTATACAAGGTTTTAGGTCACGCCCGTATTTGGAGGCAGAATTTAAAGAAAACCTAAAATATTTTTTAGAAAAACTATAAGCTTAGGCCTTTTTTTTAGAAAAGGATAAGAAATAAAATTTACCACGGAAGTTGAAGCAGGTTCCAATCTACATTTCGTCCGTACAAAGTTTTCAGCCACGCCTTTTTCTAGAGGTCGATTATACATAAGATTTAATTTGCATCAAAAATTGCATTTTCGCGTGCATTTGCAGGCCTGCTTTGACTTCTGTGGTAAATTTTATTTCTTATCCCTTTTCTAATAAGAAATAAAATTCTAAAAAATTCTAAAGCCAAAAAGTCTACGATGGCTGGGTCATCTAGAGCGGATGGACACCAACGCCATGGCCCGGAAAATCTTCGAATCCATACCGCAGGGACGACGCGGTAGAGGAGCACCGAGACTCAGGTGGCGCACGCAAGTGGAAGGGGACCTCAGCCAACTTAGCGTGCGAAACTGGAGACGGCTAGCTAGAGACAGAGCTGGCTGGCGAAGCTTGTTGGCTGAGGCCCAGGTCCACCCCGGACTGTAGCGCCACCTTAAGTAAGTAAGTAAGTTTCTAAAAAAGGACTAAATTAATAGTTTTTCTAAAAAATTTAAGGTTTTCCTTAAATTCTGCCTCCAAATACGGGCATGGCCTAAAACCTTGTATAAGAAATTGTTGAACTAGGTGTTTTTCGATTTTGAACAAAAACTTTGAATAAAATGCATTTGAAAAATTAATTTAAATCTATGCCACGCCCACTACGAGAGGTCAACCAATATGATTTTTTTTTGTATGCCTTGCAATCGCTATGAGATGCGAAATACGAAATCTCAGCTTCGTATGACATCTTACTATGGGTTAACTTTCTTACTTTTGTGTGCAATTTTCGGTCGTTGCATCTCCCAGAGGACCCGGGTACCAGGCAGCAGAACATGATTTTTGTGATCTTTTCACTCAGGACAGCAAACTTATAAAGGTTAAAAAGTTGTTAAAATCAGTAAAAAAATGTTCATCAGCTCTCCGACTATTAGCAAAGGCTTAAATCAATTTTTGGTTAAACTGTTTTAAAACTGTTTTGGCATATTTTCGAAAAAAATTTTTTGTCCCCACCACTACCTCTGATTAAGATTCGGCCAAATGTTTTGAAAAAAATCACACACATCAAGAATTATTTGTTATTTTCGGGAAAACTATAGAAATTTTCAAATATTTAGCAGATTCTGAGATTTAGCTTGAAACCTTAAAAAGGATTTCAAAAATTATTTTTCAAAATATTCTTGAACCTTAACAGTGGTACCGATTAAAATGAAATTTGTTTTGTATATAAAATGTATAAAGGGAATCTTAAAAGTTTTCAGATCTTTCAAAAACGGCGTTTCTAAACAAAAAACAAATTAAAAAACACGGTCATTTAATTGATAACTATAAAAATTGTGCCCTGAGTATTAGAAAAAACTAACCGTTGCTAGCGCAAAGTATATAACAATAAATAAAATATAACAGCATTCAATAAGAGGTTTCGAATAAACGTTTTATCGATTTTAAACCAAAAAAATGCGGTAAAAAGCCAAAAAAACTTATTTGTCACCCTGCACTTCAATAAAAATTTAAGTACCGAAACTCAAGATTCGACGGAAGACTTGCAAAAATATGTTTACAGTACCTAGACTAAAATTAATGGAAAAATATCTATTTTAAGAATTAAAAACACGAATACCGGGCGAACAGTGTAAAAACCTCCCCTTTATTTTCTAAACTGCAATGACAGCATTTAATATCGCGTATGCACAGATCTTATGCATATATCTTCTTAAAATTGCACTCGAAATATTCTACAAATATTATATAAGTGGAACAAATGAGTCATCGAGATGCGCTTAAAAAAATGCCATAAAGTCAAAATCGCCATTAAAAAAAAAGAAAAACAAAGTCGCAAATATACTTACCGGCATTTTATATCCAAAATTAAGCAATAATTGCACGCTAAGCCTTCAAAAAAAAAAAGGCCGACGGACCGCTCCGTGTATAACTTCATAGAAAACGTGATATCGCATTTTACATGATAAGCTGCGAGATTCCCGGTGATAGCTCCTCGCATTTATGTTGGATATTTTCTTTAAGGTATTCTATGAATGGTTAGGTTGATGGATGCCCTTGTGACAATAGTCACGGCTCATTTAGGCCAGCAGATGGGACCATTGTGTCCATTTGGGAACCTTTTTACCACCTTTAACGAAAACAGAAATAAACCTCGGTTAAAAGGTCAGAGTGCTACCCTCTTGGACCTATCTGTATTTCGGTACAAATCTTAGGAGACCCTTAAGATCTGCATTACTTAAATCTTCGAGCTCTTCAGGTACTACGCCTAATGCTGTTTACGGCTGGGGCTGGACATTCCCATATCAGGTGACAAACAGATTCAATTAGGGCTTCCTATTGTCAGAGATGTATTGGCATAAACCCATAAATTCGAGTAGCCCCAAGTAGTCGTCAGTAACGGTGACGTAAAAAAATAAGGCCCAATCACTCTCCCCCGTATGTGGACCTACAATTTTTTAACGAGCCCAAGCGGTATACTTTGAGAAACTTTTCGATTCTTGGGGGTTTTGCCAGAGCTTCGCGGAGCTGGAACGTAGGAAAAAACGAGTTCTTTTTAATTAGGTGACGACATTAGAAATCGAACACAGAACTCGAAAAAATCTCAGTGAACTTACACAGTTCGAATACTCTATCAAATGTCGCAAGTTTAGTTTGTTCAGCCTGTTCGACTGAGGGAACCCTGTAATTTTATAAAATTCCAAAAAATTTCTACTCCTTTTCGTGTCCATCAACTCGAAATCAAAGATTAGTGGAAAATGTTGTCCCCGGTGAGTGCTTTGCTTTCCCTATAATTGCAACAACCATAACAACATTTTATGAATTTTCAAAGCCATTAATCTGCGGTTCCTGTTCATATAGAACCATTTGTCACTTTACATTGATGAAGACTTCATATCGACTCCTTTCCGGAAACTGTCATTAGAAAAATCACGCCACCCCACAAAATGGGGCAAACAAACCCTTGTTGCGCAATTTATTTAAATTGCTGTCATGTAACGTTGCCATTTCACGCTTGATAAATGATTCCGTTTGAATAAATTTATTCACTAAAAACTATTTTTTAAATGAGAACTCTTTTTCATTATTAGAAAGTTTCATGTCGACATCCATTATACACAGTGGATCTAATGCAAAAAAAAAGTAAGGACTCAGCTAACTCGTCGAGAAAGTTCATTCCGAACATGAACTATAATCGTAACATGAAACTTTTGCCTCAACCTTGTTCGACCGGGGGGAAGTTGTATGATGTTAGTTTTATTTTTTTGCTCTCCACATTACTACTGGTTCAAAGTAATTAATTGTAGTCACTAAGTTGTTAAAATGTGACGATGACTCACATATACTACCTATCTGAGCCTCGCCATGAGTTAGGTAATAGCATGTACAGACTGCTGCACTTGAATGTAGCTGTTGAGTGCAATTTTTAATCCTGTCGCATAAAAACGAGGATAAAGTTCGTGGGCGAAAAAAAACCGAACCTATATGAAGAGGAAACATGTAATTAAGTACACTCTACCCTGGAATAGTTTCTGATTACAGGTGCAATAAATAGTTGATTGCTTAGTCAAGGATTTTGATTTTAAATCTCAAGTGGCAGCCTTTTGAAAAATTCATATTTTAAATAATGTTTCCATTGGTTTAAATAGGGTAAAATATAAAATGAAACTTAATACGGTTGACATTTTCATTGCCACTTAGCTATACTGAGCTATCAATTTGGCCTTTTAGTTGAAAAATCGATTGGTACTTCATCGGCGTTAGTTGTGAAAGGACTCTTGATCTAAGAGCAATTGAACAAGTTGTTGCATAAAGACAAGCAGTAAAAACAACCTCCCTTAATATGACTAAAAAATTCTGACATCTGACATCTAGTCGAACTCTATCCGCACAGCTTCGGGTAGTCAACAATAGTTTGTCTTCAAAGTTTAGTCTCCACAAAAAACAAAAACTAAAATCGTATTGGTAAGCAAGGGGGGAAAAAAGCTGTCAAAAAACTTTAAATAAGCCAAGGAAAAGCAGAAAAAAACAATTGAATAAAGTTATTTCATTATGCCGAACATAAGATGCACTTTGCGGAAGAAATACCTATTTGCATAGCGGCTGGAAGTATTTACCTTTATACTTTGAGAAGAAAAAATTCATCAATTCCAGACAGAAGTGAAAACTGCAGTCCTAGGATAATTTAACCGCTTGTTCTGTAGTCACAAACGTCTTTTCTTGAACAACTTCCATTTAATGAAGAACTCTTTGAGTAGCACTGCGTTGGAAAAAGTTTTTTTTTTTTCTTTGAAATTGAGAAGAAGTTCGAGTTGGGACAAAAAATGTTTTGAAATCATTCTGCGGATAAGGGAATGTTTGGCGAGTTTAATTCAGGCGTATAGTTGTTTCATGGACTTTTAAGGGAAATTTGATACTAATATTAATTTTAACTTTACCCAGTGATTAGGTACTACAGTGTGTAAGCAAAAGTTACAATCGTAAAAACGGACCGTTGAGTATCCTTACCACATTGAAAATTATTGCTAATGTTATTATGGTTTTTGACGATTTATGAAAAAGTCATCATCATCATCATTTTCGAGTGCCGCTTATCCTTTAAAAGGGTCGCAGAGCGAGGGTGGCTAAATGGTCTTTCCATCGTTCTCGATCCTCCGCCACCAACTTAAGAGACTCCGGCGCAATCCCCAGGCGGGACTCAGACAGGTTCTTTACCTGATCCCACCACCTGTTTCTTGGCCCACCAGGGGGGCGACGCGCTCGCATCTCGGCTAGCATGACCTGTCTAGGAAGTCTGTCAGAGGGCATGCGAACAACGTGTCCAAACCATCGAAGAATCGATCGCTTCACTCGGAGAAGTAGCTGCTCAACATTAAGATACTGACGTTTCGCACTCTATCCCTTAGAGTAACACCAGCAACGCACCTCAAGAATCTCATTTCGGCAGCTGGTACCCGCGATCTAATTCTTTCGGTCATTACCCAAATTTCGGAACGAACACTGAATTAAAAACTGAGATCTTTGCTTTCACTCCAAGCTCAGCTTTCCTGATGACCGGCCGGCACAGTTCCTTTACTATTGCTCCAGCTTGGCCTATTCTATAGGAAAACTCAGCATTACTCCTCCCATCTTTCGTGGAAAAGACCCCGAGATACTTAAACTTCTCCACCTGTTTTAATGGAACTCCATTTATGTGCAGGGTACACTGCACAGGAGTTCGGGAAACAACCATCACTTCCGATTTGTTCACGTTTACTTTCATCCCAGCATCACCACAGACGGCTGCAAACCGTCTTCAGTGCTTCAGTCCTGCAATGTGCTGCATTCAGTGCTCGTTGAAGTTCTTCTTTGGATGATGCAAGGATGGCCAAATCATCTACGAAAAGCAGATGGCTCATCCTGATGCCAGCCAATTCGAAACATTGCTTGCCAAGACTGCGCTTCACCATCCAGTCCATATATGCTATGAAAAGAAGCGGCGATAGAATACAGCCCTGGCGAAGTCCAACGTGCACATCAAAAGGACGGAATTTGACGCCATTTATCCGTACACAGCTTCTGCAGTTTCCATACAAAGACTGGATGGCTCTCAGAAGAGGCCCACTCAGCGCATAGTCCTGCAAAACTCTCAACAGTGTATCCCGAGGGACTCGGTCATACGCCTTTTCCAGATCTACAAAACACGCATAGACCGGTTTGGCATATTCCCAGGCCTTCTCAAGAATAACCTTCAAAATAAAAAGGTGGTCGGTTGTGTCTTCGCCAGGCCGAAAGCCGCACTGATCTTCCCGTAACAAAGGCTCGATTACAGCTCTGGAACGCGTTTCCAACACCTTTGCGAATACTTTTCCCGGAAGACTCAAGAGAGATATGCACCTATAGTTGGCGCAATCTCTCCTGTTCCCTTTTTTTGAAAATGGGCACTTTAACTCCCGTTTGCCAACCGCTAGGTGCCTTCCTGCTATCCCAGGTAAGCTTAATGACACGTGTAAGCCATTTAACACTCTCTTCACCCATTGCCTTGAGCATTTCTGGCCGGATTTCATCAACTCCGGCAGACTTGCCAACTTTAAGCGATTTAATTTATTCTCCGCCCTTATCTCGTCAGCAGTGGGAATGCCATCCTCAGCATGCAACTCAGAAAAGTGCTCTCTTCATCTGCGCAAGACATCGCTCTCATTTGAAAGAAGTGTACCGTCCTTGGATTTAACCCCTTGAATGATATTCAACTTCCTTCCTCTGAGCCGGCGAATGGTCTGCCAAAATATCTTGTTTGCAGATCTGTAATCGTGCTCCAACTTCTCGCCGAACTTTTTCCATGACTGTTCCTTGGCTGTTCTGACTGCCAGATTGGAAGTCCTTCGCGCCTCATTGTACCGGGCTCGTGAAGTTGAGTTTCTACATTGGATCCACGCAATGTAGGCTCTCTTCTTTAAACCAAGCAGTTCTGTTCTCACCACCAGCCGCTACCCCAAGCCGCTTCACTCCACAAACATTTCCTGCAGAGGCAATGACTGCCGATAAAAACAGCTGCCATTCCTCCTCTACATTCAAAAGGCCAGTTGGAATTTGTTCAAACTTCTCCGAAACATGCTGTGCAAAGCGCTCTCTGAAATCAGAGTCAGCATTCTACAACCTTTCCCACCGTATGCGGGTCACTTGTTTTTCGCCTGGGTTGTATAGGAATACTGTCTCTGATAACCAATTTACACAGCACTAAGTGGTGATCAGTTGACAACTCAGCTCCCCTGAAAACTCGAACATCACAAATCATTCTTTGAACACACGATGGTACAACAAAGAGATCAATCATTGACCTCTTATGGAAAAGTAAAAAAATATTTTTATGGAGGTTGGTTTTTGTCACTTTATTTTTTATTTTTTAAAGGGGTCCCTTCTGGGATTGCTGGTCCCCAATTGGGCGCCTCCCCAGATGGTGGGTAGGGAATTGCTCACCAGATATGGTGGGTATCGGTATGAAAAATATCCGGAGCGGCCTAAAACCAGAAACGAATAAAAAATCCAGAAGCGTCTGTCTCAAAATGAGCGCCTTCCTCATTGGTCGGCATCTGTTATTTAGGTTAGGGCCGGCCGAATGCAAAACACCTTTTTCTCTTCCAGTATGCAAATAGAATGGACCACAATTAGATGCATGCCAGATGTTTTAATGAAAAATTCTGCTGGTGATTCCGCAAAGGCATAACACTTGCGTGGGTAAGCTTTGGTGATTCTGAGCAGAGGTTTCCTGATTGGCTCATCAGCGTTTGTTCTGGATCGAAAATAACTTTCTTCTTCTATCTTTTCTATCCCCAATTTCTTTCCGCTCGCTTTGTGCTACGCATATTAAGGGTACCTAATCATATCCCCATGATCACTAGCATATTACAAAAAAGGGGGTTCAAATATTAATATTTGCGAAAATATGTCAGTAGATAAACAAGGGGGTTCTGGGCCACAACGAAATTTTTCTAAGGGCCGGTTCTTCAGTGCGAGATCATCCGAGTTTCCGAGTTAAACTGAGATTGACCCCAGAAATGAGTTTTTCAGTGAACTCGTATCTAGGGTTAACCTCGGCTTAGCCCTCCAAATTTGGTGAATTAATCTCGGATCAACTCTGGAGAACAGTATGAACGTCTTTGAATGTTTTTTCTGTGTGGAATGACAATTGATTTGCGTGTTTCTGTGAAAAATTACATCTGGGAATAAGTCTTACTTTTTTTTCAGTTTTTTTCTAAGTGAAGTGAGAGTTGGGAGATGCAATAATTTCGGGAGTCGCAAAATTTGACAACTTTGTTCACGGAGGTAACTCTGCACTGAAAAACTGCTCGCTGGGCTAAGTCTAGCATCATTTTGTTACGCGGAATTAACAGATCTTAGTTTAAGCTGGGCTTAACTCGGCAATTATCTCTTAATCTTTACCTGCGGCAACGTTGCCTCTGAATTAAAAATTAGAAATTTGAGTATGGGACCCTTGATGTGGGGCTGTTGGGTGGAGGGGGCGTTCATGTGGGGGTGGTTTGAAATATGCTGTGGAGAAAATATGCATGGTTTTTGTACGGCAAATCTTACTACTGAAAAGCCACTGAATGCCAAACTCTACGAAAATTCCTAAATGTTGTGAATAAATAATACAAAAGCTGAAAAAGGCGGAAAAAAAAGGTTCCTTGGAAATTAAAACACAAAATATTTTTATTTATTTTTTGGGTTTGTTAATATCTCGGAATGACAGAGGGCCGGTTCCATACAGCCTGGTTCCGTACGTCGGTTCCATACAGCCCAGTTCCGTACAGGGGGTCGGTTCCATACAGCCCGGTGCCGTACAGGGAGTGTGGGTTCCATACAGCACAGTTCCATACAGGAGGTCCCACACTCAAATTTCTCATCAACCACACAACTCCACTAAAATTTGAAATCTTATATTCAAAAGCAAATTTTACGCAGCAGAAAACAAGATTAAGAGATAAGCGACTTAGAAAAATGTCACTGTGGCCCAGAATCCCGCTTGCTTATCTACTTATGTATATCCAAGTTTGACTTAAACGCATGCAAACAATAATTTTTTGGTTGAATTTTCCCACCCCCTAAAAAGGTGCGAGGTAAAAAACTTAGCATGGGCAAAATCTAGAATGGTGGCTGGTTTAATAATAGATAAAGCTCATTATCCTTATAATATAATGAGCTTTATTTGCGAGTCAGATTGGTTAGACGCGCTTAAATGGTAAAGCATACAATCGCTCCGTATTCCACTCGGGAACTCGGAGTATGAGCTCGGACTTATGAGCTTTATCTGCGGGTCGGATTGGTTAAACGTGCTTAAATGGTAAAGCATACAATCCGTCCGTATTCCACTCGGGAACTCAATCGTAGAGCACCTACAACGAACGCTAGATCACCAATCATGCAGGACTGGTTTGGTACGGGCTCAAATCATGTCGGTTGCCCCCACCTCTCCACCTCTGACGAGAAGACCAGCATATTTTCCCCTTGGCACGGGTGCGTACCATACTTCGGTTACCTACCCCAAGTAAGAGGTCCTTTTTTCCCGTTTTTCACAGCCTCTAAAAGGGCAACGGATATTCAGTATAATGCAGGGCAATAATTATTAGGTTGTCCCCTTTTGGCAAAGATAAAATCCGCAATCCGTAGCTCAATAGGAAGGAGTTGTACAAAGTTGTGCAAAAGATGAAGTTTGCAGGATCATGCTGGTGAGCCGAAAACGTTTCGTTATACCCTTAGTTTGATTCATAGTTCGTAAAATAGAAAAAAAAATCACCGTAGACCCTGCCGATTATATCTAAAGTCTTCGAGAAACTTGTGCTCAAACGACTGCAACCAATAATTGAAGAAAGACGATTGATTCCGGATCACCAATTCGGCTTTAGGGTCAAACATTCAACACTTGACCAGGTCTATCGAATAACTAATGAAATTGAGAAAGCCTTAGAAGCGAAAATGATATGTTCTACCGCTTTTCTTGACGTATCCCAAGCCTTTGATAAAGTTTGGCACGAAGGCCTAAAATATAAGCTACGGAAAGTTTTGCCGGAAAAAATGTATGAACTCTTAGAGTCTTATCTTGACAACAGACTATTTCGAGTGAGATACGGGAGCGAATACTCAGAATTCAAAGAAATACAAGCCGGCGTTCCACAAGGTAGCGTCCTCGGTCCAACACTGTTTTTACTTTTTACAAGAGATGTACCTCAAGTAGAGACAACGACTATAGCCACGTTCGCTGACGACACGGCTATCCTCGCTACGGATAAGACAGTCGAACAATCAACGGGAAAACTCCAACGCGCTTTGAATAAAATATGCGAATGGACAAAGGCCTGGCGAATGCTCCTAAATGAGACAAAATCAACGCATGTAAATTTTACTTACAAGAGGGTAATCAACTTACCTCTATTTATAAACTCGGTACAAATTCCGTACGCAAACGAGGCGAAATATTTAGGCATGACCCTAGACGCAAAACTTAAGTGGAAGCCACACGTTAAAAAGAAACGCGATGAACTTGAAATCAAGCTACGAGAACTGAATTGGCTTATCGGACGTTATTCGAAACTAAGCGTATATAACAAACTGCTATTGTATAAGCAAGTGCTAAAACCATCTTGGACGTACGGTATACAACTTTGGGGTTGTACCAAACCAAGCAACATATCTATTTTAGAAACTTTTCAGAATAAGACACTAAGAGCAATCGTAAATGCTCCATGGTATATAAGAAATAGCGATTTACATCGAGATCTAGGCATCGCAACCGTGACCGACGAAGTAAGAAACTTTGCTCGCAAACTTCACACTCGCCTTCACGGCCATTGCAACCACGAAATAATCCGAACTCTGGATCAGACAAATCTTGCACGCCGACTACAACGAACAAGACCGTTGGATCTAGCGTCGTAAGAGGAAACCGCACATAATGACGGTATTGCAGGTGCTTTCGTTGGAAGGTAGCCTGCCAAACGCGATTACTATACAGAAGCATGAACTACTTGTTAAGGAAACTTAGTCGTAGTCTTACAAAGATTGGGAGGTTTTTTAGTGAGTAAGAATCTCACACTACTATGAGCACGCGCGTTCGATTCTCATAGTGCCTACGAAGGTTTTTACCTACCCACGAAAAAAAAAAAAAAAAAAAAAAAAAAAACCGTAGACCCTTAGACCCTAAGACCTTAAGGGCATGTCTGTCGGTAGTTCTAAGGCCTCAAATTTTAAGCTGGGATTTTGAAACTTTATGTGTCGGCTTTCTATTTCCCGAAGCACTACAAGTGTAAAACTTTTAAAATCCGTCCACTGACACGCCCACTTTATTTATTAGCATAAAAAACTTAAATTGCCATAGGACCATCAGATTTGGTATGCAGTATTCTTGCTTAAGTGTATTTGCCATTGCGAAAAAATTCGAAAACGCCCTTATCTGGGCGTGGTCGCATTTCATTTTCAGTTTAACAAACGATGTTAATGTGCAATGCGCTTGCTTACAATCAAGAAAATCTTGCGTTATGTTAACATATTTCGGCATACTATCAACTTATAAGGAACATTTTGACCCACGCCCCCAAAAGTGGGCGTGGTTGGATGAAAACAACATTTTTGACATAAAAATGCACTCAACACATGCAAATCACAGTTTTGGATAATATGTTTGAAAAAAGGCTACAATGTTATTGAAAAGGGTTCGATGTCATTCTTAGACAGGGAGATTTTCAACTGATAAATTCGTCAATTGGGGGTTTGGGGGTATCCAACGATTCCCCTTAGCAGATTGTAACCCGCCCACTAGTTTTATTTGGCATTTCGTCCCCAATAGTTTTTAAAGTGTCCCAAAATTATGTTTTTCCCGATAAAACGAAGGATCTTGAAAAAAATATTATGTTCTGAATTTTAATTATGATTTTGTCTTTGAGTATTTTTGTACATTGCCGGATTTTTCAAATTTGAATTCAAGTTTTTTTATGAAACCGATTCACAAGTTTTTTCCATTACAGATTTTTGTTGCTTACTATACCTTGCCTAACCCATATGAGATGTTTTTCAATCAACAGCAAGGATACGTGTGGTTGTTTTTCTAATTACCAAACAAAATCGGATCATATTCATAAAAGTATTCATCAAAATTTGTTTAAGCTAAATAAAAGCCTTTTCACAAAATATGTAACAAATATAAATAGATAAAAGAATTCGCTGTAATTTAATTGGAAAATGTAATCCACCCGCTTTAGACTGATTATCCTTTTCATAATTTAAGTTGAAAAGCGGAAAACTAGGCACTCGCCCTCAGTCGACTACCATGGCCCGTAGTCAATTTTATTTTAGATAGCACAAATCTGAAATTACAAAATGTTTTATTCGCTCCTAAATCCGTTTTAATAAAGAGTATAAAACTAAAATAATATACAACATAGAAAAAAATTTCATTTCTATGATCTGAATTCCCTCAACGTATGTCCTCATCATCATCACTGTGTCAAATGAACCACCACAACCAACCAGTACCGGCACGACCGACGACACAGTTGGACTGGTTCCATCTTTTTACCAACTTGCTCCGTGTGATGTCCCAAGAGAATGTTTATTTGTCCTCTAAAAAAAAATAACGAAAACTATTTCGCTTAAATGCTTGACGACTGCAGACCATGTCCTGATGAATGGGGGACGGATGGTGATTATTTTTGAATAAATCGTATACAAACCGGAGCTCTGCTAAAAGCAGCCTGGATACGAAGAACGATTCCATGCGCTTGGTGTGGGCTTGGCACTCTCAGCGGGACACACTGGACGTGACGGTGTGGATCGAGTAAATAGCACTTAAATTTGCATTTTTGCCGGAAAAGCGAAAGGAAAAACCCATATCCTCCATAGACTTAAGTCTCTCCAAGGAAAAAGAGTGGATACAATTGTAGTTTATGTATATGTGTGGGTATAGGCCAACTTGGCTTACTCTTTTGTAATATGCAAAGTGCCTGTGGCAGTTGCCATGGCTTTGGACCCAGAATCACTTATAGCGCCTGGCCTGGGTGGAGGGGCAAGTTTTGGACCTTTTTTGGACCAAAATTATATTATGAACGCATTGTGAAGTCTTATTTCGATTGAATGCAATAACTGAGAGATTCACAATTTTTGTACCTACGTATCGAAAATAAGTTTATTTGTTTGAGCTTAAGTATATAGGTTTGAGTATGAATGACTTTATTTAAGGCAATCTTCTGAAGTTAATAAAATTTTAAGGTCGATGGAAAATTAAGTTTCAGTAAAAAACAGTATTCCATATAGGGGTGCGCTTTCCTCTATCTTGATCTGTGAGTAAAGAAAATAGGTAACCAGCTCAAGTTGAAACAGCTCAAGTTGAAACAAGGAAAACTTCTGTAGGAAACGTCTTAATGTCGGTTAGGTTAGAGATTAAACAAAATAGTTTTTTTTTTTTTCAAAAATAGTTTCCCAACCCCAATCATCACCCCAGACGTCCCAATACCCAAACCTTTGTCCCAAAATTTCGCATATCACATCCCGACTCGTAAAGATTCTAAGGCTTCAGTGGTACTGAACGTAGAAGAGTCCGCTTGGTGCTCGGACTACTAAATCGCTTGGATATAGCGGAAATTGACAAAAAACCAACCTGATGTGCGGCAAAGAGTGGCTGGACAGGCAGTCAGTTTTGGCATTCGCCACCTAGTGGTCCATTTAGCAAGAGTTTTTGTCGCGGTTGAATTGAAGGCCATACAGTGGCGTGCTCAGAGCTTTAAGCTTATAAATTTCGTCTTAATAAACTAATTTTCTACTCGACTTGACAAAGCGGAAAATTCCTCTGAAATAAGAAACTCACCGAGACATCTGTCAATTGTTTCTCAAAAATAGTTTTAACAGATTTTTTTTTTCATAGCTTTGATTCCTACCCTTAGTATCTTAGACCGTTTAAATAGTGAAAAATTTCATCGGACGAAAAAGGAATCTACTAGCAGCGTTTTTTAGGAGGTACATATGATTATTTCGTTGCCAAGGAAAGTCTAAGAACAAATAAGTGTCTATACTCGGAGGATGCTAGTCTAGCTTGTAGTTTAGAAAAAAAAAATTACAGAACTAGGATCTTAGGTTAGGTAAGGTTAGGTTGAAGGGTCGATGAAGCGAGATAACCCGCGCCTCATCGCACTTAGGCCCATTGTGACCAATTTTGAAACCCAGTGGGGGATAATCCTAGCTGTTTGGATACTTTCACTTCATTCTAATGTGTTAAGTTCCTTGAGGTAAATTTTTGATTTAACATACCTGGAAAGAAGCGCTAGAGGTACGTTTGAAAGTTCTGAAATGTCGTGGAAGAACTAGCTTCCTAAAGTTCTCTTCCTCAACTGACCTAGCCTGGGACAATGGCACAGAAACCGTATCGCCACATCCTCTGCAGATGTCGTCATTGTCGAGATTTAAATTCATAGCATGATGTCTCAAAAGATTGTGAGCGGTAAGTATACCTACTAGTGACGACAGAGCCTTCCTGTTGCTCTTGATGAGCGCGTTAGTTCGGAACTTATCATATTTTGGCCACACTTGTCTTGCGATTTCACAAGTTTACAAGGATGCCCATCTTGTATTTGCTTTCATCCGGATATTGTTTTCCACCCGCCTTCTTAGGTCACAGAGTGCGGGGTTTAATCCATTGAAGGGCTTGTTGAGGTTCTAATGTTGATCCATAACGAGCAAGTTCATCGGCTTTTTCATTGCCCCGAAAGTTCTTGTGGCCAGGAACAGTCAGCAGAGTCTAACGTTGTGCTGTGAGCCAAGAACCCTTAGCTCTGAGACGCTGCAAGAATCGGGTAACCGTATGCATTTTTCTATATGTGGGTTCTCAGAGTAGAGACCCGCACCCGAGCCTTTGTTGATTCTTGACCCATCCGTATATATGGCTATCGATAGGTTTCTTAGAGCCAGTTTTTCAGTGCTGATTTAAGCCTAGCTTAATCCAAGATCTGTTAATCTTGTAACAAAATAAATCTGGAGTTTACCCAGCGAGCACTTTCTCAGTGCAGAGTTAAAAATCGTCAAAATCTTCGACTCTCGAAATTATTGACTCTCCCAACTCTCACTTCACATAGAAAAACACAGCAAAAGAAGATCGAGTTATTCTCAGATGTAATTTTTCAGAGAAACACTCAAATCAACTGCCATTCCACTCAAAGAAATAAAAAGAAGTTCGTGTTGTTCGCCAGAGTTGACCGGAGTTTAACTCACCAAATTTGGTAGGTTAAGTCGAGATTAACCCCAAATCAAAATTTACTGAAAAACTCATTTCTGGGGTTAATCTCAGTTTAACTCGGAAAGTCGCATGATCTCGTACTGAAAAACTGGCCCTAAGAGGTTCCCCTAATTCCCATTCTTCCCTGCTAGGAGACATGCAAATAAAAGGCGTTTCGAAGTCAAGATATGGGGTAAGTTAGTCGGAGGAGGTGTCGGTTTCTATAACGCTGTAAGGAATCGGCGCTTGACCAAATGAGCTTGGGATCCATCCAGGTGACTGACTGAGCCTCAAGGCGCTTTTGGCAGCAGATTCTTGCATATAGAGGTCGAGCGGTAGCATATTGAGAGATGCCTCCAGCCCTGAGGTTGGTGTCGTTCTCATTGCAGATGTCGTACCAATACATGCAGCTCTCTGGTTTACTGTCATGTAACGTAGATTTGTGCTTTTTCCAGCTGCCACCAGACTAAACACCCAAACAGGTCTTACAATTACAGTGTACATCCAAAGGATAATTTTGGGTCAGGGACCCCAATTTTTCCCGAAAATGCAACTGCAAGTATGAAATGCGGTTGAGGCTTTCCTTACTCTTTCCTCAAGTTAAGTTGCCAACCCACCCCCATCAACCCTAAGCAGCATGCTCTATCGGATAGTTGAAGAGTGGTCCCTTCAATCGCTGGTAGAGAGAATTGCGGTATGTTTCTTTTGTTTGTGAACAGCACGAGGACGGTTTTTTGTGGATTGACACCGCCAGAGCCTCCCCTAATAGTTCGCTGATAGTGGGCAGGAATGGGGGCCCTAAGAAGCAGAGCACAGTAGATCCAATCCCAAAAGTTCTTAAATCTGAACTTAAATCTGATCAAAACACTTAAAAATTATCTAAGCTAAAAAATTTTCTAATTTTCTAAATTTTCTATTAAAAGAAAGTTAAATGCATACATGTAATGTTTTTATGCATTAAAATTGTGTACTCCACAAGGGGGCCATTAGAAATTCAGTAAAATGGAAGGGTTATTATCCGTAAATTTCGATCATAACCTCGCGCCTAGAAGAAAAGCAGAAAAGGAACAGAATGCCCCCTCCCATACAGCCATAATTATAAGTTTGAATTTGTTTTTTTTTGTAGCGGTCTGCCAAAAATGGAAAAAGGACCTCTTATGGTATCGCTACGTTGTCCGTCCAATCGCTTTATACCTTATCTGCTGAACGGTCGGTAAGTCGTAGAAAGACAAAGTTTGATGTGCATAAGAAATTTAAAATTACCGTTTCCAACCTAAGTTTTTCTAGGCCTATTTGAAAAACATAGTAAAATAAAGATCTTGTTTAACCGTTCACGAAATAATCGGTGCCCATAGAATTTTTTTTGAATACTAGGCTGGACGGAGGCTAAAACTCCAAAATCTTTCAAAGATACCAATACGCCCACTATAGCAGGTATATAATACCGAAGTAGCCGATATTGGTTATGCCCGATTTCCACGTGCTAAAAAACCACTCATTTATGAGAGACACTATGAAACTGCCAGAACGCACTTCATAGTAGTAAATTTGCGCTCTCTCATAATACTCTTGACTACAACTAAGTTAATTTAACAAGTAATTTACACTTCCGTAGTGTTTACCGCATTGGGTAAGATGCTATCCAGTGAATGTACCTACTAAAGCCGTTCATTCATGCGGCTTCACCCTACGTCGCTAGATCGAAGGGTCTTGTTCTTTGTAGTCGTCGCTCGTTGTTTACATCGTTAAGATTCTCGTTGAGAGTACGGATCATTTCATTGTTGCAATGAACATCAAGGCGAGCATTTAACTTAAGAGCAAAGTTTGTTACTTCTTCGCTCACGGTAGCTATTCCTAAATCTCTGTGAATATCACTGTTCCTAATATACCATGGAGCATTCACAATTGCTCTGAGTGCCTTGTTTTGGAAAGTATGCAACATGGACATGTTGCTCGGCTTGGTACAACCCCAAAGTTGTGTACTGTATGTCCAGGACGGCTTGAACACCTGCCTGTACAAGAGCAGTTTCTTATATGTGCTTAATTTCGAAAATCTTCCGATAAGCCAATACATTTCCCTGAGCCTAATCTCGAGCTCGTCACGCTTTTTCTTTACGTGTGGTTTCCACCTTAGTTTAGCGTCCAGTGTCATCCCTAGATACTTTGCTTCATTTGCATAAGGTATTTGTGCAGAATTTATGAACAGAGGCAAATTGTTAACCCTTCTGTAAGTGAAATTCACATGCGTAGACTTGTTCTCGTTAAGAGCGATTCGCCAAGTCTTCGTCCAGACACAAATTTTGTCCAATGCTCGTTGATGACTCGACTGATTCACCTGTTGCCAGGATGGTCGTATCGTCCGCAAACGTGGCCTAGACTGTCTCGTCATCTAGAGGTATGTCTCTTGTGTAGAGCAGGAACAGGTTCGGACCGAGGACGCATCCCTGGGGTACGCCAGCCCGAATTTGCTTGAAACTCGAGTATTCACTACAACACCTAACACGAAAGAGTCTGCTTTCGAGATAATTTTCCAATATTTTAAACATGTCTTCCGGCAAGTTTTGCCGTAGCTTATATTTCAAGCCTTCGTGCCATACCTTGTCGAAGGCTTGCGATACGTCGAGGAAAGCACTTGAACATATTTTTTTGCCCTTCTAAGGCTTTTTCAATTTCTTGCGTTATTCTGTAGACTTGGTCTATATGTGAAATGGTTAGGTCTGAAACCGAATTGATGATCCGGGATGACTTCAGCAACTTTCCATTGCCTTGGAACGTATAGAAGTCTAATAGAAGCGTTTATCATATAAAGTAGCTTGACTAGTGCCTTTTTTGGTAGTTCTTTCAATATTTCGCCAGTGATCAGGTCGTAACCCGGGGCCTTGTTATTTTTAAGTTTGCTAATTGTCTGTCGGAGTTCAATTAGCGAAACTTTTTTCATTCTAAAGCTATCAGGTTCCGCGTTGTTGTTTAGAACGTCAGCCAACGGCGGACCGTCGAAAGGCTTGAATGTTTCTTCTAAATGTTCAGCAAACAAATTCGCTTTCTCTTTGTCTTTTCTTGCCCATTCGCCGTTAGCTTTTTTTATTGGTGCCGAGTGGATTATAGGTTTCTTGATAGAATTAGATGCTTTCCACAGCGAGTAGTTTGAGCTCCTATCAGCCGACAAGCCTTCAAGGTATTCGGTGTTCTCACGATTTTTAAAATCTTCCGACATTCCTTTCAGTTTGTTAGCCCATAGAATTTAATAAAAACAGCCAATGCTAGCTTAGGTGGGTGTGCTATTGGAAAAAGGTCTTACGGCAATTGGAAAAAAATTCAAAATAGTTGTTTTATGAACTTGAAATTTAAAAAATGCTTAAAAAAGTTAGAAGAACGTATGTCTTCCCTCCCCCCCGCCTCTATCTCGCAAACGGTATAAAGTGTAATTTTAAAATAAATAACAGCCAAAGTCTATCTTCTGAAATTTTATACAAAACTATAGCAAACTTTGACTATTCAAAAACTTCGAAGATTTTACCCAAAAACCTAAAAGCATTTTCGAAAACGATTTCTTAAAACTTCTATTATCTCAACGGATATGACGATATTGTTGAAATTTGGTTCAAGTATGTAACGCTTACAAGGTAAGCTAACTCTAAAACGTTTCAAAATTGCCGTTTCCAACCCGAACTCTTGAAGAACATTTAAGCAAACGAAATAGAATACATACATTTTTACCGTTTTCTCAGAATTCCATGCTCGCAGAATTTAAGAAAAGTAGCCAACGTGAGTGCAGATGGTTGTAGTATTGAAGAAAATGGTACTTAAAAAATGTTTCCAAATCACTGTTTTATGGAATTTAAATTTTGAAAATAGTAAAAAAGACCAAGAAAACTTTTCTGTCCCCCCTCTCTCTGAAACGATACGTAAACAACGGGAATATTCCATCTTTTTTATGATTCAAAATAAAAGCATTATGAGCTTTATAACATTAAATGGTTTCCAAGATGTGCTTAAAAACACTATGGTCAATCATGGTCAATCATAGTTAATCATAGTCACTTACTATTGATTGACTAAAATGATGCAACGTCCACCAATTTTGACACAAGCACTACCGTACAAACGTTAAGCTTAAATTAAAAAAAAAAACAAAAACTTATAACAGTTTTTGTTTTAGAAACAAATAGAAAAAAAGGTAAAGAAACATTTTTTTTGCCATCCTTTTTTTTAGAGTATCAAAGCTTAGAAATCATCCAATATAAGAACTGCGTCGACTTCAAACTACGAAAAAAGTATACAATGTGAAATATGTCAGGCAATGATTCTTATAGATTTATAGAATTTTATGTAAGACAGGAAAATAAAGATGAGCTTAACATTCAAATAAAGCCGATGGACTTCTGTGTATCGGTCCTGTCATCTCTGTCTTCATACTTGAGGGTTTTTCTTTTTATTTTAAGTCTACTTTCGTTTTTTAAAAGTCTCAAAAAAATACCAAATTCTTTCTTTGGCTAAAAAAAGTTTTTGCTCAAACTTTCATCACTCTTCGTGATTTTTTCTATTATATACCTGCATTAAAATTGAAGTTTAAAAACTTTTTCAACTAAATTTTGCTTCAGTCTTCTCTTAGCTTTTAGCTCTATGAACAAAGTGGCTTAAGAAACCCTGATTAGGCGCACGTCCTCGACCACGATTCGATCTCATGTTGTTGTTGTTATTACCTCCGCGATTCATTGTCCAGCCGCGGTTGTTCTGATTCTGGTTTTGATTTCGTTGGTTATTGTAGTGGTTTCGGTTATCGTGATTGTTGTAGTTATTGTGCTGTTGGTTGTCTAGTCGACCAGAGTCACGATGATCTCTTTGGAAATAGCCACCATTGCCATTACCACTACCGCCACCGCTACCACCACCACCACCTCCAGTGCTGCCATTGCCGGCCTTGTTTGTTGATGGTTTTGTCGCTTATGTCCAGCGTCACGATTACCATCATGGTTATTATGTTGTTGATTCACCTGGACAGCCATATCGATTCACCTGGACTCTTTCGCGATATCAAACTAATCGGTGTTGTTGACCGAGATGCACCAGCAAGCAAATCTAAGACGGAAATTGGTTATGACATGTTCTTTAATCGGCGCACTTATTTTAACTTCCATAAAAAAACTTCTTTTTTTTAAATTCAGGTTTATTATGAAAACCAATCAAGACAGTTGGCCCTGGTTCACCTCGAGCTATTGCGCCACTCTATTTATTTATTTTAATCAAGACAGCGGGTAACATCAAAATTTAAGCTGTAATCGAATCGCTGTGTGTTCCAAAAAAATATTCTTGCCTGTTTTTTTTTGTTTTTTACGGTCATTATAAGTACCTATAATAAATTTCATCTTTCTACTACTCCACATTCAAAAGTTACAGCAGTTACTGACGGGTGAGACAAAAATGTATACTAAAACCTTTTATTTCTAATTTCTCAAAGCACAATTATAGCTAAATCGGTCAAAGCGCTCCAGTAAACTGACAGTACAAGGTACTAGAAGGTAAGGTACTGGAGATTTATATATACCAAAATATCGTCCTTCAATTTGCATACGGAATGTATGAAAAATTGCTTCCCAGTTTTACTCTGAAAGTAGCACTAGCCCATTAATGGAACTGTGCGAAAGGCGATTAATTTTTGGTTTTTGAGATCATTTTCGAAAAAAAATTAAGTAGCAATTTAAGAATGAGGAGTATTTTTCCTTATTGTTATCGAGTGATGAAATTTTAATTCACATTGTAATGGGAATAAGAAGAAACTTCGTTTGAATAAACTATTTCATTGTAAAATAGTTTATTCAAAAGAAGTGAAATTTCTTAGAAAGCCAGGACGCCCAGGACAACATTCATGATATAAGTACACTGCCGATCACTATAGATAACAAGTTTTGCATTGTGGGCTAAAACAACCCTCAATAGAAGCGTTTTTTTTATGAACCTGAAATTTTGTTTCTATTTCTCTTATATATCGTTAGCATAGTTTCTACTACCTTCAGATTTTCACTCTGTTAAAACCTCTTAGATTGTCCCATTCACGACAAATCTATAAGAAACAAACAAACAGCCCGCTACGCATTACTTTCACCAATGAGCACTTCGCTCAGGGAAAATTAATTACCCAGCTCGTTCATTTGACTTCCATTGTTTCGCCTTCAAGAACAGATCTTACTTCGATTTATTTATCTTTGACAGCCGACCCCCCAGCTCAAAGTCAAAGGTCATTAACAAACCGCCATTAAATGCTGTCCCTTTTGCAAATGCCATTACTTATACAAATAATGCCAAAAGGAATAAATCAAATGCATTCCCCAGATTGCTGACAATAAAAACCGCACAATCTCGGCGACACATTCTTGTGGTTGAGTGCATTCCCATCCCCCCGTGTACAAAGAGCTTTGCCATTAAATTCCACCCCCTTTGCCGGAAAGGGAAGTCAAAGTGTGTGCATGTAGGTATGTGACACCAACTCGAAAATAATAGAAAAATCAAAAATAAAAGTCATAACCAGGGCCAAACTCAGATAACAATCATTTGCGTCCATAATTTGTGCCTAATGGTCTCGTTACAATGCGAAGGTAATACGCCGCGCCGCACAATACCCGTCTCCGGCTTTCATCCTAAATAGTATTATTATTAATCCACCCCAACACTTGAGCGGCACACAGTCACACACTGACAAGGGAATGGGATATCCTAGAGATACATCCTCCTCAGAAACCCCTGAGGAGAATGTATCTCTAGGAGGCACCCTTGTGCTCAATTCGATTTATCTCTTCATCCTGGCCGAGTGCTGTGCGACGAATAACGCACACAACAAAGCGATAAATGTCCGCAATCACTGTTGCAGCACCTTCTTGACTTTCCGCCACCCCCGCTTCATTAATTTGGTGTTTAGTGTTTATCACACCAGGGTGAGAGGGGTTGTCAAGGAAGTGTAAAAGTCCTGCATTTTGGATTCGCTGTAACAAGTCGCAAATAATTATCAATTTCAGCCCACTCATCCCTTGGGCGATAATATACCCCGCACAGTGAAGGTGGACACGCTTGGATTAAATTGATGCGACGACACGGCCGGCGCACGGCACAAAGTCATTGTCGTTACTTGACACAGGGGGTGGGTGGATGTGCGTAAGGCGATACTGCTGCATAAAGCAAAACATCTGGAAACGGACATAAAAAAAGGAAGAAAAATACCCCCAAGGGTCTAGACATAGAAAATAATACGCGCATAACGCAGGGGTATCCATGTTCGTTTATCCGTTTGGCTTAAGAAAAGGTTCATCATTAAAAGGGATCTGTCAGATTTGATAGGGATGTTTGTTCTGTCTAAGAGTCGAATATCATCTTGTTAGTGGACACATTCATATGTGTTATTACTTTTGCATTATTGACTTTGCTAGTTTTGGAGTGGCTCTGGATGGTTTCTAATAAGGAACTGTAGTGCGTGTCAAACAGTGTGACCAACAGAAAAGGTAATCATAGTATCCATACCATATCGGAACATAAAGATGGCTTTAAAAGTGTCCTAATCAAGGAATGGTATTGTATTTTTCTTGGATTTCGTTCAGTTCTTGGACTCGAAGGAAATAGACAGCAAAATTTTTAAATTTTTGACTGAAGGCCCAAACGCGAAGAGAATCTTTATGGTGGCTCTCATAGAAATGATGAACAACATGAACCCCATTAGAGGACTAAAGCAATAATAAAATTTCGAGCGAACTAATTAAGGACAGGTATTATGCGAGAGCAAAAGCACCGAAAGTGGAGTGCCGGGGCGTAGTGGTTAGTGTGTGTGCTTACTACACTAACTTTCACGGTCCCGTTCTTTTTCACGGTCCCCACCTCCGCGAGGGTCTGACAAGCCCTCGAGAGTATCACTTGTATTGAAAAACTTCTCACAGTGCCGTTCGAATTTGGCAAAAAATTGTATGTCCCCTAGTATGTGAAGAAATTAAAACACACACAGCATACGTTGTTGATAATTTGGCCCTGGTTCACCTCGAGCTGTTGCGCCACTCTATTTATTTATTTATTTTAAAAGCACCGAAAAGACTAGGTATAGCTTAAGTCACATCGTAGAAATGGAAAATTGTACAAAATTTAGCAGGATTGCGACGATTCCTACTGTGTGAAGGTTCCTGTGAGTGACGATTCCTCCCAATGAAGCAGTGAAATGAAGACAAAGAGCAAAAATAAAAGGAGCGTTTTTGGCTTGCATGCTTCGCTTTTAATAGGCCGAAAAAAACCCAAGAGGAGAGCAATGTGATGTGACAAATAAATGTGTTATTTTTAAGTGGATGTACTGGCATACTGACAATCCTGAAAAACCACTGGCACGAACGGGCATGTCCTCTGTGTCATAAGGACGGTATCTTAAGTAAGTCGGAGGATAGTGAAGTTTCCATTATCAGAACAGGGATTTTCTACAGTTCTTTGACTCGAAAAAAAAAAATCAACAGGCTAATCTCAAATTTCTTATGGGAGACCCAAACGCGAAGACCCAAACAATATACACCAGATGACTATGTTAATATTAAATTTTGAGCCAGCAAATTAAGGACAGATTTTATGCGAGAACAAAAGTACCGAAATCTAGCGCGGAAAACTTGGTATACTTTTAGTCACATCGTAGAAACAGGATTGGGAAGATCCCTACCTAGTAGCTACTCGAATCGATGAAGATTTTCGAGTCCAATAAGGATTAAGAGCTTAAAAATGGAAGAAGTCTATCTTTATCGTATGCTTTGTTGTCAAAGAAGCAATAGTGATGCACTTGTTATGGACTCGATGCGCTTGAGTTGAAAAAGGCGCTTGACGAAAAAAAAACCTAAGAGGGGGACAATGTGATGTGGTAAATAAATGTGATCTTTTTAAGTGGATGCAGTGTGCACTGGCCTCTTGACACTCTTGTTAAAGTACTGTCAGAAACTGGAGCTGGTATTTCCAAAGTGTCTTTTCGACGGTATATGAAGGTAGTCGGTCGTCGGGGATAATGCAGTTCACAAGCTCAGTTTTTCCAAGGACACTGGCATAATTCCTTGAATAACCTTTTTTCTCTCTATTATTTCCTATCAGTAGAGACCTTCTATGGCTTATGGCGTATTCTTTTGAACACCAAATTGCCACACTGAGCTGTCAAATAATAGTCGGTGTTTGCGGCAATTCCAGCGTGGTGTTCACTCGATTTTATTGTGAACAGAACGACAATTACTGAATCGGTGCTGACCTCATTTTGTTTATACCTTTTTGCATTTCGTAGTGTGATTTTGTTGGCGTCGGTTTTTTGCACTTTGGACATGAAATGAATTTTGTTAGCTTGAGTGTGTGATTTTTAGTAACTTTTTATCGATTTCATACAATTAAAGACGCGTTGTAAGAAATAACAAATGAAAATTGAGTGAAAACGTCACTTCACATACAATTAAAGCTACACCCAGCCTCTACCGTCAAATATGACGGTGGCGAAAATCCGAGTTCGGTGTGGACACCGAACTAATTCGAAGTTGAAAAAAGCATTTACATGAGCACGATTCCCTTCAGGTGAACGAAAAAAGAACAATTTTTTCCTGTATTCCACACCAGTTTCACGATTAGGTGTTGAAAAGAATTCGCCATTTGTCTCTTCTTTTTCTATCAGGTTGAATAGGCACAAATATTTTTTTTTCCTGTACAGACAGTGATTGGTTGTTGATCCACAAATCCCTTCTGGTCTGAGTGCATCTAACCTCTCTTAGTAAAGTGGGTAGATCAACTGCCACCAACACTAGAAGATGCCCCTGTGGCAAGTAACCTGTCGCGCAACAATGGCGCCCAACGCGGTGCTCAGTTTTCCATACGACTTATAAAGCGTCAAGTTCTGCACTTAAAAAGGCCAGCCACAGAGACGGTTCGGCCTCAATAAATACCCTTATATTTTGCTATTAGGTCTTGTCTTTCATATCAAGGAGCACTTCTTATTGTCTTAGTGCAATTTTCTCTGAACTTAGAGTGGGAACAACAGATCTCTCGGAAATTCAAAATAACCCAAAAGTACAACAACTCGATCATCCACAACTGTGCGTGGGATGATTTCATCCACGACAATTTTATCCCATGTCAAAAAGGGGGACCACAGTTTTTCGCTGAATTGAAACGGAAGTTTGAGAAGCTTTAAAAGGGGTTCTTTTATGCCAAATTGATCTTTCATAGGGACGTGGTTGGAATGTCTCAAGTGTATGGGGTCGTCTTGCTTGAGCGCCAGAGAATGTTGTAAAAGACGAATTGCAAATTGCTGAAGGATGAGACCTGAAAACTTAGAATCTAGAGAATTAAGATTTTTTTGCATATCATTTTAACTTACCCACCCCCACTCCTCCACTTACCTTGCAATTTAAAACCAAATAGCGTAGTCGGATTTAGTTTCCTGTAACATCAAAAAGAATTGCTTTTGTTTAAAACCGTGCCTCGCCGCCCCTTGTTTCTATTTTCCTATAGACTCTTTCTTAATTTCTTCTTCTATTTCTTAGATTTTTCCTCAAATTCAAAAACAACGATTTCTTCTAAAATAGCTGCCTACCATCAAAAAAAGGAAACCATAACATCAAAGAAAATGAAATGATTCCCTCATTAGTCTAACACGATGGCCAAGTTAATAACCACAGGGGAAACGATTCACCCCAACGAGAAACAAAAATAAAGTTAATTAATTTCCATTAAGGACACTTTAATACGCTCTAATTATGTCAATATTCTCGAAATTTATTCCGTTCACTCTCAATCCGGTGTTCTGTGCGCAGAGTAGGCAGTAGGTCGGTTTTCCTGCTTCGCTAATTTAAAAATACAAATCGTTTCATCCACTGCTGCCGCCACTTACAAACGCACACCGTCTCGTGCTATATCTGTCTCACAAGACAAGACAGACGAACTGATAAGGGTCCTTTTGGAGTGTACTTTTTTTGCGAAAATAAAAAAAAATGTATGTATAAATGTTTTAAAATCTTAATGAAATCTCCAAGGACCAACCAAGGTGGTCGTGGCAATTGGCGGTGTCAAGAAAATTTTTCCGGCGTGCGCCTGTTTGTACAACGAATTGAACCCAACGTCCGCTCGATGAGAGGGGGAGGCATTTCGGACTCGCGCATCAGACCCGTCACGTGGCGTTGTAATTATGGAAATACTGCGAAATGTTTCAATTACAAATTGGACGTGCTCGATCCTGGTCAAAAATGATATTCCGCAGCCACTTCCGAGCGACACGTTTGGCGCCACCGGTGTTAAGCTGACGTGGCAGTCAGGAGGGAATAAAAAAATTTAAAAAAAAACCACGATTGACCGGTGGTGGAGGGAAAGAATAGCAGAAGAGAAAAAAATGTGTAACATACATATTTAAAATTAAAATAATAACCTAATGAGGAGCGACTACCTATACAGCGACATTTGGATGGTTCCTACGAAATGGCAATTCCCGAGTTCCATCCTCATTTTTTTTTTTTTGTATTTTATTTGCTGTTTGAACTTTGTGTATTTTCCGTTCTGCGTTGCTCCCCTCCGCCTCCGTTCACAGCACCCCTTTGAGACAAGGCAAACAAGGCAATCAAAATAACAAGCGTAGTAACCACTTTCGTTGCTGCTACATCATTAAAGGCGCAGGAAAAGCAGGAACAAACAAGGATAATAGGTTGTAGGTAGCCATCAACAAACAGGAGAATCCGCTGCACGTATATACGTATATGGAGTATACACAGGATATCCTGAACCAGGGCGATATCGTTATACGCCCGACCCATTGACAACCTCATCGAGACTACTGCAAATACAACCTGCAATAAAATGAGTAGGTAAACCTGGAAGGACGATATGGTATGGTGGATGGGGTAGCATCGTGTGATTTCACGCAGAGCCCAGTGATGATGCTTCTCCCAAGGGAGATATAATAAGAATCAGGGATTTATGGAGAAGGGCCGTTTCATTTCGACTTATGGTATATTTTTGAGGATATAAAAAATAGATTTTATTCAGACTAGGTCCAAATGTGCTCGAATAAACTGTGGGATAGTAGGCGCGCCAATTTGTAAGTCGTGATAAAAAATTTCACTTCTTGTATACTTAATAGCCCTGGACCCATTTTTTTTAAAATAAATTTAAGATGATTTGGCAGTGCCAAAAGCCTACTTTTTGAGCTATGATCCTAATTATTAAATAGCAATAGCGTGATTAAAGGTGGATTATTTCCACCGATAATTCCGTCCACCGATGATGGTGGTCAAAGGATAGACATGTGCACTCAAGAGGATACAAGCATCCACAGGTTTTCTAAACCCACCTCTGTCTATCAACTCCTACTCTCACCTCCCCGTGGTGAACACCGGGTGCCTAGTACCTCAACTGGAGATTGCGTTCCAACCCCTTTGGAAGGTTGTTGGGGGTAGCAGGCGAGAGAGGGGGGGAGGAGTGTTCCCACTAAGGCACTTCTCCTTGCATCCGGACGGCAGTGGAGGAATTCCCCAGATGGAATCAACGGTGGCGTCCATAGTTCCAGTCAGACCGAACTACATAGTGAACACCTTATATGGGCTACTACGAAGTATTCGGAGCTCAGGCCTATAAGGAGCGGGCTATCCGGCTCTCCGTCCTTAGAGCTAAACTAAGGATCTGGTCCTCCATGTTGGGGTTCGTGCCGCCGGGGTAACTTCCCGGCCACGTACAGAAACACCAGTTACGATGCAGAAACAAGCCTCGAACTCGGACGGATTTACTGTTTACGACAAATGCAAACGACAAAAGGACAACGAGCTCCCGACCTGCACGTGGAATGTAAGGTCCCTTAACAGACCACGTGCAGCCGAGCAACTAGCGGAGGCCCTTAACGACTGCAAGGCAGACATTACTGCCATCCAAGAAATGCGGTGGGACGGGCCGGGCAAAAGAAGGATGAAAAACTGCGACTTCTACTACGGCGACTGCTATCGGCATCAAAGCCAGCGCCTATTTGGATGTGGTTTCGTTGTTGGAGGCAGACTTGGGCAAAAAGTCTTGAGCATCAACCCGGTAAGCGAGCGCCTCGCGACGATCAAGGCTAAATTCGCCAACATTAGCCTCATATGCGCGCATGCCCCCACAGAGGAGAAAGATGGACAAAAGCTCCTGGACAAAACTTATGAGCAATGCCCTAGCTACGACATTAAGACTGTCTTAGGCGATTTCAATGCCAAGCTAGGAAGGGAGGGCATCTTTGGTCGTACAGTCGGAAAGCATATCCCGCATCTCAATATCCACAAAGGGACATGGAGATCTCCCACATTGCGATCGACGCCACATTGCGATCGACCACATTGATTCGACGAGATTGACCACATTGCGATCGAGGCAAGGCACTCCTCCAGTATCATGTCCGAACTTTCCGAGGGGCCAACATTAACTCGGATCAATACTTTGTTGTACCCAAGGTACGGCTGCGGATATCCCGACCAGGGCCAAGTAATAGAAGTACTGTGAGGAAGTTTGACCTTGGCCGACTAGAATCGCAAGAGATCGTCAGGTCCTTCTCCAACCGAGTCTCTCAAAACCTTTTTTTTTTTTTTTTTGTATTAAGAACTTTTATTATAACATTTAAATAAAAACAATAAACAACAATTTTTATAATAACATAATTTAAAAGAAACAATAATGGCAATTAGCACTCAACTGTTTTTATATACAATAGCTTTAAATATTATGAATAAGTTTTAACATCTAGATATTTTTATTTTTAATTGAATTATACATTCTTTTTCTATGATAACATGTTTTTTATAATATATGAAATTATTCCTTATAAGATTTTTTTGAAAATAATTTGGCTTAAAACTAACAATAACTATACATAAAAAATAGCCTAAACCTACAAACCTTAAAACTAAAACTTAAAACTAATTTGTGAAAAAAATGTGAAGAAAAACAAACATTTCATTAGTTAGGTAAGCCAATAGTATTTGTCTGAATCAACTTGAATTTGGAAATCTTTTTGTGAAATAGCCGTACTATATCTCCAGATGTTGTTTGGTATGTTTGAATTTAAGTTAGCACTGTAAACTATTTTCTTATCTGTGGCCCTGCGATATGCGTGATAAATCACAGGAACGTTATGTTCATCTTGGATATATCCCATTTTGTCAAGAAACATAAACGCTTCTGGAGGAATATGTCCCGTTTCAAGTGATTTTTTGTAAAACTCAAAATTTCCATACAAAGCTGGGCCATAAACTAGGTTATTTTCCAAAACGATTGCCGAACGAGCAAAATGGTTTCTAATTAATTTTATAATAAATACATCTATCTTTAAAATTTCTGCTTCGTCGTATATGTTTTTGTTGGAAATATAGTGCAAGTAGTCACTTTCGGCGGATCTGTATTTACCTATACATGCGCGAATGCATTTTCTTTCAAAAATCCTAAGTTTTTCCATAACTGAAGGGCTTATATTAAACCAAATAGGACAGCCGTAGGTTAATATTGGTCTTATTAAAGTTAAATAACAAATAATTTTGATATCAGAAGTAATATTTCCAGAGTAGAATAATCTTTTTAAACTCACAAAAGCTGCCCTTGCTTTTTTTAGTTGAATTTTAATATGACCATTATAATACAAATACTGATCCAAGTTTACGCCTAAATATTTTACACATAAAGAAATTTTAAGTTGTAAATTATTATTATTTGGATTACTACAAATTTTTAAATTTTTCCAATTCTTTCTCAAATCCAGATTTGCTTTGCTCAAAACTGTCCTGAATAATATAACTTCACATTTCCCAAAATTGATTTTTAATCTCCACTCACAACAATAATTTTGTAACTGGTTAAACATGTTCTGTAAATTACTCCGAATTTCGTATATCTTTGAACCTGAAGTGTAGAGAATTATGTCATCTGCGAAAGCTATGGTTCCCTCTCTATTTTTTAAAAATTCACTTATATATAAGCTGAACAGAATGGGTGCATTCACTGTACCCTGTTGAAGTCCATTTATTATATTAAATATTCTGCTTGTTGTTTCCTCACCATTTGTTACTACAAATTTTCTGTCGCGTACCATGTTTGATATGATTTTTATTAAAAAATTTGGAAACCTATACATTATTAATTTCGCAATAAGACCATCTAACCAAATTTTATCAAATGCTTTTTCAAGATCAACCAAACATGCACCTGTTGATTTTTTACCAATTAGATTCCAACTTACATCAGACATTAATTTATTTATTGCATGTATTGTGGAATGATGCCTACGAAAACCGAATTGATTTTCTGGCAGCAGTTCTTTCAATTTACAATTATGTAAAATTGCTTTGCTAACTAAAATTTCAAATATTTTTCCCACATTTGACAGAAGACTTATTGGTCTATAGTTTGTTGGAGCTGTTGTATCTTTTTGTTTCTTTTCAATCGGAAAAACCTTTGCTATTTTCCAGGTCATCGGAAAGTGTTGATTGTTTAGTAAATTATTAAATAATATAGTAAATTTTCGTATGACATTATCTGGTAAATGTTTCAAAGCTATGTTCGGAATGTTATCTAATCCAGAAGATTTTTTATTATTTAGTTTTGAAAAAATATCGTCAAGATCTTCCAAAGTTGTAAAATAGTTGTCCGTTTGTTCGTCACTTAGTTCATCAGATTTTAAAATATTACTAAACTGAGCTTTTGGAAAAGTTTCAAAATGTTCTTCCTGAAAATGAATTACTGTATTTTGAATTGTGTGTGTGTTGGCCGAATTGTCTGAAATCGAACTATGAACTTTTTCAAAGTGTGATCCTATAAGATTTAATTTTTCCATACTGTTATTTATTAGGAATTTGTTACGGTCTTTGAAAGTATCAGAAATATTAATGGAAGCGCTCTGCAAAAGATCTCTTCCGATGTTATCATCATTAACCTTAAGTGTTGGTATTGAAATTTTTCCTTTGGGTCTAAATATACTGTTAATTTGTGGAAACATTTTAGAACTACGCTTTTGAATTGCAAGGAGTTTATTTTTCCAAAAATTATTTATAGAGTTTTGAAACTGTTGTAAAATTAAATTTTTAACATTTCTCAAAATTGACTTCAGACGTATAAGCTCAGAATTGTTTAAATAATTATTATGTCTATAAAATGTGTTTATTCTTGTTAAAAGAAAACTTTTATACTTTAATAATCGTCTTATAATTGGTGTTAAATAGCATTCCATTGAATTTGTATTTTTGAATTTAGGTACTGTTAAATCAATCGAATTATTTATTACTGTGTTAAGCTTTTCTATATATGTTTCAATTTATGAGTTTGATAAATTTCTATTGTTAGGAATTTCGTTTTCATAGAA
The DNA here is from genome assembly GCA_947623515.1 of Neoascia interrupta. Lineage (NCBI taxonomy): Eukaryota > Metazoa > Arthropoda > Insecta > Diptera > Syrphidae > Neoascia > Neoascia interrupta. The sequence goes on along the minus strand of OX392462.1, from coordinate 31,632,086 downwards.
TTGTTCCCTGCATTCAATTTCAGTATTTCTTTTAAAATTTAACCAATTAGTCTTGTCAAAGTTATATTTATATGTGGGTTCATCAATAAGTAGGTTAAAAACTGAGTCATTTTCCAATGTAACATTAAATAATATTGCCGAGTGATCGCTATCATATGGTAAAACCGGAATTTTATTATCGTATCTCACTGTTCTAACTTCAAGTCTAGCATCTAAAAACCCTAAATCTAAAAACGAGTTACTCCTTGGAAATGACGAAATAACAGATGAATAAAACTTTATTTTATACTCTATCTCATTATCATCAACAAATGCTCTAATAAAATTGCCTCGTGTATTATTGCTAGGATTTAGCCAACTTGTGTGCTTTGCATTAATGTCCCCGGCCATAACGTAGTAGTTTTCTAAATTATTTAAACTAAGAATTTCAAAAAGACGTGTAAATTCCTGAGAAAAATTTTGAATTGGGTTTTCTGTTGAATAAATGCTTATAATATATAAGGACCTTCTGTTGCCAATATCAAAAGATATTATAGTAGTTTCAATAGAAACAAAATTTTGAATTTCAGATATTTCGATTTTACGAAAAGCTATACCTCTTTTAACAAGGATAGCAGTACCACCCCCTTGAGAAGCATTAGCTCTGTCATTTCGAAATATCTTGTAATTTGCAAAACTTATTTTATGCCTTTTGCTAAGCTTTGTTTCACACAGTAAAAGAATATCCGGCTTATGACGAGCCAGAAACTGTAATAAATTTGCCCTTCTGCTATTGGATATAATCAAATTAACGTTTAAAGATATTATTTTAAGGTGTCTTAAATTTGTTCTATTCATCCAAAGTATTGTTACTAATTATATTAAAAAGTGTGTCTATCCTTTTTGATTGCAATTCTAACGATTTTGTTAATTTTCAAATTGTTGTTTCATTATTTTAAAAATATCATTCTTAATTTGACTTAATGGATTTTCCTTATTAGAAGTTGTGTCAAAAATTTTATTTGTAATTTTGTTATTTGTAGTACCTTTTACTTTGTCAGCGAAGCTGATACTTGTATCTACGTATCTTTGAAACATTTTTTCTTTTTCTTTTTGGTTTTCCCTAACAGATATTATTTGTTTTTTAATTTTTTTCTTGAGAAACTCATGAGCTTCACAACCACCATAAGAAGCCGGATGACCGTTTTTTTTGCAGAGAACGCAGAACAGCTTTTCTTTATCTGATAATTGCTTTAAAGTGCATTTATCTGGACTATGGTTGCCTCCACATTTGACGCACCTGTGTTCCATCATACAGTTCACAGTACTATGTGAGAAACGTTGACACTTACGACACTGAAGTATAGTAGGTCTTTTTAATTTTTCCCATCTGATAATATGATTAAATAAGTATTTGATTTTACTTAAATAACCTGCCTTACTATCGGGGGTCAACTGAATTACTATGAAAGGAAGTGTTTTTCTCTCTCTATTGCTGCGGTTTGTTACTAATCTAAAAGATGATTCAAATTTAAGTTCTTCACTTTTAATATCTTTAAGCTCTTTTAGAACTTCTTCTGGTGTGTAGCTACTGTCTAACCCTTTTAATAAAAATGTTTGTTTTTTCTCATCACTAGGTGTATATGAATAAAATGGTGCTTTGGCTTTTTCGAGTGCATTTTTAACTAAGCTATAATCAACTTTGTTATTAACTCTAACTGAGTGTATTTTTCCAATCTTTTTTATTCCGAAAGCGTTTGATGGTATGAGGGTTTTCAACAACTCACCAATGTCCTTAGAATCCTGGTGGAACACATTGATTGGTGGTATTTTGAATTTTTTCTTGCTGTTGTCTATTTGATCTTGATTTTCTTCGTTGTTTATCAAACTAATTTTTTCTTTGTTGTTAAGTTGACCCTTTTTTGCGAAGTTTTTTTGTGCCATGTCGTTCAAAATTGAAGATATCTTGTTTATTTCCGTATTTGTTGAGTTGGTTTCGTTAATTTCATCTATTTCGTCATTATGTCCATCCATGTTTTCTATGTCCAGTTGATCAAATCGATTGCTTGAGATTGTGAGATCTTCCAAAATTGGGATGCTTGACGATCTTCTTTTTTTTGCATTGCCTGAATTTTTTATTTGTTCCTTTGTCATTAAGTCGTTTAACATTTTTTTCAATTCGATTATTTCCTTTTCAAGTTCTCCATTTCTCTTGGTAAGTCTTTTCACGTCTGCTCTTTTAAGAGGAGCAGAGACTATTTTTTTTGTCTTTGGAGTCATTCTTATTGTTATCATAAACAATAACGAAAATACTGCAAGGCCAACGGGCTCGAGCTATAACCATAAGGTCCTTTCCAATAATTATACGTATATGTATAAGTAAAATTAACAGTAAAAAAAAATTATTTTTTATTATTTTCAGAAAAAAATCAGGAGAAAAAATTAAAATGATCTGACTCTAAAAGCTTTGATCGATCGACTCTCTCAAACCTTCTACGAAGTCCTATGCAGCCAGCATCAAGTATTGATAGCCAGTGGCAACATTGCCAAAATGCCATCAGAGACGCCGCCTCTGAAGTGCTGGGTTTCACACGGCCACCACAATGAAACCCCTGGTTTGACGATGAATGCCGGCAAGCACATTCAGCTAAACAGGAAGCATATAAAGCGGCGCTGCACAGAAGGACTAGAGCTGCTCGTGAGCTCTACGAGCAGAGGAGGAGAGAGGAACACCGGCTTCTCCGAAGGAAAAAGAGAGAGCACGAGAAGCGCGCGTATGAAGAGATAGAGAGATGTTACAATAGGAATGAGGTTAGAAAGTTTTACCAAAGGATCAAAAGGCCCTGTCAAGGGTATAAACTTTGAACTGAAGCCTGTAAGGACCATCAAGGGAACATCATTGTAGAATCGCAGTCGGTGCTGAGAATTTGGAAAGACCACTTCTGCAGACTGTATAACGGGTAATCATTCAAACCGGGCGAAGACGTTACCGATGAAGCATACGAACGATACCGCCCACCCGACCTGGAGCAGGTGAAAGTGGCTGCGTCTAAGCTCAAGTGCAAAAAAGCAGCCGGAGCTGACGGCCTAGCTGCCGAGATTCTTAAATCCGCTGGCGATGAGCTGGTTAGGAGCATGCACCAGCTCATCTGCAAGATATGGTCGGAAGAAAGCATGCCCGACGAATGGAACCTCAGCATTGTTTGCCCGATCCTGAAGAAAGGAGACCCTCTGAGTTGTGCCAACTACAGGGGCATAAGTCTTCTTAACGTCGCATACAAGATCTTTTCTGCTGTACTGTGTGAACGCCTGAAGCCGTTCGTCAACAATCTGATAGGCACATATCAGTGTGGCTTTAGGCCAGGAAAGTCCACCATCGATCAAATATTCACACTGCGGCAGATCTTGGAGAAAACCCAGGAATTCCAAATTGATACACACCACCTCTTCATCGATTTCAAGGTCGCGTATGACAGCATCTTTAGAGACGAGCTATATGGCGCAATGTCTAGTTTTGGTATCCCTGCCAAACTTGTCCATCTGAGCAGGTTGACGATGGAAAACTCATGCTGTTCTGTTAAGGTCGGCAAAGACCTCACCTGATGTCAAAAAGTATTTAGACAAGGCGAAGCGCTGTCATGCGACTTCTTTAACATCATACTTAAGAGAATTGTGCAGAACTCTCGCGCCAACACAGGAGGTACAATCTTTCAAAAGTCCGTTCAACTACTCGCATACGCAGACGACATTGACATAATCGGTAGAACAAAGCGTGATGTCAGTTAAGCCTTCGTGAGCATTCGGACGGAAGCGGCCGAGACCGCAGGAACGGCGCGGTAGAGGAGCACCGAGACTCAGGTGGCACACGCAAGTGGAAGGGGACCTCAGCCAACTTCGCGTGCGAAACTGGAGACGGCTAGCTAGAGACAGAGCTGGCTGGCGAAGCTTGTTGGCTGAGGGCTAGGTCCACCCCAGACTGTAGCGCCAGTAAGTAAGTAAGTAATCAATAAATTGTAAAAAGGGACAATCATTGGTTTAATCAGAGAACGGTCTCTTTAGACGAGTTTTAAACATCCACATAAATTTTGAACAAAAAGGTTCAGAGATACATAATTATTTTCTCCTTTGTATTTGCTTTCACCTATATGTATAGTACTTGACTTTTGTAGTCTTTTCAAAGGATCCTTTGCCTATCCTTTAGCTTTCTTAATATGTAGCGATTTCTATGGGTATGCTTAAGTTGTGTTCATTTATCTCGGTCACAAAACCGTGTTAGTTGCAACTTTCATGCACCGCCATAGACATTTGCATGCCACCATCCATTAATCGGTGGCATTTAGAATGCAATTCGAATATGAAATTCAAAATTGTAGGTAGGTATTCGGATTGGATCCACACTAGATATGACAAAAAAAATAGGTACAAGCGTATAATTGTACCGCCCGTCCCGTGTAGGTATGCATACGTATGTGTCTCAAACATGCAAAGTGCCGTACAACAAAAAAAAAAAAACTTTTTAGAGCAAACGAATATTTTAGTATATCAAGGCTCACACCGCCCGCCCCCAAAAGGATATATAGAAAATTGATTCGTGTTGTGTGTTATGGCATGTTGAGCGCCTTGATTTGGGTCGAAATAATTTCCATTGATGGCTTTGTCACATCGAGTGGGCGTGCACCAAATTCAGATATCATTACATTCTCAAGCACCCCCTTAACGAACGGTAATTTATTTATAAATTCACCACAGCTCAGTCGCTTGTTTAGTTATTTCCATCCAGGGGGTTAAGTGAGTCTAAACGATTTAAGCAAGGTATGACGTAGGTGTTTGCGTAGAAAAGGATATTATAGTTTCCTGTTGTTTTAATATTCAACGCTTATAAAAATAAACATCAGCGGCAACAGTCTGAGGTGAGCATGGGTAGGAGCATTGAAGCTTTTTATAACATTGTTGAAACATATGGTGCCTGGCTTTAATTTTGATTGCCTAAATACAAGTGGCAACATGAAGGTGGTTTTCGTAAGAAGTTTCACTTTTAGACTTTGTTAGTCCAGTGTTTTTTTTTTTCAAGTCAGGACTAAACCACTGTTTATGGCGCCTTTGACTATATACAGCTGATCAATTGGAGCGCACCTGTCACTTGTGAATGAATTTTGTTGCGATGACTGACAGTCAGTCGAAAAACGACTGTAGCAAGTATATGTCTAAATTAATATGACGAGTGAAATTATGAAACATATCCTTTTCGTTTTCCTTTTCACCACAAAAATTAAGGACGAGTAATCAGATTTTTTCAGCCCCATGCATTCATTAATGCGGCAAATATGTACATAGGTTCCCTTTGTGCTCATCAAATTTAATCGCGTCTGCCTGTCTTCGAAATATCAAAAAAAAATTCCACTTGGAAATATTCTTTGATTCATGCTGTTATATTCGTATACTTTCATCTATCACGGAAATCTACGGAGAGGGACACTCATTGCATTTTTAATTAAAATACTGACATGCCTAGACGAACAAACATGTTTTTCATGTGTGCGCTCAAAAGGGCGTAATGCATTATTGGTTGACGCCGAGGGGCTTGCATTATTATAGGGAGAGATATTGCTCATGGGACTACAGTTTTTATACTATTTATTATATTAAAAACACCAATATCTATTTTTAACAGCTTTGGGAAGGGCCTCTTACCAAATATTCACGGCTTCTATTGTTGGAGAACGTCTTATATGCAAAACAAAATCCTCCCCATGTAGAACGTCGAAAATGGACTTTTTCTTCTAAGAATCTTCTAAATTCGTAACACGAAATTCAAAATACAAATGAGTTTCTATAACTTTTTTCGTCGGCCATCATTGCCTCTGCAAAATATGTTTGTTGGGTGAAGCGGCTGGTGGTAGAGGCTTGTGTTGAGAAAAAATGGCGGGTTTGAAACACCTAGGGAAGAGCCCTTAGAGAAAAGAAGACAGCCCACGTTATGTTATGTGTGGAATCAATGTATAAACCTTACTTCCAGAGGACAGAACTTGGAATCGGATAGTCAGAACAGCTGTTAGCACTGTTGTAGCATGATTACACATATGCATTAAGATGTTTTGGCAGAATGTTCGCCGTCTCAGAGGAAATGAGTTGTGTATCGTACAAGATGTCAAATACAAGGACGTTACACTTCTTTCAAATAAAGCGATGTTTCACGCAGATGGAGCGAGCAATTTTTGAAGTTGCTTAACCCTCTCGGCAGAGCAGGGCACTGAAGACAACAATCCCACCGCAGACAAGATAAGGGCGGGAAATAGTTCCACATTAGATGAAGTCACTGCAGCGATAAAATCATTCAAAGTTGACAAGTCTGCTGGATTTAATAAAATTCGGCCAGAAATGCTCAAGGCTATGTGTGAAGACGAAGGTGTTGAAAGGCTAGCACTTGCCATTAAGGTGCCCTAAGATGGTGGGAAATCACTAATCAATTGCAAATCAGGGGTGTTCGTTTTCAGAAGAGGAAAGGAGAGATTGCTCAAACTCTTAGACTGCCAAGTGCAGGTCTCTCTGAAGTTCTGCGGAAAAAGTATTCGCGAAGGTGATCGAAACACGTTCAAGAGCTGTAATCGAGCCATTATTATAGGCAGATCACTGAGGCTTTTCGCTCGGCAGGGGCACAATAGAAGCTGGTCACTTGTGCCGCTACTAGCAGACTTGCTTACGAGCTCTAACAAATTAACTAATTGACACTCACAGCTGAAAAGAGCACCCATGGTGGGCCCGCATGGTGCGTGCATTTCAGGTGTCCCTACACACATGGAGTGGCAGTGGATCTATAATTTTTTGCGAGTTCCGAAAGGTTATTTGGGAGGTATCTCATGACAAATGATATACTCTCGGAGATCTTCTCAGACGCAGAGGTGGGACCGTGAACAACTTTTATTGCCCCGGTCAGGATTTGAATCCGGGATATCGTGCATAGTATTTCTACACACTAGCCACTGCACCACGGCACCCAGCCATAGCTAGACCAGTGGTAAGGCTTTAGCTTGTCAAGTTAGCTTTAGGCTAGCTTTAGGTTGTTATTGAGCCCGGAAATATGTCAAACCGGCCTATGAATGTTTTGTAGATTTGGAAAATGCTTATGACCGGGTTCCTGCGGATGAAGTCTGGAGAGATGTGAAGGACTATACATCGGGTGGACCACTTCCTAGAGCGATTTATTCTTTGTATTGGAACATTAAAAGCTATGTGCGTATAAAGGGTGTCAAATTTCGTCCTATCAAAAAGTGCTTTGATTTCCATAATGGAAATGGTGGCATAGCAAACAGTAGTTGTCTTTGCTCTTTGGTCATCGGAAGGGTTGTGTTTTATCGCCTCTCTTTTTCATAGCCCATATGGTGAAGCACGAAATGTCTTAGCGAAGAATGGAAATGGCTGGAATAAAGGTTAGACAACTGCTTTTCGCAGATGATTGACATATCATCACATCGTCCGAAGAGAAACTTTAGCATAGGATCACCGCCGTCTGTGGTTATGCTGGGATGACGGTGAACGTGAGAAAATTGGAAGTGATGGTTGTTTGCCGACCTCTTGTGCATTGTGCCGTGGGCATAAACTGATGTATTCATTTATATTATTGTATTCAAGTTCTTCTCCGAGTGAAACGATCAAAACTTCGATGGTTTTGACACGTTTGTTCGCACGCTCACTTACAAACTTCCTAGACAGGCCATGCTAACCAAAATAAGAGCCCACTTGGTAGACTTTTAAAACAAATAGAAAACCTCTCCAACACCTGCCTGGAGACTGGCGCCGGCGATGTCACCTGAAGTTCTCGAGTTGGTGGTTAAGGGTCGGAAACAATAGTACTTTTTGTCTGACTTTGCTCTGAGACGCGCGCCGTTCCGAGTTAATAGAACCGAAAACAGTCTTACTTACTTATGTAAGGTAGCTTTATAGTTTGAGGTGAGTTTAGGCCTCATGCAGCCTGCTCTGTCTCTTTCCAGCCAACTCCAGTTCTGCCACCCCAAACTTACAGATGCTCCGCCCCGGGACGCTAGTGTCCATCCACTCAATATGGCCCAGCCAACGCAGCCGTTGCATTCTGACTCTTCTGTCTAGCTTGATATCGCTGTACAGCCCGAAAAGTCATGTTTTATATCTCTTCCTCCGCTCTTTATCTATGTAGTAGGCGGGATTAAACAAATAATCCGAAGGATTTTCCTTCTAAAGTATAGATAAAGGCGCTTTCATCCGCTGTTTCAGCGACTATGCAACCTGTCAAAGACTCTTTCTGGGATTGTTGGTTTCCTCACCTCGGTTTGCGGATAGGGGTGACTCTCCACATGTGGTACGTACTGGCGTAAAACTAGTCCGGGTGAAAATAAAACCAGCCATTAAAGGAAAATCGATGAGTGCCTGTTTGAAAATGACGGGCTTTCTGGTCAGTGCCTATCATCCAGGTTAGGGTTAGCCGATTGTTAAGCCCAGTGGCTGGATAAAAATTTTTGACTTCGCTTTCGGGTTACATTCTGTAATAGTATACCTTAATACTCTCCTGGTTAAAAAAATTCTATTTAACGTAAAGGCATAACACTTGCGGGAAGAAGCCTTTTTTGTTTCTAAGCTAAGTTTTTGTATTCAGCTATTGGCGCGCAGTGTGTAACACTGGGTCCTTCTGTCCCTCTTTAATTTTTTTTATTCCTTACTTACTTAACGTGGCGCTAAAGTCCGGAATGGACCTGAAACTCAGCCATCAAGCTTTGCCAGCCAGCTCCTTCTCCAGCTAGTCGTTTCCAGTTTTGCACAGAAAGTTGGCTGGGGTCGCCTTCAAGTGGCGTGCACCCCTTGAGCTCTAGTGGTTCTCCATTGAATACGCCCCCGCGGTGTGTTTTCAAAGATTTTGGCCAGGGCGTTAGTGTCCATTGGCTCTAGATCATCCAGCCATTACAGGTGTTGTATTTTCGTTAGATCGGTGTCGCTATACAGCCCGTACATCACTCGCCGTCTATCACTCCACTCACTAACGTCAGACGTTACCAGGAATTTTCCAAAGGATTTCCTCTAGCAGCAGTGCTGTCATCCACCTCTGACAAGTTCCAGGCTTTTGCAATCTGCACCGTAAAGGTTCGGACGATAAGCTTCCTATAAATGTACACTTAAAAATAAAAATAAATAAATAGAGTGGCGCAACGGCTCGAGGTGAACCAGGACCAACTTCTCAACAATGCATACTGTGAGTGTTAATTTCTTCACATTCAAGAGGACCTACAATTTTTCACCGAATCGGAACGGCATTTGAGAAATTGATACGTTCGGAAGGCTTGTCAGACCCTCGAGGAGGTGGGCACCGTGAAAAAAAACGATTTTTTTTATGCAGGATTCGAACCCAGACCTCCAGCGTAGTAAGCACACGCACTAACCACTACGCAACGGCACCCCACAGGCCCTTTTTTAAGCAACGGACACTCAAGTTGCTTAAAAAAGGGCCTTGCCTTTTAATTACCTGCTGCTTGAAGAAAAAAATATTGGCAAGATTTAACCTTCGCTAAAATTTTAGCGGAATCCTGGTAGAAATGTCCCTAAATATTGCAAATTGATAGCTTTCTATGGTGATACTATGTGCAAGACCTACGTGTAGGGTATTCCTTCTTAATGACAGCATCTACAATTGGGTTTGCCAATATTGACTGCTATTTCCATACTCGGCGCTTCCGTCCCAATACTATCAGGAAGGCTTCACTGACAACACGCTGCGTCAGCGTAATTATAGTAATTGTATGAACTTTTGAAAGATTGTGCCTCTGGTGTTGGCGTATAGTTCTGTCATGTGTCCTTCCATGATGTTAAATGTGCCCTTTTGTCTAAATTTAACTTTGTAACCAAATTTTTTAAATTTTTCTCTAATCTTGATTCAAAACTGAGGACAAAATTATATGTAATTAGGGATCCTAATCCTTGGCACAAGTCAAGGAGTGCTCGAGATTAAACTGACCCCTGGGACACACCAGCAGACAGGTCACTATGAAACCGTAAATGCGGAGGTAATCAAGCTCTGCTACAAAATTTTGAGCACGACAGTGCTCTTTTCAGATGGAAAACACGAGAATCGACCTCGATATTTGTTATATTACACAAAAAAAAACCACCTTTAAAAAATGTCGTCATACATACTACAAAGAATTGGGGACTCATATGGCTCTTTGTCCGATCGCATCTTTGCCTAAGCACGCGCATTCTTTTAGTCCAAAAATAAACCAACATGACAACTATGCAATCAAGTTCCTATTTGTCACCAGGCAACACGGCAAAAACTTCACTCTGCGTCCAAATGTGTTAAAAACCGCATTTCGATGGCACTGAAATATTAGCGTTACAGTACCTACTGCGTCGGATACTCTTCTTAGAACAGCTGCCTTCTGGATGGTTGCAAATGAAGTCGCAAATGGCTCAAGTGATGACATTTGACAAGCGAAATTCCTCAAAGCTATCAACATGCACACACAAAGACTCCTTGTGGTGCAATGGTCTGTTGCAATAGAGGCATTTTGTGCAGTTGTGCTCCACGACATACCCGGAATCGAAGCATGCACATCAGGCACACTCAACTTAGATGAGTATAAAAATAAAAATCTCATTTATCTTATCAACTGTCACATGCGGTGGCGGATTAATTTTTTCCATCTGTCAACCATGTTGATTCATATGTGTAGGCAGATCATTGCTCCACTGACAGTTGATATCCGTGCCTGATTTGTGTTTTAATTTGCAAAGCTCAAAGGTGCAAACATGTCATTACACCAATAATTTGGATCAATTATGATTTAATTAATTTTTTGCTCACAAAACTGCAAATGCAAAACCCATCAAATAAATCAATTCCCAAACAATGTTATTCATTTCACCCACCCCCAAAATGCAAGGCCATACAGATACCCCCGGTGCCTATGTATATGCATAGAACTCCGGTACAAATCGGCTTTGTGTAACCACGCACACGCATCGTTACCGAAACCATAATTCAACACCCAAACAAAGAATCGTGATGTTGTCCGACACCACAGGACAAGTGACAGCCATACAACCAACCGGAAATTACACCCCCACCTACATCGATATTCCAATAAAATGCTTGGCTATTTTTTAAGAGCCCACAGACATGGGAACCGGCCGATACAGGACAACCGCCACGGCTATATGCTTTTGTTGCCACCGCACACAAGGATCAAACAAAGAATCCCTGTCACGCCCGCAGGCAAAATTATTTGCAGCCGGAATGGCTAACCGATGGGAGATGCCTTCTCCCCTGGGCGACAAAGTAATCCAAATGTGCGTGTTTGAAGTTGTTAGAGGTGGACATTGGCACACCATATGCGAGTCATTAACTGCGGCCGATCCTCGAGAGGTACACCGTGTATAGTGAGTGCGTGCTTCAATGGGGACCCGCAAAAACCGGGATGTTATTCTGCTTGAAAAGGATTTTATCGCCAAGCCGGGTTGCTTTTGTGGAAACAAATTAAAACCATTAGTCAGGCGGACATTATTCAACAATTTGGTGAAAAGATGCTTTAAAAATGCCGATTTAAGGATACGCAATTGCGTGCTTAAAGAGAGAGAGTTTTTCAAAACCCTTTTGCTAAGCACACAGTTGTTGCTAGACCGAATTTTTGTTTATTTTCTTCACTCAATCCTGTTTTTTTTTTTTTTGCAAAGATCCTTTGATATTGGTAAATATTTATTATACATCCATCCAATCTAATCCTTGTTCACTCGTTTGGTTTTTATTAAGCTACGTCTGAGTGCAATCTCCATTAAAACCCCGGCGAAATAAATTTTTAATTCCATGGCAATGCAACACATGCCGCAGAGAGTCAACCTTCGAGTCCTGTCTAAAAATAGCGCGAAAAAGGAATACGTCAACGAAATGCTCGTCAACCTGCAGATCAGGCCAACCGAAAGGGAATAAACTCCTTTTGGTAATAAACTTTCGCTTGGGGGGCCCAAACAGACAGCCATATATATATATGTACGTTTTTTTTTACGACCAATTATAACGTTTGTTCGTCGTCCCATTTACACAACTTTGAGCTTCTTCATTTACATTTTGTCACTGGAAAAACGACAAAATTTTTTTTTTACTTATTTTTGATGGTATAGGTATAGACACGGTTAAAAACCTTAGCCCACTCAGACTGAGTGTTATAAATCGAAAAGTATAACCGTAAAATGTTTACCAACGCTCATTTCCAAGGACATCAAAAACTGAAGGGCTCTATTAAATTCTATTGGGACTGCAGCCGGTTGCATAAAGATATGCTTGCGCTCGTTTGCGTTCGAAAAGGGACATCTTGGGGCTAATCGTCCGTTAAATCTTTTTGATTATTTAAGGAAATTGAATGGCCCCCGTCCATGATGACTGGCGTATTACAATCAATGGAACTCTGATTGCGGAAGGCAAAGCGGTCCGGGTCCAACCAAACGACACGATGCGAAGGAGTTCGTTAAACATGATGTCGTCATTTTGGGAGTATAGTCATCCTGTTTTGCTGTATAGTGTGCGGTAAAACAGAAATAAGATCGGGTTTGCTTTATGGAAACGAAAATGCATTGTCTGACACATCAATAGGAACATAAAGTTTTTAAAGGACCCGATGTCAAACCACGACCGTAGTGAGAATATGTGCGTGGGGCTACAGTTTGCGCTGCAAAGAGATATACCGTAAAAGGAAAATATATTATCGTAAAGTTGAGGTGTTTTTCGCGACACAGACTTTGTCATTGTTCTTGATTTTGCATATAAAATACAAGGGACATTGAAAGGTTCATTTTGCTTTATGAGGTCAATAACAGGGCTTAGATATTTATAGCAGTATGCTGCTTCAAGGTAGTGGAGATGGTTTTAAAACAAATAAGAGTAAAAACGAGTTATAACTTGACTCTTTCTGGTCCTCAGGAAAAAGGTCCAGGGTTGTACTTCTCCCAAGAAACGCTCTTATTGACTTACCATAAATTTATTAGCTTTTTTACGATGGTAGCCGTTTTTTCACAATGCACTAAGAGAGCCACAACTTTTAGGGCAAATAAACTCTATTCAACATTGTTAAGCTGAGCATCTCCCCTCAAACGAAAGCTACTTCTTGTTACCTTCTATAAAAGACGCGAATTATGAAGATCCTTAAGATCAATAGATCTTTTCATCGTGGTTAATTATGTGCCTTCAAAGTGCACCTTTCATTAAAATTTTTATTTCTGTTTTTGAATTATAGAAACCAGAATTAAAATCCGGTTTTTTGTTTTTAGTTTTAAGAAATTTCTGCATTTTTTTTTTTAAAAATTAAATAACGTGATATTAGGATCAATGTACTCTATTCTTTAATAAAAAAACGTCAAAACGATGAGAAAAAAAAAATTTTTATAACCTCGATATGCAGATCAGCTAAACTACGGCTTTAAACCAATTTTCCTGGGACTCCGTAAGCCGTCTTATCGAATGCCGGATTCTGAATACGGGCGCCTGTCGTCGCCCGATTATCTGACGCCTTGCAGAAAAAAAACTTTGGGTTGCGTATGTACCTAGTATACTCATTCGCCCTATTCTGAATTTCTGATAAGGCCAGCTTCATTCTCTTCTCAAGCTACTGGTCTCCAATCGAGCGCCTCTTCAGGTAGTGGAGAGGGGAACGTTCACCAGTTCAGGTGGGTACCAGCATAAAAAAGTCGGGGACGGGTCAAAACCAGTAACAAAAGAAAAATCTAGGCACATCTGTCTCAAAATAAGCGACTTTCTGGTAATCATCTGTTACCCCGATTAGGGACGGCAAATAACGTCAACTGGATACGAAAATTCAGCTTCGCTCTTTCGCTTACTTTTCGTCCCGTAAATTATTCAAATACTAGACCGTGACTAAATACTCTGCTGGTAACACTATTCCTTTTGAACGTAAGGGCATAACACTTGCGGTTTTTCCTTTTGAACGTAAGGGCATAACACTTGCACGTAAGGGCAAAACACTTGCTAAACAAAGCTTTTCTGTTTCTTTGTAAGGTTTTTAAGATCTGCCCTTGCAGCGCAGTGTTTGAGTACATCGGGTGAAGTCTTTAATTTTCTCTCTTCTCCAGTCTGTTCTCTTCCGCTTGCGTCATGCTTTCGCACGTTAAGGGTGGTCATGACGCCTTGTTATTTGTCATAGTATGATGATGAGGTTTGGCTACCATAGAAATACGTACAGTTTACTCAGAGAGGACTATTAATAAATAATAAATAAAGGCGATTTAGGTACAGCTTTGGGTTCCTTAATAGACGTGCGTTGGTTTGCCTTAAATATCAAAAGGATACAACTCCGAACGCTTGCAGATGCTTTATGATCAAAAAAACATATAATATACAAAAAAACATATAATAAAAAAAAGCGAAATTTTGTGTAGGTCCAAGGCACTATTATATCACCTTAAGTATAGTGTGAGAGCAAACCCCTTTGAATTTCACACATCTCTTGTCCTGGCTTTATGCTTATTTTTTACTGCCAAAAGGAGGATAATGCACTCGGAAGTACTAGTTTTAACATGCTTTTATAGCTCATATTTTTATAAGCCTCTCGCATTAACCTTTTAATCCTTAATGCTGCCTAAGTAGCCAATTGTTTCCCAAAACAGACGGTCCAAAGCATTTTAAAAGTTGAATTCAAGGGAACGGTTACTGGGAAAGATATTCAGCATGCTTTGTCGGCTCTGTGATAAAGCAATTTTTTTGCTATTATTATACAATTGAAACCGAACATCTTTCAATTTCAATTCAATTTCAACTTCAACTTCAATTTTAATTTAAATTTAAATTTGAATTTGAGTTTCAATTTCAATTTCAATTTCAATTTCGATTTCAATTTCAATTTCAATTTCAATTTCAATTTAAATTTCAATTTCAATTTCAACTTCAATTTCAATTTCAATTTCAATTTCAATTTCAATTTCAATTTCAATTTTAAATCTTTTTCGTTCAAGAGAAAATGGCCTGAACTATCATGAAAAAATATGACACTAAGGCCACGCGTGTTGGCCAGCCATAATTAGGAAGACAACTCTCAAAGCCTCAACTAAGGTAAATAGAATGGATTGTCTCGTCACTGCAGGTACTCTGACATATATTCCAACCAACGAGGCAACCAACGAGAAAGCGCCGCAAAAGGCTTTAGGGTACAGGCCATGGGAGTACCTAGATACAGAATATCACAGGACAGTCCAATCTTACACCCACTAGGCACTAGAATGCTGTGTATAAATAACAGATCATGGAAGGCCCCAATAAATCTGACTTTAAGTAGGACTACTCCATTTATATTCCTAGCAGAGAAGACTGGTGGCTTGATAACGTAAGAACCAACTCCAATTTAGCAATCTATAGGTACTGATGGTACTAAATCAAGCGAGCCTTCTGCAGCATGTGTATTCTCTGAGAAACTCGGTATCCTTTCAAGCAGAAGACTGCTGGATCGGGTCAGTATCTTTCAAGCCGAAATTCTAGCAATATTTACAGCTGCCGAAAAGGCCGGATTATTGGATCACAGAAGGATATTTTCATTTACGTAGACAGCCAAGCCGCCATTTAGCCGCTGGAAACCCCAACAGTAGGTAAAATTTCATGTAGTAGGATTCTGGCGCTCAGAACTTAAGGCTCTAAGCAGGCAGGCAGATTTCTTATGCCCAAATTGATTTGGTGACCAGGCCATAGTGACTGTAACGGAAATAAAAAGGCTGACATGCTAGCTAAACTTGGCTCATATCGATGTATCGTGGTGAATATTATATTGAGGCGCTGAACGAGCTTGCAATATAATATTCACCACGATACAGGTGGTGAATATCGTGAAAGATCAGCAGGGGGTCCAGGTGGGCCAAGTCTCTTCGAAGCTCAGGAGACTTCAACTAATTAAGTAAAATTTTTTCATTAAAATTTTTACATTTAAAATTTTTATTGGGTGACGCTTTGCGCCCTCGTAGGCCTATATGAGCTGGTGGCTTGGCTGCTAGGGACCCAACCCTTACCTAACCTAACCTGTCCACGTAGGTCAATTACTGAAATTGGAGATGGGGTTATGTTTTATCATTGCTTATCTTTAAGATTGGTTTTACGGACCTAGTTCGATCGGTAATGCAAAAGGCAACAGCTGAAGGTAAACTTAGGATAGTTTTTCACAGCAGTTTTATCGTTCTTTAAGTTCTTTTCAAATAATTTGGACCTGCAGTTTATGGCTTAATTCGAACGTTATACGAAAGGCTTACGATTATCCTGTGTTTTTGCAGCCTGCTTTTCTAATTGCAGCCTCAAATTAGAAAAGCATTTCAATAGACCTTTAATGTTTTCTAAAATTCCACACCGCTAAAGTTCGGTCTATTTCTTCCATATCGTTTTGGGAAAGTTATTCCTACTTTCAAAATAAACAAACCCGAATCAATACTAGGAGGTGCTTGGAGTTATACGAATTGGACGAATATGGGAAGGATCACAAGATATGGTATTGCAGCCAAACCAAAACCCAGCCAAACTAAGCAGGGAATGTCTGTCTCGAAATCAGTACTTCACTGGTCAGCCTTTGGCCAGGTCTGGGGACATGTTGATATGTCATCTAGATGTACAAATTAGGTTTCCCCCATATCTTGAGAACCAACATTATTGTAACCATCATGAGAACGAACTGGTTATTTCAGTAACAGGAAACTCTTTAAGTTATAAAGGTTATACAATGTTTTTAAAACCGCTCAGCTACCTACTGTTCGTTTTATATCATTCACTTTCTTATTTAATTTTTTTTTATATTTAACACGCGATCAAGGGGTTATGACTACCCTTAAGAGCGGAAAGAGTTCGTGCACAGAAAAGCAAGAAGAGACAAGTAAAACTCGGTCCACCAAGCAAACGTGGATGAGCCCGTATGGAACATGAAAACTCTGCACAGAAGCAACAAAGCTTACCCCGCAAGTGTTATGCCCTTAAGAAGAAAAGTAATAATATAATTTGCAGAGTATTTAATAAAAACATCTGGCATGCATCTAATTGTTTTCCATTCAATTTGCATATTGGATGACAAAAAGAACATATTCGGCCGACCCTAACTTGGATAACAGACGCCTACCAACTAGTCACATTTGAAGTCAGTCATTTTGAGACACACGCTCCCGGATTTTTCGTTTGTTGTTGGTTTTGCTCCGCTTTGGATATTTTCCATATCGGTTCCCACCATATCTGGTGAGTTTTCCTCCTATCCGCCATTTGGGGAGGCTCCTAATATGGGACCAGCAACCCCAGAAGGGCAACAATCATACTGATGCCCCAGTGATGAAGAGCCTCGATGCTCGGCAATTGCCATCCAAAAATCCCCCTCATCATGAGCAAACGTTTTACACCATTTCATTTCTCGTGTCATTTTTGTTTTTCTGGATAACAAAAATTCTAAAACCTATTTTCAGATATTCTAATGTCTTTTCAGTTTCTTAAACCTCTGAAAGAGAATGAAATTTGGCAGCAAAAGAAACAAAAAAGATCTACTAAATGTCACTTCTGATCCCGGAACAAACCGACTTTATGAATATGTATGTAAGTGACTTTTATAATAGTCTCTTAAAGCTGCGAGCGACCATTTATCAGTCGTCTGCCATTTATAAGCTTAACGCGTTTTTATGCCAACAACTATTTTGGTAAACGTTTTTTGTGCTCCTTACTCTAAATGTTTCGGCACAAAGTTTCTCTTATACTCCGAGGCTTTAAGTCCGGCATAATCTTTTTTGCCACACAGACTACACCTCAACGCCGTATACATACCAAAGAAAAAGTCGTAAACTATAAACAATGTCGTCTACCTTTTTCGCTGTAATTTTATCACTGACACTTTTTTTTTTTGTGCTGTTAACCTCCAAACATACTTTCCTGCTAACAAGGACTTCATTAAATTTAAACTTCCCTTTGTACATCGTAATACGCTTTAAAGGATAAAAATTTACGATGTGAATCTTATACTTTTGTGAGCCTGAGCAGTCGGTGTTCAGGCTGCAGCCCTCAAATTTGCTAACGATGCTTACTTTTAAGCAACTCCATAAATCCATAAATGCCATTGAGAAAGGATGTGCGTTGTTTGCCCGCCTTATATCATATGCACATTTCGGACAGTGAAAATTGATTTTATATGACTCGCCGCGCGAGTACTTGAAGATAATTTTTTTAAGGATACCCGCGCGTAAAAAAAGACGCACTCTACACCTCAACGATGATGATGGCGGCACACAAATGCAACAAGGGAGTAAATTATGCATCAACATAAAAGCAAGTAACAAGCATATAAGGATACAGAGCAAGGGATGTTGTATACGACGAAACAAAAGTACCTCCTTCGCAACGTGAGCTCTGGTGGAAAATAAAATCGTCTTTAATGAGATCCCAGGAAGTGTAGGCGGGGGTGGATTTGCGCTTTGGACTCAAAAGCGCTAGAAGATAAGAAGTGAAAGTATCCTTCTTGTCATTATTTAAGGCATATTGGTGTGAGTGGGTGTAGTGACTAGTGAGTATGAACTATATGTGTGGGATTGCAATGTTATAATCTAAATTGTCTAATGCCACCACCATTAGTCGAGGGCTTCCAGCTCCCCGGCTCCGTCTTTTCGAATTAGCAAAGTTTCGAGTTTCCGAATCGTGTTTGGCGAACATTTGGACTGGCTGCTCCGCCATTCTAAAGTGAGCTTTGCCGAGCGTTTGCATGCTAAAAAGCGTTTTGCGTGTGTGCTAAATGAATTCAAATCGTTTGCAATTGTTATTGCGGCGATAAAATTCCATTTGCTGTTGGCGAAAAGTGGAAAGAGTGCTTCGCATAATATCCTTTCGAGGGATTCGGATTGTGTGTGTGTGGGTGTGTGTGTACCGCTGTTGCACTGTGTATCACAATTGCTTGAGTAAACAATTGAAATGTTAATTTTTTTCTGCTTCCCCATGCGACATGGGGTCTCTGATGTGTCCTCCTGAGTATTATGCTGCGAGGGGGCTCGACATAACGCAGATAGAAATATTAATATTGTGTGTTTGATGGAAAAGAAATGAGGTTAATGCACAGGTGCCGTGTGTGAAATTCGCGCGAAAATGACAACAACAAGGACGAAACTATGAGACACAACTTATACACCATTCGGTTCGCCTGGCGCGCTATACGTAATGTGGCAGTAAATTGAAGGTAAAGTGCTAGCACGTAACGCGCGCTCCAGCGAATTGATTTGTGTATTGTGATTGTGGATTGGATTCGCTGAAAGCGTATATAAATAATTGACTGTTTGGCATTACCGGGGAATTTACACTCCACGGGGATATCACAAGCGATTGATGAGTTGTTTGCTTTCGTTTCTATTTTGACAGAAGCATGAGTGGCGTTATTTGTTTTTAATGTGGGTTGTCAACTTTTATGATTGTGGAGGGATTTCTTATACGCGTTTTTAACACTGCACAAGTTTATATGGTCGCATGGCACGGAAACACTATTTTATTACCGGGTTTTAGTTTAAGTGACGTTGAATGGGATAAGATTAAGCAGAAAGATTTGATTTATGAGCTGTTTTAAGGATGCACCAATTCGCGAGTTGGCTTCAAAAGGAAATCACTTGAGATTTCTTTGTGGGTTGTTAGAAGTTTTTCAGCGTTTTTTTTTATTTTCAAACAAGGTGGCTAGGTGCTCGCTACTTAACGCTGATTTTTGTAACTTATACAGATACTACGCCCCCACAGCAACCGAAGACTGAGAGCTTTTACCATACAAGACTATAATACTGCAAGACTTCCCACTAACCAAGACTTCCCATTAACCACTAACTGCATCAAGCAACGAGTAAATTTTGGGGCATTACAAAACTTTTCCAAAATTGTGAAAAATAAGAGCTTGGAGACCAACATTTGGATCAAGGAGCGATCAAATGAAGGCACCTTTAATCATTTGTTTAGGTTGACAGGTTTCAATTCTGAAAGTATATTGTATGCTCATAACAACAGGTTCCGTTATTCAAACTCGACAGAAAAGAACTAAATGGCAGAAAAGCGCTTAAATGTAGGAAGAGGGATCATGTCAATGCTCAGAGCTCGAATAATAAAACCCGCATCGATGATGTGAAAATCTCGGTGTTAACGCCACATGGGTGTCCTTAGGGGTGAATTCTCTCGTCTTATTTTATGGTTATTTACGGTCTGCTTCAATCCTCGACAAGCCAAGGAATTGATGCATTAGGATATGCCAACGATGTAGCAATCATTGTCAGTGGTAAGTTCGAAAGCACCGTATCAGAATCAATGCACTTTCTTTTGTTTAGAGATAGTGCAACAAAGAAAGCCTAAAAAGACCTTTGTCCCCTATCGTCCCTTTTACAAAACTGAGAAAATAAGATTATGTCTCCGACGACGCACACTGTATGGTGAGGCCTAAGATTTCTCAACGGAAGCAAAGAACCTTGGAATTGTTCCTGATATCAGACTGTCATGGAACCCACGAATTGAATGCACATTAACAGGGGTACCAGATCCTTGTGGATCCGCCGTCGAATCTGCAGTTATAATTGGGGTCTAAGGCCTTGGATGATATACTTGCTATACACGCTCATCGTGAGGCTGACAATGGCCTATTATTAACTCAAGAAAAAGAACAATATCGATCTTCTCGGACAGCCAAGCTACTCTTAAGGAGCTTGACGCGCGCACGTTATATAATAAAAGGTTTTCTTGAAAGGTAGTCATGGGCATCCAAGAACTAGCGGAAAGCAACCCAAGGATTCCAGCTGACAGTGACTTTGAGGGCAACGAATAAGCAGACTCGAACCAGCTTAAGTCGGAGCAGCTTCACCACTCATAGGCCCTGAATTCTGCTCTTCAGTCAGTAAATGACGCTTTAAGATCTTTTTAAGAAACCTTGCTACAACCATATCAAACAATGTCTGGCTTAACACAGTTGCAGACAGCATTGACCGAATCACAATTCTTTCCTAGATTCCCCCCAGGAAGTCTAATACCCTGACCAACCTGGACAGGGCTTATTTAAAAATTCTCACTGTATATTTCAGCGGCCATTACAAACTGAAAAAAAAAACATCTCCGTCGCACTGATCTTTCACCGAAAGCCACATACAGACTTAGAGAGGCATGAGTCCTCTGTACACATAATCATGGAACGCTCGGGTCCCGGCCCTCATGCGCCTGAGGAAGAATATCCTCGGCGAAGAAATTATTCCTTCGGTTAAACTAGCCGATATCTCTGCAAAGAATAAAAATCCTTTTAGCTTAGAGTGAAAATCCTTGTCTTCCTGACTGCCTCCTGAGTAAAAAGTCGGCTCTAGGATTTCATCAGGAGAAAAATAAAAGAGAATGGACCCAACCTTGTCCCTTACCTTAATTATGCTATAAACCAAATTACATATAAAGAGAAATTTTTATCTGTTGGCGAGTAAGTTACAAGAATGAGCATCGAGTTAAAAGCATCTACACAACCGAACCCCAATGCAATGCTCTGAAAACTGTGCTAAAAAAAATAATGGCGTATTGTTTTCAACACCGAATCGTTAAACTGGTGTGGAATACAGAAAAAAAAACTGTTCTTTCACGTACAACTGAACGGAATCGGGCGTTCTTTTGAACACCGAAATAGTTCGGTGTCAACACCGAACTCGAAATTTCCTCACCGTCGTATTTGACGTATTTTTGTATTGAGGCTGGGTGAAGCTTTGATTGTCTATGTAAAGTGACGTTTCGGCTCAATTTTCATTCGTAATTTTTTAACAACGCGACTGAAATTGTATGCAATCAATAAAAAATAACTAAATATCTCAAACTCAAATTTTATTTTAACTAAAAAGTACAATAAAATGACAATTACAAAACCACGCTACGAAATACAAAAAACGTAAACAAAATGAAATCAAAACAATTTGACACTTAAGCGTGATATCTGCAGTATTTGTCGTTCTGTACACATTGAAACCGAGTGTACGCCACGCTGGAATTGTCGCATACACCGGGTATTATTTGACAGCTCGGTGTTGCAGTTCGGTGTTCAAAAGAATACGCCATAACTATGTTTTAAAAAATACGAAAGAAACTTAAAACTGCTTGATTTCCTTCTGATGCCAATAATTCGCAAACGTTTTGTTTCTTTTGTCATTTTTAAATGACTTTTAAAACCGGTTTGCTTTCTTTAAATTGTTAGGGCTTTTTCGCATAAACTGTGACCGATTTTGCGACATTTATTTTCCTCTATCCTTTGCCCTTGTTAATATTAATGTTAAAAAAAACCACAATCGCAAATCACACTGGCAAATTTAAAAAAATTTCTTGACATCACTTTTGAAACTGACGGATGACTTGCAAATGTCCCTATTCATCTGACCTAAGTTTTTCGGTACTAATTTTAGATCATCAAAGCTAAGTTTGTAAGAAATTAGACAACATTTCGTAACAGTTAATATAGTTAATACTGTTAGTTATGAACATTCTTGTGGCGGCCGTGTCACAAAAACGTGAAATCTTTAATGACAAAATAATATTGAAATCTACTTGATTTAATCAATTGTTTTTCTGGTACTACCCCCACCAGTGGTAAGGGATCGTTCAAGGATTATTAGCTTTACCAAGTCTCTGCTGAACAGACACATCATTTGATCATAGAAAAATAAGAATATTGCTCAATCTAGAACACTTCTTTGTGGTGTCTGGAGGCCAATTTCAATCTAGTCCAAAAAAATCAATCTTATTTTCTTCTCCATCCATTTTGTCTAAAAGAGGCTCTCAAGACCACGAATCAGGAGAATATCTGAATAACCTCTATTAAGTATGGAGGTATAGATTTGATCGACCATAATACACGGATGGATCTCTGCTTGATAAGGATGAAGACTAGTTAATAAGATGGAGGAAGTCTCTGCATAGAGTAGAGGCTTAAGATTTGATCCACCTATTTGACAAGTACAAAAAGACTAGTGACAAATGATTCTCAGCTACAGCGTCGCATCCTGATGAATATAAGTGATTTTCATAAAAAGAAGATTGAATCGAGAAGAACTTTGAAGGAAAATTTTGTTTTTGATGGTTGTTATAAACCAATTAGCTCTAGCCGGCTTTTAAATTGGCTTCAAGGATTTCTCTACAAATGTTCTTTCTGTGTTATTCTCGAGAAAGAATAAAATTGGTCAACTTTAAAAACGAATCAATCTTTTCCAACTCGTGTGCAAAGTCCATTAGCTTGGCTTCGCATTTTCCCAAGTTCAATAGGTACCAACTGTTCGAAATATTCAATATTTCTTTGCAGACTTGTTTTCAAATCAATAAAAGTACTAACATCTCCGTTTTTCACAATATCCCATCGACTAAAAGTAAAGTTATTTAATGGATTCCATTACTAGTTGTTGTCGTCGTCCTTTAATGCGAACAATTTTGTTTTCATCCCGACAGAAAAAAAGAAGAAGAAAAATCAAGTCATGGCTCAAAGAACTGCTGGCCAATAAAAGAATTTTTGTCCTTTTACCAGTAAATACAAAACATCCAGAAAAAAAAGATGTCCTTTTTTATTTTATTTATTTTTTCCAGTTTGAACCTCCTTTTTTGCCACAGGAAAGCAGCTAACAGGGTCGTTGTAAAACTTTCAAATACTTGCAACAGACTCGATTGCACTGTCGTTGCTGTTGTTGTTTTTGTCATCATGCTCGAAGAGACGGTAACTTTAGCTTGAAGAAATCCGATTTGGTTCTTGCATTATAGATGCACCAGTCATCGCAAATACATAGATTAGATACATCGGATATACTTGGTACTTAGAGTATTTAAGTGATTACAAATATTTCGTTCAGGAAGAGATTAATCTTGCATTTTGTGGAAAAGCTTAAGACCAAGTCTACGCTATCCATGAAATGCAAGGTGGAACTTAATGTTGAAGCAACGAGTTTAAATTTCAATGACTTATGAGGTAGGTAAGGACCTTTGAATGGCTTGGTTACATTGTCATGAGGAGGAAATTGGACATATGAAACGATTACAGAAGATACTTCATGGCATATTAAATTCGGACCAAGGGTGTTTCCATGACACAAATAAGGTTACATTACAACCATGTTGTCAGTATTTACATAAAAATGTCCTTCATTTTTAAGGAGCTTATTTCTTCGATTCTCGTCAAATAAATACAATTTAAAACCTGGACGTTGTTCATTGTAGGTTTAGGTATATATCGAGATACATTTAGGATTTAAATTGAAATCATATTTTACAAGCAACTACTTGCCAGAAAAAGTTGAAACTGCGTGCCATTATAAGGGGAAGCGACTTTCAATAGCCAATTAAAGTTTAAAAAAGTCTTAAAGTTTTAAATGCCTAAAAATGTCTTCAAAATTTAAGCGATACTCGTACTAATTTGGAGTATGCAGGGCGGGAAATACGACTTGACGTTCCCTCTGTTTTTAAAGGCTTTGGATTTTTTATAAACCTTAGTAACTTATTGCCCTAAAAGAGTGCCAAAATCATCGGAGCCGTTGACTACGAAGGAATAAGGCAAAGGAAAAGATAAAAAATAGATTAAAGTCCAACTGAAATGTTAATGAGCTCATTTCGACACCACGAGAGGCGCCCAATCGGGTACAAGCGACTTCAAAAGTTATAGCCGAAGGTATGCAGACGAAGAGATCACCTAGCCGAAAAAACTAAATCCCTTTGATGAATTTTCCTTTTCCAGCTTTGACAGAAGCAATGCCTTAACACGGTTCAGTTTCAGTTTCAGTTTCAGTTTCAGTTTCAGTTTCAGTTTCAGTTTCAGTTCCAGTTTCAGTTTCAGTTTCAGTTTCAGTTTCAGTTTCAGTTTCAGTTTCAGTTTCAGTTTTAGTTTCAGTTTCAGTTTCAGTTTCAGTTTCAGTTTCAGTTTCAGTTTCAGTTTCAGTTTCAGTTTCAGTTTCAGTTTCAGTTTCAGTTTCAGTTTCAGTTTCAGTTTCAGTTTCAGTTTCAGTTTCAGTTTCAGTTTCAGTTTCAGTTTCAGTTTCAGTTTCAGTTTCAGTTTCAGTTTCAGTTTCAGTTTCAGTTTCAGTTTCAGTTTCAGTTTCAGTTTCAGTTTCAGTTTCAGTTTCAGTTTCAGTTTCAGTTTCAGTTTCAGTTTCAGTTTCAGTTTCAGTTTCAGTTTCAGTTTCAGTTTCAGTTTCAGTTTCAGTTTCAGTTTCAGTTTCAGTTTCAGTTTCAGTTTCAGTTTCAGTTTCAGTTTCAGTTTCAGTTTCAGTTTCAGTTTCAGTTTCAGTTTCAGTTTCAGTTTCAGTTTCAGTTTCAGTTTCAGTTTCAGTTTCAGTTTCAGTTTCAGTTTCAGTTTCAGTTTCAGTTTCAGTTTCAGTTTCAGTTTCAGTTTCAGTTTCAGTTTCAGTTTCAGTTTCAGTTTCAGTTTCAGTTTCAGTTTCAGTTTCAGTTTCAGTTTCAGTTTCAGTTTCAGTTTCAGTTTCAGTTTCAGTTTCAGTTTCAGTTTCAGTTTCAGTTTCAGTTTCAGTTTCAGTTTCAGTTTCAGTTTCAGTTTCAGTTTCAGTTTCAGTTTCAGTTTCAGTTTCAGTTTCAGTTTCAGTTTCAGTTTCAGTTTCAGTTTCAGTTTCAGTTTCAGTTTCAGTTTCAGTTTCAGTTTCAGTTTCAGTTTCAGTTTCAGTTTCAGTTTCAGTTTCAGTTTCAGTTTCAGTTTCAGTTTCAGTTTCAGTTTCAGTTTCAGTTTCAGTTTCAGTTTCAGTTTCAGTTTCAGTTTCAGTTTCAGTTTCAGTTTCAGTTTCAGTTTCAGTTTCAGTTTCAGTTTCAGTTTCAGTTTCAGTTTCAGTTTCAGTTTCAGTTTCAGTTTCAGTTTCAGTTTCAGTTTCAGTTTCAGTTTCAGTTTCAGTTTCAGTTTCAGTTTCAGTTTCAGTTTCAGTTTCAGTTTCAGTTTCAGTTTCAGTTTCAGTTTCAGTTTCAGTTTCAGTTTCAGTTTCAGTTTCAGTTTCAGTTTCAGTTTCAGTTTCAGTTTCAGTTTCAGTTTCGGTTTCGGTTTCAGTTTCAGTTTCAGTTTATATTTCAGTTTCATCAGCAGCCACGATGCAAGATGTCTGAAGATGAGAACCTTTTTATGGTAGAGCGCTCTGCAACATTTGTGATATTTTGGCAATATTACCTCAAGATTTAGTGAAGCTTTTGGCTTGGTGATGTTATTTTTGGCTTGAATGTTGCCAAATTAAAGAGTTTTGGGACTGCTCTAGCAACAACTGTTTTGTCACCTATAGTTTAAGACCGCCCGTTTATTGTGTGCCTAGAAACGGTATGAAATTAAAACCTACGAACGGTTCCGAAGCAGTGCAAGCGTATTTTTTTAAGTCCATCCAACGATACCAGCTCCAAAACAAAGTGCAATTTCAAAACGCTATTGTGACACACTCTTTGTCACAATTCAAGGACATTGTCACTATTTCATCTATGCAAAATGCGCTCTTTTGCGAGGTTTCCTGTTTTTTATAGCTGCTATCAAAATGTTGGGTGCCGCCGTGGCGTAGTGGTTAGTGTGTGTGCTTACTAAGTCGGACAAATCCTGTCATCGTCGCCTGAAAAAAAGACATATTCTTTTTCACGGTCCCCACCTCCGCGAGGGTCTGGCAAGTCCTCCGAGAGTATCATTTATCTTGGAGAACTTTTCAAAAGTGCCGTTCGGATTCGGCGAAAAATTGTAGGTACCCTTGTATGTGAAAATATTAACACACACAGCATACATTGTTGAGAAGTTGGCCCTGGTTCAACTCGATTTATTTCTTTTATATCAAAATGTACAAAACCTGTCATGTGTTTTCGACAGGGCACTTGGATTCTGTGTGTAAAAAGTATAAAAATAATACTTTAAAAGGTTTCCCTTAAAGGGAATATTTAGCCGTCATAAAAGTGTTGAGGTCAGGAGTACAGGCCAAAGAGCTGCCACAATATATTTCACCGAATCCATCATTTTTACCAAGTTCTATTCACAAACAAGTGCGAAATCTTTATCTGGAAGTAAAAGAGCTCCCTTCAGGTGTAAACTTATCGTACATAGCCTTGTAAACGTATCAACTGTTAATTTACGACCAGTTCGCAGAAGGATTACTTCAATTACTAAGAAATTTCCTGGTGTGTCGAATTGTCGGAAATGTTTATCTTAGATAGAGGACTTTTTTTTTGAACATCTTTAGGGAAGCTGGGCATTTCGTATTTTCACCCTGACTTACATGGAAAAAAAGAAGGTTGTCAGGTAGATCTGATTGACATACCCCATGTTCGTGTAATTTAATCATATAAACCATAAGTCAGTTACCTCAAGACATATCCCTGTCGCTTATTTTATTCATATCGGCAAAGTTAATATCCTTAATCACTCATACAATTTCCAGATGTGGGCTATTATACAGATGCCTTACGACTTGGACTGGATGTCACTTCTTTTCTCCTATAAATTTATGAATGAACGCTAATAAAAACATCTCACATCCTTCAATTGTACACAGGGTCGACGAGAAAGTGTTGAATGGGGAAATTTCTGGTTGCGCATGTCTGACCGAAAATTGCTCCAATCTTCGAAAATTCTCTATACTGCGAGGATACTCTTAAAAATGGGATATTTTCCTCAGAGAGAAAATCCTTTCCCGGACTAGGACAATAATAGTAGAGTGTTGCATTTTCCGATTCTTGTTTAGCTAGGAAATATGAGTAGAATAAGTTCCTCTGACTCCGTGGGGCTGCCGTTAATTTCTCGGCTCGTAGAAGTCGCTTGATAGGAACGAACTTTCAATACCTACTTATATCATTAATGATAAATTAATACTTACGCTATGCCACATGTTGAAAAGACTAACCTGGCATCCTCTTAATTGTAATTTCAATTCGTCAGTCATGTTTGTGGGGTGAGCCCAAAGTATTTTTGTAGGTGTTGACAAATATGATTCCTTAAATTATCACCGTGAATTCATCAAATGCAAAAGATAAGGATAAGTTCTGTGCATATGGACATATAAGGATCACATTCATACAAAGTAATCAATTCCATAGTTATATGATGATTTTGAATAACCTTATGAATATTTTATGGAAGTCATAAATATAACCATCCATAAGTGCTTATTATAGTCCTAGAAAAGGATAGGCACAAAATTATTTTATGAGGCAAATTCATAAAATACCTTAATGGCGTTTACACCTGATGGGAAATGGAATTGTCTCATAAGCAGCATTCATATTGTGAGAACTTAAATATGGAGACAATATTATGAAAAGTTGTGTAAGCTGTCTTACAGTCTTACGAATGTTGTTGCACTTTAAATAGGGCGACGCAACACCTAAACGATGCATGCTATAATGTGTTGAGATCTCTATGCAAAGAACCTTAAATTTTTGTCGTGAAAAAGAACAAGTCTTTTTCCAGACGAAAGAGATAGGATTTGAACAAATACTTCTGGCGTAGTAATTACATACACTGATCACTTTATAGCTCTTTTCTCTATTCTTAAATGTTGTGCGATGTTACTTGTACCGAGATGCGTCGAATGTTAAAATTGGGATAAATTCACTTCCCAACTCGTGTTGATACAATAGGCACTCCACGACTCTTAGGCTGCTTTGAAAACGAAAGAAAATGAAATGCATTCAATTTAGCCTAGATCATCGTCTTCAAGAAGACAAGCCGTTTTTACCCGTTGAAATGAAATCCTTTTTACACTAACGTCCTTTCTTTTAAAAATTTTTACAAATGTCCTTAAGGAGCAGCCTACAAAAAGCCTTGAAGCATAAAGTTCTGTATGACTTTATCGACGTCTGCCATTTTCCTGTCAAAAAGTCCGCCAGTGATTTGATCCTCCTAATATGTTGGCAGTACATAGTTTAAAAACCGAAGAAGAGGGCCCAACCAGCTGAGAAATTGTTCCAGAAAACGTGTCTTTTCGAAAATACTCAATCCGATATCCAAGTTGTTGCCAAAGTAAAGCTTTTCAGTGTAGAGTTCTCTCCGAAGTCAGAGTTTTCGAAGGCTGATTGCAACAAGGGATTGGCTACATTTTTCAACGAGCAAAATGGTTGAAAAAGGCAGAAGAAGAGGAGAGGTACGGGTGCACTCTTATTTTGAACAGTTGAGTGGTTGATTGTGATTGAAGACTGATTAGCTCGTAGTATGGTGTTCCGCGTTCACGTTGTGCAGATAATGAAAGAACCTCTATGAAATAAAGTTACTGTACCCCCGAAAGTAGGGTCATAATTGAACTGGTGAGACTTCGATCGTTGTAGTTATACGGTTGAATATTTTGAAAAGCGGAATGAGACGAGAGTGCTATTTCGAGAAAGGTTACTTGTAGAAGAACGCTAAAACAGTGATATGCAAGAGACATTGCATCAATCTTCGAAAGAGTCGATTAAACTTTAAATTTTTTTTTTAAGCTTTACTGAACGTCGTTCTTTGATCACTTTGCTCTCACTAACCGAGGGAGGGGGGCGCACTTGTCTTCCATACTTGATCTATGTAAGGGAGAGTAGCATTATTTGAACTCGATACTAGAAATTAAACGTAAAAACAAGTGGAAAAGTGCAACAGTGTGTATGCAAAAGTTTCAGTCCATCTACGACGGATTGCAAAATGTCCGGCATAAAAAACTGCCACGCCTCCAAAAAGTGGGCGGGATAAAAAATATAACTGTGGAATGTTTTTTACTAGTTAATTGCATACATTTCGGTCTAAAACTCCGCGTTTTTAAGTTAAAAAAATCACTTTTTTTAACGCCACGCCCACAAAAGTGGGCGGAGCTACATAGTACTTATACATGAAAGTAAGAAAATGCTAATATCTACAACTTTTGTTATACAATTTTTAGTCAAATTTCATATATATTTATTGAAAAACAGCCATTTTGGCATGGCATGGCAACAGGCATGGTCAATGAAAAGGCTTACATTTTTTGGCCACTTTAAAGATAATTACAAGGCAATATTACATACCAAAAATGAATGCGCTAGCACTATTCTAACAGAGCTAAAATTTAGAAAAATTATTTTTTAAATTAGAGATAGTCGCACATACAGGCCTGTAGTGGGCGTGTCTGTGGGCGGATTCGGATAATTTTCAAACTTCATCTGGTCCAATGGACTTCCAGCCAACCCACAAAATTTCAGCTCTTTACCTTGAAATTTAAGGCCTAAAAATTGTTTACATACGGACGGACGGACGGACATGGCTTAATCGATTCTCCTGTCGGTCCCATTCACATCTCTAAAAGGTCTTAGGGGTCTACGGTGATTATTTCACTGCGCTACAAACTATGCAACAAACTTAATATACCCTGGGTCGGGTATAATAAAGAGACATGTACGCTTAATTTTTGCCCTCATGAATGTTTTAGCTCTCAAGGGCTGTAAGAAAATGGGGAAATTGGTCTCGACCAATGTCGCAAGGGGAATTGATTAAAAAAAGCCTTTACGAAAAAAGTAACCTCACAAATTTTGCTCAAACTGTTTTCATAAACCTTGTCTTAATCTAACAACACACAACATTAAAATGTAACAGGGGCAATTAGCTATAATGGTGCTTGAGCGTTCTATTATTTGATTAAACTCATCTTCAACATAGTATGCACCTACTTTTTCATAGAACACACATATTGAAAGCTTTTCATTCGGATGGATCCAACCCATTTCTGATGAAAATTGAAAACCATCCAAACTGTGATTAAAGGGAGGAAAGGGAAACATTTATCTATAGAAAAGTATGAAGTGGTTCTTCGAACCAATATTGAATTTTTCTCTTCACACCTAGGGTTTACGGATCAATGTGATTGAAGACGAGTTATTCTCTTCGTAGTATTTTGGCGCTTTATTCGTCTTGTAAGGTATGCAAATTTAACATATTATATTGCTTTTTTTTGTGTTATTAATAAATAATATTATTGAATACCAATAAAATAATTCCCTAAGACATATAATATTCGGTGGGTACGAAAATGAGGGTAATGTATCTTGGCATACGAGCATATAAGCAACTAATATTCTAAAACCTCATTTTTTCCCCAGATTGGCGCTCTGGCTTCAGGTTACCTTTAATAATTAGTTACGTTCAATTTGGGCATTTTTATATCCGATCCAGGGTATATTGATTTTAATGCATAATTTACAGCACAGTGAAATAATCCACGTAGACTCCTTGCCTAGAAAGTTGAAACTTGGAGTCTAGCTTGGTTCTCATTTTGTACAGACAAAGTATTTTCCATACTGAAAAGATCCACCCACAGCCACGCCCACAATTGACTTGGATGTCAGAACCTCAAATTTACATTTTCTTTCAAAATGTTTTTGGTTAAGTTAGACCAGGCATAACACCTCGAATTTTGGTGCAGAGCAAAAGCGGTAAGACGCGTTTAAAGGGCCAAAAATTGGACAGCCCACACAATTGAAAAACCTGATTTCTCGGAAAACTTATTCTTAATCGTGACAAAAAATTTTATCACAAATATAAAAAATATTACCATTTTTACTAAGTTTGTGTTATAGAAAGCATTGAGCTCCGCCCACTTTTAGGGGACATTTTTCGGAAAAAAAGCTGTTTTTTAAGCATCAATTTTCACTTTTAACGAATTTTCTCATGATTCTAATGAAACTAGAATTATTTCATTCTTTTTTCAGCTAACACCCTTTTTTGGACAGGTGGCCAGTACAAATTATTGGCATAAGGTATATGAATTAAGAGGGGAGTCTACCTTGAATGATGATTTTAGAGGCTTTTTATTGCGCATTTTACTCACAAACGGTGGTACATTTTCTCCAGCATTTTTTGACAGTGGGTAGAGAATTTCCGAAGTTCCGAAATAGACGGAGCAGATTTTTGAGCCGGAGCAGACGGCCTAGCTGCCGAACTTTTTAAATTTGCTGGCGATGAGCTAGGTTAGGAGCATGCACCAGCTCATTTGCAAGATATGGTCGGAAGAAAGCATGCCCGACGAATGGAACCTCAGCATTGTTTCCCCGATCCTGAAGAAAGGAGACCCTCTGAGTTGTGCCAACTACAGGGGCATAAGTCTCCTTAACATCGCATACAAGATCTTTTCTGCTGTACTGTGTGAACGCCTGAAGTCGTTCGTCAACAATCTGATAGGCACATATCAGTGTGGCTTTAGGCCAGGAAAGTCCACCATCGATCAAATATTCACACTGCGGCAGATCTTGGAGAAAACCCAGGAATTCCAAATCGATACACACCACCTCTTCATCGATTTCAAGGCCGCGTATGACAGCATCTTTAGAGACGAGCTATATGGCGCAATGTCTAGTTTTGGCATCCCTGCCAAACTTGTCCATCTGAGCAGGTTGACGATGGAAAACTCATGCTGTTCTGTCAAGGTCGGCAAAGACCTCACCTGATGTCAAAAAGTATTTAGACAAGGCGACGCGCTGTCATGCGGCTTCTTTAACATCATACTTAAGAGAATTTTGCAGAAGTCTCGCGCCAACACAAGAGGTACAATCTTTCAAAAATCCGATCAACTACTCGCATACGCAGACGACATTGACATAATCGGTAGAGCAGAGCGTGATGTCAGTGGAGCCTTCGTGAGTATTGGGACGGAAGCTTGATATGGGCTTAGCAGTGAGGGCAAAACCAAGTATATGCTGTCATTAAGAAAAGACACGCAACACCGAAATCTTGGACAAAACATCACCATCGATAGCTATAATTTTGAGGTAGTTAGGGACTTTGTCTACCTGGGTTCCGCTATCAATTCAGACAATGACACCAGCGCTGAAATCAAACGAAGGATAACTCTTGCCAATCGCTGTTTCTTTGGGCCAAGGAGGCAATTGAGTAGCAAAGCCCTCTTTTGAGCAACTAAAGTGTCCATGTATAAGACCCTCATCATCCCAGTCCTGCTTTACGGTGCAGAAGCATGGACCCTGTCAAAGGCGGATGAAAACACTTAAGGCTGCTTCGAGAGGAAAATTCTTCGGACGATTTACGGTCCCGTGTGCATAGACGGAGAGTGGAGGTGGAGATATAACATCGAACTGTACGGGCTGTACAGCGATACCGACCTAGCCAAAAGAGTCAAAACACAACGTCTACGATGGCTGGGTCATCTAGAGCGGATGGACACCAACGCCCCGGCCCGGAAAATCTTCGAATCCACACCGCAGGGACGGCGCGGTAGAGGAGCACCGAGACTCAGGTGGCGCACGCAAGTGGAAGGGGACTCAGCCAACTTCGCGTCCGAAACTGGAGACGGCTAGCTAGAGACAGAGCTCGCTGGCGAAGCTTGTTGGCTGAGGCCCAGGTCCACCCCGGACTGTAGCGCCACCTCAAGTAAGTAAGTAAGTAAAATTTTTGAGAAATTGCTTTGGTTACGTGTACGAAGGCCATAAACTTTGGCAATTTATTGCGCATTTTACAGCGAAGCTATCGACCTTTTTAGTTTTTTTTAAATTTTTAAAAGAAACAACATATATTTTTATCCGAAATAAAATAGCTACATATTCGATTTTCTGTCCTGGTATATTTTTAATTAAATTAATTGGAAACTGCCATTAAGAATTCTATACAATTTCCATAGAAAATAGTTCCCCAAAAATTCAAAATCATTTGTTGGCGCTGTTTTTAAAAATTCAAATAAAAGCTTTTGTATGAAAGCTCTTCTTATGCTCTTTAAATGAGAGCGAATTTCGATAAATAATGTCGCAAAACAAAAACCGGCAGCCTTGTTAGGTTCCCAGTGAGGAAAGTTTGTTATTTTTAAAGACAAACTTTTTTTCTCACGTTTCTTAGAATTTTTATTTTATACGACGCAAGCTTTCGTGCTTGCATCTTCGGCTGTCGGAACGGTGACCCAGGTTCAAATCTCAGCCGAGCTATTTTTTGTTTGCGTTAGGATCAAAGTCAAAACAAAGTACCCTGAACGATAGGAAACATCAAACATAGTATGAGGCGTAGCAAAATCAAAGGACGTGCAGTGAAATATGAAAGAGGAATTTACTTGATTTGACGCTGAATCAAAGTAATTGAATCGAGACTTAAGTCGTTAAACCCGCACTCAGAGTATATAAATTTTAATGTATCATATCAAATAATCACCATAAGCTCCTGTAAGCCCCTAAGACCTTTTAGAGATATTGATGATTAAGCCATGTTCGTCCGTCCTACCATCTGTATGCGTGTAGGCTTAAGGTATTTAAAATCAAGCTAGAGAGCTAGAACTTGTAATACGGATTTGGGATTTGTTGTGTTGCACAGATAAAGTTTCAAAAGTGGTTGAATTCGCCGACTTGAACTTTTAGCTCTAATGTGAGACAAGCTCTTATTCACATTTTATTTCAAAAGATCTTTTGGCAATGTATCGGAACTCAAATTTTAATAAAAAAAAATCCGGTTAAAAATCTATAAAGCAAAGAAAAAAGAAGCGCCCACACCATCGACCATGCCCACTTTTACAGAATTATATCTTTAAGAGTTCGATTTCTTTGAAAATTTACTTTTAATGGAAAAAATTATAATAAGACCGACAATATTAAAGACAGAAGCATTTTCTAAAATTGATCCAAAAGTTTTGAGCTCCGCTTACCTTTAGCGGCGTATTTAGGAATCAAAGTCCTTTTTTTTGCTTAAGTTACCGTTGTTAACACTTTTCCTCACGGTTCTAATAACAGAGTTTGAAAGACTGTCTTTTAAGTCCACGCCCATTTTAAAGGGCGTGGCCCATGCACATAATTGATTTATAGTGAACGAATTCAGGCCAAAAAGCTTCAAGATTCGGTGTTGCTGGTTAAAAAGGGTCGGGTATTTAGATGGTCATAAAGACTCTTGCACTTACTCAATATAGTAGATTCAACTATTTTTCCCCTTAATGGCAAACACTCCAGTCGACTCTTTTGGCAGTGTTTATTTATATGACAAGTCGGTGGAAGTCTCACCAGCTTAAACAAACTAGTCACTGATAACAGGGGATTTAATCAAGCGTCCTCTTCTCCTGAAAAGCAAGAAGAAGCGAGTTTCTGGGCTTGACTTAGTGCTTAAGTTCTTCATCAGTTAAGCTCAGCGAATTATGGTGGCTCCAATTCCAAAGTTCCGAAATAGAAAAATTTCACCAGTCTTCTTTTTCGACAAGGGAGAAGGTCTGTGAGCCTGAGCCGTAGATTATGGAACACAATGAATGAAGGCTCGCATAAATCTTTTAACCATTTTTTTTTATACCAGAGAACCAACTTGAAATCAGTAGTGGGGTGCCGTGGCGTAGTGGTTAGTGTGTGTGCCGACTACGCTGGAGGTCTGGGTTCAAATCCTACCATCGTCACCAGAAAAAAAAGACTCGTTCTTTTTCACGGCCCCCACCTCCGCGAGGGCCTGACAAACCCTCCGAGAGTAACAATTGTCTTAAAAAACTTCTCAAAGTGCCGTTCGGATTCGGCAAAAAACTGTAGGTCCCTTTGTATGTGAAGAAATTAACACACACAGCCTACATTGTTGAGAAGTTGGCCCTGGTTCACCTCGAGCTGTTGCGCCACTCTATTTATTTTTTTTTAACTTGAAATCAGTATTTAATAAGTTTCCTGTCAGCAGAACTGTTCTCGTGTACAAGTGCACAATTAAGATAACTGCAAGAATATGAGGGGAAAAATAAAGTGAAACATTTTTAAGTCAATTCTTAAATATTAAGATTTCTATGCATATTTATATTTTGTACATATGTGTTTTTCTTAAACAGAAAAGAATTACCGCGAAGGCGAAATTGCTTCTTTGCTTTTGACCTTGACAAACCATACCTTCGATTTTTATACTCTCTCCAATTTCAAACAATCTGTATTCGACTTTTACCGAAAGCATTCAACAGACAACAAGAAATTACGCCATTGCAAATTACTACCGCAACCACTTTACTTATTTCTCAAACTCCATACAATCCTGCTGTATTTCGTCTGTTAACTTACTGTTAAAATTTCCCTACATCTGTTAAATGCACTAGGTCCATCCGCAACCTACCTCTCTAAAAGAGCCATGTCTTCTCGCCAAACAACCACCTATCCACCCACAATTGCAACTTTCTCTCTTTCTCGATTCGGTTTTTGGAGTCGATGTTTTGGATCTCTTTTGCCACAGCTGACTCTGAGGGAAATTCTAAAAATGTTGTCGCGAAAGGAAAAAAAACATCCCACACAGCCATATCCACCCGAAAACCGTACCTACAGACCAGATCCCTTTGAACGGGTAGTTTTGTCTTGTATCTCAGATGTGTAGCACGCGTTTGATTTATACTTTCCTCCGCGATTCAGATTCATCATCAATTACCCCCATCATTTAGAGGTGGCAAGAGTGTAAAGCATCCCGTGTCCTTTTAGATTTCGTCGTGTTTTCGTCATCGCGCATCATAAATACTAACTTGTCAGTAGTAATCGGTTGCACTTGCAATGTGCAATAGACATTAGAGATACTCGTAGTGCCAGGCGGATACGAAACGAGCGCGGTTCCATCGTGTCGTGAGTGGAAAATTCGCTGGTCCTTATTACCTTTTCGACTACCAAGTGGCGGTATTTATATAATTTTCAACTATACGAATTCCCAGTCGGGAGTCCTTTTTCTCGGGAAAAGTAATATTAAACCCATGATGTCAAGAAGGAAGAAAGTCTTCATACGGGTCGTTCAGAAGTGAAGTGCAAAAAACAGGATACTTCGATAGCTTCACAATATTGTTGGTTAGGCTTGTTCATAAAGTGCATGACAAACCCTTAATTGTGAGAAGTTGTAAGAAGAGGTTTCATAAAAAAGTAAAAATTTTTGCTGTGAAGTGTTTAAATTTTACAGTCACACAACAAGGTTCATATGAGTGTTTGTTACTTCAAGGTGTCCTTATATTCGTTGTAAGGACATAAAATAAAATACTAGAGAATTAGAATAATTTATCAATGTATTTATAAAAAATAATTCTGTGCAATGCCAATGTGTTTGCCTTAATTTTTTTGATTATCAAATAAAATTGAAAATAAAAAAAGGTGAGAAAAAATGATTTTAAAAATGATCAGCATCCAAGGAGACAGGATACGAACTGGAGTGTTTGGATTATGCCTGCTGATATTTTTCACACAAGTCAAAGGTAAGTGTATGACAGGGTCAAATTGTACCAATATTGACTCATTTATTTACCTTATAATTTTCTGTTCAGTATAAACGCAAACTGTTCACAATAGGGTCTTTTGCTAAATAAATAAAAATTAATTGAATGAAATAATTACGAATTTTAATTGCCATTGTGAGAGTAATTGTGAGTGAGTTAAAAAATAAATCGGTGAAATAAATCTCAGGTGTTTTATGTTTAGTCCTTCCGCTTTGGATCGTGTATGGGCTGGTTGAATACGAGGGAGGAAAACCGGACATTGATGATTATGCAGTTCTGGTAATTTTGCGTGTGTACATAGTCGGCCGTTTTTCAGGGAGTTTTCGTTGCTGTGGTTTTTGGGAACTGGAGCATGAGTGTAATATGATTTTTTCTATGAAATTTTCTTTTTACTGTGAGGGAGTCCTATTTTTTTAACTATGTAAAAGAAGAAGCATGGTAGGAAATTTTATACAAATAAACATTGCCTCCTTTTTACTAGGTCATATTTATTAAAAGAGACTTTATATTTGCCTTCTTGAGTGTTTCCTGGTGATAAGATAAAACGATTGGCTTCATAACTCAACTGCCGACCCGTTTCTATGTATCTCCCTATTGAAATGAAAACATCTGAGATGGAGATAGATAAAACCCCGACCTTCCCGTCCTTTGAAAGATATCTTTTTGGATCACCATCAGTAAAGCGAGTTATATGGGCTAACTGAGCAATGTGGCTAAAAAAGTCCGATGTATAATAATAAAACCTTATATTCACATACATATATAAATTAATATATAAACGAAAAAAACAATACCTCAATAATATTGTTATATAGGTAAGAGCTGTTATTAAAATTATACAAAAAATTTAAATAAAATTTTATATAAATCAAAAAGAGAAATCGTTTCAAGCCAGCATGCACAAAATTAGAAAAAAAAGTAAATGGAAGCAAAAAAAATCAAAAATGAGAAAAAACAAAAACAATAGAGTTGGTAAAATGGCATAACTTCGGCGTTGAGTAAAATTTAAACAAATGAAACCTTAGTCAATGCCAATAAGCCCTTGTAGAAACGTAATCGCTTGAGTTATACCTGGGATCTATTAAGGCCTAGATCATCCCGAGATCTTCATTTGGCCTAAAAGCTGATCTTCAGTTAATACGATCAGACTTGATCCATTTATTTTACTGCGTCGCGTCGTCAGCACAAAATAGTAGAACACTGAAGTACTTCGATTCTACAAGATTTAAACAAGCTGCAGAGCTGAGCGGGTAGGGTACCAACAATTTGCATTTTTGGAATTCAAATCGCTGAAGGGAACATTGAGTTTCTGCTAACGCTGTCCATCAAACGCAAAGCGAAATTTTGTAAGCAAAAGCAGAGAAGACAAGTTTTTCGTTGACTTGATGGAAAGTCTTGTATAATTTTAAAAAAGCCGCAATCAAGTGTTTATAAAATTAAAGACAGATGTTGCCTTTAAGTTTTGTCATCGCAGTTAAAAGACTGCTATGGGTACAGACAATTTTCCTGCAATTTTGCTTGTGTTAAGATATTGGGAAGTTTAGAAGTCTCTTATGGAAAAAATTAATCTCGGAGCGTTTGTCAGATCTTCGCGAAGAATTCTTTTAGACGCAGACTCTCGTCTAGCTGAACAGATTTTTATATAAAACTTAAAAAAGAAAAAAATATTCCATATTGAATTGACTTGAGATAGGCATTTCGATATAAACTTGAGTCTTATCCATCTTGATCGTATGTACCTGATCCAAGCTATAGGGGAAAAGAAAGCTCACTTGTGTGACATAAAGTACGAGCAGCCTAAACCTTATGTCAAAAAGTCCAAGGTTTGACATTTTTCAAGCCTATTTCTGTGTCAAGTTTAAAGTTGACGTACAGGGGCGGATTAAGTTTAAGTGCTTCCTTGGGCCCCACATTTTTGCCGCCCCCTGGGAACATGTACCAAAAAATACACCTAAAAAAAGTGATTAAAAATTTGCAGGAGGACCAATTATTTCTAAGGATTTTTTAAGGCCACGTCAACGGGGGCGCGTTTTGGCTTTAATTTTTGTTTTTCGATATAATATTTTTGGCCTTGCATGCAACAATTTTTTTAGCAACCTAATTCCACCCTTATGAATGAAGGAAGCATGTCAGTGGGTGGGTTTCTAAAACCTTACGCTTGTACTATTTCGGGACCTAAAGACTCTAGATATGAAGTTTCAAACGGTCTACCTCGCAATTTAAGGCCTTTCAAAATATGAGGCAAAAAAGCAGGCGGACAGACGGATATAGCTTTTTCGACTCACAATTCCGTTTCGATCATTAACACAAACTTCTTATTGAATCCACATTAGATGCGGCATAAGGCTTTTTTTATAATTTACCCGCGTTCAAGGGGTTATGAATTCCTTAAACTGAGTTAACATA
This sequence comes from Neoascia interrupta, assembly GCA_947623515.1. Classification (NCBI taxonomy): domain Eukaryota; kingdom Metazoa; phylum Arthropoda; class Insecta; order Diptera; family Syrphidae; genus Neoascia; species Neoascia interrupta. Next base: position 31,592,597 of record OX392462.1, on the reverse strand, counting down.
ACGCGAATGGAAATGAGCAGAGGAGAAAAAGGAGAGGAACTGATGCACTTTGGTTTTGAACTGTTGGGATCATTAACACAAACTTCTTATTGAATCCGCATTAGATGCGGCATAAGGCTTTTTTTATAATTTACCCGCGTTCAAGGGGTTATGAATTCCTTAAACTGAGTTAACATAACGCGAATGGAAATGAGCAGAGGAGAAAAAGGAAAGGAACTGATGCACTTTGGTTTTGAACTGTTGGGGACTGTAGTGACGGGGAAAAATCTCCTACGGAAGCCTATATTTTTCGGCTAAAAAAAGAACTCCAATACAATGCGGTTCGTGCGAAATTAGCCTTTCGAGAGTAAAAACAAAACTCCTGTCTAACGTAACAGAGGCGACGACGGTTATGCCCAAGACCGTGCGAAATTTTTCGTCTATTCGAAAATCCAAAAAAAAATCAAAAGCTCTTCCAGGAGTTTATAGAAATATTGAAAATGTGATTACTTGCTACTATGTAAAATTGTATTTTCCCATGTAAATTAGCCCTTAATTTTTGTACTTTTAATCTCTGTCTTCTTAATTTGCCGCCTTCGAAAATTTGCCGCTCTGGGCCCGGGCCCCACTGGACCGGTATAATAGGGCTTATACTATTGACGTAGACTTAAAGTTGAAAACATGTGGTGATATCTACTTGGAAGGTTTTAAAAATTAGATTAAGGAAACGAAGCGAGGTCATTTGTCCCTTTGACCCTCTTTTATATAAGCTCGTTTACCAACCTAGATATTTTTGTACCTTACCCAGGGTATACTAAGTCTAATGTAGAGTTTGTGGTGCAATGAAATAATAACCGTACACACCTAAGCATGGGCGGATTAAAATAAAGTGCCGCCCTGGGCCTCACTTATTCGCCGCTCCTAACAAAACGTACAAAAAAAATACACGTAAAAAAACAAGACTAAAATTTTGTGGTAGCACCTGTGACTTTATTGTTGGGCTTTTTAAGGCAGCCACCTCAACTGGAGGGCGTGGTTTGTTTTAATTTTTTTTTTTAGGATGAGATAGTTTTGGCTTTTTGCGATTTACACAGTTTCAACTTCTTGCGACTGTTTTCCACAATTTGGAAAGGAATCCGTGTCAGATTTTTTGGGTCCTAAAAATCCAGATATAAAGTTGCAGACCTTGCCTTGCAATGTAATGCAAGTAAAAAACTGTTGTTATTCATATACTCGGTTTCGGCCATATGACAATCTTGGAGCCTGCAATTTTTTCACCAAACTTCTGGTTTCGCAAACTTCTTATTGAAACCATGAGATGGAGTTTATATCACCCTCAGTGAGTTGAAATAAAAATCCTGTGTAAGGCATGATAAAGTGATAAAGACGACGCTCAATGTTGCTCATCTCACTAAAACAAAATGGAAAACAGTTTCCAAGCTAAGATCAAAATATCTTTAATAATAATATCCTTAAGGATATAATAATATCCTTTTTGCCTTTTTTATTTGTAATGGTATTTTTATATTTAAATAAGCAATTGTTTTTTTTTGGTTTTATTTTCTGTCTCCTAAATTTGCCTCCCCCAAAAATATGCCGCCCTGAGCCCGCGCCCCACCGGACCCTGTGGCTAATCTGTCCCCTGCCCCTTAGACCTCAAAGAGGTATGATCGAAACCGATAGGAGAATCAATTAAGCCATGTTCCTCTGTCCCAATGATGGTTAGAAAGCTGAAGTTTGATAGGTGGGCGGGAAATCTAGTCCTTTTGGTCAAGTTTGAAAATTTTTCGAACCACCTTCATCCTTAAAAAATAATAAATTCGCATTTATCCATGTTCTAGTAGCGTCCTCGCCTTGGTTTTTTTTATGCAATACTATTTTATAATTGTCGTTGGGGCAACAGAAAAGTGTTGGCCCTAGCTTTGACCACGCCCACTTTTTAAACAGTTTTTGCTTAAAATGACGGGTCATTAAATAAATTTTATATGACAATTATATGAAAAATATTTTGGGTACCATCATACTAACTCTTTTACGCAAGGGTATTTCCACTGGACACTAACCCGCGATTAAGAGAGATATCCCCTTAATCGCAAGATTTATCATACGAATTTGAATCTCTTCACGAAGAGATTAACAATGAAGTCTTTACCTCTGAAGAATTCAAAAATTAAACCGAACAGAGGTCTGTTGTAAATATATTTGTGCTCTGACAAAACAAATTAAACACACCTACATTTTATTGACAGCTGAGTACCATGAACTCTGCTCAGTTTGGTGTTTTGTGTGAAGTGATGCGCAGAATGGTTGATGATGATGCTGATGTGGTTGTTGGACCTGTGAAAAAAGTTAAATGCACTGAGCTGAGCACACTGCAACAGAGTGTTTAGCTGCTGTTTGACATTGCTGACATTACTTGACATTACTTGAATGGGTATGAACTTCAACTATGAGTAAGTTGCAGTATCCTGTGCTTCGAAAAGAAACTTGGCCCAGCTGGATCCTGCTGAACTTCATGGTTTTCCTAGAATAGTTCTAGAAGTTAAAAAGCTGTTTGCTACCACTTGGACACTGGCAGAGGAGTTGTTCAACATCTTCTTCCGGTTCTGGATCATTTCAGTGAAGCCCTCTTGTCCGCTGTAGTAAATCAGAGCAAAAAAAAATTGGCATACCCTGCTTTACAGGCTTTTTTTTATTAAATAACAAATAACGCAAGAGAAACATTTTACCTTTTTCTAGAAGAGACATTAACAATTCCACTTGTTTTATTTTAAATATTCCCAATTAAAAGAATATTTTTTTTTTTGACTTTTGATTAAGTCAACTTAAGCGATAAAATTATTTTGTTTTTATAATTCATAAACATATCAGTTTGGACACAGTAACTTTCTTAGTGGATTATATCTACTCTACTAGCCAATCAGTCAACTTTTCAGGTATAAACTTATCAGGAAGGACCAAGCTGTGCGCGCTCTTAGTTTTCAATCTTTTGTTAACCCAGTTGGGCTACCAAAAAAAAACTTGTCCCTTTTAAAGGACGTGTATTTACGTCGCAGTTATGAAATTAAAACGACTCACCACACCTAATTATACCCGACCCAAGGTATATTAAGTTTGATGTATAATATGTAACGCAGTGAAATAATCACCGTAGACCCCTAAGACCTTTTGGGGCTGGTTTTTCAGTGCTGAGTTAAGCCCAACTCAAACCAAGATCTGTTAGTTCCGTAACAAAACGAATCTGGAGTTAACTTAGCGAGCTGTTTTTCAATGCAGAGTCAACTCCGTCAACAAAGTTGTCAAAATCTTCGACTCTCGAAATTATTAACTCTCCCAGATCTCACTTCACATAGAAAAACACAGGAAAAGTAGTTCGAGTTATTCTCAAATGTCATTTTTCACAGCAACGCGCAAATCAACTGACATTCCACGCAGAAAAAACATTCAAAGAATTTCATACTGTTCTCCAGAGATGATCCGAGATTAACTTACAAATTTGGTGAGCTAAGCCGAGATTAACCCCAGATCTTAGTTCATTGAAAAACTCATTTCTGGGGTTAATCTCAGTTTAACTCGGAAAGTCGGATGATCTCGCACTTAAAAACCGGCCCTTAGAGGTATGAATGAGACCGAAAAGAGAATCGTTTACACCATGTCCGTCCGTCCGGCCGTATGTAAACAACTTTTAGGTCTTAAATTTTAAGCTAGAGAACTGAAAATTTGTAAGTGGACTGGAAGTCCATTGGACCAAATCAAATTTGAAAATTAGTTAAATCCACCTACAGACACGCCCACTACAGGCCTGTATGTGTGAATATCTCCAATTTAAAAAAATACTTTTTTCACACTCTGGCTATGTTAAAATGGTGCTAGCACACTGATTTTTAGTATGTGATACTGCTTTGTAATTGCGTGTGAGGCAGCAGAAAAAGTTTGACGTTTACATTGACCACATCCACTTTTTAAGGAATTTTAACTTAAAATGACTGGTTTTTCAATAAATATATACCAAATTTGATAAAAAATTATATAACAAAAGTTCTGGATATAAGCATTTTCTATATTTTTTGTGTAAATTATATACATCTCCGCCCATTTTTGGGGGTGGGGCTTAGAAAGTGTTTTTTTTTTTTGTTAAAATGACGGGGTTTAATTGTTAAGCATTCAACAGTTATATTTTTACATCTCACCCACTTTTAGGAGGCGTGGCAGGTTTCTTTTTGGTAGTGTCGGGTATTTTGCAATCCGTTGCAGACGGACTGAGGCTTTTGTACTGTACGTACTATACGCACTGTTGCACTCTCCCACTTGTTTCTCGATATGATTTCCGAAAATAAAAGACTCAAAAAAAAAAAAAAAAACACAAAAAAACTCTTCGTATTTTACTTACTAGGAAAACCTAGCTGCCGGTACCTATTTTTTATTGCATGTAGAAAGCATAAGTTTATCGTTTCTACATTTCAAAACTATTAAAAACATTGTCGAACGGAATGCGAAACGCTAAACTAGTTCCGTGTTTTATTTAGTTTTGCATTAGTGACAAAATTCATCATAAAAACTAGAAGTAAACTTCAATGGAAAGTTCATCCTTCATATTGCACAAATTTTGAAATGTGGTTCTGAAATACCGAACGCTGTTAAAACGGTTCACGAAAACAACATGTTGCCATTTAAAATACATCATCCACCTACACTAGAAACTAATTTACCGAAAAACCATTTCGTTGGAAAACAATTTATTGGAAAATGTTAGATTCTTAGAATTTCGAATTGGAAATATGCTCTAAACCTAAACTGTATCGTTTCATACTACATAAAATTTCTGTTCTACATGGTTTGTTTAGAGGGTGATTAACTGGACAAAATCAGGTTTGGTGCTCAGATTTCTGAGAAAAGCCAATATCCTTTCGATAGGCTATTTCTGTAGTTCGCAATGGATATTCGACAAATTTAAGTATTGTCTGCAGCCCACATGGTGGCTTTTATATTAAGGCCTGTGAGGAAAAACCAATAGCTACATTGAAACGTTTCTGCGAAATTAAACGTGGGATGCGTTTTGGTTAGGGTAATAAATTTATAGTGAAATCAATACAGTCAGATGAAATGACAGCAGGGGGCTCAGTTTTCGGAGAATTTTTTTTTTTATCTGACTGATGATTTCACACCTGCTTCCGATGCAATTTTGGAATTTATTTGCGCTATTCAAAACGCAATTGTGTTAAAAAGTCTGCGAGGAGGGAGGCATAAAATGTAGGTACGTCTAAGTGAATTAAGTGAGTAGCTTACCAAAAAAGTCACCAAACTTTCGATAAATCATGAAGGATAACTTCAAAAGAAGTATTTGAGATAAACGGAAAGAGTTTTGTTAACTATGGCCTTCGAGCATTCCTCCAGGTGTATTGACGGGGCCATCGGTTCCATACATTTTGTGCAGGTTCGCCACAAATGTTTACTTTAGTGTACACCAGCATTTTTCATCAATATTTTGAAGGCTAGCAGTGTCTCTATAAGAATATCAATAAAGGAAAACCCCCTTTAAAGCTCATCTAGCTTATCATAGTTAATTAATCTTTTAAGTTAAGTAAATCTTAAATCTTCTATGAGTTAATTACGAAAAGGACCTCAATTTTCATTCAGATGTTTTGGTGTACATTCTAATTTAATTATATTTCATTCAAGGTTTTTAATAAAACACTTTTTGAGCTTTCAAAAGTGTTCAAATTATGTAAACAATCTTTTTTTGCACTGTCAAATCTAAGTCTCAGTGGTTTCACATTTAATTAGCAAAAAAGCTTTTACACACCGACAAGAAATGTGATTCATTTACGGGAAACACTCTCTGCGAATCATGCAATTCCTCGCTAAGAGATAATCCCTCATGAGCTATTAAAAAAAAGAAGAGGAACACCAAGTGAGTGCCAAGGCATGTGTTCGAAATACGTGACAAAATTGTATAATTTTCTCCTAAGTATATCAAGTGAAAATTGTTTATCGACTTATCTCGTCACCCACATACACGTGGTGTTAATTTTTACGCGGCAAAAATGTTTCAAGACTTAAAAAAAAGGAAAAATATCCCGGAAGGCAAAAAAAGGTAATCTCCGGAAACGTGATTCTTTTTCAGAGATGAACAGCAAACGTTTTGAATATAATTTTCCATATTTTAAATGAGAAATATTTTCTCAAGTTTGAAGCCAAAAACTGTTACAATATTAAACTATATCGACTACGATAACGATTTCTCTTATTGGCGAAATGAAATTTTTCACTTACCTTAATGATCCCATAAAAAAAAGTCCTTCTCGCCAATAACTATGCCATTGTCAATGTACCGATAAACTTCATTTATTTTTATTTCTCCATGGACCCCAAATTGGCAATTACAGCAGACATGGCCCTCGTTAAATAATTTTTCAACAGTGGTAAATTTCTTTTGCAGTCTCAAAATAGTTTCCTTAACTTTTTTTTTATATGCTTTTGGCGAAACTACGATGTAGAAGGAGAAAGAAACTCTGTTATAAACAAAGTTTTATTTTTCATGCGGCTACGAGTTTTAAATTCTAATGCTTATGTGTCTTTTCTAGTGTAAAATGTACCTACTTTAATTTTCAATGGGACTTTTATTTAAAGTTTTAAACAAAAATTTGTTTCGAAAATGTGGTATACAAACTTTTTTAAATTGGAAAATGAGAGTTGGAAACAGTTTAGAGCTACAAAAAATAAGGCTACGTTAAGTTGCAAGAAATTATAGGGGAATAAGGGGGAACTTAAGTTGTTCACAGAATATTTGAAAGGTATGGGATGAAGTTTGGAAATTAACAAATAGCAGTCATCATTTTGGAATAACAAAGTCTAACTAAAAGATTTTGATTAAATAAATAAATAAATAAATACCTTAAGATTAATGCAAAGCTTGCTACGCAGTGAAATAATACCTAAACGTAGACTCCTACGACCTTCTAGATAATATGAATTAGATGGACAGGAGAATCACACACAACACGTTTTACATACCGTTTGAAGTTTCAAGCGAAAGTGGATTAAATGTTTTTATGTAGTGATTTTGACATGATTTGCAGGCAAGTACTGAAAAAAGACCGTCAAGTATAAAGACATACGCGAAGTGGTCCATCGGCCTTTACTGAGGGTCAGTCTCTTCTTTATTGCGCAGTTTGTGTAAAATTCTATTTGTTTATTAAAACTATTTTTGTATATTTTTAACATTCTGTGGTATACTTTTTTTCGTAGCGCAGTCTCTAAGAAAAGAGTGGCAAAAAGCGTTTCCTTTTATTATACCCGACCCAGGGTATATTAAGTTTGATGTATAGTTTGTAACGCAGTGAAATAATTACCGTAGACCCCTAAGACCTTTTAGAGATATGAATGAGACCGACAGGAGAATCGATTAAGCCATGTCTGTCCGTACGTCCGTCCGTATGTAAACAACTTTAAGGCCTTAAATTTTAAGGTAGTGAGCTGAAGTTTGATGGGTTGGCTAAAAGACCAGTTTTTCAGATCAAGTTTGAAAATAAGCTGAATCCGCCCACAGACACGCCCACTGTATGTGCGACCATCTCTAATTGTAAAAAATACTTTTTCCAAAAAATTTTAGCCTTTTTATTAACCCCGCCCACTTTTTAAGGGATTTTAGCGTAAAATGACTGGTTATTCAATAAATATGTATGAAATTTGAATAAAAATTATATGACAAAAGTTGTAGATATTATTTACATAAGCATTTTCTAGCTTTTATATATATGCAGTATGTGCCAACGGCCACTTTTGTGGGTGTGTCGTTAAAAAAAGTTATTTTTTTAGTTAAAAAGGCCGAGTCTTAGGCCGAAATGTATGCAACCACTTAGTATAAAGCATTCAATAGTTGTATTTTTCCATCCCGCCCTTTTTCGGAGGCGTGGCACTTTTCTTTTTGGTATTATTGGGTATTTTGCAATCCGTTGTAGATAGACGGAAGCTTTTGCATACGCACTGTTGCACTTTCACACTTGTTTTACTTCGTTTTTTTAATACGCTTAGAAAAGCATAGGTTAAAAACACTAAATTTAAATTTTTTTAACGCGACTTACTTTCTTTTTGTCCGCTTTATACTTTAACCGTTGAGAGACTAAAATATTAAAAAAAAATTTTTTGAAAATGCTTAAATTTTAATAGTTAAAAAAAAATAATTAATTTAATAAGCTTAATTTTATCAGTTTTTATTATTAAAACTTTAAAATTCGCTATAGTTTTCATTAAAATTTTTAATAATTTCTGACACGTATGATTTTTGTCAAAAAATTCCTTTAAATAGCAACGGCTAATAAAGGGGGGAGGGGGTGGGGTGCAGGTTTATAAAATATGCTTTCTTGCGAATTTTTTTTCGAAAATGCGTCAAAACCAAGTATTCAAAACTTTTTATAAATATATGACCCAAGCACTTGCTTAACTTTAAGTTGTCTTATACGTGTGTTGAATATCGACTTTGTGGAAAAAGTGATTCAAAAGTTATGGCCACGCTAAAACTTTGAAAAAACATCCATTTAAACTCTCATTTCTTAAAAACTTTTCAATATTTTCAATTTTTTTTTTTTTTTGAAGTTTAATACCCATTTAATTTACTTTTGTTTTTTGTTTTTATTTTTGTGGTTCTTGTTTTTTAAGCTTCCGAAAAAAGTACCTAATGAATAACATATAACCCATTTTCCCCACAGTGCTTCAAACTATAATTAAACCGTTATTTGTGCTTGAAAAAGAACTTCTTCATTGGGTTCTCTAACGATTTCTACAATTTAAAAGCACACCAAATTGTGTCTTTCTACATTTACGGGTGAGAAGCTATAACGCCATTGTACTGACGGACGGAAGAATGAACAACGTAGCGATACCATAAGAGGTCCTTTTTGCAGTTTTGGATGGACCGCTAAAAATGTAAAAAAAAACTTTTGTTTTACATTTTTTTTCAAAGCAATTTTGACTTTATGTGTCACTGTTACCGCCATTAAACTAAAAGCGTCCAGTGGAGCTCTTAGTCGACTTTCAAACCATCGCATCGATTTCAAATTTAATAATTTTTATACTTACCCTATTCCGCAGGAATGGAGTATATTAAGTTTGATACTGGCGAAAATGTTACATAGAGAAATAATAACGATTGACCCCCAAGACCTATGATCGAGACCGAATTCTGAGTGCAATGAGCCGTGTCCGTCCGTTCGTAGGTCACCAAATGTTAGGCCTTACATTTTGAGCTGGAAAGCTGTAATTTTGGACGTAAGCTCTGTCATCCGAAGCAATGCAAGTGTTAGATTTTTTCAAATCCACCCTCCAGTGGTCTCTAGTGCTTTTAAAACTGTAAGACGCCGCAAGAAGCTGAAATTTAACATTTGGCATCTCCCAATGATTGTAAAAATAAAGTCGGCAGGCAGCCCCATGTGGTGATTGAAATTATCCTTCAAATGCAATTTAACCAATATATCCGTTCGGAAATCCTTTGTTCTACGTTTAATTTATGCAAAGTTTTGGGCCACGCCCACATTTAGAGGCAGAATTAAAGAAAAACTAATAATTTTCCGGAAAAATATGGATTCCGACTGATTTTTCGCCTTACTAGGGGAAGAATTAGAAATAAAGTCTAGCACTAAAGATGCACCGGACCTTATTATAGAGTTCATTCTTACAAAGTTTTAGACCACGCCCGTTTTTAGGAGTCGATTTTACATAATTATTAAACTTTAAAAAAAAAATTTAATTTTTGCGTACATTTTAGCCGCAAGCTTGGATATTTCTCTGCTAATATTAATTTTTGGTTATAGGCGCCCACTGCTTAAAAATATACTAAAAAACCTTATAAGCTGTAAAATATTTTTTGTTAGTTAATTGATAATTCATGACTGGTAACAGGAAGGGGATGGAAAACCAAAAAATATAGGAATGGGAAAAAGAATAGGAATGGAAAGCAAAATAGGGATAGGAATAGGGTGGACCGCGATCCGCTACAGACGGACCAAAGCTATTACATACGCACTGTTGATTTCACTCACTGTTTTTTTTTTTACTTTTGTCAGAGATTTGTTCTTTAAGCAAGATCTTCGGTAATGCAGAAATTTTTGCAGTGTCGTTTGCGATGTCATCGTAATTTTTCTGGGTGGGTGTAATTCTAGCAGTAAACGCTAGATTTTTAGAATAAACGCGTGTTTTGCAGCACCTCGTCTAGTGACATTTGTAGCTTTCCCAATTTTTCTATAAAACTAGAATAAAGCATGGGAGATTTTATAGCATCCAGCGCTAACATTTTTTTGTGTCTAATTACAGGAATTTCCAATAAATTTTTATTTATTATAAGAAAGAAGAAATAATTTTATTAATTTCTAATAAATCGATAAGATTTATTACAGATTTTTTTTATTAACTCGAAGAGGATGTAGGTATCTTGTAGGTACCGCCTTATTTTATTGTATCTCTTAATACACACAGCACTGGCAGGAAGATGTTGATTGTTGTTACAAAGTTCTAATGCTAAACTCTCTAAGATATTTTCCAAATATAAAACGGGGTCAATGCAAGGATTTTATGAAAACTTTCCTAGAACTATACGAATCCTTTTGGAAAACTTTTCTTGGAATTCTTTCAAATTATTCACTTTGTTATGTTATTCTATACATTTGCTTGCGGTTTATTTAAAGTAAAGTAGCATGGGTACTCCTGCTTTGGCACCAAAGCATCAAAACTTCTGAGGACTTTTCTAATTAAATACTCGTGTTTTAAAAAGCGTGCATGTCAACAGAGTTATTTTCCTCTTGCAATATGCGAATTGCGTTGCATAAATTGCGTTAAACATGTTTATTGAGAAAAGTCTGCATGAAAGGGTTTGCAGTATTTCACGTAAACATTTGATGCCGGAATTCATGCGAAATCTCCAATAATTCCTGAAAACTATAAAAAGTTTGGGTCACAGGAAAAGATAAACTGCAGTTATCGTGAAATTTTAATTTCACAGAAAGATAATAAAAAAACTAGTTTGTGCGAATTTTGAAGGAAAACGATTTTCCTCCCTATTTCTTTTTTAACACTGAAGGGACGTCAAGCTATGACGACATAATGCTGTTCTTGTCGTCATTATAGTTCAAGCCAAAACTCACGCTATGCCACAAACCAGTCAAAATGAGTCGGACCAAGGATATTTTCTTTCGAAAGGTCTAGTTTCTCAAGATGACTAAATAAAGAAATAATTGAAAATCGCTTCTTCGTCCATGCCAACTTATTCTTAATGGATTTTTTTCCATTATATGCAGGAAGCAGCACAACTTGGTGCTTGAAGGACCATATTTTCGTTTTAACATCATACTTCAACATTCAGCATTGACCACATTTTTGACTCATCCCACTCTCAAGGACCCATCACCTCTTCTCTTCTTCCTCAAAATGCCCAAGGCCTTACTACAACATTTTTTTTACAATCTACTCCCCAAAGATTTTTCAATTTTGAAACCTGTTTAACAACAGCTGCTCAGTTTCATGAGGTAACATCAATTAGTTGCTAAAATGTGCGTAGGATGGTCCAACCTCAAGACCAAAAACAGCAGACACTCGAATACACACAACCACAAGGTAATTGTAGTTTGAAAGTTCTAAAAATAACATTCCATTGACCAAAATCCAATTCCTTTCGCTTCAATCCAAGTGTAGGCGTAGTCCCTGACTTCTTCGCCTTCGTCATAGCAACGTGCTCTCCCTCCCTCAGAAATTTTAAAGTCAAAATTAAAGCAATATCCATATAAAAATACCCCTCTCAAAACCCAACTGGAACATAATGATAACTAAACTCAGATAAAAGTGTCATTAACATTTATTTTATCCTCTTAAGATGTGGCTCCTTCGATGCCGCCGCCGCAGCCCGTCACTGCTATCTCTATATAGGTAAGCAAAACATTTGTCTGGCAGGCGAATTATCTTGCTTTCCAAAGTGCCACTCCTGTTTCGATGAATTTTTAATTCAGATTCTAAAAGAAAGTAGCTCATCCGGAGCTGCTTCCCAGGATCTCACTGAGGCGACTTCTTCTGTTCGTCTTGTTCTTATCGAATGTGCGCCAACAACATCCGCATAATAGGATAAACCATTCCATCCACCGACGACTCCCATAGTTGGCTTATGAAACATTGTACTCGTTTCTTAACGATTCTTGACAAGCTTTAAGGATATATGCGGGCTACTCCCACTTTTGGTGGCACACAGTTCGTTGTTACGCCAATTGTCGAAGCATGTGGTGCATGCACTTGGGTCTCTCCAAACGGATACGAGGACCTCCAACACATATTCGCACAACAAAAACGACTTGACTCAGCACATAGAAATGTCTGCCATATGTCCGGAGGATATCTGTTGTCCCCAAAAAAAAAAAAAACTGCAAAAAAAAACTATTCAAAAATGCATATAACCCATACAAAGATCCAGGGGCAGCTTTTGTTCACAGACACATTGTGAACTTGAAATTATTCTAGAATTTATGGGGACTGGTGTTTGCAGTACAGAGTGCGCTCTCCACTATATTGCTGTGTATAGTATAGTCGATGTTTTTTAGTCCTGCCATACTAGGACTAGCATATTGTGCAAGTGAATGGGGGGCTGTTGGATATGAATTTAGAAAATTTCAACACGAAATTCGTTTCATCTCCACCACCACTTAGTGGAGCACTCGGGGTATTGTGCTGCACTTGAAATGTGGAAATCGCTTTTGAATGTTGATAAATTGCAGACATCTGGGGAATGTGCTTCCTCTTTGGAACTGAATGCACGCGGTAATATGGCGATATGGCTGTACACTTATTATGGTATGAGTGGAACAAGAAACATTGTACTAAACACAGCTGCCAGGCATCGTAGATCACTAAAAATGTTCGCTCCACTACTGCAAATTTCATGGTGACTCATAGTTCCAGCCAAAGTGGTTTTCGAAATGCGATTATCTTCCAGAGGAGAGTGCAATTTTTGGGAATTTTATCCGGTGCACATTAGGATCGAGTGCAAGTTTTAGGTCGACTGAGTTTGGGGATTTCCATGGTCGAAACATTTGTCTTGGGTAGTTTTTCGTCCGTGATGAAATCTCAATTAGTGTTGGTAAAATTTTATATGTTTGTATATATTTTTTGTTTCAAGTTGTTTCTTATTTATGAGGCATCGTTGCATGAATGTGAACTGTCTAAAGAATATGCATCGGCTTTAAAACCAATTCTCCATTGACATTTGTTTATCAAAAGTCTCCTAAGGAGTATTTACATAATATCGAAAATCGAAAAGAGGTTAATTTGAAATTTCTGTATTAAAGTTTGGAGTATCAAGATATCTGTCTTATATGGACAAATTCCTTTTTTATATGTTAGGTAGTAAGGATTATAAATTAAATGGCCAAACTTCATGAAAAATTCTTGTATTTAAATTACAGCCTTAACAACAAGTACCACTGTTCTTGCCCAGAGAAAATATAGAAAAACAACAATGATAGATTTCCGAGATCGCAGTGACTCAGGCTCAAAATAGAGTTAGGAGTATAAAGAGCCAAAATATCTATTAAACCCTTTCGTTTATCACATCGTGGCACTGCTGAAGAGTGCTAAAAAATAATTTTTGGATTTGCTAACAATAGGTTATGCTTAAAGAGTATCAAGAGCCTTATAAGAGTCTTATAGGAGTTATTTTGTCGTTTTTAGACTTCAATACTCAAGAGTATGTCAGTCGGGTCACATCGATACTGTAGGAAGATCTAAAACGCATATCACAAAGTGTGTGGTTATAGCAGATCAGAAAAAGCAGTATTTTCCCACTATTTTTCCCTTACACTGTGGGCACAGGTTTTTTAGTTAGGTACATAGCTTTAATAAAATAGGGTTTTCCAATTTGCTTTTAGAAAATTATGAGTTTGAAACGACATTATTGAAAGATCTTAAAAATGTTCGAACTCTCTTCATATCTTTTTTATACAAAACAAATTTAAATACAATCGGTCAAAATCACCGTAAAAATGCTGAAATGAAAAATAAAAAAAGAAAAAAACAAATGTTTGAAATTTTTTTGAAGTTTTGAAGCGAAATCTCAGATTCTACTAAATATTCAAAGTTTTCTTTAGTTTTCCCGAAAGTCAATAATTTTAATTTGTGTGATTTTTTTCAAACCTTTTGCCCTTATCGCATCGGAGTTAAGGCCACCATAGAATGGCGATAATGGGGGGACAACATTTTTTTCACGATTTTTTTTTTTTCGAAAATACGTCAAAACCGCATTTCTAACACTGTTTAACCGAAATTCGATTTTAGCCTTAACCAGACTAGGAACTCCAATGGACCAAATGAATTCTGGAGAAAGTTGGCAGGAGCTGAAGGAACCCTTTAAAAAGGTGAAGCATATAATTTTTCGATACTGCCAGGTTGGGAACTCCAATGAACCCAGAAACTGTGGAGGTAGTAGAAAGGAGCTGGAGCAATCCTTTCTGAAGCTGCGATTTTTTGGTACAAGCTACCAGTTGAAGAACCCCAGTGAACGCAAGGAATACTGGAGGAAGTCGTCAGGCGCTAGTGGAATCCTTTAAGAAGGAAAAGCGTATAATTTTTCGATACTACCAGTCTAGGAACTGCAATAAACCTAAGAAATTTTGGAAAAGTGGGCAGGAGCTGGAGGAATCCTTTATAAAGGCGAACATCTCAATTTTTGGTTCTACAAGGTACAAGAAACTCCAACGAACCCAAAGAATTCTGAAGGAAGCTTGTCTATGTGTATACTTAAGTATGTATAATTAGCATTTGTAGGTTTCGGCTGAAAGTTAACTGGTATACAAACTTAAGTTGAGAGAATAAGTCGGTTTTTTGTTGTTACATATTTATTTGACAATGTTTTTAGCAGATTGAAATATCAGTCGCATGAATGAAACTAGAATTTCATCCGATTTTTTTCTAAGTTGTCTAAAATTCATTCATTTCTGCGATTAAAAGTCTGAATAATTTTTAGGGTGGTTTTTTTAATCGGATAAATTTTTAGTCTAATAACTCCCAACTCTGAAAAATACCAAACAATATGGTTGTGGGCGGACTGGACATGGCGCCTGTGAGTTGCGAGCGCCAGTTGGGCTTAGTTATGTTTATTTTGGTATGATGCTGCGGAGTCTAAAGAGGCGCAAGGAGGTCGTCTTTGCCTTGTAATGGAGATCAGGTTGGAAAAGCAACAGCAAAGCAGCTTGCTAGGAGCTTAAAAAGTGGGACATAGGCTCTAAAAAAAAGCCAACCTATAGTTAGCCACTGATACACAGCAAATAGTAAAAAAAATGTTTTGGCAGAATTTCCGGTAAGTTTGGGTTAAATTTCATCATAATATAAAGGGGGAGCAAAAGGGTTTGAAGGAACAGAACAAGAGAACTAAAATTCGGACAACCAAAAACAAGTCTGAATAGTTTGTATTGAAGAAGTAGACAATACTCAAAGCCAATAAAGCCTAAGGTGCTGGCGGCTTACCAGCGGAGCTTTTTAAAAACGAAAGTGTCGCTTTGAAGGGATGCATATAGACCGCAAATCATAAATCATATGTCTTATGTCCCTGATTTCCCTGATGGAATTGGCTGTCAGTAATAACCCTCGCATTCATTTATCCAACCTTACGTTACGAAGGGCTACGGAATCATATATGTAAGTACAAAGTTTTCTCCATTGACTTACATAGCGTATTAAATTTAAAATTACGTTCGTCAACTACACTGACCCATGAAATGACAAAGGTATTAAAGCAGTCAATCAAATGTGGTCAGATTGACTCTTTAAATGTCATGAACGAGGGTGAAGCAGCATTAAATTCCATGAAAATTCTGTGAAAGCATAATCGATTATGAAGTCAATGGCTTGCTTCATGGGAATTTACCCCAGTCAGTATTTCATTCATAAGTTGTCACATTCATATCGAAACGAAAGTGTTGAATGACAGGAGGCCTTGGTCTTACTTACATTTGCTTGTACTCAACTCGGTGACTGCACTCACTTTTTTTTTAGTTGTTTTTTTCTCCAAAGAGGTATATTCCAGAGCACACATCAAAGTGACATAATGGAAGAAGGTCCTTGCTGCTTTCGATGGAAATACACTCTAAAATATATGGCACAGATTTGCACACTCACAAGAAGTTAAAATGTCGGCTTATGGGCCAGATTTGTAGTATGTGAGTTCCATGACTAAGTCGCTATTGTGAAAGCATACTTTGCGGTAGGATTGGATACGAATCCCAAAAACAAAATATTCTTGATTAACAAACCCTCTTAGAGTAAAACTTGCCGTAAATAGGTTCTTAAAGGGCCGTCTTTTGACCTAGTTACTACAAATTGATATATTTGGACCCACTTTTCGTTGCAGACCTACTAGATGAAAAAACAAAACTGAAATCTAGAGAAATTTTGGAACTTTTTGTTCTTGGAGCAAGAAAGAAGTCTTTTTCTGCATATCCTAGCCCCCATACTTCGGAACCATTAATCGAAACGTGGGGTAATTGACTTAAGTCACGCCTTTGAACTCATCTTGCTTAATATTGCGATTATTTGACAAAGAATTATTGCCTGTGATCAACATTTTGTACCTCTGGTGTTGGCTTGTTTGTTTGAGATTCGAATTATCTTGTCGGAATCCTCTCTGGTAATGCATATGCAGGACGAGTTTTAACAAAAAACCAATACTCGAAAAAACCTCTTTACAAGTCCTGTCATAATCGAGAACGAAATCAACTGACAGAAAATGACCGGTATTAGGTCTAGGCTCTACTTTGAGAGATCTACTGGACTGAGTAGGTAATAAATAAATAAATAGAGTGGCGCAACAGCTCGAGGTGAACCAGGGCCCACTTCTCAACAATGTATGCTGGTGTGTTAATTTCTTTACATACAAGAGGACCTACAATTTTTTGCCGAATCCGAACGGCACTTTGAGAAGTTTTTCAAGACAAATGATACTCTCGGAGGGCTTGTCAGACCCTCGCGGAGGTGGGGGCCGTTTAAAAGAGCAAGTCTTTTTTTTCAGGTGACGATGGCAGGATTCGAACCCCGACCTCCTCTGAGTAGGTACCTATTTGATATTTTGTTGATCTTTCAAGGCTTAATCAATTCATTTGGATTCTTCTTAAATGTTTTAAGGAGTTCATATAACAAAGGAGAAATGATCGAACTCTTAAAAGGTTGATTAAAGGGTAGTTGCCAACTGTTCCCATTGCGTATTGGAACAGACTTTACTTCATAGTAAATCAAACAAGTGTCACAAAGACCCTATTCACTAACACACGGTTTTCGGATGAGTACTTCAAAATAAATTGATGCATAAGGAAATAGATCGACCTTTTCCTACTGTTTCAAAACGAGTCTTTCAACCCATTTGGTCTAGATATTGCTAATAAAGTAGAAGATACTTTTAACACTTTCGCGGTTGTTTGATAACATTTCACTAAAATTTTCGGATAAGCTGCGTATTTTATTAACTTTAGTGAGCACTTTAGTGAGTCCCTTGAGGTGCGTGGTGTTGTGGGCAAACCGTGCTTACTACATCACAAGGTGTTTAAGCCGCGATTTGGAGTGGGCGTGCGATGTCGATTACGGGGTTCTAGGTGCGAGACAGTTTGAAGCTATCATCACGATTAAAATAAGAAGTACGAAGATCCGAGGAAGCCTCCATGTAAAAGAACCTATCTCCAGAAAAATGGAGCACGACCGGCTCAGTTGGTATTACCACGTTCAAAGGAGAGATCCTATGAACCCAGTCAAAAAGGCAATGTCAATCAACATTCCAGCGCAATCGCGAAGGAGAGAAAGGCCTAAACATTCACGGCTCACACAAATGCAACGACAACAGAATTATTTGGCCTCAGTGACGAAGAGATCCAAAACCGGGTGTCCTGCCGGTATATTCTGAGGTCAAATCGGCGTACCCCACAAGCGGACCATTAGGCATGCAGTAGAGTGGGAGGGTTATAATCCATCACTTCAGATTATAACCTCGTGCCTAAATGAAAAAGAAGAAAGAAGAAGATCACGATTAAAATTTTCGTGTGGTTTAATTTCAATTGCCTCGCGGGCCAATCGAGGGATGTAGCGAGACTATTGAGCCAATACCTTGGCTTGATCGAAGTGGATCTAGTGCTGTTCATGTGGATTATCCAAGATGTTCTCACATATTGCTCATTTTTCCCGCTGCTCTTAAACAGGTCGCATCTTTGTGTTTGTCTCACATAAGATGACCCACAGCTACAAGGGACAGCTAAGACGCCTGGCGTTTGGAGTGGAAAGTGGTCGTTTGGATGTTAGGTAACCACTGACCTTCCTAGGTAATATATACCTTCCTGGGTAATATGGATTTTGCCCTATATTTCTTCAGCACTTTTCCGATTCTGTTAGTGACACCGGAACTGACTATTTCGTTCGGCAAAAATTGACAGTATAGAACTTTTGGAAAGGGAGCTTTTTCAGTTGGGATCCTACGTGATTTTATTGAAAGAACTTTAAGAACTTTGGCTTTTTCAACACCAGAAACTCCCCAGAGTTGATTATGTGCCCTGAGCCAAGTTTCTGTAGAGTGTATGGCTAATTTGGATTCACTCATCCCTCTAAGTTTATTTAGTTATACTTGAAAGGCTACTATTCCCTTTGCGCGATGACCCACGGTCCATGCTTTTCCTGGTTTATATTGTAGCCTTGTAGAGGCGAACTTTTTTCTTATTGTCATGGTCCTTAAAATGTATGGTCACTTTTCCTGGTCATCTTGAACCTTGGATTCGGGACTCTAACAAATATATTGTTGGTAAGAGCTTTGTTGTACACCCGCTAGAGGTAGGCCAAGCCAATTTAATCGTTACTTTGATTTTTTCCATCTACCTACATCCACATTAGGTACAGCGCATAAAGCTTGTGGTTGTGTCTTCTTTTTGGGCACAGAATTTTTCCATCGGAAGACCTAGTCAGAAATTTTTTTTTATTTAATTTTTAATTTTTTTATTTTATGTACACCGATGGACTAAATTAGAGGAACGAAAGCAAAAAGTTAAATATTTTAAACTTTTTTTGGTTCCAATTTTACTGAGTATTTTTTTTTTTAATTTTTATTTTTACATCATTTCAAGGAAAAAGAAGCTGTGTACCTGTTCTCATATGAAATAAAGCACAAAAACGTAAAAAAGGGATATTTTTCAATAAATAATTATATCATTAATTTATAAAACGACAAACAAAAAACTACCATCGTTCCTCTAATTTTGTCCAGCAGTGTATATTTTTTTTCTCATCCTCTACTAGTTGGCGCCATAAAGCAAGACAAGTAGAAGAATAAGTTTTGGTTGTATTTGTTTTCCAAAGTTCAATTCAGATTCAACCACTTTTTCAATAAAATCTTAATTTGAAACAAAATACCGAAAGTCCTGCTCGTTATCCGTTAAAACAAATCTGTCAACCATTGTATTCAAATTAATCGTCAGATCATACAAACTGACGGCTTGTCAAACAATCAACTTGGAAACTAAAAGCCAACGCCGCTAGCAACCTTTGTGTCGTATATTTAGCTCATTTAAATAGAAGAGTCCTTCAATGCTTTAAGGAAAATAGCAATTTGCAATAAGATCTTAGATACACTAGAACAAAACAATAACAAAAAAAAAGGTTTCACTAGCAACCACCACTACAGCCTCCCTCTCTGCCGGAAGTCAACGTAACCGCCCCCAAGACTCTCCATCAGGCATATCAAACTGAGATTTCCTTTGAACATCAGTTTACCTGTCCATCTTCTTTCGAATGTCACTTAGGAGGAGTGACTGTGTGTGAATACACAATATCATATCGGACGCAAGATGAAAATATCCCATTTTCCGACAAGTGTCTTAGAGATGTCTTCTCAACTGTCTCCCGATGGGGAGCATCAAAACGAAACGACTGGACTTTGATGTAGGTAGTAGGATACCAACCGCACAGCCTACTCTCAATTTCACTTTTCCCACACCAAACGCACTTGTAGGCGGATAAAATGGCTGAATTCCCCGCCCCCTTAAGGCCGCAAAAATATTTAATTATTAAAGTGAGACATTTTATTAGAGCAACCCGAACCAGCCTTCACTTTGACTGCGACTTTTACTAATGGAAACGAAGAAAATTGCCAATTTCCAACTGCGGAACGACATCTGTCTTTCATCTTCAATTTAAGACCCCATCTCGAAACGGTTTAAAGTTTCTGTTCCCATTTCAGCATTTCAGCAAAACGAATGCCGGCGACAACAGCAAATCCCAAATAATAATCCCACTACACGTGAATTATTTTCATTGACACTGCTCCTCTGGCGCCGCACGGCTCCTCTTTCGGATCAGTTCACCCATGAAAAATCAAACTGAAGACAAGAACACTTGCCAAGGACTTTGTTGTGGAAACCCCTTCGTCCTGATGATGGGCTTTAGAAAAACACAGACAATACGAAAATTGTTTTGTGGGGGATTGTGTATGATGTGGGCCTGTATAGATTTTCAGGCACACCGCACACACGAATCACTTCGGTGTTGATGTTGAAAGTTGAGCCTATCCTATAGAGGGCGGCAAGGATATAGGTACCTCTCCCAGACACACAGCCTGTATCTATATCCCCTGGGAAGTTGAAAATATTCCCAAATATACAAAATATATGCGTGTGTACACACGTTTTGAGTTTTCTACTCACCTCAGCTCATGAATTCAGCTTCCCGCGCGTCCATTGATGTGTAAAGCACGGTATAGGGGGGCGGGCGGATGAAAGACAACGCTTCAAAAGGAGTAGGTAGGGTATAACCTTAATTTTGTGCTCCCTGATGTTTGTTTGTATTTTTCTTTGCCTTTCGTGTTATGTTGCTCCCACATCTTGTGTCAATTTTGATTTTTGACTCCATATTCTCACCCGCACCGGTTTCGAAGGTATTTCGCTCCTTTTTTGCACGCATCCTCGTGCGGAATGTGTAAATAAATGCGTGTTAAGAGGAGATACAAAAAAATAAGAATCAAACACACACAGGGTGTGTGGGAGTGTGATTTTGGGGCTGATGGGTTGTCATGGTCCTTGTCAACATATTCATTGTTTGAATATATATTTTTGAGAGCCGCCCTGGGGGTAGTTTTGGTGAAGGTGATAAATCTGTTATGTGTCGGTTTTTTTTTTCGATTTAAGAGGACCCAAAAATTGCCTCAAAATCGATGTACCTATAGAAGTATTTTTTTTTTTTTTTGTAATATTTACTTTAAGTGAGGCCAAGAATGGCTATTTCACCTCAGACGATTGATGAGGATATTTTCGAAGAAAAATGCGTACAGGAATTTCAATTTGTTACGCCAAGCTTTGCATGGCAGGATATCGAGTTTACTCAGTAAGAGACAATTTTGACTTTATGGGTTCTTGAGTTTATAATAAATAGTTTGTGAACGCAAAGGGATAATGGGAAAGAGAGATAGCAGCTAGGAGATACTGGAATTGATTTTGAAAATAGAATCACCTGCATCTGGCCTTTTTATAGTCAATCTTTATTGATTGAATGTCAACCGATATTTGTATGGACAAAGCTTATAAAACGATATTTTGGTGAGAAATGAATCAGATGCCGCATGTGCATGTTTGCGTCTGGAGAAAAAGTCATGTTCGGGAATCGGAATAATATGCTTGGAACTCTGGAGCAAACAATATCAGACTAACTAGCCTAACGACTCACTGAAATAACGCCAAACAACGAAAATAAAAAAAATAAAAAACATACCAAAAAACCTACATACAATGTTTTGGTGTTTAATTCTAGGAAAAAACAACCAAATTCTGATTTTTACAATTTTTTTTTACGTTTTTTCCATTTTAAAAATTTGCAAAAGTACAAAAACAAAAAGCGCTTTGGAAAAAGCCAGAAACTTTTATTCAAGCTTCATTTCCTTAAAGACTTTTCTTTTTCGTTTGTGGCGCTTTTTCAAAAACACTTTTAGGCGTGATTGATTAGGCCTTTGGCGTAATTTCAAGGAGCTAGCCGAAAATTTCGGCCGATGTCCTACCCAAAACAGATAATAGAATATTTATTAAAAAGCTAACCGAACGTATCGTTGCTTATATTAGGGAGCGGCCCCTATGGAAAAGCCATACAAAATAAAAGTTAATATTGACAAGTGCGTCAGTGCAAGAGTTTCTCTGTGACAAACTTCTACATATCCGCCCCTATATACCATGTAACACCAAATCTTAAAGTTTTTTGGTCCGAATTCATATATTATTTGTATAGGCCACGCACACCATGTTAAAAGTGGGCATGGTCGATATTGTGAGCGGTCCAATTTTCGCCTTGTTAAAGGTTTTAGGCCAATATTGATCAGTGCCAAAGTTCCTGTGCCTTGTCTAACTTGCGTTGACGGATTGAGCACATTTTCACACTTTGTCTGTGCAACAAAAGAACCAAGTTTGAGCTCTCTAGCTTGATTTTGAAGACCTAAAACCTTCACACTACGTACAAACGGACGGACATGACTTAATCGATTCGCATGTTCATCTCGATCATATCTCTAAAAGGCCTCAAAGGTCTACGGTGATTAGTTCACTGTGTTACAAACTATGCATTAAAATTAATATACCCTTGGTCGGGTCAATAAGAGTCTTATTCTGTTTTAAATTAGTCTTAAGGGCAGTTGAAATCCATGTTTTGTTAACAAATTTGGAATTTTGATTTTTAAAAATATCTCTTTAAACCTATGCCACACCCACAACGGGAGGTCTACCGTTTTTTTTTCGTCTTATATTCATTAGAAAATAAAGGGGCCGCCAAATTACTTTTTTGTTGAAAGTGCTATATAAAAAAACTACTGAATATTTTCTCAAATATCTTTTTTTATTTGAAAGTAAAATCCTTCCAGTTAATAATGGAAAATAATTTCATTCAAATGGCTGCCTCGGCTCGCCATGCAGTAGCCTACACGATCGGTCCAATTTTTAAGCACATTTCAATTGTGTGCAGCTGTATTTCACTAACGGCTTCACGACTATTGTCCTTAAGGGCGTCAATTGTCTCTGGCTTGTCGGCGTAGCTCTTATCTTTTACGGCACCCCACAAATAATAGTCCAACGGTGTTAAATCGCAGCTCCGAGGTGACCAAGCGACGTCGGCTCTGCGGCTGAAAATGCGATCTTCAAAAACAGGGCGTAAAACATCGAGTGTAGCTTCGGCTGTGTGACACGTAGCGCCGTCCTGTTGAAACCAAACGTTGCCGATATCCTCCTCTTCAATTTTTGTGAACAAAAATTCGAACGATCGCCATTGACTGTAACGGCCACTCCTTGCTCATTTTCGAAGGCAAATGGCCCAATTACGCATCTGAACCAAAATCCGCACCAAACAGTGACTCGTTTTGGTTGTATCGGCTTTTTAGTGTATGCGTGCGGGTTTTCTGTGCCCCAAATGCGACAATTTTGCTTGTTTACCCGCCAAGATCAAATGAATTTTTGGCTAAGTTGATCGCAGGTCCACTTAGCGAAGCGAAAATGCATATTTCCCCGCGTTGTTCAAGCGTAAACACAACCATATTCGTTTAGTGGAAGGATAAAACTAATTATCTGTCAAATCAGACATGAGCTAAGTGTTACCACTCACTAAATAAACTCTAGTTGAAAAAAACACGTTAGATGGCGGACCCTTTATTTGCTAAATGTAAAGTTTTAGCCTCTAAAAGGCTCTTCCTCATAGCTTTGGAAGCACGGAGGAAGTTGCACATTTAGAGCAATTGTGGGCGTGTCTGTGAATGGATTCACAAAATTTAAGCATTCGTATTGCTCTGGATGACAAAGAGCATCCGTACGAAATTTCAGCTTCTAGCTTAAATTCTAAGGCAAAAAAATTGGTGTCAAACGGACGGACGGATGGACTGACAGAAGGGACAGACGGACATGGCTCATTCGACTCAGATTATATGTCCGTAAGGTCTTGGAGGTCTATCGTTGTTATTACTCTATATGTTACATTTTTTCCTGTATCAAACTTAATATACTCCATTTCTATAAAAAATATTTAAAAAAAACTTTACCAATGGGGAATTTCACGCTGGTTATAAATTTTAATTTTGTCTTGTGATTTTTTTGCAAATCCTGGTGACATCAATAGACTTAATAAGAAGTTGCAGTTACTGCCCTTAGTCACATTCCTCTCAGAAAGTTTTTTTTTTCGGAAATATCAATAACATTTCTTAAACGTATTAAAGCTCATTTGGCTGTTTCGGTTTTGCCCATGGCCATTGGTCTTGAGTTCTGCCACAACCAAACACAATTTGACTTATGTCCGGCAGTTTCGTTTAAGTGGCTCAAGGCCACAGAATCCTCAAAACCTCCTCATAAAAACGAGCATTTTCTCTGCATGTCTCCGAAACTACACCCACAAAACGAGCCCATAAATCATCTCGTTGTATATGTGCGCGTAGTATATGCCTCTAGGAATTATTTCCTTTCTTGTAGCGGTCGTTAACCCGCACATCAGTAATCAGTCTTTTCTATCTCTCATACTCTGGCTCATAATGTATATTTTCCGCCATATTGAAGATCTAACCCGCCGCAAACAACATAAAACAGAGGGACATAATCCACAAGGATGTATGTGCCTCGTAACCGTTTCATGCCCATCTAACATGTTATTGTTGGCTGGTGGTGGAACAGACGCTTCAAATGTTTTAATATTTCATAGACATCACATTTCGAACAGCAGTCAAGGTTATTAAGAACGGCGGCGTTGCCAAATACACGCACACATGTCCTGCAGTATCCCTGATGAATTATACTCCCTCTCCCACACTCCCCTTTAACTATCGGCGAAAATTTCGCAACTCTAAACGGCAATTTTCATCGCTTAGTACGCACATCGCGCTGCTTCAAATGGGTTTACCTAATTTAGCATGCCAACTTGGCAAAAGCGAAGCCATTAAACTGCGCGCGGGGGAGTCCCGCAGCTATCCCAGTGTATAGCTATACCCGTCCATTACCAGCCACACCCTATGCGAAATTCCCGCGCAATATTTCTCCACCCATCAATCCCAGTGTCAAAGCGTATGCTTGACGGCTTCTTGTACCTCGAATGCGCGCCCACCTATGACGCGAGTTATGCTGAAGGCATTAAGCGGGCGGGCGGTCTAACCACCTTTTTACTCAGCCTCGCGTTTCGAATTTTATAATGACACGAGGAAGAGAATTACAGGCTCTTCTGTGTGTGTAATATGTGGCATTTAACCACTGCTAATGGCAGCAGTCATTTCCACGCAAAATAACAATTTTCTCACGTGTTTCACGCTTTGAACCCTTACGGCTTCTGGTGTGTGTGGTGTGGGGCTCCATCCTGCAACCTGTCGAAGGGTTCCCGTAAATCCCATACTTTGCCTTTCGTGCAAAACTGAGCGGAAAGTCATCATCTCAGTTGGTGTACCATCTTCGTAAATGCCTGTCATTCCCAGGAAAATAGACAAGCGCACACACATAGACGCACACAAGTATATGCATAGGAGCCAATATTATTGCTAGAGACCCCTGCGGAGTAATTAAGCCCCAACCGAGTTAAAGAGCGCCGCCACGCGTACGATGGAGATGTGATGGGTTTTTTCTTTGAAAATTACATAACTACACACATCCCGCACAGGAAGTAGAGCACGAGCACCATATGGCGGTACAAGCGCCTTGTACTCGCTGTACGATGGCCGAACATGAACCGTAACATTGACATGATCCACAAGCAGCAACCGCACCATCTCCACCAGCTCTTTATGCTGGCAGCGAGTACCAGGCCATCTCGTAACCACACATTTTATTATTTGGCAACAATAAGGACTCTTCTGGAAGGTTCCTGACATGGTGGAGAACGTGGTTCGTTTATTGTTTGCTGCCGCATGGAGGCTGCTGAACCCATCCAAGTATCGGTCAAGAGATGAGGCCAAAGCTGACTGTGTCGCTCCGCAAGCCGCAAACATTCAGCACAACACCCTTTCGGCGCAGCAAGGGGTTTTTTTGGGGGTGGCACAAAATATTAACGGCCACAGCTGGCGCAAAACGTGCCCCAGTCAAACATTCAGTGTAATAGTGCGAAGATAAAGACCATAAACGTGTAACTTGCACTAAGCTTTGATGTTAGGTCGTTTGGCCGTTCCTCGGCGAGGACGACGACGTCGAGGCCGGGACGAGGTATAACAATTGTTTACGTGCAAATGATTATAACGCTTTAGGTGATGAATACATTGATGGGAAACGTTCTGATGTCGGAAGGGAAAAATATGAGCAAGGTAATGAAAATATTAGTGCCCCGTACCATCACGTGGCACAGGGTGGTACAGCCACAAATTTTAGTATTCCCAACAGTTGCGAGATTGAATTTGATGTTCATTAAATGATAGTAATTCCGTTTATCGTGTCATCAGCTTTATTGCATGCCATAAGCCAATGCCAAGAATAAGGCGGGTGTCATTAATTATTGGAAGCCAGTTCGTAAATTTAGGGCTACACGGCTGGGTTGTCATGTCTAATCATGGTGGCGTAAGATGTGGTGACAACAACATACGAATAAGCTACTCTCGGCATGTGCTTAATATTGCCGGTTCCGCAACGTAAAACTGTTTAATGTCATGGGAGGTAGCTGGTTTGGGCGGATAAATGTGTCCAATGTACTGCAAGTGTGAACAAGCACTTGCCTTTCATTAAGGCGTAGATAATCGCGGAGGAATGTCGTGATTATTCATTTAGGAATCTTTATGTTGATGTTTCTGAGACTGGCTGGAGAAAATTCAAACCAAGCTACGAGTATATAAGAGCTTTTTATCTAAAAGTTGGTGTAAGCAACAGTGACGTTTTGTCCAAAGCAATGCGGTCGGCTGTTTTTTTTGATAGCATTATGCTTAGCTTATCCTCGTTTACTTCATAGCAAGTAAACGAGAACAAGCTAAGGTCTTTCAAGACCTACCAACTTTGCCGTAAAAGCCTCTATCAATGTACATTTAGAGTGGGCGATGATGTCGTTATCAATCGTGCATTTGCGGGGATCTGTCTTAGATTACTTCCTTGTTATTCTTGGCCCAGCACAAGAACAGTCCCGAGCAGCTGCTCCCAAACTGCATGAACAGTTTTGCAAGTGTCTTGAACTCGGCCATCGCAAGTGGAGCTCGTAATGCTGTCAATATGCGTCAAAATCAATAAAAAGTTTGCTTGTCTCGAGCTCGACTTGAAGTTCATTGGTTTTCTCAGGGATATTGCTCAGTGTGACGATCTGTCGGGCCGGAAGCGACACTGTTAGGTGCCGATAAGTGCGTCGCAGAACGGTTATATTCACACAGTACGTTTGATAGGATCTTATATTATTTGCGACCTTTATAACAGGGATATGGACCAGGGAACGTGGAACAGGCTGTCAGAACATGCGCAGCATGCTTTCTGCCACTCAGACTTGGCTAACGGTTTGGTGCATGCGCCCTGCCTAATTATCACCACCATATTTAAAGTGTTCTGCAGGTAAGCCATTAAAGTTGGAGGCCTTGTTGTTTTAAGCCTTTGCTAACTTCTTAAATATTTTTATTTATTTTTGCTCGAATAGGCTTTTTTTTGTTTTCTTCCATTAGAATTTCTTCACTCTCTTGTCCCTGTTCAAATCTCTCTACATGATGGCCATTAGCCAGTTGCACATTGAGATCATTGCCATTTGTAGATGATCAGTAGCCCAGTTGCTTGGCCGTTTTATAGAAATTTCTAGACTTCTTTAAATCGCTAGACTCTTCAGTTTCCTTGATTTTTTCCGTTTCACGCAATCATCACTCTAGGCATTCTTTTTTAGGGGTGGCTGGAAACCTAAAACTGATTCAGTCACGCGATTTGAGTGCTTTTGGGGTACTAGCTGCAAAAGAGGCAAAACACAACGTCTACGATGGATGTGTAATCTAAAGCGGGTGGACACCAACGCCCCGGTCCGGAAAATCTTCAAATCCACATCGCAGGGACGGCGCGGTAGAGGAACACCGAGACTCAGGTGGCGCATGCAAGTGGAAGGGGACCTCAGCCAACTTCACATGCGAAACTGGATACGGCTAGCTAGAGACAGAGCTGGCTGGCGAAGCTTGTTGGCTGAGGTCCAGGTCCACCGCGGACTGTAGCGCCACCTTAAGTAAGTAAGTAAACTGCATTGGTTGTTGATGTCGAGAACGGGAGGGGGTGAATGCAAAGCGTATAGTCTGGTCGAAAAGTTGAATTTTGAATCCAGCCACGAGAAGAAAGTAGTCGGAGTCGACGTTTGCCCCTCGGAAAGTGTGTACATTCAAGACCTTAGATGTGTGTCCTGTCTTGCGAGTAGAGGTAGGCCCCAAGCCTGGCTTGATGGCAGTATCAAGGACGGCGGCACGCTCCGATATGCTCTGCTGGTATTGTCGGCAAATAGACTCTAGGCCCGCAACATCGTGTGTAGGGGCCCATGTTGGCCGCCATTATTTGGAGTAGAGTTTGGATCTTGGTGGACTGGCTTGGCGGTAGCATGAACGACCACGGCACATTCCGATAAGCTCGGCTAGTCTTGATAGCGCGGTTGTTGTAATTCCAGTTACACCAAGAGGCAACTTTTCATATACCCTTGCAACGAGAAGTATCGATAGTATGGTGCGCTTAAGGGTAGGCCAGCCAGACTCTGCCAATAACACCAGAGAGCCGTGTATTCTAGCTGAAGCGATCGCATCAAGGAGGAACCACGAAAATTGCGACAGCCATTCGTTTAGCTTAGTCGAGGTAAGAGTTTATGTACGCTTAGGGTTAAGAGTAAAGTTTGTCGGGAGTTCCGTCCTTCCTCCATGGTGACGTTTTAAGCATTGCACTAATTCGGAGTCGTATTTTTTGCTCATTCTGCATCTTTCTCCCCTATTTTCGGTTCTTGGGTTGATTTTAGCTTCACCTCCTTATCCATTTTGCAAGACACGATTTTTTGGGGGTATTTGTTGATTGTGGGCGGCGGCGCAGCTCAAGGGGTAAAAATTTCATTTGCTACCGACGAGACCAGCTGAGCTTATTGGAACTTGCCGCCGACGCCTTCATGCTACCACCCAACCGGAAATCGAATAAAGTTTGTGTTTTTTTGGGCAAGGCATGACAGAACCAAACTGATGATCACATGGGCTAGAGACCTTAATTACTTCTCTCATGCTTTCAAACAGAACCCATACAACAAGACTAATGCTAGCAATAACCTTTAACAAAGGCTGACCGCTCCCTACTTTCGGTTCCTGATTATGGTTTGGCTTCATCTTCTTCTTGGCTGATTAGGTGATCCATACTTGACGGTATTTTTTTTATGGCGCAGGGAAGTTACTATGACAGCAAACCCCTTAAACTTGGAAAACAAAGTCCATGTCTCAATCATAGGATACTGGGGTGTCGAACACCAAAAGCGGAAGCCGACTTTGGGGATGTGTGAGCTGCAGTTGACCCACTCAGGGGTTCGCTTGCCACCATATCTGTTCCAGTACACTGACTAGCTGTACTGGAACAGATATGGTGTTACCCCAAACAAGATCTTAAGGTTCTCCGTTGATTATTTTACTGCGTAACCTCAATTAACATAAAACTTCAGTAGCCTGGAAAGGGTAAAAAAATCATAGCAATTTTTCTAAAGTCAAATAATAACTAACCGAATAGACAAAAGGTAAAAAAATACCTTCCACTCTACTTTCCAACAACATCCTTACAAGCCTGGAAAAAATCCTATATGCAGAATGTTTTCCAAATAATTCTGAGAGTTTCCAAATAATTCTGAATGTTTTCCAAATAATTCTTAAACAAGTAAGCTTCAAATAAAACGGTTGATTTACTTGATAGCTGTTTCTCCAACCCCTGTTCAGTGTTCACTGGCTCGGCTTGTGAGGGAAGTTCTATTGAAACAAAAGAAGAAGTAACCCAGTTTCTCTTCGAATTTTGGCATTCCCAACTCAAACAAAACGCACCCTTGTTTGTGCCAAATGGGATGAATATAGGTAAGAAACGTCTGTATTTGAGTGTAGTGAGAATCTCAAGAGACTAAAAACCTAAAGGCAGATTTCATAGACCGTTAATGAATGCCAGGTTAGCAGACTGCAGCAATGTCTCACTCGATGTGCCTGGAGAACGATACGTTAGGACTTAGGACTCATTGTAGGTCTTCAATAATGTTAAGTATGATTTAATATTTGAGTGCAACCTAAATACGGCTTTGCTGCACCCATGGAGTGTTATGTGTAGCCGGAGTATTAAGCTTTGCAATACTGACCTTAACAATCCTTTCAAAACTTGTTTGATTTCAATTGAAGAGGACCTTATGAATTTTAATTAAATTCCTTAATTCCGATGCCAGGAGCATGAAAATTTACTCAAAATAGCTAATATCCTTAGATGATATTATTAGTTTGCCAGACACTCGCCGGACTATACTTGTAATTCACAAGCTTAAATCAACAATCTTATATACCCCTATTTAGATTACCTACAATATAGTTCGTCCCTATTTTTGGACTACCAAAATACTCCCTGAAGGCAGAGATGTTTCATTATTGCGTTATAATTCTAGACAATCGATTTGTCATAAGAGCAGACATGCGTCTCAAACTCAACGTACAAATCCCTAAACAAATATCCCTGAACTGAATAATCTCCTTCTCTCTAGTATAATGTAGTGGTCCACTCATTTCTAGGTTTATTTGACTTTAATTTAATTTCAATGCTAATAGAGTGCAACTTTTCAAAGGACAACAGGATCCCTCTCTATTGAACTTAGGGCTTTCATCACCTAGTCATGATTGTGTGCTTGGTTTTTCTATTTTCAACCCCTGCACATGAAAGCACCAGCGAAAGGATGTTAGCTTGCTTTCACTCCCTTCTTTGGCACCTCAAACCAGGTGATGTACAACGTTCAGCCCGTGTGTGACATTATATCCTGTGACACGACCACACTGGGAGTGCACAGGAGGGAACCGACTCTGCGCGACCTAGGTTGTGTGGTTTTCACCTTAATCACTTGCTGCGCTCTGGTTGTGCAAACAAGGTCAACCTCTCTGGGGCTGGATTGCGGGTTAATGTGATTAAAAATTGTCGTCTTTATGCGACTGGGTTAGTGTGTGCCTGCTGCATGTCACCTGGGTTGGGTCTATGTATAGGCACCAGCGAGTAATGTGGTCGAGTTCAAGTGTGGGTGCCACAGGGAAGGTTCTAGTGTGAAAAATTTAAGCAGAATTAAGATTTAGGCCGGAATATGAAAACAGCCTTCACGTGCCCTTGCTAATGAATGGATTAGGTACTTCGTTATATTTTCTCTTTCTTTCATCTCGAATGATTCATTTACGCATTGCGTGTGGTGGAAAAATAATTAATCATACTCAGGCGCTTGACGATGCATCCGAGACTGAAATTCTGTTCATGTGAAACCCATTAATCCTGGACAAGAGAAAAAAATGCAGCTACCTACGTGCATGAGGATTGTACCAATGTACCTACCTGATATGTGATGTGAATAATCCAAAGTTCAATTTGCGCTCGAATTTCTGTAATTAGAAAACGCATTTGATGTACTAAATAACGCATTATAAGAGTTGGTAGAGTAATTGAAAATAATGCTCCTGAATGGGTATTCATTTAATTAATGTGGACTTCAGCTCTGTGGGATTTCACATGCACTGAAACCAGTCTGAAAATTGTGAGTGATTTGTTGAGAGTAATTCAATTGGATGCTTCAAAGTCTATTAAGCCTTTGGTTTCTATAACAATAATTACCCCAACTCTCGCTAATCGGCATAACTAAATTCACTATCAAAGTTGTTTAAATAACATTATGAGTCCTTTCAGACCACATTGAATTTGATTGCAAAGTTTTACGAAATTGCACTTCGAATTGCCAGTGTATTTGACGATTATTTGATTAATTTGGACACAGTCTCATAGGAACTTAAATGTCCCTAAGATGCCATTTAACTTCTTTGTTGTAAGGAGATTCCAAAAGTTTCCGGCTTCCGATTTATTAGGTCTAAACGAATTCGCCCATAAGTTTGCTACTCAGTCACCTTTACAAGTAGTGGGCGCTTGTTTTATCCTTTTTATGTATTTCGGCGGCGAAACTGTCCATGTCTTTCTCATCATCTTATGGTGTGCAGCAACTGCATAAGGGCTCGGCTGATGAGGCTTCCCTGGAGTACACCAGCTAGAATTTTCTTGATTTTTGCCAATATTCTAGTATATTCTTTCCGGCAAGTGTTTTGGTAGCTTAAGTGTCAATCCCTTGTACCATACCTTGTGAAAGGCTATTTTTTCCTTTAGTACTTTTTCTCAAACAGACTTTTGTTATTTCATGCATCATTTTGAGACATGTTGCTGTTTGATTAAGTACTACTTAAACCGATTTGATGATGCGGGATTAGTCATCATTCTAAATTTATTGGTTGTGAGAGTTTCAGAAGAAGCCTCTCGAAGACCTTTGATAATTTCAGCAGTTAATGATATAGGAACAGCGATATGGTATCTATACTCTTTCCTCCTCGGTTTTGGAACCATTCTGACACGCTCCGAAATTCTTAGTTGCCTTCATTACGGCTTTTTCATCAAGGTCGGTGTATACCTTCCCAAACCATTCGGCGTCATCCAGCTTCATTCCGTCTGCAACGATATGCAAAGTAGCCTCTGCCCCATTCCTTAAAAACAGAAACTGCCACGCCTCCAAAACGTGGGCTGGATGAAACTACTTTCAAATCCTTTATGCTACGTTCTGGTGTTGGAGAGATAGATTCTGCCGGTGTCAAAATTCTTTGTACAAAATTCAGCTTCTTCAAAATTTTGACTTTAGCAATAAAACACTGCTTTTCTAAGCAAACGTTGGACTTTTTTGATGTAGAGTAAAGGTAGAAAAGAAATCCGGCAGGGCCAATGCGTCGCAAGGGGCGTCACACCCCCATACATATTTCCCTCTGTCGCTTTGTCAAAGCTGCATTTTCAGAATTTTGTAAAACTGAATTTTAAAAAGAAGAATTTTGTCAAAAAATTTTGCAACCCTTTAGAATTTAGACCTCTTCGTGTTTTACTTATGCTTTTGTTTGAAAAAGTCACAAGTATGCTTAAAAAAAATAAGCACAATTTTAAGTTATTATGAAAATCATCATTTTGCAAAGCAGAATTCTTTTTCGAAAAAGCAGAATTTTAATTTTGAAAAGCGGAATTTCGACCAGGTCCCTAAGCAGAGTTTTATTGCTTACTTCAGAACTTTGACAGAGCAGAATTTTAAAAAGCAAAATTTTGAAAAAAGAAATTTTGTTTTGAACTTCGAACCTCGTTTTTTCTTAAAGCAGAATTTTGGTAGCAGAATTTTTACCCTCTATTTCGAATCGATTTTCGGATTCGAAATAGAGGGTTTCGAGAGGTTTGCGAGGTTTTTTTTTTCGAAAAAACGGAATGTTGGAGGGCAGAGCTTTGAAAGCAGAATTTTAACCCGCTCCCTAAAATTACTCCTGCTAGAAGAATTTTGTTGCACAAGACAGAATTTTGAAAATATAATTTTGTAAGAAGAATTTTGACTACGACGGAATTTGAGCCTCGTTTTGTTTTTCAAAGCAGAATTTTGGTAGCAGAAGAATTTTGACCTTCTATTTCGACCCATGCTCACAAAATTAGGGGGACATTTAGTGACAAAAATATGTAGGAAATCTTAGTGTCTACATTTTTGTAAGATTATTTGTTTCTAAATTTTATGTAGAAGAAAAGTTGAGTTAAACAGTTTATAAAGTGGGCGTGAATTCTGTGGTACTTTTATTTTCTTAATCTTTAAAAAAATACTAGAGGACTGCATTACATAAAAAAATTATGTTCTGACGCAATACGTTGCTTAAACATGATTAGAGTGCATTTTGTTTAAATGGAGGTGAAATGGGAGGAGGAGGGAAGTGGGCGCTCGTGTGTATTGGGTATATGTGGATGGATTTAAAAGCTGTTAAAATTTGTTCTTTGATCTCAGCGACTTTAGTAAGCTTTTTTGACTTTGATCTCAGCGACTTTAGTAAGCAAATTTTATTTCTCTCAGCTTAAAATTCAGGGCCTTAAAGTTATTTAAACACAGACGAACAGAGAAACATGATTTAACCAATTCTCCTGTCAGCCTGCATCATATATGTAATACGTCTAAGGAGTGATGATTTCTTTTCGTTAAAAACTACACATTTGGCCTTATGTGCCCTGGGCAAGGTATAAAAAGAATCTGCACAAGGCGATAACATGTCAGGCAACTTTTTCAATATGCTACATAACGCCAACACCAGAGGCACAATCTTTCAAAAGTCCTTATAACTGCTCCGTTACACAGGTAACATTGATCGGATGAATACAGCGTGATAATAGTGAATCATTCGAGAGCGTTAAGACGAATGACCAAGAGTATACTGTCCTCAAGAGGGTACACCTAGAACCAAAGTCTTAGGCAAAACATCATGATATACGACATTTACAAGAATCTCATCATACCAGTCCTGCCTTATGGTGCAGAAACACGGATCAGTCAAAAACAGATGCAGGTGCTATAGGCTGCTTTGAGAGGAAAGTCTTTTGGATGACTGTCCTTGTCCCGACTTCAAACCAACTCGGAGTCGGATGTCGCGGTGCATAAAAGGAGTAAACTGAACGTAAGTAAAATTCAGTGCCTCATATTTTGTCAATATTAAGATCGTATAACTGAGGCTTTCTTATTTTTTAGTTTTCTTTTTGTCTGCCGACTTCAGCGGTAAGCGTTTTTCCCGGTGAACTGAATGACGCTTGGAGAAAGTGGGTTCAGTGAAATTGAAAAAGTGATAACAGCTGGCTCGATCGCGGTGCAGCCTCCACCATCGATGGAGTCGGAGGCTGCAGCGCTAGGCGTAGGGTAGCGAAGTACGATGCTCGCGATCCCGAAAACAAAAGTGGGAGGCGAAATCTCGCATCTTAAGGATCGATCATAGGCCAACTTGGCCA
This sequence comes from Neoascia interrupta, assembly GCA_947623515.1. NCBI lineage: Eukaryota > Metazoa > Arthropoda > Insecta > Diptera > Syrphidae > Neoascia > Neoascia interrupta. The sequence continues at coordinate 31,557,648 of OX392462.1, read as the reverse complement.
ATCAGCGGCTAACAGGTGCAGCTGGTGCAAGTTGAGATCGATGCTGCAGGGGTGGAAGTCGGTGAGGGGTCCTATTCTTATGCTGCTCAAAACCTAAAGAAGGAGACATTATCACTGAAAGGTGAATGGCAAGGTAACATAGGCAAATCCCGCGACAATAGATGCGAAATAGATGAAGGCTGGGACTTGATCTTCAAAGCATAATAAGCAAAGGACGAACTTCTTGTTGCTGTGGTAAAAGAACTAAGACTTTGCGGTTTTCTGGCAAGTGACCAGAAGTGACGTTGGAAAAACGTCGACAAACAGTCAAGTTAGTTTATCAAAGGAAATGTCCACCATAGGAAACGGGAAGCTTCAATTTGGTGGCACTGGCTAGGAAGGGTGGCCACAAGGCTGAAGCTTATGAAAAAAGTCTTCGGCGCACTTCCCTCGACTCTTCGTTTTGAAGGTGTGGGAGGCTTGGAATAACTTCGAACTAATATGCACCACGCATCGTTAGCAGACAGCAGATATGTAAGTGAAATGTGTTAGATGTGAGTTTCGTATCTATAACCGGGCTGACATGCCTGCTCCATGTACAAAATCGGGAACCAAAAGTCGATACATGATTTGTCCTTTTGATGAAAAACCTAAACGGTTTTTTTCCACCACCCCCTGTTTAACATACCAAAATGACTATCCAAATCAAACTTGTGATAGCTTTTTCGCTATAAAGCCATTAAGGGCCCGACATTTTGAGCCAAGCTTGAATGTATTGCTTGAATACATTTGTCATCTGCGCCTTCTATTTAGGACAGGATTTTCAATGGTACAATCAAGCCAATTCTTTCTTTAGAGTCTGTCGCCAAAAGATCGCCAACTCATTTGAGCTCGACAATCAAAAGCAGTTAGCGTAGGGCCCCGGATAGTGGAAACTGCAGGCCAGAAACTAAAAAACGGTTCGCCAGTTAGCGAAATAAGGGAAGACATTCATCATTTCGCACCATCCCTTAATTTCGAGAAGTATTTTCCCGCCCAAGCCTTTTCTGTGTTTCCTCATATGTGGCAGCTTCAAATGCCACAAATTTCCAGAATGCAAAAAAGAGTGTAAAGAGTCTAACTAGGGCACAAATACCTCATTCAGTCAACCGATATGGAGTCCTTTTTGTAAAGACAAATGTGTTCGAAACCGTGTTACACCCCACCATGCTGGCATTTGCCAAGTCCTTCTCCGAAGCAAATTGGTTGTATTTTGATCTTGATTACCTATAGACCGAGCAAACACATTGGCTCGAATATTGAACGCCTTTATGACGGATGCAATGCATATGTCAAGATATGTCGTCTTCAATGCTGCTGGCCTAGTTTTCCATAACTGCAAAAAATGTGTCCTTTTTCTAGTTAGGAAGAAAAAAGTTTACGCTGAACATGGCAGTATAGTCACCTAGTTCCCTGAATTCAGTCCGTTTTTTTTTTGTTAACCTTCCTCTCGTATGAATTATGATGTCCTTAATCATCGTCATGCCATTTGGTGCACATAATAGGCGAATCCGACATGTTTTTAGGCACCTACACTCGTAAAAAGTCAAGCCACCACACCACCATCCAGCATTTGCAGGAGTAAAATTTGGTTGGCTTTCTAGTTCGTCCTTTTCGCTGCATGCACTGCATGTATGCTTCTGGCAGTTTGCCAATTTTCTAATTAACCGAAGGATGAGTGGAGGCGGTATCCGATTACACCGTTAGGACATACACGTCCTTCACAACTAGTTAGTGAAACAAGCGTGCGCTCGTACAATTTTTTTCCGCTGAGTATTTGACTCTGCGGGTGCTCTTTGCAAACTTGTAATGCAGATATGCTTCAGGATGAAATCAATTTTTGGAAACTGTTTACCAACATGATAGACAGACACGAAACAAAAACTTTTTTAATTGAATTCATTTTTAGATTCAGTTTTTTTTCCCGGATTTTACAAGGATACCCTTAAGGGTCTGTAAATTAATTTGAATACATCAAGAGTAATATGTTTTGAATGAACGTTTCGTAATTTATGCGAGGGTTTGATATTAACAGCTGTACGACCGCAGATACTTTGAATTCATTAAGCTACTCGCCTCCCGCTGTCGCTACACTGTGCTATGGTGATGCTACGGCATCTGGGCGGCTGGAAGAGTGCGAGTGTTGGAGGTTGCGATGCGGTTAAGGCCTATCCCCAAGGACTCATTTATTGTGGTCGAGCAACGCTTTCATATTAATTACTGCCTAATGCTCCGGCGAACGGGTGCGAATACAAGGGATGAGTTGTGTATGCTGGGAGCTGCGTATTGAATTAAATTCGTTCACTCTTTCACTTCCGGCTGGGTGTGGGTGGAGTGCGAGGCGTGGCACAAAATCTCTTTGTTGGGGCGCTTCTAATGGCCCGAGCTGGCGAGGAAAAATGTTTCCTTAATTACTAAATTGCCGCAGTGCACACAGGGAGATCCTATTTTGAAAATTGTAATAAAATTTATATTCTTTTTGGTTGTATATATTTAGTCGTATCTTGAACAAGCTCAAATCGTACTTTGGTTTCACAATGGCGCTCCTAAACAAGAGAGGTTTATTAATTGAGAAAGACTGGGGAAGGTACCAGGCATTAAGAAGTGGAACTGCTTTATTTTATTGTAACAATTATTCGCGGTTGTGATTTGGATGGAATTTACGTGCGTAGGTATGTCTTCTCTGCAATCAGGCTCTTAATAGGTTTCTGTTGACTTGGAATTTTGTAGCCTCGTTATTATGGAAGATCGACAGGATGATACTAATTTTGTTGCTGATGAAGGTATGCGTGTCTGCAGTTAATTAGGGACCTTCATTTCTTTTATTAACCTTTTGTGGCAGTCGAAGATTTGTAAGTAAAAGTGGCCTAGTGTAATTAGTCAAAACTTATCTATAGAAGCTGCTGAAGTTTAACCCGTCGACCACACTTGTTACAACCTTATTTCAAAAAATAAAATTTTTTAGATTGCCGACATTGACGTCTAAAACTGAATGTTTTGAGTCTCCTTAACAAAAAGACTACTTTGATGACCTCTGTTTCTACTGGCCCTCCGTTTGGTTGCTCCTTGGACGCAAAAATCAGAAAAGTTATTCGAATCATATAGTAAGGCTCTAAGAGGATTGAGTACTGATTGCTAAAACACAATTGTGATTCATTCGGAAAAAGTAGGTTGTATGTGGTTTACGATTAATACTTTATTGGCGCAGCCGGACAGTAATAAACTTACTCCTAACTTCCTTGACTGAAGCGACTGCTTCTGGCCATCAAATGGAAGTATCAACCTTCATACAAGTATAAGTGTCGTATAAAGAAAGGCTCTCTCAACGCTTCTCTTTATGGCGTAGTCGGTAGACATGTGCAATCCTTCTCTTATGCCCATCGAAACAATTTGCAAGCGTTTTTGAAAACACTGACATCCATTTTTTATTATTGTAACCTCAAAGGTAATGGTGCGGACAAAAGCCTTGTTTCTTGTTCCTTACAGAAACTTTGGACTATTTTGTCTTGTCTTACCTATCCACTCATAGTGGAGTACAATGTTTATCAATTTTCGAGATCATTTTAGACATTGTCCAAAGTTTAAGTACTTACTGATTGCTTTAAGATGGCTGTAGGGCACATACCAAAGAATTGTTGCCAAGATAGCTTTCAAACTGAAATCTTGTTAAGTGGCGCAGTCGTGGAATTTCCAAAATCACTTGTACGTACTTCCATACAGCGTTCAAGCTTGCCTAACTATCCACATTTTTTCGCCACACCGTCATAAGAGATCGTCTATTTCGATTACAGGATTAATTTCTTTGCTTTAGAAATTTATTGGCGCAGTTGGATGAAGATAAATGATGATAGAAAATTTAATAAAAAAGCTTTCTGGCTTGGGTAAATAAAACGTCTGAGATTTATCTAAGATAGTCCACATTCAATTTTAAGCGCCCATAATGGATAACGATCTATCAATGTCTCTGTCAATGGCGCAGTCGGTAGACAAGAGCCATGCAGAGCCTTTAATAGATTGCACGGATAGATTTGTACATTTTTTTCCATTCGCAGGGATCTACCTTGCGAACTTGTTTTGAAAAACAGAAAATTTTTCTCATAATTTGTAACCTTACAAGAAGATAATGGCGCAGTTGAAAAATTATTGTTTTATGTTCCTGTTCTTTTATTTATTTTTGTTAAACTTTTGTTATTTCTAGTAGAGTAGATTTCTCGATTGTCTAACTCAGTCACACCACTTTTGTTAGGGTTTCGGTATTTGGGATTATCTGTAAGGATCGGGTCTTCCTAACCGAAAGGATTTACAGATTTTCAGGACTTATGTCATTGAATTCTAATTTATTGTTGCCCGAAATGAACTCCTCTAACTATGTAAAAGGAGTCAGACACTCTGTTAGTGATTGTGGAAACGCATATCAATAACAACGCTCTAAATTTAAACATGTGCCATATGTTAAGTTAGGTGTAAAGAAAAGTAAATCTCACTTTAAAGACAATCCGATAACCACTGGATCTCGCTGCGTGGTGATGTCTGAGGCGACCTAAGGACAGGAGAAATATTTGTGTTCCTACAAAGAAAATTTATATATTAAAAAGATATAAGAAAGATAGTGGCTTCATTAAATGACCATACACCAACCCTCAACAAAAATGGCGCAGTCGACAGAGTTGAAAAACGGCTTGTTTCGATGAGTAAGAACTTTTTATTTCGTAGATGTTAGCTACACCATAAGCGACACAATAATTAATAAAAAAAATCGCAGATCTAGAACATTTGATCTTGTTTCCTGTTTTGGCGCAGTCGATTGATGTGAGGTAGATTTCAGTAACTTCCTGGTAGACTTTTCTGGTAAGACACATAATAAATTTTCGATAAGTCTTAAAATTTTACGTCTTGAGTTTCCTTTTTTCCCTTTATCGCATCTAGGGAAAAAAGGGATACTGGAATAACCTTGAATTATGGAAAAGCAAATTTTCAATCGTCTTCAATCTTTTTGATGTTTCATGTACTTTTCTATATCTACTTCGTTCTCCGTAAAAACACCTCTTCACTACTGGCTTATTTTTCACTCAGTGGAATGGCGCAGTCGGTATCTTTATGAAAGAAGTGGCCATTTAATTGAGCACTGGGAGTTCGTTCTGACCTTTTCTTATTTGTACTTCTTATGTCAACTGTCAAAGTTTATCAAACTCGATAGAATGGTATCAGCTGTTTATCTTCAAAGCTTTTGATTTTAAGTAGAAAACATTTTCACACCTCATTAAGTTAATCTACTAAGAAGTGTTTATTCGGATCATAAGATCCCAGACAACCTTTATAAAAACGACTCTCTCCCTTTTCCATTTCTTCCCAAGAGGCTACCAAAAAAAAGAATACCCCCGCCACTTACTCACTCACAAAATTACATTCTTTCTTGCCAGTCAAAAAAATAGCTCCTTAATTTTTAGCCATTTTCCCATTTCCCGATCGCTTCCCATTAGCTGCCAATTCGAACACCACCTGGCCATGCTGTTCGTTTACATGCGATTTCTGCTTCAGTGGGACGTAACGAATCACTTAATCAACCGGATACTCATTCTGGTTCAATTAAACGCTTGCTCACCATCAGCAATAATGTACCATGCTCATCGGCACGTATCCATGGAACAGGAAAAAAAAAAAAATGAAATAGAACAAAAACGCAACCAATTCCAGAATTAACCAGCACAAATGACTCGTGCGCCAGGAAAGAAAATGGGAAGCAACATCAGAGCCCCAATGGGTAATCTTAAAATGGTCCCAGTCCCAGTATAACAATCATCGATAACAACGACGACACAGACGACGATTCGAATAAAAAGGATTTCTGCAATGCAGCGTTTTGCAACCCTCCCATCACTTATTGTCGTCGTCCATCCTCATGCGAGCTCTGCAATGTCCTTATAATTTTTCTCATTTCTTGATCAATGGTTGTACATCAGGCTCCTTCTTCGATTCCCCTGATAACTGGGCGGGTCTTGTGGGCGGGTTGTGTTGTTTAAAATGCCATCTCCTGTCTTGTATGTGCCCTTTGCTCCCATTGTAGCCGATTTCAATGTGATTCTGTTGATTTTCTCCTTTTCAGCAGCAACCTTTTAGCTTATAACCCTCTCGAAATGGTCTTCCGCCCTTCTATCAACTGGGAAGCACAAGCACATGTCACGTGTGTGTGGCCTTCCTTCCACTTCCGCCCGCTCGAAGGATCAATAAATTCCTTGGCCATTGTTATGTGTCGAATTAAACAGTGTAGTACTAGTAAGCCAGAATGGATCTTGTATGCGGCTGGGTGGAAAACACCGAAAAGTCCATTGAATCGTAACATTGGTCTGGTGTCTAGGACCATATCAAATCTACTGGCCCAACAAAAAGGGATGGAAAGGATTCATTTTGGCATGACAGAATAATTGGAATTAGGGCATCCTACAAGTGGAGTGCATTGAAACTTTGTTTTTGCTTTCGATAAAATGCTCCTCTCGGATTGCATGTGTATGTTTGTGTATGTGTGATGTGCCTCTCTGCTAAGGGTGAGTGAGAAATTTTAAGGAGTTTTCTAGTCTGCTTCAGCATAAAATAATTGCAGTTATCTACTGCTTCACTTTGCCGGTCTAACGTGAAGAGTGGGCGGTGGATGGCGCAGGACGAGCGAGAACTTTTTACATCACGACCTCTCAGTGTTTTGAATATATTCATGAAGTGGCACAGAACAAAATGTTATGATGGGTCATCACTTGGGTTAAATAACTCGTAGAGTATACTGTTTTATGGTGTGGTTTGTGGCCATAGAATTGCTGTAAGGACGAATATATGGAATGCTAAGTGCGCAACGAGCTGTGCTGAAAAGGACGGAACACTGGCTACTGCATCCTCAATGACACTTTAATTTATAGTATGAAGTGAACTCCACTTGAGGACGTCCGCTTGAAAACCTGGGAACAAGCATATTGAAATGGTTTTTGAGTTCAAATTAAAATTTGAAAATAGAAAACATCAACTACATCAGGCAAATGTGCCAAAAATAGAGAATAAATTGTGAATCCAATTTCACTGAGTATTTCAGCATTTCATGCTTGAACCCTTGAAGATACTATAATCTGGGATAGGCTTTTAAGCTATTTGAAAGAGGACAGGATGACGTTTACCATACTTTTGTATTTTAATTCAGTACATAGGAAGTCAGCATAACTCTTAGCAACTTGAAAGTTTACAAGCCTGGATATGCAAGCCTGGGTACAGGGGTATCACACTGAAATTGCGCCTAGATAAAGGAAACGAAGACAAGTGACTTAGTACAGGAGGTCACCTGTAAGGAACTTCTAAGTACGTTTTTATTTTCACCTTACACACATGCTTCAAACATCTCAACCAGACGCGAAGCAGGGGCGCCGTTGTCCTTTCATCTTTCCGATCGTCAGAAAACCAGGAACCCGGTGAGATTCTCTTACTACTGGTACCACCAAATGTTTCAAGGCCGGTCAGGAGGGGTGATTTGCCTGTATTTTTGGAAAGCATAATCTCGAGCATCGCCCCTGCCCGCTCATATTAAGTTTCCTACATATAAAGACGTTCTTCACTTCATCACTACAAGTTGTGCAAGAATGTAGGTACCTACTTCGTATTCTTTCAGTCATTAACCAAATTTTATAACAGATGGCAAGAAACCCAGCCACAAGTCGGCCCTCCTTTTTCGAAAATCAGATATCTTATTTCAAACTTTTCGAAACATTCCTTGCTAAGATTGCGCTTCAGCATCAAGTCCGTTCCATGCTATGTTAGAGGGAGGTGACAGATCACGGCCTGGCAAAGTCAAACGCGCACATTAAAGAGAAGGAATTTGACGACATCCATTAGATCCAATAAGGAGCCTACTCAGTGCCTCTAAAAAGCGCTTTAGCGTTTGTTCCGAGGGTCATAACTTACTTACTTACTTACTTAAGGTGGCCCTACAGTCCGGGGTGGACCTGGGCCTCAGCCAACAAGCTTCGCCAGCCAGCTCTTTCTCTAGCTAGCCGTCTCCAGCCTCGCACGCGAAGTTGGCTCTGAGGTCCCTTCCACTAGCGTGCGCCACCTGAGTCGCGGTGCTCCTGCGAGAATCATAAGCTATTTCCAAATCTGCAAGACATGCGGAGATCGGTCTGAACTGTTCCTTCTATAAAAACGACTCGATTACAGCTTTAAAAAGATTTTAATCCGATCCGACGATCCGACGATCCCAGCATTTTGGCGGATAATTTTCCCGAAAGACTTAAAAGAGAGATGCCTCTACAATAAGAGCTATTTCTCACGTTTCATTTTTATTAAAATGGGCACATCCACACTTGTTTATTAGTCCTGGGTCACCTTTAAGACATGTGAACCCATTTAACGCCTTCATTAACCTATTTCATTGAGCTGGATCTTATCGACTGCTCGCAGCAGCAGACTAGCCAATGTTTAACGATCATCAGTAAGTTCATCTACCCTCCGCCCTTATTTCGTCAGCGGTAGGATTGTCATCTACAGTGCCTTGTTAGGGGTTGAGCAACTCCGAAAATTGCTCGCTCCGTCACTCTTATTTTTATAAGCAGTGTACCGTCATCGGGCTTTACCCATTGAACGATATTCAACTTTTTTTCTCTAAGATGGCCAAAGCAACCCCTTCTGGGGTCAACAGACAGCGGATAGGGTCACTAAATAAATTGGGTATCGGTATGGAGAACATCCGTGGCGTGGCCCATAATCAGCAACAAATGATACATTTTGGAGCGTTTTTCTCAAAATGGGCGAAATGTTTGTCATGGGTCCTTTATTCAGGTTAGGGTTGGTGGAGTATTACAAAAAGCTCCTACATTGATTCCACATAAGTCAAAATCTATTTTTCTCACTGATGGGTTCTTAAACTTCAAGTGTTTTAAGCCACGTAGTTCTTTTCTTACCACCAACCAGCACCCTAAGCCGCTTCACTCCACAGACCACAAAAATCTCTACCAGAGGCAATGACTGTGGATGAAACAGAGCTTAACTAAAAATTGCAGATGGCATTTGTTTAAACTCAAAAACTTGCAGAGAAAATCGTTCTCTTAAGCCAGAGTCAGCATCTTGTAACCTTGTCCACCCTATTCGGAACAACAGTTTTAGATCGGCACTAAACATCTAAGCCCAAACATTATAGATCATATTTTGAACTCATGATGGTACAACAAAGATCGACAAAATCACTGATGATGCCTTTGTGTGGCAAAAGACTACTCATGATGGACAAACCATAAGCTTGCTAGGAATTCTAAAATTTCCTCCAGTCCTACTTTGAGCCATCCCGCATCATTTCTCCCACACTACTCCATGTATTGTTGTCCATATGTGCCTTGTCCCTTAGTACCATTCTGTCTTCTCTGTACAGAATGGTAGTAAGGGACAAGAAAATTAATTTTTTTCAAGAAGGTGCCATACTCTGACTCTCGATTTGGTGGATTCACCTACACTAGGGCCAAAGCCGATCATAAAAATTTAAGCATCAAGATCACACGCTTCCATCCAATGGAGTAAACTTAAATCCAATCCACTCCGTTATCCCCACAGGATTTTTTTAGCGTCCTTATCTAGTTTAAATTTTTCAAATTCCCAAATTTAAGGCCCATCTTAGTATCTACCGAAATATTTGAAGAAAAAATCCTCCTCGTCCTGTCTTCTTGGAAAAAGTTCTTCTTTTTCTCAAGAAGAAGAATAAGCGTGACCGCCTTACTTAGTTAAACCATTGAACCATTGAGCCATATAATGCACTCGGCCGCGAAAAAGAAACATAATGGCGAATGGGCAAAAAAAGACATAGAAAAAACGAATTTGTTTGCGAAACACTTGGAAGAAACATTCAAGCCGTTCAACGGTCCACCGTTGGCTGATATTCAAAACAACAAACGCGGTATCTGAAAACTTTAGAATGAAAATAGTGTCATTAGCCGAACTTCGGTAAACAATATGCAAACTTAAAAATAATAAGGCCCCAGGATACGACCAGATCACTGGCGAAAACTTGAAAGAACTACCGAAAAAGGCACTAGTTAGCTTATTTATATCATAAACGCTTCTTAAAGACTGAAAGATGCAAGGATGGAAACTTGATGAAGTCATTATGGTTCCAAAACCGGGGAAAATTAAATATGGCAAAAAAGTTCATAGGCCCGTATCGCTTCCGCCGTTATTATCGAAGGTCTTTCAGAAACTTCTGCTGAAGCGATTACAACCAATAATTGCAGAAAGATGCTTGATCCCAGATCATAAATTCGGCTTTAGAACTAATCATTCAACAATAGATCACGTCTTGAGAATAACGCATGAAATTGAAAAAGCCTTATGGGGGAAAAAGATATTTTCTTGTTCTTTCCTCGACGTATCGCAAGCCTTCGACAAGGTATGGCACGAAGGCTTGAAATATGAGCTACCGCAAAACTTGCCGAAATACATATTTAGAATACTGAAAATCTATCTTGAAAGCAGATACTTTCTTTTTACGTGCAGTACTGAATACTCGAGTGTCAAGCAAATTCGAGCTGGCGTACCCCAGGGAAGCGTCCTCGGTCCGACCCTGTTTCTGCTCTTCACAAGAGACATACCTCTATATGACGAGACAGTTATGGCCAAGTTTGCGGAAGCCACGGCCATCCTGGCAACAGGTGAACCAGTCGAGTCATCAATTGCGTCTGGACGATGACTTGGCGAATCGTTCTCAACGCGAAGAAGTCAACCCATGTCATTTTGTCCTACAGAAGGGTGGAAAATTTACGCCTGTTCATAAACTCTGTACAAATTCCCTATGCAAATAAAGCGAAATATCTAGGAATGACTCTAGACGCAGAACTTAGGTGGAAGCTACACTTTAAGAAGAAGCGTGACGAGGTCGAAATAAGACTCAGAGAAATGTCTAACAAACTGCTCTTGTACAGGCAGGTGTTAAAGCCCTCCTGGACATACGAAATGCAACTGTGGGGTTGTACCAAGCCGAGCAAAATGTCCATGTTGCAGCCTTTCCAAAACAAGCCTTTTAGAGCAATTGTGAATGCTCCATGGTATATTAGGCGTAGCTAAATTCACAGAGATTTAGGACTAGGTACTGTGAGCGAAGAAGTAACACGTCCTCATGTTGATTGCAACAATAAAATCATCCATACTCTTAACGAGACTCTTAACGATGTAAACAACGTGTCAGCACTCCTCTTCTATAAGCTCTTGTCAAAAGCAGCTTACTTACTTACTTACTTAAGGTGGCGCTACAGTCCGGGGTGGACCTGGGCCTCAACCTGAGCTTCGCCAGCCAGCTCTGTCTCTAGCTAGCCGTCTCCAGTTTCGCACGCGAAGTTGGCTGAGGTCCCCTTCCACTTGCGTGCGCCACCTGAATCTCGGTGCTCCTCTACCGCGCCGTCCCTGCGGTGTGGATTCGAAGATTTTCCAAGCCGGGGCGTTAGTGTCCATCCGCTCTAGATGACCCAGCCATCGTAGACGTTGGGTATCGCTGTACAGCCGTAAAGCAGGACTGGGATGATGAGGGTCTTATACATGGACACTTTAGTTGCTCGAGAGAGGGCTTTGCTACTCAATTGCCTTCTTAGCCCAAAGAAACAGCGATTGGCAAGAGTTATCCTTCGTTTGATTTCAGCGCTGGTGTCATTGTCTGAATTGATAGCGGAACCCAGGTAGACAAAGTCCCTAACTACCTCAAAGTTATAGCTGTCGATGGTGATGTTTTGTCCAAGACGTCGGTGTTGGGTGTCTTTTCTTGATGACAGCATATACTTGGTTTTGCCCTCATTGACTGCTAAACCCATATTCGCCGCTTCCGTCCCAATACTCACGAAGGCTTCACTGACATCACGCTTTGTTCTACCGATTATGTCAATGTCGTCTGCGTATGAGTAGTTGAACGGATTTTTGAAAGATTGTACCTCTTTTGTTGGCGCGAGACTTCTGCACAATTCTCTTAAGTATGATGGTAAAGAAGCCGCATGACAGCGCGTCGCCTTGTCTAAATCCTTTTTGACATCAAAGGGATCGGAGCCGACCTTCACAGAACAGCGTGAGTTTTCGATCGTCATCCTGCACAGACTGACGAGTTTGGCAGGGATGCCAAAACTAGACATTGCGCTATATCGCTCGTCTCTATAGATGCTGTTATACGCGGCCTTGAAATCGATGAAGAGGTGGTGTGTATCGATTTGGAATTCCTGGGTTTTCTCCAAGATCTGCCGCAGTGTGAATATTTGATCGATGGTGGACTTTCCTGGCCTAAAGCCACACTGATATGTGCCTATCAGACTGTTGACAAACGGCTTCAAGCGTTCACACAGTACAGCAGAAAAGATCTTGTATGCGATGTTAAGAAGACTGATTCCTCTGTAGATGGCACAACTCAGAGGGTCTCCTTTCTTCAGGATCGGGCAAACAATGCTGAGGTTCCATTCGTCGGGCATGCTTTCTTCCGACCATATCTTGCAGATGAGCTGGTGCATGCTTCTAACCAGCTCATCGCCAGCGGACTTAAAAAGTTCGGCAGCTAGGCCGTCTGCTCCGGCTGCTTTGTTGCACTTGAGCTTAGACACAGCTGCTTTCACCTCCTCCAGGTCAGGTGGGCGGTATTGTTCGTATGCTTCGTCGGTAACGTCTTCGCCCGGGTTGAATGGTTCGTTCTGCCTGACAGCGGTATTTGGTTCGTCCTCGCCGTTATACAGTCTGCAGAAGTGGTAAAGAAACACCAGTCACGAAGCGGAAACAAGACTCGGATTCGGACGGATTTACTGTCAAAAGCAGCTTGGTGCACTGAAAAATTAAGTTTAAAAAGTCTTTCGACTACCATTCACTTGCACCAGTCTAACCTTGAGGCTTTCTTACTTCGATTATAACAAAATTTATATTTTGTGCAGAATAAGCTGCATTTGAATAATAATATTCAAAACGTGAATAATTTCGTTGCATATGCGTCTTTGTATCCTGCATAACAAGGAATCTGCCATATTTTATCAAAAAATGATACCTTTAAGCAAGAATGTTCAACAGGCTTTAAATGTAGAAGCTACTTGACGAAAATTTAATAGGTTGGCATTTCACGCACAACTTGCCTTAAAATAAATTCACTTGAAAGTCGTTCGAGATTTGCTTAAAATATTCGCACGAGTGCGCATATAAACCACATCATACCTGAGGTATGTTGACAGAACTGAAGAATCTGTCAAGCATAGCAAGGACAAGGAGTTTTTTTTTCCTTTTTGAATTCTGGCGACGTACAGACGAGATCCTAAATGGTCCCAAAACAAAAACACAGTACCATGCAACATCATCCTCAAAGTAAATTTCATTCTTCAAAGGGATGTCAAACATATTTTGGTAAATTCATGTTTTTTCCTTCGTTTTGTACGATGTTAAAAATGAACTGTCCATTTAGGGCACATGACTTTCAAACTATTTAAAATATGCCAAATACTATTTGGAGTGTATACAAAAGGCTCTCTGTAATTGCAAACCCTCATTAAACCTTGGTCTTTTGTCATGTAAATTCCTTTATTTATAACATGCAAATCTAGTGGGACCCATTTTTAACGAAAGCAATAAAAAACATGGCTATGGAAATTTAATTAATATCTTTTGCTATTACAAGCGACATTAACACACGCCCAGACGTCCTTGCCGCAGAAATTAATAATTTCCAGATGACATACTGGAGTAAACATTTTGGTCGCAAACAAATTATAAATCACTCTGTAATAATGAAAATAATCCCTTAACCACGTTTCGCCTTAACACTCAAGTCAGCCTATCCACTTTTCAATGTTATGAATTTTAATCACACAGGAGTCACATGGATAAGACGTAGTGTTGTAGAGGTTACACCACTTAGTTTATCACGAGGAGGTAGTTGCCATTTAAATTGGCGTGCCGCACAATTAATTAGTGCGAATAATGAAAATAATAAATTTCTACAAAACTAGACAAATGATAATGAGTGTCGAAAGTGTTTCTTCGAGGTGTAGATAGATATTGTGAAAGGACATTCAAGGTTGACCTTAATTACTTACTTACTTAAGTCGATAATTCCTTCTAAGGAACGTCTTCCTTTCTCTGCAATCGATGCCATCTCATAGGGTAAAGTCGGGGGATATGGCGAACTTTCGAAGAACCATATTACGCGCCCTTGGCGAATCGGTGCATTTTTATGTTTTGTCGAGTTTCTCCGTGCTTTTTTTCCCTAACTAGTCGCACGTGTTTACGTACGCTAGATCTTGTGCCAAGAGACTGCTTTTCGCCTATTTTATTCATCCTTCTTTCTCGTAAGACGAGTCGGAGATGTTATGTGTACCTATTTGAATCTATTATACTGGACTTGGATTTAATTTAATAAATTGCCCGAAACTGTATTGGTTTCTCCAACATTTCTTTGTTCACTTAAAAATTAAAAAAAAGTCCTTCTAATTTTTTTCTTGGGAGAACTCCTCGGTTTTCTCTGGTCTCCGGTAAAAATAAAAAGAAGTAATAAGACTCAGTGCATTGTTTTTGCAACGTTTCGATGTCTCTTTCCATCATCTTTGGAGGGTATTATGGTCTTTATTGGAATTTTCTGTATACTCACATTAATAAGAAAAAATAAAAAAAAAATAGAAGAGCTGACAAAATTGTTAAAAAATATGAAATTAAAAACAAAACACTATAAGGAATGGAAACTAAATTTTTCTTATTAATTTTAAAAAATCAATAATTTTTTACTTCGATCTCAACTTATACAGTGGATATTAGGTCTTAAGACTAACAAAATAAAAAATTTATTCAAAACTACGTAGAGGCTGAAATGGTTACCCTTTGTCCCTTTGTCCTTTCGGACACAACATTAAGGATTCCAATTGAATATCATGCTTTTTTCGTTACTATTACTTCGAATATTCCAGCCTTACCCCATTTACTTCCGCAAATTCCGACCGCCAGTTGCCAAAAACTTATGAAGAAGACGGTGCATCAGACAAAAAAGTTTTTGAAAAAATGCACAAAATACCCTTCTCTTTTTTCTGTTTATGGGTTAATTGAGTCTAATAAGAGGCCTTATAGGAGCGGCAGCTGTCATCATCTTTCGCTTGGCTGAAACGGCATAGCGGGTTAAATGGCGCACTTAAAATATTTTCCCAACAAGACGTGTTTGTTTCGCTTATGGGATTCAAAAATTCAATACCAGCAAGATTAGGTTATACCATAACCTGCCCTTCCACAAGAGGCAACGAGACCGTTTTTGGGTGCATTAAGTCGTAGGAGGACTTTCACAACTATCGGCCGGTAGAATGTTTTAAGTGTGTCGTTTAACCCGCTGCTCCATTTAAGCCTATTTTACCTTAACTGGTCACGTCTTCTGCCTTGACTTGACCCTGGGATGACAGGGTCATCCCCTTCCTTCATTCCAGGGCCCTATTTTCGACTCCTTGGTGGACTTTGATAATGTTCACTCAAAATGTTTTTGTAGCTCAGCAAAAGGTGGCGCTACTCTTAAATTTTGAAAGCCATGCGTTTGCCTTGGCCTTGGTTGCTGGCCTTGTATTCCAAGAATAGTCACCTTTTTGCCATTCCTCAAGGATCGCAATGGGCTCTTTTTGGTGTGTAGTGTCTGTGTGGCCTTTTACACTACACCCCTGCTTAACCAAACCTTACCTACCCTTTGCCTTGACCCACTTAAGGATTCATTCGCTACCATTTATTCCAGGAACCAATTATATTAGACTCATAAGACAACACAAATAGTGACACTCAGGTCTGCCAGTCATTTTTAACAGAGCGTTTATATAGAATTGTTAAAGTACTTTCTTCTTCTTTTAAACCTTAGGAATACAAGGGCCCTCGGACGGACAAGGTTATTATTGGTTACAAAGCTGTGAGACACCACCCCAACACCCAGTCAATCCCGCCGACTTCAACTTGACGTAGAACAAAAGTTACAATCGTTGGAATGACGTCCCCCATCATCTGATCCCTTGATGTTTTTGATCCGAGAGCTTAAAAAAGTAATATCCCCCACCCATATTGTTGACACTTTAAATGAAATTCTATTCTTCAAACACGCATTTCATTTTAATAATTTCCATTTCAATTTTGACGCCACAAATGTCACAGCAATATCGAATAACAACATACATTAAATGCCATCCGTCATCGAGTTTCATAAATTAAACCGCACAACATGAAGTGTAATCTCAGGCGAAATGAAATTCAGCGGCGATAGAATGTCACAACAGAAGACGTCACACGGGATGGTGGTGGGTGGGTGGATATGGCGAGCACCCCTAGGTTGCCCATCATCAACAAAACAACTCATGGTAACTTTTGCTCCCCCCATGCCAAATCCTGTGTGGGTTTGGTGTTTACCAAAAGCAAAAAGGGATTATTCTTCTTCTCAAGCAGTAATTCCATTCGCTCTCGGAGTTGGTCGTCGCTCGTCGTCGAGTTCCGCACAGGGCCCAGCGTTAGCGCGCACATTCAATTATTTCCGCATATGAGTTTCATTGTTTCCACAGCGACATCATTCATTTCGATTGTATACATATATGCGTATACATATATGCGCGCCGCCCCGACGACGACGACGATTGTATTATCCTTTCCGCTTGGGGGCACCATTGCTGCTTCCCACAATGCCACGTCAACATCCTTCAGATGACACTCTTCTACACGTCCTGTAATTATTTTACTCAACTCGTGTTTAATCCAACCACTACCCCAGGACCAGCATCGGTAGCTTTCACTTCTACGCCTTATTCGATTTTTTATCTCCTTCACTTTTTACACAAAACAAGGAAGCGTTTTCTTTTTTTTCTTGCATAATCTAGATGGGTATAGAGGTGTAGGTGTGTAGTATAGGCAAGGTGGATATCCTTTGACACACTCTGCTTTTTCTTTCCTCGGAGCTAAGGGAAATAAAATGAAGAAAACTGAGGCAAAAAAAAGGCACACAAGCGCCCGTTGACACTCGAATGAGTGATAAACGAAAGTGTTGCAAAGCGAGTTTTTGAAATCGCAGAAAGTGAAAAAGAAAACGATTGTATATACGGGTGTCAGGGGAATTTCACAATGAAACAGCCAGAGAAAAGACTGAAAAATGGTACTTCGCACAGCGACACGCTCCATGCCTTTTGGGGCTCTGTCTAAAGTTTCACTTGATAATCGTAGACCGTTTCCACATCATTGAAGGAGGGAATGAAAGGCGCTTCTAAGTGACACTGCGACACCGTGGAGCGCTGTTTGAAAGCGTGATTTATCTTCGGGAGATTTTTGTATATGTTTTTTTTTCTCCTTTGCTGCTCCAAATCTACCGACAGGATACACCCCAAAGTGTTGTGTATATGTATGCATATTTGCCAATTTGACATTTTTCATAAAGTGTTAAAGAGTCCATCAAGGTAGAGCTGACGGTGGGTATATGCTTCAACATTTGTTGTAAGCTACAACTGGGTAGTATGGGAAGTACACTTTGTCTTAAGAGAGAACTGTGTTGGAGGAGACATGGAGCCTTGTCATTTTAAATTGCTTCAGAAAAAATATAAAACTTATGGGGATCATACCTACTTTAGATATATTAAAAGCCCAACGTCTTCTCAAGCCTGTCGAGTACCTTTAGCGTAAAATTGTTGTATTGCAAATTTAGCACAACACTAATTATATTTTTTCTTTTTTTTTCCAGGTAAGACAAATCGATACAAAACATTTTTCGACTGTGCTTAATTTTGCAAAGTAAGTTTTTAACAGAAGTGTTCATTCTAGATCCGAATACTCCGTTGACCTTTAACCTGATTCTTTTTATACCTCACGCTCACCTAGTTAGTTTCTATAACATTTTCGTATCATTTACTCAACACAAATATTAACCTTTGCGTGTATTAAATTGCAACCAAACAGACTCATTTCAAAGCTTATGTTACTTCCGAATCTTCTGGCATCACCTAGGTACCTATACCCGAGTAGGTACACAAATATGCTCTCATGTCCTTTTCGTTAGAACTTCCTTTTTCAGACCAAATGAAGTAGCTACCTAGTTTTTTTCTTGTCTCTCCATTGTACACGCACTAAAACTAAAAGAAGAAAACTTGTTACAATCTGAAATGTAATCGCACCCTTACCCTCACCCTGAGTAGCTCTGGTTGTCTTTCGTACTCAACACACAAAAATACTATAAAGTGAAACTAAAAACTCCTCACATGGTAAAGTTTAAGTAACTCTGCGCTGTGTGTACCTATGACTATGTGCGATTTTATAGAATCGCTTGCATGCTAAAGCCTGCTACGCTACACACAAAAAGCTCCTGCCTGCCTGGAGTATTCAACGGAGAGTCCTTAGAACTTAGTATTCTCATTTGTATGGTAGAAACAT
The DNA here is from genome assembly GCA_947623515.1 of Neoascia interrupta. NCBI lineage: Eukaryota > Metazoa > Arthropoda > Insecta > Diptera > Syrphidae > Neoascia > Neoascia interrupta. The sequence continues at coordinate 31,539,255 of OX392462.1, read as the reverse complement.
TTAGACTATACAAAAATGTTCCACTTGGGTGTGTTTTTAAGGTTTTTCTTTTCTTTTTGCCTGACGTGCTTATGTTTGCCCTCGTCTTACACTTATTTGTCTGCCAGCGAGTCCTTTCACATGCTACAGTGGCTGAAGATGGATAATCATCTCTTCATACAGCATGGAGAGCTATTAAAAACTCATTTTCTATAAATAATTCCCCATGTGCCCATATAGATGGATGGTATCCTATTTAGCAGGATAAATGGCACGTAGTATGGGACACCATCATCATCATCATCATCATCATTGGGCGCATCATGGGTATTCTATTTCGATTGAATTGAAAGAGCATAGATCCTAAGTGCATAGAAAGATTCATGAAGTGACGTTAAGTCTACTTTTGCGACAGGTAGCTATAACTACATGCAAAAAGTGATGAATAAAATAACAAGGAAGTAAGGCAACAGGAGTGCCATGCTTGGTGATATACCTTTAAGTGAGCCTATTGCAAATTAATCCTTGCAAATGGTTCGTTAGGTAAACCATAAAATTGATTGCCCTTTTATGAGCTTTGTACTAAATTTTATATTTGTTATCTGAGTGAGAAATATTGATTGAATGTCAGTTCGATTGGAAATGGAACTTTTATATAGGGAGGCCAAAAGGACTGTCTGAGTAATAGTACGATTTGCTTCCTAAATTTAAGTTTCTCTATATCCAATCGAAAATTCATTTTAAGATAATATTCGGATCACATTTTTTTTTTGTTGTTGCAGAGAGAACTTAAGAATTGAGTTTAGATGAATCATTATTGTATACATAAAATATTTCGAAATAAATGGGTCTTGAAATAAAACGCAAATTTCGTCTTACATTACCAGTTTCCGTTCCATGAAGCTCGACTTAATTAATAATAAGTGCTGGGTCACGATCCCTTTGCACAGATATTTTATTAAATTCAAATTGTGGTTATAACATAAAAAAATTGACTTTAATGCTTCATGTAAACATGTTCTCAGATACTTTCTCTGATTGTCCATTAACCATGATCCTGCCAACTTATTTGGAAGAAGAATTTATTTTTCCAAATTATATTGGCTTCCAGCTGTGTGAAGCCTTTTTGTACTTGTCTATTGCACATTATGTAGCTGAGAACTTAAAAAGACATTGATTTTCTGACGAAGCCGGTTAAACAGAGATTTGTTTTAGCAACATTGTTAGTGTTAACAAAATAGATTAAAATTTTTATAATGATTATCTTAATTTTTATACCCAACCAAGGGTATATTAATTTTAATGCATAGTTTGTAACACAGTGAAATAATCACCGTAGACCCCTAAGACCTTTTAGAGATATGATCGAGACCTACAGGTAAGTCGATTAAGCCATGTCCGTCCGTCTGTCCATCTGTCCATATGTATGCAGTTTTGAGGTCTTTAAATGAGCTAGGAAACCGAAACTTGCAGCATTGCTTGGTTCTCATTTTGTACAGACAAAGTATGAAAATTGAGAAGATCTGCTTACAGCCACGCCTGCAATTGGCTTGAATGTCAGACAACCTCAAATTTACATTTTATTTCAAAATGCCTTTTGGTCAAGATAGACCAAACATATGAACTCAAATTTTTGTAGAGAGCAATATCGACCAAAAGCCTTTAATTAGGCAAAAATTGGACCGCCCACTCTATTGACCATGCCCACTTTTAATATCTGAAACCTTTGAAAACCTGATTTCTCGGGAAATTCATTTTAAATTGAAAAAAAAAATTGTATGACAAATATTAAAGATATTACCATTTCCTAAGTTTCTTGCATATAAAGCGTTGAGCTCCGCCCACTTTTAGGGGCCGTTTTTCGGAAAAAAACTGTTTTTTTAAGTATTAATATTCGTTTTTAACGCATTTTCTCGTGATTCCAACAAAATCAGAGTTAATTGATTTTAACTTTCATCCTACGCCTTTTTTTGGAGGCGTGACCGATACAAATAATTGACATTTAGTATATGAGATAGACCAAAAAATTTAAAATTTGGTGTTAATGGGGAAAGAGGGTCGGGTATTTAGAAGTTTGTTTCAGACGAAATCTTGCACTTACTTACTTGTTTTTCATAAAATGTTGACTCAGGGAAAAACCACCCACGAGGAAGGGTAGCTTTTTATGATTCTGTCAATCGAAGTGCAGTTCTCCTAGAGAAGGAACTTTTGTCCATATCCCTTTCCCTCTATATTTATGTTTTTCAAAATAATAATTATGAAAAATACAATCCTTATATTTTTATATTCGGAAACGTAATTTTTAAAAAACATATTTGTTTAAGTCTCAACTGTTGGGGCCATAAAATTAAAACACGGAATTAATGAATTTAAATAGTTTTTTAATTCAACCACTTACCACTGGTGAGGGAGGCATTGAATGTGCATTATTTTAATTAAAACGAAAAGGGTTTTTGCATGCTTTTTTATCAACACCGAATGTGTGTATATTTAGATACAGACCGAACTCAACAGTTTTAGAGAAGTCAAAAAAGTTTGCTTCAATGGTAAGAGGTAGACCCGTATAAGTTTCGTTATGGTTCGGCCTTTACCAAGTAAATAGTTGTCCGCTTGGCAGGTTTAGAAATTTGACCAAGGCGGTTATAAGAATAATTTTTTGTTCTATAGACAATTGCCATAGCTAAAGGTTCATAAAATAAAAAAAGACCGTCAAGTATGAAGACATACGCGGAAATGTCCGTCATTTTTCTTGTTGGTCAGGCTTGACTTTATTGTATGTTTTTTCGTAGTTGAGTCTACTGTTCTTATATAAGGTGATTTTTTAGTTTTGTCACTTAAAAAAGGGTTATATTAAATTTTTCCTTTAATTTTTGCTTATATTTTTTTCTTAAAAATGAACATATGAGATTTTTGTTTTTTTTTAAGCTCTTGTGTTGTTTAAAGTTTATGCGCCAAATTTGGTTGATGTAAAATAAGTGGCGCAGAAGTTACGATGTACATACTTCCTAGCAGCATCATTTTAGTCAGTCAACTAAAGTGTTTTCAAACACATCTAGAAACCAATAAACTATTTCAAAAATGTTATTTTTTTATTCAAAGGATGGACTACGTTCGGTAATTATTTTCAATTTTTGCCTCTTACAGTTTCCAAAATAGGGGACATATAATATCTTGGTCTTTTTACCATTTTTAAAATTTAAAATCCATAAAACAGCGAGTTATTTCTTTTTCAATTATCGTTGGGCGTTTTTTCAATTTTACAACCAGCTGCGTTCCATTGGCCAATTTTCTTAAATTCTGCGAGCATGGATATCTGAGAAAATGGAAAAACATGTCGTTTGCTTAAATAGGTCTTAAAACTAAAGGTTGAAAAGGGCAATGTTGAAACTTTTTAAATGCAGTAAACTTGTGTTGTAAGCGTTAAATAAGATCTTCATTACCGTTAACAGTCTAGCAACCTTTAATAAATCGTTTTCGAAAATTTTTTTACGTTTCGGAGTCAAATCTTCGAAGCTTTTTATTATTCGAATATTATCGAAATTTGCTTTTGCTTTATGGAATCCCAGAAGAGGGACTATGCCCGTTGTCTTTTTCAACGCTATACTTTATAACGTTAGGGAGCTAGAGGTGGAAACATACCTTCTTTTGAAGTTTTTAATATTTTTTTTTAAATTTAAAATCCAGAAAACAACTATTTTGAATTTTTTTCAGTTCCCGTTAGACATTTTTCCAATAGCGCAACTACCTGCGCTAGCATTGGATATTTTTTTTTTATTTCTATGGCCAACGGTTTTTGCGAAAACGGTAAAACAATCTCCTTTTTCATTTCGTTTTTCAAATACTTACTTACTTACTTAAGGTGGCGCTACAGACCGGGGTGGACCTGAGCCTACAAAATACGCTTTTTCAAATACGCTTCGAAAAACGTAGGTTAAAAACGGCAATCAAAATTTCTTTTAACGCAGCTTTCTTTACTTTAGTACGCTTTGTACTTCAACTCAAGCTGCACAAGATCGCTTTTACTGTTAAGATACTAGAAGATTTTAAAAAATCGTTTTTGAAAATGCTTTTCTCTTTTTGAGTTAAATCTCAGAAGATCTTGAAACTCTAAAATTCGCTTTAATTTTTCTTAACATTTTGGTTAATTTCTGATAGGCGTGATTTTTTTCATATGATTTATCCAAACACGACCGGAGATAAAGAGAGGCGGACACACGTTTTTTTCATGAATTTTTGTGATTTTTTCGGCAGTATTAAACCTTTTCTTAAAGATATGATTTACGTGTGTTCAGTATTGTCTTTGTGCTCTAAGCCGTTCAGAAGTGATGGCCTGAAACACGTTGAAAAACGTCACCCATTTTCAGCTCTTCATTTCTCCGAAACTTTTTAATATTTTCAAAAAAAATAACTTTTTCATAAAGCCTGGTATCTACTTGACTCAAATTTCACATTATTCATTCTTGGGTGTTTATCTTCTTAAAAAAAGTATTGAAAAACATTTAATCCATTTTCTCATGAAATTTCAAACTGTAATTAAACCGTTATTACCGCTTAAAAAAGAATTTCGCTCGTTGGATTCTCTGACTATTTCCAGAGTTTAAATGCACACAAAATTTTGTCTTTTTACGACTTACCATTCAGAAGTTACACGATTGGACGGGCAACGTAGCGATACCATAAGAGGTCCTTTTTCCATTTTTCGACGGACCGCTAAAAAGACAGAATATAAAAAGCGATGGGAAAAAATATTTCAAAACACATCTGCTTGTCCTGAGTCACAGCCAGGTGAACCGGTTAAAGGACGAGGAGAAAAGTCATTAACCTAACTAAACTTAATATTTAACCTAAGCCGAAAGTCAGAAAAAATCAAAGAGACAAATTTGAAAGGATTAAAAACGCACGGAAAGATTACCATTTAAAATCCTTTGGTTTGTTTTCCCTGGAGTCGTATTTAAAACTTGAGCTTTCGGTCCATAAACAAAGCGCTCCTTTGGAGACCCACCGTTTTACGCTACTGATAAATCCATAAGCTCCTGAGCGCAAGATCACTACAGACGCACACATCTTAAAAAATGTCAAGGTCAGCAAAATAAGAGGGTGCCCACAAGGAGAGGTGTTGTCATCACTAATGTGCAGCCTTATTGTGGATGAGCTACTTGATACAATAACCAACCTAGGCATTAACTGTTAGGCATATGCTGATGAAATAGTATTAATTGCTAGGGCAAACTTTGAAGGAACGATCTGTGAAATTATTTAAAGAGCACTCAAGTTAGTCCAAGAATAGCTGGATTGGTCCCACACAGGTGGACTCAATCTAAGCCTTGTCAAGATGACCATAGTACCATTCATGAGGAATAGAATTTAAAACTGTGTGGGCAGATTTTTCAGTGCTTCAAGCCCAGCTTAAACCAAGATTTGTTAACCCCGGAACAAAATGAATCTAGAGTTAACCCAGTGCAGAGCTAACTCCGTCAGTAAAGCTGTCAAAATCTTCAAATCTCGAAACTATTGACTCTTCCAGCTCCCACTTCTCATAAAAAAACACAGGAAAAGAAGCTCGTGTAATTTTTAGACTTCACCTCCCAAAGAAACACGCGAAGCCACTGCCATTTCACACAGAAAAAACATTCAAAGAAGTTCAGAGATTTCAATAGAGTGGATCCGCGACTCACTCACCAATTCGACGAGTTAAGCCGAGATTAATCCCGGATCAGTATTTACGAAAAAATTCATTTTTGGGGTTCTCTAAGTCGAATCATCCCGCATTGAAAAACTGGTCTTGACTATCGGGCCCGACACTGATACCAGTTAAAGAGTTTCAGTATTTAGGGTTAATCCTAAACAGTAAACTTAATTGGAAAGAAAGCACAGAAGTGATCTCCTTGTGATATGCAGAAGCCTTGTAGGTAAGTCCTGGGGGGATGTAGCCAAAACATTATAAGATGGCACACGGCCATAGTGAGACCAATGATCGGTTACCTACGAAGCTGTAGCATGGGAAAAACCAACAAGTCTACGCACAACAAGAGAAACACTTAACAGAGTGCAAAGACTGGCATGCCACTGTATAACCGGGGCTATGCAAACGTGTCCCACCGCAGCCATTGAAGTGCTTTGGGAACTAACGCCTTTTCACGTCGTGGTTAAGGAAACGGCCAGGAAAACGATCTTTAGGATGGCCAGAAAGCGTATCGCCCTCTGGCTATCCCTAAGGATGACAATTTGAGGGTGTTTAGCTTCGGAAGAACTTCATTGTGAAACCCTCGCATACCTTCACATTCAAACCTTGTTATTCAAAACCTCGAATAGGTCAAAATAAATCAATAAAATCTCGACTTTTCATGGACTCATTCTGATTTCTGTTTCCACAACTCTGAACGCATCAGCCGAGCACAAGCCTCCCGTTTTCTGAGAATTGCAAATCCTTGCAGCTATACCTATAAGCTACGATGGTGAATTTTTAAATTGAGCTTATTCCGAGAATTTGGGGTTTTTAGAAAAAAATAAATTCAGCTCATACTCCCAGGGTATTTATTGCAATATCAATTGGATTTTTTTTCTATCTTATGTTCCGCATCACAACTCCAGCACTCTTATCGATTTCAAAATATTACGTGCAACATTTCCATTCATGTCATAACCATTTATACGTGCGATTGTTTCGTTCAGCACATCTACCATGGCTATAAAAACTGCTCGAAAGAAAATTGATTCCACTTCGCCGGGCATTCACAATATTCTAAGAAATTGTTACGGCTCGCTGCTCGGCTGGAATCTGTTAGGCGTCACCTGAAATTCCCTTAGGCCATCTCACCCACTCAGACAAGATTTGCCCCAAAGTTCTATAAAGCCATCAAAAAAACGCCATCACAACGTAACTAAATGCCAACAGAGTTGGCACAACAAATGGCATTAAAATCGCATTTTATCCATCCCCCACCCGATATACCTACTATACGACGACGGGTCGAATGCTTTCATGCGAACCCCAAAAATCTTTACTAAGCCGGCCTCGAATGCCGGAAAGTTTTTCTTTTCCGTATCCTATTCCTGCTTCTTGATGACGGTATGGAGAATGACAAAAATTTCTTATCACGCCCTTAAAATATTCATAAAGGACTCAAGTGCCAGATGAAGACATTTTATAAGTTTTCCCATTGTTGTCCAAACAAACACACACACCGCCTCACATTCTAGCAGGCATTATACCTTTTTTTTGACCCCCTGAATATGGTATCTAACCTACACAATGTGTATTAATATAAAAAGGACCAGTTTTCAGAGATATTTTTCGGCTAACTTTACACACAGGTACCGCAGAGACAGAGACGAAGAAGGAGTGAAGGGAGTAAAGAAAATTTATTTCAGCTTTTTTGCGGTACCCTCTATAGTCATGTCGCCGCCACATGTCACTCTCTATGAACTACGCAAACGGAAAAGTTACGCAGGATACAAATGATGATTTCCCGGTATTGACTGAACGGCATAAGGATGGGTGGATTTAATAAAGCGACTTTGACTTGCGGCTCACGCCCTTCAACATAAGGGGATGGTAGCTACATAAAAAAAGAGCGAATTGTTTGCTTTTGCAACATTTTCCTTTTTATTGTTACGAGTATTTGATTATGCCCCTTCGACTATATTCGGTGGCGCTTCTGACAGGACATGTGTTTGCTGTTATCATTCAGTTTGCATTATACAAATAGAATTACCGCATTTATACGCAATGGTTTGGTGTGCAGATCGAGAGGAAAAAAAATCACAAACTTTGAGGATAATATTAAAAAAATATATATTTTTTGCTCTTTTGTCCTTGTCAACTGGGGGAAGTGGATTTTAAGTGACGACGATGATTCCAATGTGAAGCGATGGTTTTTTTCACTAGTCCTTTTTTTTTTTTGCTCGAGTTCAATATGAATCCCGTTCAATCCAGCTCTGACAGGAATGAGTGGATTGACGTGACAAAAAAAACTGTGAGTTGTGGAAATTGTAACAAATAACGAAATTGAATAAAGGCAGAGTTAATGTACCCATTCGCAGGATATGTCAATTTTGGTGAAGTTTTAATCTACTTTTGTAGCTACTGAAAGGATTTTTTCCCCATCACCGATTTGGTTTGGATTTTTTGTAGTATCTGCCTTACCTACTAGTCCTTTTTTGACGTTATTTAAATGAATATAGAAATAAATAGCATCCAGAGAAGTTAGTCTTTTTAGAATAATAAAACTAATTCTGAGTTGGAGATTTATTAAAGCGATTTCATATTATTCAAACGATAAACTAACTTAAGGATTTGGGAGCCTTTGAATAACTTCGCTTCATAAAGTCTTATTTTGCTAAAAAGCGCTAGCGTTCCCCTTCGTTTGCCAGGAGCCATGATAAACTACAGACGATCATCGGCTATAAAACTGCAAGACAATTTCAAATGAATCCCGTAGTGTCTCTAAAGGACAATATAGGTTTAATTAAGCACACTAGCGAAGGTTTTTTTTTTCTCATTTTTTCTCTCAAAAGAGAGTAACGATGACATTTCCGAGGAGCGTGAATACAATTTCGTTGGAAAAAATTCTAATAGAGAATGTATTTGTGTCGGACCTGTCATTACCTGTGGACAGTTTAAGTTTCTTTTTTCAGTTATCAAACTGTTAAAACTTATAGATGATTGTGCAAAGTTTTAAAAGTGACATAAGGTGTGTGAAAAGGGTGAATAATATTATACATTATGATAACACTCAGTGTTAGCTGCATGCCGACAGCATTGAAGTTGCAACTTAATACTATGCCTCCACCGGCCATAAAACAGCGATTAGAAATAAATCTTGAAGTGTCTCCACCAGAAAAATATAAGATCAATTTGAACCAAATACTCTTCTTTTGTTATTTAAGCTCTCAAAATATAGTAACGATGGCTTTTCCGAGGAGAGTGAATACAATTTCGTTGCAAAAAATCCCAATAGAGAATGTATTTGTGTCAGATCGGTCATACGTGGTCAGTTGTAGTTTCATTTTCTAATCATCAAACTGTTATAGGTTATAAAGGTTTGTGAAAAGGGTTAAAAGGGACGTAAAGAGGTGTACGAAATGGTTGAATGAGATTTATAAGAGGATTTATTTATAATCGCGGATAAATTTCCGGTGGAGACATAGTATAAATTTCGAGATAATTAGGAGATTAATTGAATATTGATGTTAATTGTGGACTTGTGTAAAGTGGAGACATAAAACTGCAACTTCCATTCACGGAATGAACAGAGCTATTCAAAACAGACAAGACTTTTGCGTGAAATCATACCAAAAATGGTAAATCACTCCTGAGTTCAGGCATTAAACTTATTCGTCCCAGAGTTTGGTCAAGTTAGACAAAGCGTAGGAACTCAAATTTTGGTATAGAGCAATAAAGGCCCAAAATCTGTAAGAAGGCAAAAATCGGACTACCCACAATATCGACCATGCCCACTTTTGACATGTTAGATCTTTAAAGATCCGATTTCTCGGAAAATTTACTCAAAATCGAAAAAAAAATTATATGACATATATTGTAGATATTACTATTTGCTAAGTTTGCTTTATACGAAGTTTTGACCTCCGCCCACTTTTAGGGGGCGTTTATAGAAAAAAAAAAAGTTTTTTTCCAAAACAATTTTTGGTTTTAAAGCATTTTGTCATGATTCCAGGCCCACAAATAATACATGAATTCGGGACAAAAAACTTTAAGGTTTGGTGTTACACGGTGTATAAAGAAGTTTGTCACAGACTCTTACTCATTTGTTTTTTTTCCTTAGTTCCAATCTAAGGTGGGTTGTCGTGGCGTAGTGGTTAGTGTGTGCTTACTACGCCGGAGTTCGAATCCTACCATTATCACCCGAAAAAAGAAAGACTCGTTCTTTTTCACGGTCCCCACCTCCGCGAGGGACTGACAAGCCCTCCGAGAGTATCATATGTCTTGAAAAACTTCTCAAAGTGCCGTTCGGATTCGGCGAAAAATTGTAGGTCCCCTTGTATGTGCAGAATTTAACACACACATCATACATTGTTGAGAAGTTGGCCCTGGTTCACCTCGAGCTGTTGCGCCACTCTATTTATATTTATTTAATCTAAGGTTTTGGGTATTGCTGGGACTCAACTTTCTCGAGGTTTGTATTTTAGAGCGAAAACCAGTAACAATGATGTCTGATTGCTGTCTTGACAGTTGCACCCTCTTGCATTAAGGTCTCAAAATCATTGTTTAAAATGGTTTGCTATTTGCCAAACATTTCTGCTGATACCCATCCCATATCATAGGAGGTATATTAAGTTTGTCACATAGTTTCTAACACGGTGAAATAATCATGGTAGACCCCCAAGACCTTAAGGGCATATGGTCGTGACCTAATTCGGAATCGAATGAGCCATGTCCGTCCGTCCGTCTGTATGTCACATGTTTTTAGGCCTTTAATTTTGAGCTAGGGTGCTGAATGAGCTAGGGTCCACGTCATGCGAATCAGTGAAAGTGTAAAAATTTTTGAAATCCGCCCAAAGACACGCCCACAATCGGTCTAAATGTTCAACTACCTCCAGAGTTTTCAAAACTGTAAGACGTTCTAAAAGGCTGAAATTTGACATTTAGCATCTCCTAATGAATGTTAGAGACAAAAAAGGTAAACCTCCTCCAGTGGGCGGGGCATCTATTTTAAGGGCACATTTTCAAATGCATTTAACTCAATATGTTTGCTCGAAATTGAAAAAAATTTGCTTAATATTTTATGTAGAAAAGGTTTGGTTCCACATTTTGTCTATACAAGTCTTTGGGCCACGCCCACATTTGGAGGCAAAATTGAAGAAAAACTTAAAATTTTCCAGAAAAACTTAATTTCGAATAGCCTTGAGATTAATTTAGGAAAGCATGAAACAAAAAAAGTAGAAGGTTAGGTAAACGAGACTTCAGTCCAGATTTTGTTTGTATAAAATTTTTAGCCACGCCCTATTTTAGGGGTAGATTTTTCAAAAATATAGAATTTGGACCAAAAAATTGCATTTTTGCGTACATTTAAGTGTAACTTGGAAATATCTGTGGAAATATCTTATAATTAATAGTTTGTAATTAGGGGCAGTTGGACCATGCCCCTTTTCGAAGTTTGCATTACTTACAAAATGTCAATAAATAACTATGCCATCAGCATTTTACAGTGTGGGATAGGATGGGGTATTCAACGGTCCGTTTTACGGACTGTAACTTCTGCGTACACACTGTAGCCCTTACTCACTGGTTACTTACTAGTTTTGCCTTCACCTTAGCAGTTATTGAAATTCGACCTTGAATGACAAATTTCGCCTTCAATCAGGCTACCAGTTCTAAGGAACATAGGAATATGCACCTTTTATAGCTTTCCTATATCGAATAAAATAAAAAAGGTACCAAATAAAAGTACCATAGCTACAAAAAAACTACAATTTAAACAAAAATAAAATTGCAAAGCGCTCTTCTAGTATCGCAAAAATTTGGCATGTCTTATCGCACATACATCATGACACCAAATCCCTAGACAGAATACTGCATAACAATAACAAAGCAACCGAATAAAATAGAGCTTCCACCCTGATCCCTGTGAAAAGTTCGATATGTTTGCCTAACCAAAAACATATTTACTATATGCACTGTTCACCCTAAGCGTTATTGTCAATATCGAAAAGAACTAAACTCTGTCAGAGGGATATAGCTACATGCTCTATGATAATCGTTTCAATTTCTATTCGTATCATGATTTGTTTTTGAACATATTTCGAAGGTATTGGGGTCACAATAATATACACAAACATCCAAAGCCATCACATATGCCTAGACCCAGAAATGAGTGAGGAATCAAAACGGAAGAAAAAACTCACCCATCCATGAATAAAATGGAAATCGAAAACTTTTATGTTTATGAAAGTATAAGACAATTGAAAACGACCCTCATCTAGAGATTTTTTTTGTCATCCTGTTTGTTTTTTCTGTTTTTTCTATTTTTTTTTCTTTTCATCTTCACCATTTTGCAAAACAACAGGGGTCAATCCAATAGCAATTTCAGACCGATAGCCGTAGGCTCTGACAAATACGAAAGGACACCATGATGTGGGGGGAGTTGTGATGCGACACAGGATCTAACAGTGCCATATACACATTCCCTGGTCATTAATGGAGACAGCTTGATTATGTCATTTAGCACAGTGATTTGGTAGTTAAGTTTTATTTCAAATTGTTTTGTTTATTTTTCTTTGTATGTTTTATGTTTATTAATTCAAAAATTCTCTTAAACTTACTTCATTGTATTTTAAAACTAATTTTTTTTCTCCATTGTGAAGCTGTGAGCTTTCTGGTTAATAATTACAGATTCTATTAAAAAAGCTTGTTCCATTTTTATGCCCTACGCTTCGGTGTTTCTTTAACATTTATCTTCACGTGAAATTTTATTACGTTGAAGCGATTGAACTTAATATTTAATTCAATCGAATAAAAATAAATCACAAAAAGCTATTGAAACTACGTCTAATACTTCGTCTCCACCGACAATTAAAACAGGATTAGCGGGAGAAGATTAAAAATAAATCCTTAAGTGGCTCCATCGGACAAATATAGGATTAACTTGACACGAAAACTTTGTTTCTGTCCTTTTTCGCTCAAAAGAGAATGGCGATGGCATTTCCCAGTAGCAAAAAACGATTTCAACAGTAAAAGTCACAATAGAAAACGTATTTGTAACAGATCTGTTGCGTCACGAGTATCACCACGTTGCCTGAGAATTTTTGCAACGTTATTTTGCAATTAAAGTTTTGAGCTCAACGTACAATTCTGGATGTGCACCCTTCTTTTTTCTGCACGGATCTTTTGAAGCATTCAAAAAACAAATATGGGCTTCAATATGACAATGAATGAACTTATGGCAACAAAAACAAAACTTTAAGCCAACAAAAGTTAACGAAAAGCTGATGAAATCGAGCGAAATTCTATTATGATCGTGGCATATGAACTGCGTGTAACGGGAGATTTCTTAAAGTCGACTTAAGCTCATCTAAGTCAACTTTTACCATAATAAATACCATAATAAATATGGTAAGGCCTTGAGCATTCATATCACAGTACTCTCCTTATACTCTTTAGTTTAACACATGTGATACTTAAGGATCTCCTGTTGAAGCATGTTCCACATTTCAGATGTTCTGGTAAAAAAAACACACCGATAAAACGCGATACGCCCAGAATTAGTCTCATCATGACCTCAACTGACTAAATGGCATGCGTTCTATTGCGATTAATTTGGGAGAGTTTAACTCTTTTAATGGTGGAAAAAGCTGGCGATTTATTCTTGGAAAGGTCGCGGTGAAACAGTCTTGGTTAAAAAGATATTTTTACAACAAAGCAGGACGTTGATGTCCCAAGAGTCGAATGTCTTTATTATGTTTAAGTCACCGATAAGTTTTAAAGCTATTTTTGAATACTATCGAGCCAATTTCAGATGGCTCTTGGTGCGCCTGTCTAGCGACGATAATTTTACCTTAACTTGCAAATGCCTCAGAAATTCTAATGCATTTCGCGGCATTTGAGAATAACTCGAATCGTGTTTTTCTCGAAACCAGCTCTAGCTACAAGTTCGCGATCAGTGTAATAAAAAAACTACAAATATGGTACACCCACTGGGTTCCATGCTGGTTCGACAGCCGGATACCGAAAAAAAAAACCAACCGGGTAAAACTTTTATGTAGACTTTGCGGATCTTTGTTTTTCTCCGAACTATTTTTCTTTGAAGCGTAACAAAACTAGTGGGAGAGTTACAATCCGGTTAGGCGAATTGTTGGATACCGCCTCCCAATTGACCACTTTCTAGCTCCGAATTGTGTAATTGACCACTTTCAAGCTCCGAATTGTGTCATAAATCTTGGTTGCTGAATTTCAGTTTCTATTAACTTCAACTGTATTTAGAATTTTTCAGTTAAAGAACCTTCTCCCTTAAAATCGGGAGTGGCATCCACCTCTTTTCAATAGCATCGTTTTTTTGTTTATATTTTTTATCAGAAGTATATACCACGTGCTGATTGCATTTTCACATTAAAAACTTGGTTTATACTTAAAGACGCCCTAAAAGTGGGCGTCGCAAAAATTTATTCATTTCAGTTGATAGCTTTCACACATAGCTGAACATTTTATAGCGCAAGTTTTTTGGATTCAAAGAAAACATATCGGATAAAAATCGTTTATTAAAATGCAAATGAAATATGACCACGCCCAAAAGGGGGTAGTTTTTGACTTTTTTTGAAATGTCAATCACAGTACACTTATGCGAGGATAACGCGTACCAAATTTCAGCTTCCTACGACAACTTTGAATTTTCATACTTATAAGTTAAGTGGGCGTGTCAGTGGGCGGATTTTAAAAATTTTTACACTTGTACTGCTTCGGGACTTAGAAAGAGTTTTTACCTAAGTTTCAAGTTTCAAGTTCCTAGCTTCAAAATTTAAGGCCTAAAAACTACCGACACACGGACGGACGGACATGGCTCATTCGACTAACAATTCGGTTTCGATCATATGCCCTTAAGGTCTTGGGGGTCTACGGTGATTATTTCTCTATGTTACAAACTATGAATCAAGTCTTAATATACATCCTATCCTATGGGATGGGGTATGAAAAGCCATAAAAAATCTACAATTAACCCACTGAGTTCCGTACTGGATCAATACCTGTATACTGAAAAAAATGAATGGAATCAAAATTTCAGTGAAGCTAGTGAAATTGTGCTTTCTCGGAAGCGGGACAAAGCTTGATTGTGCCCACTGATGGACTACTAACTATCATGTCAGCGATACACCTGGGGTAGAGACCAGTTCCATTTACTTCAAATTCCAGTCTATTAGAAAGATCCCATTATGCTTTGTTGTTGAAGTCAGCGTTCAATTAGGTTAAGAAAATGCAATCGTTTCATTTTTACGTCCATTGTACGTTTCCTGGAAACATGTATGCGAAGCTCAGAGTACTGTCGTCTGCAAAGGAATACGCTGGATTGGAAATGAGCCCTGATGTACACCAGCGTTAATGTGGTAAAAATAAGATGTGTAGCCATTGAAGACCTCTTGGATTGAGCGGTTCGAAAGAAAATTTCTGTAGCTCATCGAATGGGAAAATTATCAAGTTCGAATTCGATCATTTTAGACAAAAAAGCTTGATGCCAAACCCTGTCGAATGCTGTAGTAATGCCAAACCGCAGTGGTCTTGCTTTCCCTATTAGGTGCACTGACTGGCTCTACTTTTCAGGAAAATAGACCATCAGGTCATTAGTAGACATTTTTACGAAAGCCATAGAGTTGGTCATTGCGGAACTTCTGCAGTTTGAGATACGTCATAAGTCGTTAAAACAATCGATTTGTAGCTGGATGGAGGCAAGGAATCACTTTTTTTGTGAATGGGTTAACTGAGCATGCTGGGGTGGAATCGGCTGAGGTGATCTATGATAAGTGATGTCACAAATCACAAAAATTCGTCTGCGTAAACTGTGATCATCACAATTTTCTTACGACAGGTCACGATCAATCACCGTCAAAATCAGCTAGTCACCAGTTTTTAAACCTTCTGGGATTTTGGTGTTTTTGCCTAATCTTAGGCGGACTTTCTGCACATATGAATAAAAATCAATGTTCTTACATCACAAGTCTAAATAAAGGAACGATTCGGAACAATATTTTTGTGATCTGATCACCTTACGCAGACGGATTATTTTGTTTGATCACATTGACTGTCACAAAATCTGAAAATCAAAGATCACCATAGCCGATTTCACCCCTGGTTTTCATCGGCTCGTAAGGCACAAGAAGGATAGGGCAGATGAAATACTTTCGCAGTGGTTTTGAAAAAGTGGTTCTTGAAAAAACAGGATGTGCATTCCATCTGGACAAGCGCATTAATGAACATTGGTTTATTTGAAGAGACTTCTGTGACTATCTATTCACTTTCGTGCTTGTACAACGAAAGTGAATAGATTGTTCAAAGCGCTCAAGCAAAGGTAGAGTCATGGTACAAGAAGGAAGCGTAGAGCTGGGAGCAAAGTGTTCTGCAAGCAGATAGACTTTGTCTAAAGCGGTGACAGTTGGAATGTCGTTTAGTGTTCGGATGGAGGATGAGGCGCAGGTTTTTATGAGTTTGACAAAAGACCAAAAACACTTTTGCTAATTTTGGAACATAGCTAAATCTCTTGCTACAATTTAAAACTAAAAGCTCGCCTCTCTCAATTTTATAGCCCTCTTACGAATCAAGTCACACAGTGAATTCTCCTTTTGTCTAATACAAAAAAATCCTATTAACCCTCTGAGGGATGAAAGATTTCATACCAAGAAGAATTACTTGAGAACTCATATCAGCAGCGGCATCAACGTTACGATAAACAAGTGAGTAAGTACAAGAGTTCGTCTGTGACAAACTTCTATATACCCGACCCGAAATTTGAGTTATAATTTTTTTCTGTGTGTGTTGGAGTAAGGAAGCAAAAGAAGAGGATACCTTAATAATAGGAATCTTTAAGGTATAGCCACTCCGAAAGACGTTTCTAAATTATTTTGTTTGAAAGGTCCTATCCGCTTCGAATATTCATATTCATGCCGTTATTCCTAACATAGCTGGTGAGCGTTCCCCTTCTCGCCACTTTTAAAGCAACTCAATTCGGGACCAGCAGCAGCAGAAAAGTACTACTGTTAGGGTAGCCATAAGACCTTAATTGGGAATGTGTAAATAAGAAACTCGATTGGTCATCTAAAGCAGTTCAGGAAGAAATGGGTCAACGCAATTTTTATTACTCTCTGCACGAGAGACGAATTTTTATAATAAGATTATGGGATTTTTATTTTACAGCATCAGCATACCATTTTTAAAACACTAATTTTTTGCCATGTAATATGTAATCAATATGTAATAAATAAAACAATGCCATAGTAAACAAAGTCATCACACTTCCTACTTATCTCTTTGTTAAAGAATAAAAGTAGCTGATAAGTGTGTTGCCATACTTATTTTTTCATAGTCTTTTTACGCTTTTGTAATTTTATAAAAAAAGTATTTTATTTCTTTTTGACCACTTTTTTATGAATCCTCTAAGTATCCCTAAGCACGAGAACGAATAACAAGACAACCAAAACCTACTTTGATATCGGTTACATACTCCAATGAATTCAGCCAAATAATGACGAAAAGTTTTGCGCATATTTTTTATATCTCAATTGGAATAAAATAAGGATAAGAAACTCCGAAATAAGTTGCCACAACTTGGAAGTAGATCACCGACAAACTATAGCTACGTCCTTTCTTTTGTCAAGTTTTATTCCTTACATATGTAAATCGGCTCCACCGCACAGTGAATCCAATCCAACATAGTCCAATCATCCCTGTGTGTTGGTGGGAATTATTTCCTTCGAAATAGATGAGAAAACTTTGTTGAAACAATATTAGCGCGTGTATAGATAAATCCTCTCATCAATTCGCTAAAAAGTTCTTACGTCAAAATTCTTTTAAGAATTCTTTTCAATTCTACGAAAAGACAAAATATATTTACATTCCGAAACACGGATTTACGCAATTAAGAGAGAAAAAGTATCTGATAACGATTTATTTACATTGTATCCTGTGAGTGTACGTTTTGTTGTTGTTGGCTTTGAAAAAGGCTATGTGTACTATAATTGGATAGACATTAATTACCATTAATTACACAACATAATTGCAAAGTATTTCTCTTTTTCTTGCAAAACATCCAATTAATTTGGAGACACCCGTGATGCAAAGCCATAGTCTTTTATTTCTTCCCCCTAATTACACTGGGAGAAAAAAAAAAAAACGCTGATACACTCGCGTACACCCTGTAATACAAAAATCTGATTTAACTTCATGGAATGACTTTTTTGCGTGTATTTTAATGAGGTAACATTGGCATGGAGATGATTTTCAAAATTTGAATTTTAAAGTACTGAGACTTTGTACAGGGAACAAAAAGAGAGAGTAAATCCGGCAAGGAAGCCGAAGTGGAAGTGGGTGGTTATTTGTTTTCTTGTTCGCATTAGTGTTTATTTTTTTATTTATATGCGAAAAGAAGCTATAAGGCTAGGAAATGCAAAAACCATCGACTTGTGGACCGACGACGACAGAGTAAATTTCATTATACAAATTGAAAAAGCACGAATGAAATTATTCCCATCAGGACGATGTTGCAAGAACAGATACCTACTTAGCGTTAGTTGTCTTTGGGGGGACAGTTGAGGTTTTTTTTTTTGCGGATAAAGTTTGCGGAAGAAACAGAATGGGGCAGAGAGGTCAACGCAAGGAAGGTAATGAATACAATTATAATAAGAAAAAAGTAAAGTTGAGTTACGTACAAACTTGCAATCGCTTGCAAAAAAAAAAGAATAGTCACCCCTAAGTTCTTATGTAGTGAATTTCGAAACAAGGACTCTTGAAGTTTTGCCAGCGGTGCGTATGAATTTCCAAAGAATATAAGTCGTGCTAAGTCAGTTTAAAAATCCTATTGAAATTTATGTTTTCCAATTATATTTGAAATAATGGAATTCACGAAAGCATAACGCAAGTCCTTGAAATTTTTTTGTTTCATTGCCAATTCTAATGAATTTAAAACTTAAGCATGCTGTTATGGCTATGCATGATTTCAGGTCAAATTGATTATAGGCACAAATTTTAAAAATGAAATACTCACAGACCTCACGAATGCAAAGTAGTGTTAAATTAGTAGTGCAATGTGATGGCAAAAGGTGGCAAAAAGGAGTAGAAAGAAAAAATATTTTCCTAGGATAATCAACCAAAATATTTTGCTTGGAGAAAAGTTCAGAAAACACTTTTCCTCAAAAAATCCAACCAAATATTTTAACGTAAATGCTACAATTTTTTGAGTTTTTTATTTAAGAAATATGAAAAAGTGCCAAATAATTTTGTTGCCAATAATTCTATTCTTTTTTTTGCCTATAAAAATTTACCCAAATATTTTGACTTAAATGCTGCAATATTTGGCTTAAGAAAAATATAATAAAAAGAAATTGATTTTTTTGTTAATAAGAAATATGAAAACAAGGATCAACATTTTTTGTTTGAGAAATATAGAAAAGTGCTAGATTTTTTTTTTCAAAAAAAGGTCAGAAAACTCTGTTCCTAGAAAAATCACTTCAATTTTTTTACAAAAATGCTGACATTTTTTGATTTTTAATTTTTTTTTTAATTTTATTTTTCAAGAAATACAAAAAATTGGTCAAATAAGGACATTTTTTTTTTTAGAAAGTATAAAAGTTTCAAAAAAAACCGACAATCTGTTTTTCTATAAAAATCCTCTTAAATATATTGACGGTAGTGCTGCTATTTTTGGAATAAAATAAATAAATTAAGACTTTTCTTATATTAAGAAATGTCAAAAATAAATTTTTGTTTGAGAATCATAAAAAGGGCCTAGAAAAAAGTTCAGAAAACTCTTTTCCTGGAAAAATCCAATAAAATTTTTTTTAAGTAAATGTCGCAGTTTTTGAATTTTTTTATGAAAAATTAAGAAGTGTCAAAAAATATGGCTTGAAAAATACGTCAGAATTTTTTTCGTCTAGGAAATATGAAAGGTAAAAAAATTTTTGGATATAAAAATCGTCAGAAGTCTTTGCCTAGAAAGTCCACTTATTTTGACTATATTGGCGTCAAAATTTCATTTTATAATTTTTGAGTTTTTTGCAAAAATATGGAAATTTTTTTCTGTTAAAATATAATGCAAGTACCACAAAAAATTTATTGTTTGGAAAAAATTTCAGAAATCTCTTTTCCAAAAAAATTTTGATTTTTTGCAATTTTCTTTTTCGAGAAAATATGAAAAAGTGGCATAAATATTATTGGCCAGAATAATACGGCCAGAAATTTATTGATGTTTAAAATATGAAAAGGGGTCACAAAAATATTGTTTGAAAAAAAGGCTGCCTCTTTTTCGGGAAAGATTCAAAAAAATAATTTGGCGTATTAATGGTGCAATTTTTTGAAAATTTTTTTAAAGATATGTCAAAAAGTTTCAGAAATAACGCCAAAAATTTTTGTTTAAATAATATTAAAAGGTACCAAAGAAATATTGTTTGGAAAAAAACGCAGACGGGACCGTAAATCGTCCGAAGAATTTTCCTCTCGAAGCAGCAGGACTGGTAAAGCAGGACTGGGATGATGAGGGTCTTATACATGGACACTTTAGTTGCTCGAGAGAGGGCTTTGCTACTCAATTGCCTTCTTAGCCCAAAGAAACAGCGATTGGCAAGAGTTATCCTTCGTTTGATTTCAGCGCTGGTGTCATTGTCTGAATTGATAGCGGAACCCAGGTAGACAAAGTTTCTAACTACCTCAAAGTTATAGCTGTCGATGGTGATGTTTTGTCCAAGACGTCGGTGTTGGGTGTCTTTTCTTGATGACAGCATATACTTGGTTTTGCCCTCATTGGCGAAGGCTTCACTGACATCACGCTTTGTTCTACCGATTATGTCAATGTCGTCTGCGTATGCAAGTAGTTGAACGGAATTTTGAAAGATTGTACCTCTGGTGTTGGCGCGAGAGTTCTGCACAATTCTCTCAAGTATGATGTTAAAGAAGTCGCATGACAGCGCGTCACCTTGTCTAAATCCTTTTTTGACATCAAAGGGGTCGGTGAGGTCTTTGCCGACCTTGACGGAACAGCGTGAGTTTTCCATCGTCATCCTGCACAGACTGACGAGTTTGGCAGGGATGCCAAAACTAGACATTGCGCTATATAGCTCGTCTCTATAGATGCTGTCATACGCGGCCTTGATATCGATGAAGAGGTGGTGTGTATCGATTTGGAATTCCTGGGTTTTCTCCAAGATCTGCCGCAGTGTGAATATTTGATCGATGGTGGACTTTCCTGGCCTAAAGCCACACTGATATGTGCCTATCAGATTGTTGACAAACGGCTTCAGGCGTTCACACAGTACAGCAGAAAAGATCTTGTATGCGATGTTAAGAAGACTTATGCCTCTGTAGTTGGCACAACTCAGAGGGTCTCTTTTCTTCAGGATCGGGCAAACAATGCTGAGGTTCCATTCGTCGGGCATGCTTTCTTCCGACCATATCTTGCAGATGAGCTGGTGCATGCTCCTAACCAGCTCATCGCCAGCGGATTTAAAAAGTTCGGCAGCTAGGCCGTCTGCTCCGGCTGCTTTGTTGCACTTGAGCTTAGACACAGCTACTTTCACCTCCTCCAGGTCGGGTGGGCGGTATCGTTCGTATGCTTCGTCGGTAACGTCTTCGCCCGGGTTGAATGGTTCGTTCTGCCTGACAGCGGTATTTGGTTCGTCCTCGCCGTTATACAGTCTGCAGAAGTGGTCTTTCCAAATCCTCAGCACCGACTGCGATTCTACAACGATGTTCCCTTGATGGTCCTTACAGGCTTCAGTTCGAAGTTTATACCCTTGGCAGGACCTTTTGATCCTTTGGTAAAACTTTCTAACCTCATTCCTGTTGTAACATCTCTCTATCTCTTCAACCGCGCGCTTCTCGTGCTCTCTCTTTTTCCTTCGGAGAAGCCGGTGCTCCTCTCTCCTCCTCTGCTCGTAGAGCTCGCGAGCAGCTCTAGTCCTTCTGTGCAGCGCCGCTTTGTATGTGCTTGCCGGCGTTCATTGTCAAACCAGGGGTTTCGTTGTGGTCACCGTGTGAAACCCAGCACTTCAGAGGCGGCGTCTCTGATGGCATTTTGGCAGTGTTGCCACTGGCTATCAATACTTGATGCTGGTTGCATAGGACTTCGTAGAAGGTTTTGAGAGACTCGGTTGGAGAAGGACCTGGCGATCTCTTGCGATTGTAGTCGGCCGACGTCAAACTTCCTCACAGTATTTCCATTACTTGGCGCTGGTCGGGATATCCGCAGCCGTACCTTGGCTACAACAAGGTAGTGATCCGAGTCACTGTTGGCCCCTCGGAAAGTTCGGACATCCATGATACTGGAGAAGTGCCTTGCGTCGATCGCAATATGGTCAATCTGGTTGACGGTTGATTGATCGGGAGATCTCCATGTCCCTTTGTGGATATTGAGATGCGGGAACTGTGTACTAGCTACCACAACCTGTCGCCCCGCAGCAAAGTCGATCAGCCTGAATCCGTTATCGGAGGTCGTGTCGTGCAGGCTATGCTTTCCGACTATAAGACCAAAGATGCTCTCCCTTCCTAGCTTGGCATTGAAATCGCCTAGGACAGTCTTAATGTCGTAGCTAGGGCATTGCTCATAATATTAGTCCAGGAGCTCGTAGAAAATATCTTTGGTATCGTCATATTTCTCCTCTGTGGGGGCATGCGCGCATATGAGGCTAATGTTGGCGAATTTAGCCTTGATGCGGATCGTCGCGAGGCACTCGCTTACAGGGCTGAAGCTCAAGACTTTTTGCCTAAGTCTGTCTCCAACAACGAAACCACATCCAAATAGGCGCTGTCTTTGATGCCGATAGCAGTCGCCGTAGTAGATGTCGCAGTTTTTCATCCTTCTTTTGCCCGGCCCGTCCCACCGCATTTCTTGGATGGCAGTAATGTCTGCCTTGCAGTCGTTAAGGGCCTCCGCTAGTTGCTCGGCTGCACGTGGTCTGTTAAGGGACCTAACATTCCACGTGCAGATCCGGAGCTCGTTGTCCTTTTCTCGTTTGCATTGGTCGTCAACAGTAAATCCGTCCGAATCCGAGGCTTGTTTCTGCTTCGTGACTGGTGTTTCTTTACGTGGCCGGGAAGTCACCCCGACGGCACGACCCCCAACCTGGAGGACCAGATCCTTTGCTTAGCTCTAAGGACGGAGAGCCGGATAGCCCGCTCCTTATAGGCCTGAGCTCCGAATACGTCGTAGTAGCCCCGTTGATTCCATCTGGGGAATTCCTCCGCTGCCGTCCGGATGCAAGGAGAAGTGCCTTAGTGGGAACACTCCTCCCCCCCTCTCTCGTCTGCTACCCCCAACAACCTTCCAAAGGGGTTGGAACCCAATCTCCAGTTGAGGTACTAGGCACCCGGTGTTCACCACGGGGAGGTGAGAGTAGGAGTTGATAGACAGAGGTGGGTTTAGAAAACCTGTGGATGCTTGTATCCTCTTGAGTGCACATGTCTATCCTTTGACCACCTTGTTAAGAATCTTCTTCCCTAAAAAATTTTATGTATATCTAAGAACGCCCCTAAAAGTGGACTTGCCAAAAATTTATTCATTTCAGTTGATAGCTTGTATGTGCGTTAGAACATTTGATAGTACAATTTCTGGGATTTAAAGCAAATCCATAAATCGAATAAAAACCGTTTATTAGAATTCAAATTAAAAATAACCACATGGGGGCGGTTTTTTTTTAAATGCGAATCACAATACGCTTAAGCCCGGATATCGCATACCAAATTTCGAACGGACGGAAATGGCCCATTCGACTTACAATTCGGTCTCGATCATATGGCCTTAAGGTCTTGGGGGTCTACGGTGATTATTTCTCTATGTTACAAATTATGTCAGAATGAGTGGCACAACAGCTCGTAGTGAACCTGGAAACCAACCAACACTCTTCGCCAGTGACCTTGGTTTGAACCTAGCGGTCTTGAAAACAGAGCTGGCTGACCAGCTTCGCGGTAGCAGTTATGCACGCGATCAAGTACGCGATCTAGTACAGGATAATTTCTCTACAATTAGCGCAGTAGTTCCTCATGGAGAACGTTATATTTTGTTTAAAAGTCTTCCACGAGGAATTAACAGAGTTTATTAAAACAATAAAAAGGTTTCTCATGCGTACTAACTATTGCTAGTCAGTTAACATGTTCGATCAATGGGGTGAAAAATTTCATATTTAAGATGTGTATTTCGTTCAACGATCTTGGCATTCTGAATAAGAGTATTCAACAGTGGGTATTCAACAAAAGTTATAATTGATGCTCAGCAACAGTCGCGAAGATATGTGTCTGGGCTGACTTTCTTGGCAACACTCACTGAAGCGTATTCAGAATTTCAAGATCGTTGAGCGAAACACACATCGATCAAAAAAACTGGGGTTAAGACCAAATGATCTCAAATATGAATAACAGAGTTTATGTTAGGATGTGTACCTCCCTTAGGGTAAAACAGAATAACAAATTTTCGCAGCAACAGCCCACATATTGATTGCTCTAGTACCCTCTTGCGCCCTAAATGTGAGAGGTACACTCAAGGATATCTCCCTGTAGAGAAAGGTATTTTTCCCAAAAAAAATAATTAAATGCACCTTCTGTAGCTTTTCCGTTCTCGTTATGAAAAGTGACTTAAACTAATTCCGAGGATTAACTTAGCACTATGTTCCTAGAGGCAAATTTAGGTGCATGTAAGTGACTGATAGATCTATCTTATGGTGATGTAACCAACCTCTTATAAATCTGCTTTACATACAATAGATTCAATGTTTAAGGTACACATCAAAAGCTTACTGTTTCTCCAGTTCTTAGAAAATATATACTTAAGAACTTTTAGAAGGTATACGTAGGTATAGCAAGGAGCAAATATTTTTCATCCAACAAAAACTTCTTTATGAACTTATGGTAGATAACTTAGCTGGACAGGGAACTGGTAACAACCTCTAAGTCTTCAACTCCAAATCTCCTTGCAATGTCTCAATAATATTTCCTCAATTCTCGAGACTACGATCACCCATTAAGTTTACCAGAACTATAAATAACTTGGCTCCTACTTTCCACTAAGAATAGAATCCAACTCTTACCAAGGACTGGTTGCCGTTTGAGAAAACTTTGCTCCATAGCTAAGCCTTCCTTTCAGTTCTTTTGTATCGTTTTTATTTCCATTTTATTCATCGACCATGGTAATACATGCAAATAACTTTATTTCATTGTGTGATATGTAACTAAAAGGAGTTTTCCAAAGAGCACAAAACTATATCCGAGGTTATCCGGTGCGTCCAAAAGGAAGACCATTCAAGCAATGCGAATCCCGTACCCAGCTTCCTCTTTTATGCGGCGATTCAAAGTCTCTCTCGCTCTCTCACTCCGTTTTCCTGGTTCAAAGCAAGTCACGGGGAATATTTTTCTTGCTTTCTTGAGGTGGCACCACCGACCGGGGCAAGGATACGTTTTTATTTCTTCTTATTCTTCGTTTCTTAGACGAATTACCCTGCACCCTGGGTATATATAGTTTCCTTTTGTATTGTTTGGCTTATACATCCTCCACCAGAGCAGGGTTAGATTAGGTTGCAGAAAAGAAAGGAACAAAAAAACTGGAAACTCCCCAAGGATTTCGATTGCTACTAAAGGGATTTTCTAAATTTCCTTGGAGCAATTTTCTTTCTTAAATGCCCGGGAAAATTGGTAGCCGAGATGATAAGGCCTATTTTCTCCAATTCAAGGATTCCAAATTGCTTTGAAGTAATTTCTGGCCCTTTCTCTTCGTGGATGAGTATATTTTTCCATCACCCTCTCGGCTTGGATCTGGCTTTTCACTGGATTTTTTGTGCGGCTTTTTTCATAGTGCCATACTTTAAGGAGTATGCCTTCCATTATTATTTGTGCTATCCAGGTATGAATATCGCCCTCCATCGGTTGGCATTCAATCAATTTTAATTGCACTGATGATTTAGCTCTTTTGCAGGAGATTGCAGGGTGAAAAAAAAACTCCGCACACGCAGAAAAAAGGACGAAAACAAATTCAATCTTCGAAAAGAATTTGCAATTTCCTTTTTGTTTGGTTGGGAGTAGATGGATATACCAGGCCATTACGTCTGGTCTTTTTGTTTCACCACCCCTCTTTGAGGTGTTTGCATTTTTGTACTCAGGCTCTCCTTCCTGCATAGACCAAACGTCCTTGATCCGTTTATTTATTCTTTTTTTTTGCAGAAAATAATGTCATCAATTCGAGTAAATTTCCATAATCAATTTTACGCACTCCGATAACCGTTTCCCGGCGCCATTGTTTATTACGCTTGATTCTGTTGGCCTGAGCCAACGATGTTGGTTCGTCCTTTTCAATTATTTTCATTTCATCCCATAACAGTCGGAGGACCGTGCCGAGGGCGGTCCTAGATGATGGTTTATTTAAGTTTTGCTGCCTTCTTTTGATTGTTCTCTCGCAGATTTTTTTTTTGCTTCGTTTTTTGCTCATCAAACATCCGTCGATTATGATTTTACGAGAAATTTCCTTTTGGTCCTTCTGTTTCGAGTTTGATGCTTGTGCGCGCCTTGCGGTTTCGATTATTATGAGGAAGTGATGAATTTGCTGAAAAATTCCAACAAAATTATAAAACTATCTTTAGAGCTTGTGTGCGGGAGGACCGTTTAGGAATTTGTATAAAAAAAAAACACAATAAACAAGAGGGCGAAAAAAATTGTGGCAATATTTTTTTTTTTCAGACAGATCTGCGACAGTGGTTTGACAGATTCGCGGGTGATTTGTCTATGTCAAATTATTGCTCGTAAATGAATTGTGCTTATGAATCTGGGTGTATTTTTTAGGCTTACGGACGAACTGGTACGGAACAAATGCCACTGTGGCGGTTTTCACCCGGATCAAGGACACAAATCGTCATTGGTTTTTTTTTTTGGAGTAA
This sequence comes from Neoascia interrupta, assembly GCA_947623515.1. Classification (NCBI taxonomy): domain Eukaryota; kingdom Metazoa; phylum Arthropoda; class Insecta; order Diptera; family Syrphidae; genus Neoascia; species Neoascia interrupta. The sequence continues at coordinate 31,512,714 of OX392462.1, read as the reverse complement.
GAACGCGATGGTATACGCTCGATTTATTTTAATGTTGACTGTGGTATTAAAATGACGAGCCTTGATGTATGAATAAAATATATTTTCGGCGTCAAGATTATTGCGGTTGCTAATTGATATGGTCTAAAGCGTGCGGATTTATTACAGTCATAACAATCAAATTTTGTGAGGTTCAAGTTTTTGTGTTCGATGGAAAGCTGAATTCAGTAAGAAATACCTTTTGAGCCCCAAGCTATATGATAGCTTGATTATTATAGAGATTACAATAATCGGAAATTTAAATTCTTCAAAAATTCAAGCTAGGCCTTTTAGGTATTTATCAATTACTTTCAAGCTCCTCTTTTTTTGTGGTTTATCTTCGTGCTCCGAAAAAGAAGAGTAGGTTAGACCTTCCCCTCACAACTAACTACTTAAGACTTCTTCTAGCCACAATTTCTCTGCATGACTATAATAACTAATGCCAAGTTGAAATATTGAAAGATTTGGGTCTTCCAAATCGATTTGCTGGATTGGTCAATAAAGACCACATTAGTCATATTGCTATTGTCGCTTCCTGCTGTAGGTACCTACTCAATCCATCCAATACTCAGAAATCATTTCCTTGTCGGAACACACCATCTTTCGGAATACAATATCGTTACGGAAAGCAATTTAGGTATAAAGAACGTTTCCTTCCAATACTGTCCTCTTCGATAGCGACCTGATGCTGCTCAATGGTAGGGTACTCTACAGATCAATTCGAAATGTCGATTGTATGATGACATCAAATTGCCAAAGCAAAAATCTCTTTTGTGCATCGAGATGAATTGCTTTGAGTGCACCGCAGATGGAACCATCGTCCATCGTATACGACGACGACACGTGTAAAAAGTGACATCCTTACATCGCCAGCGAAATGTATACACAAAGCGACTCGTTTCCGAGTCCATAAACGCCACCATATTTCTTCGCCACAAAAGTCCGATAGAGAAGACGACAGCAGTTGACATATGCCAGCCATCGGTATATACAGAGCGGTGACCAATATACAACGATCACCATCAGGATTCCCATCATCCGAGCAAATATCGAAATCGAACTCCATATCTGCTATCTACATCTGCAAAAGGACACACATGGTGATGCATGACATGACCGTTGTATTCAAGCCGTATAGCGAGCACCAAAGGACATAAGACACAACGACACTCGCTTGGAGTCTCTATGCATCGCCTATGCACTCTGTGCTTTTGCGGAACAGATAATACCCAATGATGCGTTGCCAAGCGAAAATGGAATACATATCAGGACACACAGTGTAGTTGTACACCATTATGCTGCAGGTCGATGATAAGCGCCGAGGCGTGTGGTAGTTAACGCTCCTTCATATCCTGTTGGTCGTCGGCTTTAAGCGGTGCTCACTGCCAGATGCTATGGTTCTCAGTAGGTCATTCTGGGACAAGTCGTCCTAGCCAGGGGCCAGTGGGTAATATATTTGCATTGGATCGAGCGCACAATGGTGGTGGATTCTTTTGAGTGCTGAGCCTCAAAGCGTGAATGAATGGGTGGTTAAAATGGTGGAAAATCGGTAATATCGGCGCAGGGCAGAGAGCAGGGAATTGTATCGAGATTAAATGGCTTTTGCCATGAAGTTGGGTTTGACTTGGTTTCTTTTTGTGATCCATTCTATACGATTTGCTGTATAGTGTTGTGATGTGCAGCGTAGATACATGCGATATATGAAGAGCTGAATAGTGAATGTGTTTAAGTGAATGAAAATAGAAGTTTAGCTAAAACTATTTAGTCAAAAGTTTATTGATCTATCGTAGTTCAGCTTATGCGAAAATAAGGTTATAAGGTCATAGATTTTGTCCATGTCCCTAATGTTGAGAAACACCTATTCAACTTTGATTTTTCTATAATTCTCAGCGACTTTAACTCTACAAAAAACTTAATTCCGCCCGTGATTTAATTGTACCAGTGATTTAAGTTGCCGTGAAATAACCTCTCATTCATTGACAAATAAGAATAGATTAATTCGCGAAAATTTTCGAACTTACATTTTCTTACATATAAATTCACTCTTGATTCATAACTTTAAAGTGAAAGAATAAAAAATAAAAAAAAAATTTAAGAAATAATTTATAAACTTCATTTCCTCCTATTTTAAAGTAATAGTTTAAAAATAATTTATAAGTAAAACTTAAGCCATTTGAAAACTTTTTAACTTATTAAATATTTCTAAACTATGTTTTCTTAAAACTAAAAAAGAAACCAGAGAGTTAAAAAAGCACTATTTTTCAAAAGTGGGTGATTAAGTAGTTCAGAAATTCATGCGAATGGAAAGGAAATGCGAAAATAATAGTTTCAAAACTTGCACGCATTTATGTTTTCCTTGCCTTTCCTGTTACTCCAAAGTAAAGAAGAAAATAAAAGTTAAAAAATTTGAGCGAGAAGAAAATTATGCTTCAAAAATTCGCCCTGCTGCTCAAAAGTAAAGAATAGAATAATAGTTCGAAAATTCGCGCGAACTTTTGAACTATTATTTTATCCTTTTGAGCAACAGGAAATGAAATGAGCAACAGGAAAGGAAATAGTTAACAAAATTGCACGAATTTGAGAACTTTTATGTTCTCCTTTCTTATCCCTTCCTGTTACTCAAAGGTATAAAGAAAAAAGAAAAATAAAAGTTAAGAAATTCAAACGAAAGAAAAGCAAAGAACAAAATACGTAATAGTTTTTAAGATCGCGCAAATTTCGCGCGAATTTTTGAAGCATAATTTTCTCATTTTCCATTGTTTTAATGTTACTCAAAAGCAAAAAAGAAAATAATAGCTCAAGGATTTGCGGAAATGGGATTAAAGAAAATAAAAGTTCGGAAATTCGCGCGAATTTTAAAAGTTTTTTTTTTTATCCTTTCCTTTTACGAAATGGTTTACGAATAAGTTCCTTAGCAAACGGGTTTATAAATAGTTTTTAAATAAACAACATAATAAAAGTTCAAAAATTACCGCGTACATCCAAAATTTCTGAAAATAACGCAGATTTCTTTAAGGAATATAATTCCCAATTCTCAAATTCGCTCATTGCTGCTTGGCTACGTGTAACTGCGTAATCATTTTAGTGTAGTTGGGCTGATGTGCATTATTTATACAGAGAGAGCAAAATGGCCTGTTTTGGCAACCAAGATCGAAGTGGGGTGCAGATGGCAGCAGCTTTGAACCGTGTGGAATTCACCCGCACGCAGGGTATGAACGGAACTGGTTGGTGGACATACTCGAAAGCACAATTTGGCCACACACTGATGGTTAATTGCTTTTGAAATGGACAATTTGAAAGGCCAATGGTCCTAAAACAAGGTACTACAAATATAGTTTAAAAATGAAGAGATAAAAAAGTTGAAGAGATGGAATTGAATTAAAGAGATGAAACGCAGTCCCCTGATATGAATCCCATGGAAAATTTAAGGAACGGAAAAAAATTTTAGACAAAGGACGAATTTTTCATGTGAGTCGAGTAGGCTTGGAATACTGGGGGTATTAAATTCCATTATTTCAAAAAATTTCAACGTATGCTTACAAAATGCTCAGCTCATTGACTTACTAGATGTAGTATGTCAATGTAGTAGATATTGGCGACGATTTTCTCGTAGGGAATCGTATGGAAGTGACATTTCACTAGCAGTCCATATGTAGTATGTCAATGGCTCAGCTCTAATTAAATGTCTAAATTAAATAATTCAATACTTATAAAGTATTGGAAGGCAAATAGAAAAAAAACATTAATTTATGTGGAGTTTTGGCCAACTCGAAATGCTTACGTAATAATTTTGTTACATTTTCTTCTTGTTATAAAAAAAAGATTTTGTTTTATATTTTTAGTTGTACGTCAAGCCTTAAGCAATCCCGCTGCTTTTTTGTATATGACTGCATACTCGGCCAGGGTATATTACTTTTAATGAATAGTTTGTAACACAGTCACCATCACAATCACCGAAGACCCTTAAGACCTTTCAGAGATATGTTCGAGACCAATAGGTGAATCGATTAAGTAATATCCGCCTGACAGTCCGGCCGTCCGTCTGTCCGCGTGTGTAAAGTTTTGAGGTCCTTAAAATTGAGCTATGATGCGCAAACTTGGAGTGTATCTTCGTTCTTATTTTGCACACACAAAATGTGAAAATTGGTTAGTTTCTCCAACGGCCTCGCCCACTACTGGTTTCAATGTAAGACAACCTCTGTTTCTCATTTTCTTTATAAGTGGCTTTTCGTCAAGTTAGACAAGGCGTAGGAACTCAAATTTTGGTACAAAGCCTCTAAGGCCCGTTTGCTGATAATACACACAAACATAAGTTCATCTTCAGACTTAAGTTATACTTACCGATTATGTGGAACATAATGACTTTCGGTTGAATTTCAGCTGAAAAAATGTGTTTTGAATTGTTTTTGAATAAAATATCTGGGCAAACTGGCACTAAAGTATTTTTATACTAAAGGAGTCGTGAAATGTATAATCAAAAAGTTTTCTGACAATAGAAGCAAAAATGGAAAATAAATTTTCCTATGTTCTACGTAAATATTTACGACCTACTATGTCTGGGGCTTAGCTAAGTTGTACTTAGCGGCTATTTTTATTATTTCGACAGTTTTTTATGTTGCTTAGGCTCTAAGTAGAACTTAGCAGTTTAAGATGAGTATCAGCAAATGGGCCCAAGACGGCGAGAATTGGACCGCCCACAATATCGGCCATGTCCACTTTTCGGAAACCCAATTTCTCGGAAAGTAAGTTTATTACAAATCAAAAAAAAAATATAGTATGACAAAGAAAATTACTATTTGCTTCATACAAAGCTTTGTGTTCCGCTCAGTTTTAGGGGGCGTTTTTAGGAAAACACGGTTTTTTCCGAAATAATTTTCGAAATTACAATTAATCGATTTTAATTTTTAGCCCAGCGCCCTTTAATTTACTGTTCACAGCAAACTCAAATTATTTATAAGTTGTGAGCTTATCTTATACTCGTTTACTTTGAATCAAGGTAATAGTATCAGAGTTGCAGCAAAGTACCTATTTTCAAAGATGAAAAGTTGACGTACTTGTAGTAGGTACAACGTATACTTAAGAACGTCCACAGATTTTTCAAAATTGTAAGTACTTGATTTGATGAGGAATAGTATTTGAATTAAAGTTTTTACGAAACAATTTTTACTTTGAGATATTTCAAAGTAAGATTGTTTAACTTTGATTTGACATTATTTCGTAGCCACACCTAAACCTTTGCCGCAAATAGTATAATTAACGCTTGTCATGTTTTTAGTTTCTTTTTCCCTGAGTGAACCAAGGATAGTGATAAGGGATTTTTAAACTATAAAGGTTTAAAATTTTAGACACAGTCTAAGAATGGGGTATATTCCTTCAGTCGTGAGGGAAGTAAGAGTGATTTTTATACCTGAACCAGGCAAACAGGGACACACGGCAGCAAAGGACTTAAGACCGATAAGTCTCTCATCCTTTATGCTTAAAACCCTGGAACGACTACTTTAACTTCACATTAGGGCTAGATGCAGCAATATCTTTCTAATGGCATCCCAGCATGCATATATGAAAGGAAAATCCACAGAAACCGCCTTGCAGGAGGTGGTAGGGAATATAGAGAGGAGTCTACATTGTAATGATTGTGCGATGGCTGCCTCTCTTGATATCGAAGGGGCCTTCAATTACGTGGAGAGTAGTGCTATTGAAAGTGCTCTTGTAGACGCTAGCATTGAACAGGGCATTATAAACCTGGCTTGCAAATAGAAATATTAACTCTTCGATTGGGCAAAGCTCGATTAGAATATCTGTAATCAGGGGAACACTTCAGGGTGGCTTCACTCCTGTGGGTTGTGGTTATCAACAACATTCTGCAGAAGTTAAGTGGGTATCATGGGTATCAACGCCACGGCTTACGCAGTTTGACGTGGTGGTAATGGTGCATGGAAAGTACTTAAATATCTTAAATGAAATCATGAAGGGGGCTCTGGGGGCGATCAGCATCTGGACCCAAAGCTGTGGTCTCAGTGTCAACCCTTTGAAAACGGAACTGGTTCTCTTTACCAGGAAGTACAAGATACCACAATTCAAACTCCCCAAGTTAAATGGAGTGGGTGGTCAAAGGATAGACATGTGCACTCAAGAGGATACAAGCATCCACAGGTTTTCTAAACCCACCTCTGTCTATCAACTCCTACTCTCACCTCCCCGTGGTGAACACCGGGTGCCTAGTACCTCAACTGGAGATTGGGTTCCAACCCCTTTGGAAGGTTGTTGGGGGTAGCAGACGAGAGAGGGGGGGAGGAGTGTTCCCACTAAGGCACTTCTCCTTGCATCCGGACGGCAGCGGAGGAATTCCCCAGATGGAATCAACGGTGGCGTCCATAGTTCCAGTCAGGCCGAACTACTTAGTGAACACCTTATATGGGCTACTACGACGTATTCGGAGCTCAGGCCTATAAGGAGCGGGCTATCCGGCTCTCCGTCCTTAGAGCTAAGCAAAGGATCTGGTCCTCCAGGTTGGGGGTCGTGCCGTCGGGGTGACTTCCCGGCCACGTAAAGAAACACCAGTCACGAAGCGGAAACAAGCCTCGGATTCGGACGGATTTACTGTTGACGACCAATGCAAACGAGAAAAGGACAACGAGCTCCGGATCTGCACGTGGAATGTTAGGTCCCTTAACAGACCACGTGCAGCCGAGCAACTAGCGGAGGCCCTTAACGACTGCAAGGCAGACATTACTGCCATCCAAGAAATGCGGTGGGACGGGCCGGGCAAAAGAAGGATGAAAAACTGCGACATCTACTACGGCGACTGCTATCGGCATCAAAGACAGCGCCTATTTGGATGTGGTTTCGTTGTTGGAGGCAGACTTAGGCAAAAAGTCTTGAGCTTCAACCCTGTAAGCGAGCGCCTCGCGACGATCCGCATCAAGGCTAAATTCGCCAACATTAGCCTGATATGCGCACATGCCCCCACAGAGGAGAAAGATGACGAGACCAAAGATATGTTCTACGAGCTCCTGGACAAAACTTATGAGCAGTGCCCTAGCTACGACATTAAAATTGTCCTAGGCGATTTTAATGCCAAGCTAGGAAGGGAGGGCATCTTTGGTCGTACTGTCGGAAAGTATAGCCTGCACGACACGACCTCCGATAACGGATTCAGGCTGATCGACTTTGCTGCGGGGCGACACGTTGTGGTAGCTAGTACACAGTTCCCGCATCTCAATATCCACAAAGGGACATGGAGATCTCCCGATCAATCAACCGTCAACCAGATTGACCATATTGCGATCGACGCAAGGCACTCCTCCAGTATCATGGATGTCCGAACTTTCCGAGGGGCCAACATTGACTCGGATCACTACCTTGTTGTAGCCAAGGTACGGCTGCGGATATCCCGACCAGCGCCAAGTAATGGAAATACTGTGAGGAAGTTTGACGTCGGCCGACTACAATCGCAAGAGATCGCCAGGTCCTTCTCCAACCGAGTCTCTCAAAACCTTCTACGAAGTCCTATGCAACCAGCATCAAGTATTGATAGCCAGTGGCAACATTGCCAAAATGCCATCAGAGACGCCGCCTCTGAAGTGCTGGGTTTCACACGGCGACCACAACGAAACCCCTGGTTTGACGATGAATGCCGGCAAGCACATGCAGCTAAACAGGAAGCATACAAAGCGGCGCTGCACAGAAGGACTAGAGCTGCTCGCGAGCTCTACGAGCAGAGGAGGAGAGAGGAGCACCGGCTTCTCCGAAGGAAAAAGAGAGAGCACGAGAAGCGCGCGGTTGAAGAGATAGAGAGATGTTACAACAGGAATGAGGTTAGAAAGTTTTACCAAAGGATCAAAAGGTCCTGCCAAGGGTATAAACTTCGAACTGAAGCCTGTAAGGACCATCAAGGGAACATCGTTGTAGAATCGCAGTCGGTGCTGAGGATTTGGAAAGACCACTTCTGCAGACTGTATAACGGCGAGGAAGAACCAAATACCGCTGTCAGGCAGAACGAACCATTCAACCCGGGCGAAGACGTTACCGACGAAGCATACGAACGATACCGCCCACCCGACCTGGAGGAGGTGAAAGTAGCTGTGTCTAAGCTCAAGTGCAACAAAGCAGCCGGAGCAGACGGCCTAGCTGCCGAACTTTTTAAATCCGCTGGCGATGAGCTGGTTAGGAGCATGCACCAGCTCATCTGCAAGATATGGTCGGAAGAAAGCATGCCCGACGAATGGAACCTCAGCATTGTTTGCCCGATCCTGAAGAAAGGAGACCCTCTGAGTTGTGCCAACTACAGAGGCATAAGTCTTCTTAACATCGCATACAAGATCTTTTCTGCTGTACTGTGTGAACGCCTGAAGCCGTTTGTCAACAATCTGATAGGCACATATCAGTGTGGCTTTAGGCCAGGAAAGTCCACCATCGATCAAATATTCACACTGCGGCAGATCTTGGAGAAAACCCAGGAATTCCAAATCGATACACACCACCTCTTCATCGATTTCAAGGCCGCGTATGACAGCATCTATAGAGACGAGCTATATAGCGCAATGTCTAGTTTTGGCATCCCTGCCAAACTCGTCAGTCTGTGCAGGATGACGATGGAAAACTCACGCTGTTCCGTCAAGGTCGGCAAAGACCTCACCGACCCCTTTGATGTCAAAAAAGGATTTAGACAAGGCGACGCGCTGTCATGCGACTTCTTTAACATCATACTTGAGAGAATTGTGCAGAACTCTCGCGCCAACACCAGAGGTACAATCTTTCAAAAGTCCGTTCAACTACTTGCATACGCAGACGACATTGACATAATCGGTAGAACAAAGCGTGATGTCAGTGAAGCCTTCGTGAGTATTGGGACGGAAGCGGCGAATATGGGTTTAGCAGTCAATGAGGGCAAAACCAAGTATATGCTGTCATCAAGAAAAGACACCCAACACCGACGTCTTGGACAAAACATCACCATCGACAGCTATAACTTTGAGGTAGTTAGGGACTTTGTCTACCTTGGTTCCGCTATCAATTCAGACAATGACACCAGCGCTGAAATCAAACGAAGGATAACTCTTGCCAATCGCTGTTTCTTTGGGCTAAGAAGGCAATTGAGTAGCAAAGCCCTCTCTCGAGCAACTAAAGTGTCCATGTATAAGACCCTCATCATCCCAGTCCTGCTTTACGGTGCAGAAGCATGGACTCTGTCAAAGGCGGATGAAAACACTTTAGGCTGCTTCGAGAGGAAAATTCTTCGGACGATTTACGGTCCCGTCTGCATAGACGGAGAGTGGAGGAGGAGATATAACATCGAACTGTACGGGCTGTACAGCGATACCGACCTAGCCAAAAGAGTCAAAACACAACGTCTACGATGGCTGGGTCATTTAGAGCGGATGGACACCAACGCCCCGGCCCGGAAAATCTTCGAATCCACACCGCAGGGACGACGCGGTAGAGGAGCACCGAGACTCAGGTGGCGCACGCAAGTGGAAGGGGACCTCAGCCAACTTCGCGTGCGAAACTGGAGACGGCTAGCTAGAGACAGAGCTGGCTGGCGAAGCTTGTTGGCCGAGGCCCAGGTCCACCCCGGACTGTAGCGCCACCTTAAGTAAGTAAGTAAGTAAGTTAAATGGAGTGGAATTATCCCTATTGGATAGTGCGAAGTATCTGGGCTTAATCCTGGATAAAAAACTGAATTGGAATCTAATTGGAATCTAAGGCATGTAATACTCTTTTTATCTGCAAGAGAACAGTAGGGAAAACTTGGGGCTTAAGACCCGCCATGGTCCACTGTGGTGGTAAGATTCGTTCTTACTTACGGTGCCTTGGTTTAATGGAAAGCAACAAACAGAAAAACAGTTTATGGAAAATGATCAGCGGTTCAACGAACGGCCTGCATAGCTATCACAGGTGCGCTGCGTACTACACATATGGAAGCCCTGCACACTATGCTGAACCTAACATCGCTTGATCTATAGATAAAAAACCTTGCTGGCAATAGTGCGCTACGGTTCACTAACTTAAAATATTTCAAGAGCAGTAGCTACGGACACGGCTCGATCCTGTCGGAGCTACTGCCAGGCAATCCAACTGTGACAGATGAAATTCCCTCCCTTGTCGACTTTGGCCCACCGTATGAAGTCATTTATCCAGTGAGAAAAAATAATGCAATTGTCAGACCTAATGAAATTCCAATTTTCAAGGACGGTTCGCAAACAGGGGAAGGATCGGGTTCTGGTATCTTCTCAAAAGACCCAGAACTAAAAGTATCCTTAAAACTACCGGATACATTGCAGCCAGAGGTTCTGGCTGTACTTAGGGCGGCCGAGCTTTTGCAGATGAGATCGTTATTCGGCAAAGATATCGCCATTTACATCGATAGGAATCGATCAGCATCAAATCTGATATAGTCAGGGGCTGTCGCACAATGCTTGAGGTATTGTGCAGTCAGAACCGGGTGCAACTGTGCTGAGTGCCAGGACACTGCGGTATAGAGGGTAACGAGCAAGCTGATGAGCTTTCAAGAAAAGGAGGGCTCCTTGGGAACAGTGAGGTTTCTATCATCAAACTACCCCTCTGCGTAGTTAAAGGAACTATTGAGGAGAAAATTGTAATGACGGCCAACCAAAGGTGGTCTCGTCTGGCTGGACACAGGGTATCTAAGTCCCTCTGGCCACGACTAGACGAAAAAGGATCAAAGGCACTATTAAAACTGAGCAGGGACAAGCTTAGGGCTTTAGTGGGAATTCTGACAGGATATTGTCTCCTGAGGAAACACGCAAGGACGCTCAGGCTTTCTGACACGGATATTTGTCGATTCTGCAGTGATCTGCAGGCGGTTGAGGATATAGCACACATACTGTGCGAATCCGAGGCAATTTCGCGAGTACGCAGAGAAGTTTTAGGGGAATATTTCTTTGGAAGTTCAGAAGAGGTACACGGCACAAACTTCAAAGGCCTTTTTGGCTTTTACAGGAAAGTGGCTGTTTCACGGTGAATGTTTAGGTTGCTTCTGCCTTTTGAATGTTATTTTCAACTGGTTCCCCAGGGATCGCGATCGGCCCGTTTTGGTGTCTAGTGTCTGTGTGGTCCTTTTCCTTTTTTTTCAGGGGTGTGCCCTGTTTAACCTAACCTTACCTTACCTAAATATAGTCTTAAGTGATTTTGAATAGTCAAAAGTTGGTCACAGAAAACCCCCGTAGTGGAAAAAGGTGTTCAGTGTGCTTCTGCCGGACCCAGAGTTGCACTGTTTATCACCTCACGAATTTTTTCACCTTTTTTTGGAATTTTATCACCTCACGAGAAATGGAAAAAATAGTTTGACTTACCCATAAAAACTATTGAAAACTAAGAACATACGTGCCTTCTTCTTCTCATTTGCCGCATAGGCCAACCTATGATCGCAATGGATGGATTATAGTCATAAACACTCCCCACTTTTACTGCATTTATACTGGTTCACGTGCGGGAAAACAGACGTGACTAAATGGTAATAGGCTCCTTTTTTCTTTCATCTTTCATTGGGTCAACGCAAAGTTTTATCGCTGACAACAGCGACGTTGGCCAGAAAATCGACCACTCAAAATAGCTCCGAGGCACATGTTGGAAGAATTAGTCTTTTTGTTAAGTTTGAAGAAGAAGATTATTTAAAATTAGAAGATTATTTAAAACTTTATTCTTTCCAGCGGAATACACCGAAAGAGTTTTCCAGTGAGTCGGTGCGAGTATTTCATCTAAAACTGAGGAAAAGAGTTACCTTCTTTAAGTGAAATAAACTATTTTCTAGATGGATCTTAAACGGATTTTGTTACTTCGCCTTCAACCCCTTCGGGTAGGGGTTAGAATTTACCCGAGGTAAGGCATGCCTGTCGTAAGAGGCGACTAAAATCCACCCTCCGTATGCCGAGCGCGTAGCGCATACAAACTATGCAATGGACAAAACAAAAGATTTTATTACCCCAGGTGGCAATCCAGTTTCACTGGCAAATCCACCCTCTTCGGAGGTAGGCTCTACGGATTCTGGGGAGAGCCATTTATTGCTTATAAATCCCTTTTTGAAAAAATCAAGGGTGCCTCGATCTCCACCAGCTGGATCAAAGGTCTCCGGGAAAGGAAGTCCGCCGGTTAATCAGGACTCAGCGAAAATTAAATGCTTTGAAACGGAAAACGGAGAACTCCGTGCTAAGCTTAATGAAATGGAACGTCTCTACCATGAGCTTAAAAGCGAAGTAGATTCCTTACGTAAAGAAAATGAAGCCTTAAGGAACCCCCGTGGTACTATAGTATGCGAGGAAACGCCGAAACGTCAATGTGAATACCAGACGGACGAGGAAGAACTTGCACGCGAAACGAATCCGGTCTTTAGGAAAAGGCTTACCAAGAAACGAAAGGCCGGTTCTTCACCCGAAGTAGAAACCGTGCAGCGAAAAGAAGAAACACCAGTCGTATCAAACAAAGCGACAGGAATACCCCAAGAAAAAAACCGCCGACCACCTGCAATAAATGTCGTTGGGATCGCGGACTACGGAAAGTTGCGAAACATCCTTAAAAATACTCTTGGGACGAAATATAACTTAACATCACTTCGAAACAACGTATGGAAAGTTAACGTCGATGACTCTGATGCCTATCGGTCACTGTCACAAAAGTTAAATTTAGAGAAAATCCAATGGTTTACTTATGAAAATCACCTCGAAAAGCCGCTGCGGGTTATAGCGAGGGGACTACACCCATCCTGTACCAAGGACGAAATAATACAAGACGTTCAAGCCCAAGGCTTTAAAATTCTTGACGCCGTCAACATAATAAAGAAAGAGAAGCAACGTACGGACGAAGGCAAAGATTCCGCTGTTGTCCGACGCGGCCTGCAAATTTTTATGCTTTCTTTTGATAGAACTGAAAATATTAACGAAATCTACAAAATTAAATCAATCCTTAACATCAAGGTAAAAATCGAGCCCAAGCGGAAGGGCAACAGGCTAGTTCCCCAATGTAAGCGATGCCAGGGTTTCCGACATACGCAAGCGTACTGCCAGAAAAAGCCGCGATGCGTAAAATGCGCCGGCGAACATCTCTCGACGGATTGCAATGTCAGCAGTCAGGCCCCCGCGGTTTGTGCCAATTGCAGGGGAAGTCACCCAGCGAGCTACCGAGGTTGCGAAATTGCCATTGAGTTGCAAAAACGACATGAAGCTCCGAAGAAAAATACTGAAAATAAGGGCTCAAGCCTAAAACCTCCTAAAGTAGATAAGCCAAAAACCCCTAAGTCGACAAGGGATAAGGGTTTGATTAAAGGCAAAATTCAAAATGCGCAAGAAAACGTCGCTGGTCCTAGTTCCCACCGGAGTCAAAAGAGAGAATCCACACTTGTTGGTCCAAAATCGTACGCTCAAGTCGCGTCACGTGAAAGTAAGCCACAATCGGCCGCATCAGATTCGGTCTCTCAAATTCTAGGGATGATTTTAGAAAAGTTTGAGCAACAGGCGAAACTTAATCAAGTAATATTCAACAAATTGAGCGAGCTCGAGTTTAAACCTCGAAAAACATTTAATAAAAAATCATGAATATGGGAAAGTCAATCAAAATAATTACATGGAATGCAAACGGCCTTTTGCAAAAAATTGACGAACTAGAAGTATTCCTACGGAAGAATAATGTAGACATATGCCTGATTTCGGAAACCCACTTTAAAAAGGGTTCAGCACGCAAAATAAAAGGTTACATTGACTATCACGCGCATCATCCTTCAGAAAATTCGAGAGGTGGATCCTCTCTCTACATTAAAGACTGCATAAAGCACTCCAAAAACGAAGAAATAGAACTTGACTCTATGCAAATAACCTCAGTCTCAGTAAAATTAAGTCACATAAATTACAACATCGCGACGAGCTATTTTCCTCCGCAGTATCGGCTGGCAGATGAAGATCTTGCTCTGCTCTTTGATTCACTTGGGTCAAACTTTATCATCGGCGGGGACTTTAACGCGAAAAATACTTTTTGGGGCTCACGGTGCAATTCAACAAGAGGCAGAGCCCTCTTTAAAGCAAGTACAAAACGCGGCGTGATCTTCTTATCGACGGGAAAGCCAACATATTGGCCAACCGACAGAAATAAAATACCTGATCTCGTCGACTTCTTTATCGCCAAGGGGGTACCTCGTTACCTTACGAACGTAGAAGAACGCTTTGATCTCTGTTCAGATCACTCGGCAGTTCTTTTGAAAATCGGCGGAAGCCTAGCGAAAAAGAATAGAGCGCCTAGATTAACTAACAACAACACCGACTGGGACGGCTTTAGAAAATACTGCAAAGAAAACATAGCTTTAAATGTACCGCTCAAAACGCCACTTGAAATAGAAGACGAATTAGACAAACTCGTGAGAGTTATTCAGAGCGCTGCGTGGAATAACACTTCTTTTCGGAGGTCCGAATTATCGAACAGCGGAACAATATATCCGCGAGAAATAGAAGAGCTAATATGCGAAAAGAGGAGAGCGCGCAAGAGATGGCAACGTTCGCGAGCACCCCCGGATAAGACAATCTTGAACCACCTTTCTAACAAACTGAAGCACGAACTTCAAGATTTTAAAAGTCGCGAGACTACTGCTTACCTCGAAAGCTTGACTGCCGATAAAGGTTCGAACTACTCTCTTTGGAAAGCAGTCAAGTCCGTTAAGAAGCCTATAGCACACTCTGCGCCATTAAGAAAAGCCAACGGCGAATGGGCAAGAGAAGACAAAGAAAAAGCGGATTTATTTGCAGATTACCTAGAAGAAACATTCAAACCGTTTGACGGGGAACCGTTGGTCGAGGAGCTCAATCCTTATGCGGTACAAGATAATTATAGAATAAAAACCGTGTCATTGGCTGAACTTCGTCAAACGATAAATAATCTGAAAAACAACAAAGCCCCTGGCTACGACTTAATTACTAGCGAAATTCTAAAGGAGCTACCGAAAAAAGCTTTGGTCAAGATACTCTATATCATTAACGCTTCCATGAGAGTTTTATACGTTCCAAGGCAATGGAAAGTGGCCGAGGTCATAATGGTTCCGAAACCAGGAAAATGTCCAAACGACAAAAAGTCATACAGACCTATTTCGCTACTGCCGATAATAGCTAAGGTGTTCGAGAAACTGTTGCTTAAAAGATTGCAACCAATCATTGAAGAAAGACGATTGATTCCGGATCACCAATTCGGATTTAGAAAAAAACATTCAACAATCGACCAGGTCTATCGTATAACAAACGAAATCGAAAAAGCTCTGGAAGCGAAAAAGATATGTACTAGCGCTTTTCTCGACGTATCGCAAGCCTTCGATAAGGTGTGGCACGAAGGCCTGAAGTACAAATTAAGGCTTTGCTTACCAGAAAAACTCTATAGAATCTTAGAGTCTTACCTTAAAGACAGAATATTTCGCGTAAGGTACGAAAATGAGTACTCGGAATTCAAAGAGATAAATGCCGGTGTCCCGCAAGGAAGCGTTCTCGGCCCAATATTATTTTTGCTCTATACAAGAGACATACCCCACGATGAGGGAACAATTTTAGCTACGTTCGCAGATGACACTGCTATTCTCGCTATTGATACGACAGTTGAACTATCAACAGGGAAACTCCAGCGCGCTTTAGACAAAATATGCGACTGGACGAAGAGCTGGCGAGTTGTCCTTAACGAGACTAAGTCAACGCATGTTAACTTTACTTACAAAAAGATAAACAACAAACCTTTATTCATTAACTCGGTACAAATCCCGTACTCAAATGAAGCGAAATATCTAGGAATGACTCTAGACGCAAAACTTAAATGGAAGCCGCACGTTAAAAAGAAACGCGACGAGCTCGAAATCAAGTTAAGAGAAATGAATTGGCTTATCGGAAGATTTTCGAAACTAAGCATATATAACAAACTGCTTTTGTATAAGCAAGTGCTAAAACCATCTTGGACGTACGGTATACAACTTTGGGGTTGTACTAAACCAAGCAATATATCTATTTTAGAAACTTTTCAAAATAAGACACTTAGAGCAATCGTTAATGCTCCATGGTATATAAGAAATAGCGATCTACACCGAGATCTAGGAATCGCAACCGTGTCTGACGAGGTAACAAACTTTGCTCGCAAACTTAGTACTCGTCTTCGCGGACACTGTAACAATGAAATTATCCGAACTTTGGATCAGACAAATCTTACGCGCCGACTACAACGAATGAGACCGTTAGATCTAGCAGCATAAGATGAAACCGCATAAATTGACGGTATTGTAGGTGCCTTCGTTGGAAGGCAGCCTGCCACACGCGATTATTACAGAAGCTTGAACTACTTGTTAAGGAAACTTAGTCGTAGTCTGACGGAAAATGGGAGGTTTTTTAGTGAGTAAGAATCTCACACTACTATGAGCACGCGCGGCCGGTCCTCGTAGTGCCTATGAAGGTTTTTCCTACCCACGGAAAAAAAAAAAAAAAAAAAAAAAAAAAAAAAAAACTTCGCCTCAATATTAAAATGATCCCGTCTTATGGCGTCAAAGCTCTTAGGATGTAACACAACTATACCATATAAAACCCATGATGCTATTTAACATAATTAAATAACTTTATGATGCCAAAAGGCCATTGAGCTATCCTAGTCCTTGGCATTAAATTGCAAAGCCTTCCATACACACCACGAAGCAAGCAGGGGCGTATAAATAACTTTACGTTTATTGCTTCGGAATGTCAGGGTTGCTATCACCTTAATCCACTTTATGAGAATGTCAACGAACCCATTTAATATCCAAACGGACGTGTGTGTATTCGTGTGTGGCATGTCCTTCGCATTGAATTCATCTCAAAATAAAAAAACATGTGATGAAAAGTAAAACTCCTTGAGATCCCAATGAAATTCAAAGTCTATTTTTTTATTACCTACTTTCATCCCGCATAAATGATATTTTTTAAATGTTTCCCATAAATTCCTTAGTCTGAACACACTTTCATTTGAATAAATTTATTTTCCATTTAAGTGCAGCCAAGGATTTCGCCCCTGGCCCACCATCCTATATCGACTTGCTGAGTTACCTCACACGAATCATCAATTCGATTGGATGAACATCCTGATCAGGAATTCCGGACACGTTCTATTCATCATTCTTATCCAAACAATCGAATGTTGTTACACCTCCGTGGGGAAGAATTGAGTGGAATCATATTTACAGCCGGAGAAACAAAATATTTTCATTTAAGTCGTCGCACCTGAATAAATCTACCGAAGATTGGAAACAGGATACGCTTTGTTTTTTTGTGTGATTTTTTCGTCCTGGTCAAGCAATAAATTTAAGAGAATAATCTCAATTTCACAGAATGTCCCGGTATTGATTTCCCGTATCCTTTTGTTTAAGCGCCCCGTGCCATAACCATTATTGTGCTCGAAGTGTGAACCAGAAATGACTTCAAGGACTACCTTTGAGCGATGAACTTTTTACGGAAAAGCTAACGAAAAGAAACTCCAAGGACGTGATAGCCTACGGAAAATAAAACTCAACCGTGTTTTTTTTTTTCTATACAATTTTAAAGGATCATAATTTTGCAATTTATAATACATCCCACACCGGCATTCACCTAATTTTGCATTTGCAAACTCCTTGGGGAGATGGGGGGGGGGGGGGGGACTGAAATGAGCATTTCATCTTGCACAATAGAGCTGTGTGCGCTTACCCAGCCATGCAGGATATTCATAAAAATAGGCATTGTCTTAATGAATATGAATGTCGTTGCCACTTGCAAGGATATTCTCTGTGGCGGTGAATAATGGAAGGGGGTATATGTATATGGTGTATGTGTACGCTGGGTATAGTGCAGGAGTCCAAAGTCAACTCTTTCTGAATTCCCGTATGTCTGTCGTTGGGACTGGTGCTTGGAAGTGCGATGACTGGAAGCATTTTCACCACGATGAACATGATAATGGCATTGAGCCTGCTAATCCTTGCTTGTGTGTGTGTATACATGTATAGAGATACTTTTGTATCTGCGATTTTAATCTTGTTAATTGCTTTGTTAAAAGAAGAGTAATTACTTGTCGAGCGTTTGGAAACTTGTCGCTGGATAACTTTAACGAGATATGAAATAATTTTAAAAGTGCCTTTCGGCGGTTATTAGCGCCGGCCATGTCCTAATAGTGCGGTATGACTAATTTAGGTCAGCTCGTTTGATAATATATAGCATCCTTGGAAATGGGACGAGTGGAAATTGTCCCTGAGGAAGAAAGTTTCTTAGGTTTTTTGTAAATTAGTTTCGGTCTTGGGGACATAATCTTTGGGGATTTCTAAAAGTTGTTATCTTTTGTGTGTAACGAGGCTCTTTCAAATCAAGGCTAATGTTAATTTTAATGGTAAGAAGGGTAATATGAATCGCTTGACAGTTATCGAAGTTATAGCGTTACAATCTTTCGGCACGTTGTTGAAAATTCAGAAGCTGCAAGAACTTGATAGCTTTTGAGATAATGTCTATTTTGCGTGGTTTTAATTTGAGCATTAGACATGTTTTATTATATTTTTAAGGTATGGTGGAGGATCTAAGTTAGAAAATACAAATTTTATATCCACGAGCTTTTTTTCATACACATTGAAAAGGATGAGTATAGGTCCCTACTTCAAAAGATTTTTTATGGATTTTTTCACTGTGAGGAACATTTTTATAATATTTTCAAAAGGGGCCAATAAAGTATTAACAATATATGAGGAAGTTAGTTGCAATGGTTTTATTGTTTAACATTCTTTCAGCCTCACCTGGCCAATTATTTTTTTTTAGAAAATTGTAAGTTGAAGCAAGTATTTTCAATGGAGCAAGGCTTTTCTAGGAGTTTATGATCTCTATATGTCTCTGTGCTAATTTTTTTTGCACAAGAATTTTTGTCACAAGAATTGGGCAGAAAGAACGATTGAATTTTTCTACCCCATCC
Source organism: Neoascia interrupta (assembly GCA_947623515.1). Taxonomy (NCBI): domain Eukaryota; kingdom Metazoa; phylum Arthropoda; class Insecta; order Diptera; family Syrphidae; genus Neoascia; species Neoascia interrupta. The sequence continues at coordinate 31,493,775 of OX392462.1, read as the reverse complement.
CATAGGATAGGAGGTATACGTTTAGTTCCACATTTTGTTTATACAAGACTTTGGGCCACGCCCACATTTGGAGGCAGAATTGAAGAAAAACCTAAAATTTTCCAGAAAAACTTAATTTCGACTGACCTTGAGTCTAATATAGGAAAGCATGAAAAAAAATAGCAGGTTAGGTAAACAATGCTTCAGTCTAGATTTCGTTTGTTTAAAGTTTTTAGCCACGCCCCCTTTTAGAAGTCGATTTTTCAAAAAATTGCATTTTTACGTACATTCAAGTGTAACTTGGAAATATCTGTGGAAATATCTTATAATGAATAATTTGTAATTAAGGGCGGTTGGACCACGCCCCTTTTCGAAGTATGCATTACTTATAAAATGTAAAAAAATAACTATGCCATCAGCATTTTACAATGTGGGATAGGATGGGGTATTCAACGGTCCGTTTTACGGACTGTAACTTCTGCGTACACACTGTAGCACTTACTCACTGGTTGATACTCACTGGTTGATACTTGATCACTTGAGTCATCCGTACTAGTCAAAGATTTATATTTTTCTTAATTCACAAATCTTTATCATCTAAATTTAGGATCTTAAAGCCGTCAAAAGGAATAAACATATGTCAAAAATTAGTCAATTTTTTGGGGGATTAGTCCTTGCTAGAAGTATAAAAAATGCCATAAATAGTGCTCAAAGGCTTATAAAATGGTAACCGGGAAATTCTCTGGACAAATTAAGAAGCCTATCGTGATCCTACAGGAACCAATAACAAGCGACCTCTGAAAAAACCTAATACGCTTTTAAAGTTCACGCCCGCCGTCTATTTCCTCTGTTTTAAAAAAATTATTTCCCTGTTTGACTATGAGATCTTCCGATCTTCTGGTGTGTCCTCAACAGCTTACAGATTCCCGCGCGCCTGACAGATTAAGAGTCCCTGAATATGTTTTCACACGTTTCCTTCTGGTAAGATGCCGACTTATATTTTAAGCTTATCCTATGCTTATCAATTCACTTAGATCTTACTGTCAAGAAGGTGCGAGAGAGATTTGCATACCCTGGCAATACAGACTTGACTTTACCTTAGCTTGGTAGTGCTTATGAGTTTTATCTTACGAGTGATGCTCAACAGAGGTGGTTTGATATGGTACACTTTTTTAGAGGAGCCGATCTTCTTACCCTTTCATACTGTTGTTAGGAACCTTAACGACTTTGGCAAAATTATCTGTTTCAAGGAGGATCACTCATACACAACCAAGTAACAATTTTGTTCCGGTGAAGTTCTATAGAGGCTTTTACCCCTCCCGCAGAATGTTTTGCATAAGGCCGTCAATAAGCCACTTTTAATAACACTTATAACACACTGTTTGTTGCGTGTGTTAATTTCTTTACATACAAGGGGACCTACAATTTTTAGCCAAATCCGAACGGAACTTTTGAGAAGTTTTTCAAGGCAATTGAAACTTTCAGATGGCTTGTCAGACCTTCGCGGATGTGGGGACTGTGAAAAAGAACAAGTCCTTTTTTTCAGGTTACGATGGCAGGATACGAACCCAGACCTCCGGCGTAGTAATAATACTAACCAGTTCGCCAGGGCACCCCACGGGTTAAAGCCGGACTAGCTTGTATAAAATTCCCTGTTATGAAACTTGACAGGAAATTTGTACCAGCAGCAGAAGTGAGACTGTTGCTGCTACAAAGTTCCTGTCAGGCACTCTCGCGGCTGTAACTATCATTGCTTTTCCTGCAAGCTTATTTTGTCTGTAAGGCTTTATCGAAACTGCTTCTTGTGTTAAGTTCCTGTAAGGCCATATCGATGCTGTAAATTGCAATAGGGCTTCATGCTGCAGGTTTAATCGAGGCTGTCGCGTCTATGAAGTTTTCTGTTAGGCTTGACCGAAACAAATCTTGTCCTTCCCTTTGCAAGCTTTAAAGAGGCTGTTACTTCCTTATGGTTTGCTCTTGCAGGCTTTGTTGAGGCTTTTACTTATTAAACGCTTTCTGTTTAATCTTCAGGCTTTATAGAGGCTATAACTTGTGTAAGACTTTCTTCAAGAAGAGATTAGCCAAATATCCCTCTATAAGGCCTGCTTTTAGCTTCTTTTAGATCACAACTTATACAAGTTGTGTCAAAATTTGTTCAAAAGTTGTTTGCTTCATTTGCGAAAACCATATCATCCCTTCGATCCCACCAATAGGAACGAAATAAACCGTCCATGAATCTAACTTGGAAAGCTTGTGCAGATCCCTTGCTGATCCTCAATTAAGCTCCCCATCAGATGGGCACGTCTGCATAGGTCAACCTTGTGGTTTTAAAACCGCCTCCATTCGTCTTGCAGATTTATGTCATGCAGATTTCAATGTTTGAAGGATTACTGAAAAATGATTGAACACTGTCTTGGCAATTGCCGTATTCACTATAATGTTTTCCAGGCTTGTTCCAATCGTATTCATCAGGGCATTAATCTGCCCAATGGAGACAACAAGTTACGATTGCCATGATTGCAAGATTTCTGGAAAATTACTGAAGATTGATAAGACTCAATTGGTGTCTTAATTAGATGTTTTCGAGTCACTCGCCAATCGTGGAAATCAGCAGACACCACTCTACATAAAAAAAAAGAAATAGCCACACGTCTAAAAAGTGGACGGGATATAAAAAAAAACAATTTTTGAATGCTTACTTCTAGCTATTTAAAAAAATAACGTTAATTTTTTAAGACACGGCATACAAAGTAAAATCCAGTAGTGTCTGTCTCAAAATAAGCGGCTTCTTTATTTTACACCTCTTTCTCTTCCAATATGGGGTGCCGTGGCGTAGTGGTTAGTATGTGTGCTTACTACGCTGGACGTCTGGGTTCGAATCCTGCCATCGTCACCTGAAAAAAAAGACTTGTTCTTTTTCACGGCTCCCACCTCCGCGAGGGTCTGACAAGCCCTCCGAGAGTATCATTTGTCTTGAAAAACTTCTCAAAGTGCCGTTCGGATTCGGCAAAAAATTGTAGGTTCCCTTGTATGTAAAGAAATTAACACACCAGCATTCATTGTTCAGAAGTTGGCCCTGGTTCACCTCGAGCTGTTGCGTCACTCTATTTATTTTTATTGTTTTTTTCTTCCAATATGCAAATAGAATGGAAAACAATTGAATGCCAGATGCATATATGAAATACTCTGCTTGTTATATTCTTGCTTTTCTCCGTAAAGGCATAACACTTGCGGGGGCAAGTTTTTGTATTTCTGTGGGAAGTTTTCATGTTCCGTACTGGCTCATCAGCATTTGCGTTTTGAATCGAGAATCAATTTTCTCGTCAGATCTATCCTCACAATATTTTCGAACACAATGTGGTAGCATTTTAAGGGTAGTCCTTACCCCTTGATCCCGAGTTAATTATAAAAAAAAAACGATTGTAACCAGGCCGGGATATAGGCAGCATATATCTTTGGTTCCCTTTTTCTATTATGTGCAAATAAACCGGGAAAAATTGAAATTACGACGGGCCGCGTAACTCTGGATATTCCAAAACTTTCCCCGTAAAGGCATAACCCTTGCGGAGGACGTTTTAGTGTTTCTACGCTTCGTGTCTAAGGTTCTGAACAGTTTATCTCTTTCATCCTACACCTCGAATAAATGCAAAGCTTACTTTGGAAAACTAACGCGCAGCCTTTCTTTGTTCAACTCGTCTTATACTTACTTTCACTCCAAATCAACGTGCTGTTTACATTGTATGGGACCTATTTACCAATCAATATTCAGCGACAATAAAGGATTTAAGAATCTTCTCTCCAGTAATAAATTAAAATCTCTGAATTGAATTTTTAAGGTGCTCTACAAATCGAACAAGAATGCTTATTTTAATCTGTTCCTTCCAAAATTTAAGGCTTAGCATTACTAAGCTAATTATAATTGAAAGTCAAATTCTTAATATTTCGAATCAGAAATCCATCGAATTTATTTTCGCATTGTTCATGTTCACCCACAACGATTATTTTCACAGCTAAATATATTAATTATTCTTGGAAACACTGAATACTGAATTGATTCCTTTTACCAGAAAAAATAAATTTTCTCTTTAACCTTCGACTGTGTAGGATTTTTGTTTTCGGTGCTTGAGTCTCCACAATTCTTGTTTTCAGGATTTATTTCACGTGAAACGTATTTGATTGAAATTCATACTTCAACACAACGTTCACAATGTAAAAGACTTTTTCAATACTCAGGTCGGTAAAATCCGAATAGGTTGTAAGATATTATGTCCTCGAGGAGTCGACGCAAAATCTGAGAATTCAGCTTTTAATACGGCTATTCACCATCGACACATCGATCCATTTGCTTCGAAAAAATCCCGCATAACTCATGTGCTTCGTAGCATGGCAAATACTTATCTTAATAAAAATCTCTCATAAAGGGATATTTTTCAAAGGACCTCTCGTCCCACTTTGACCATAATCAAGAACTTGAACTTGGAAAAATTCCAAACGAATTAATGCGAACGTGCCACGTGCGGTGCGGTCTAACAGCAAGCACCCTCATATGAATTACAAATTGGGCAGAAAAAGGATAAGGCATAATCCTTAAGCTAATAAATATTTCCCCAAAAATAATTTATATGTGAAAAATGAAAGAAATATCTAATGAAAAGGTCAATTAAATGAGCCATTCTTCAAATGAAACAAGATACTTCACCCGAAATGGGTTTAGCTTTCGGTTTGTGTTCCTGAATTCCCAGATTGTGTACCACAGGCCCGCAGTAGATCCTGCATAAAAATTTCTAAATTAAAACTAACCAAAAATAGAAAAAAAGCATCAATGTCAAATGATTATGAATTTCCCCGAGCCAAAGAAAACAAAAACAAAACTGGAGCACCCCTTGACTTGTTCATTTAACCCAGATATGAGATACTTTGGGTTCTTCCTTAAGTGCGAGATGCTTCCTTTTGTATGTATGTGCGCTGAAATACGGATTAAGTCTTTGTTTCGCTCTTACACGCAGCGCGCGAGTCCTTTGTCAGTTCATAAATATGAAAATCAATTTTCATTTCAGTCTACGGTTGGCATTTGGTATTCATAAATTTTATAATTAAATGAGATAATGTCTTTGTGCTCTCGTTGGAGGATAACGATTTTTTATCCCAGGTTTTTTTTTTGCACGCTTGAAGCAAGCGACAATATTCAGCGACAGAACCAATTTTAGAATTTCGTCGAGCTCACGTTAGATTTTCATTTTTAAATGAAGGCGACAAAAAGGAATGCATTTGGAATTATTTCTCAAAATTTGAATGAAATTTATCGATAAAATCTGAGAAAAACCGGAGAACAATGGAGGTCCTGATTCTGTATGCCAAATAATAAATTTTGTATGAAAGTGAATAGCAGTGGTGCGGTGCTATGAGAACGGAATTTAGGTTTTGCTTTCGGTAGCTCGGGAGTTTCGTATAGGTAAGCGCTTAATTAAATTTCAGAAATGAAACACAGACGGAAGTTGGCTGCACTCAAATGCACTTTCTTGTATGAGATAAACTTAGATATATGATTCTCCGTCTATGCATAGTTTGCACAGCCTCTTACTTGCACAGGTGTTTTAAATAAAATGAAAAGTCATCTTGGTCTGACGAAAACAAGGTAAAAAGTTCGCGACCTGTTAATGAAAGACTGGGCGGGACCTTAAGTAAAAAGTTAATTTTATTTTTCTACCTTATCTCCCTTGACGTTCAAATGTTAAACGTCAACTATTGATACATTTTACCTAAAGTGTCGGGAGAATCAAATAGGCAGATCATTCAAGTCAGAATCATTTCCAACACGGGCTTTCTAAGTGAGCTCAACTGATTGAATTTAGTAAGTTTAAGAGGAAATCCATAAGAGGGCATGTATATGCTGAGCTCAATATATACAATCTTTAATCCCTTGACTTCAACACTTTTGGTTCAGCATTTCTCCAACATAAGTAATTTTCTCAGAAGTTAGAGTCTAGAATGCTGTGAAAATATTCATCTACGACGTAAAGCCCCCTTAAGACTGCATTGGAAGCGAGGCACTTAACTTAAGCAAAAATTTTTAATTTTGGGAAAAAATTTAAGGATGAGGGTCTTTTTTGCTTAGGCTAGTGGCACTCCGGAACATTGTGGGATTTCCACCCACTAAGCCCACCTCCCCTTCTATCCCTGATCGTCGCGGCACCGCATCAAGCATAGCAGGGGCTGTATACCTGTGCTGTATTTCGTTGTCGTATTCGTTGTTCTTTCAAGGCGGTAGACACTGTTAGGCTGACTGCTTGCCAAGCGTCTTAAGATGTTCTCTGGGGTTAACGTTTGACCGAGTCTCTTCGTCAGCTGGTTTCGCTCTTAGTGATATCGGGGAAAGTGAAAGATTATATAATCTGTGGAGGAAGGCTCTGAAACATCCACAAACTGTGATTTTCTGCTTTAGTGAAAGATCAACTCCCCTTGCTACCTAATATACACTCCTGTATCATTAAACAGGAGTGTATATTAGCGATCAATCACTGCGTCCATCTACTTTTGTCACAGAAGTTCCATCATTTTTCATGGGATTGTTCCTAGTGGGATTAATTATCTCGCCGGATCGTTGCTGTTGATAACCTTGTCCTGTCTACACGATGTGTTCGTTCAGTTTCTTTAACGAGGAGGTCTTTTGGCACCATTTCAGCTTCTACGTATGCGGCATCGTATGACGTTGTTTAGAAGGTGCTGCATGCTCTCAATGCATTAGTTCTGTAGACTGCCGCTGTTTATCGACATGACTTCGTGTTCATAGAGTATCGCTGACGTTGCAACTCTTGCCAACAGTAGACTCTTTTTCAGCTTAGGTCTTTCTAAATTTTTGGCATTATACTTACTAGAGTGACTGTTGTGCTTGCCACCTCCTTCGCTGCATGTTGCAAATGTTGCTTAAAAGTCAACCTTGCGTCCATTGTAACGCCAAGCTACTTCATTTCTGCTCTTTAAACTATAATATTGTCTGCCACTCTTATTGTACCATTGCTAGTCTGCTGCTGTTAGTAACATCTTTGTCTTTTCCTCTGCAATGTACCATTTCTATGGTTTGATTACAGTAATGCTCCAGCTTTTCAGAAACTTTAGCCTCTGAAACGATCGCAATGTTATCAACGAAGCCAATTATTTTCGAGGACCTGGGTACCCGGAGTTTGAGTATGTCTCGTTGTTCCTAAGATCCCACAGCAGCGGACCTAGTACGGAATCTTGGGGGACACAACCTGTGAGGTTATACTGCTTAATTTCGTCGGTATCGTTTCTTTCTAAAGTACTCTGTCAATATATTCTGCAGGTAGTCCTGCACTCTCTTGGCGATAAGTACTCACAGAATTTTGTTCTAGTTTGCGGTGCTGAAAGCATTCCAACATACAGTATGAGAATCGCACAGTACTTCCAACTCCCGCCGTTCCGTCGTCTTCACCAACACATTTTGCCCAAGTCCCGCAGTTTAAACATAATACCCAAATCTCGCAGTATTCCCATTGCCAGCCACACTTGTGTTAAGGTGTATGGTATTGGTGAAAAACGTTTTGTTTTTCTTCTAGCCAGAACCTTAACCGTATTTTTTCACATTCACCTTTGAACTGAATGTAAATGGGAGCGAGTGTAAGCCTCTCTTGTACATCGACCTGAAAGATCTATTGTACCCCTTTTCTTATTTGGTTTCTTGTATAGGTGCGGTATTGGCGTCCTTCACAAGGGTTATTCTCGAGGCAAGTACAAATTCCTTTCGACTCTTAAGACGTGCGGGTGCCCTTAAGAGTCGAGCGGTTCTTAAGAGTCGAAATGGTAGAAGTAGGGTCACCGTAAACTCCTGGCAACTTTGGATAAATTATCATAGGGGTTAACACATCCGAAACGAAGAGCCTTATAGGACCTAACCATATTCAAGATTATCCATAAACGACAAACATTCAAAACGCCTACTGAAAAGATTCGTGCGAGAAAATTACTTGACAAATCAAGTTCAAACTTCTCAAGCTAATAAAGAGTGCATCCAAGCAGGCAAAATTAGTTTTTACTGATTGGAACGCCATCTTTGCGTTTGCTCTATTATCCCCAGTTCGATTGATGTGTTTTCTCGCAGCAGAGTTTCTAATGCTGAGCATTGCCAAGACTGTGTACGTAGTTATATACTGTCTTGAGTACACAGTCAGATAGTCTTGGCAACGATCAGCATTAGAAACTGAAAAAAGTCAGGAAGCTCAAAAGAGTCAGAAAATGGGATATGTGACGTAGACTCACATATTTCCTGACTTTTGCCGACCTATAATTTTTTCGGTAAAATCACGCCGCGAAGCATAAGTGATAATAAATTTTGGAGAGGGAAAGAGTAAGAAAGAGCGTCGAAAGAGAATGAAACATTTAAACTTCAAAGCAGACAAGCCAACCTCAAAATGGGTACATATTTCAAAATCAAAGAAACGACTAAACTTGACGTGAGAGATAAGATTACTTGAGAATTTTGCGGTGAGATCACTTCTACCGTGTCTTCACCGAACACTAATCCACGATAAGCAAAAATTGTCAACTAATCTTCCTTAGATTACCTTTCAAATTTAAATTAAACCTTTAATAAATCTCAGTTACTATTTTGACAAACCTCTTTATGCCACTTTTGCCTTTTTCACAAAAATTTCTAACAGTTAGACAGTTTTACAAAAAAAAAAAATTCGGAACTGTCACGTGGACAGTTTTGTCACAAATATGTTTACTATCGGGATTTTTGCAACGAAATTTGGTTCCGCTCCTAACAAATGTCATCGTCACTGTCTTTTCAGAGCCGAAACGCCAACAAGAGGGCGCTCGTGTCAAATAAATGGTAATTTTGGTCGGTGGAGACACTTTGGGACTTATTTAAAATCGTCTACCGGTAATACCAGTTGTATGGCCTTGTAGACATATACTATAAGACTCCAGAACAGATTTTTAAATTCTATCAAACATTGACCTACGTCCTAATATCGGGAAGAGATTTACCTAACGCCCAGTTGCCTTGACTCATATGATGAAACGATAAGCAATATATTGTGGTTTCTGAAATCAAAACTAAATCAAAAATTAAAATCATAAAATTCAACCTTGTACTGTCTATTTACACGGGTTTCTATGAAAAGAGTTAAATTTCACAATATCGTATTCTTCTGTCTGTGTTTTGAATGAAACCACAACCCCGAAGAGCTGCTATTATTCATGATTGGCACGTGTGCCGCGGTGCTTTGTATCTACATGATATTCCATTTCAATTTTGTGTGTTTATGTCAGCCTGAAGTGTCAGTGTATAATCAACCACATAGGTTTCATCAAGCGAAGAGATAGGGGTAGTATTTTAAAGTATTTTAAATCATAAAAAATAGATTTTATACTTGACTTAGGTATAAAGCCTGCAAAAACGTGTTTGCTGCTAGATGCGTGGAGGAATAGTATAATATACAATACATTTTCGTGGTAACGAAACTTTCCTTCATAAATCAGCTTATTTCATTTTAGTGGTTAGAAAAAGTCATTTTGCATCCACATTCACCTTAGAATAGTTTTTTTACTTTCAGAAAACATAAAAAACTAACGAGCCGTGGACCGGAACTAAAAAACAGGCGAAAGACTCAATGATTGTCTTCGTTTTTGAGCCTTTTACTGACTTATGTCCTGCAAATTATATCATCGGAAGCGGCAAGTCCGCATTGACGAAAGCGATCATTCTACATCATCCGCAAAGACTGTGGGAAGTCTCTCCAGTCTTGAGCTTGTGTTTTATTGGGAAATTGTGATAAACGGAAACAAGAAACGGTCCGAGAATAGAACCATGTGGTACTTTACCTACCCCTTAACCAGTCAAATGAACACCACTTCTTGTTGTCTTAATTTTCACTCTTTCATTCAAAAGCTCACTTGAACCGCTTGGGATGACAAAGAGCTTGCGCACAAAATTTGAACTTCCTTGCTAAAAATGTGAGGCCTGAAAACACGTGACATACAGACAGACGAACAGACATGTCTTTTATTTGGCTTTAAATTCGGTCTCGATTATATGATTTTAAGGTTCTGGGGGTCTTATAATGAAGCGTGAGAAAAAAATTTTGTCGGTTGTGTTACGATCGCTAAGCCTTAAATCGTAGGAGAAGGAAGCCTCAAGGTGTAGATTTCTTTTCTGGTATAGAGCTGGGCATGTGCGGAGAAGGTGGAGTATATGGAGTCTTTCTCCCATATGGCTACTGCAAAAGTCTTTAGAATAAATACCATAACTTGTTGCATGCCTGCCTATCAGACAGTGTCCTGTAATCACAATGATTGCAGCACTAATTCGTGTATACCTGGCGCATGTGGAGCGATTGGTACTTAAGGAGCCAACAAAGTTTTGTGGTGTCATCAGCATTGCAGTTTTCGTTTTCATCTCGATTTTGCCTCGGCTTAAATTTGATTGGCTGCTGCCATTGAAGCGTTATTCTACCGAAATTATTTCGTTACCTAAGTAGTCTGGCAAGTCCTTAAACAAAATTGCATATACGAAACTATCTACTCGGCCAATTTAAGCTCTCAGCAAATGCGAACTTTCCGCAACTTTTTCTATTACCGGCTATTTTAAATAAATTATTTAAGAGAATTTGTTGCATGGAGTAAAGTTCTCCACTTTGAGCACAGAATACAGAAAATAAGAACAAGTCAAATGTGCACAAAGTAAATCGTAAGACTTGCCAACATTTCCTCGTGCCCTCCTTGAAAAATATCTCCTTTTTGAAGCGCTTCCTGTTTCTTTGTTCGAGCGTATACAGCGCGCTCACCTCCATCTGGCCTGATGGGTGGCGGTGCCAGAGCAAAAATCGATAATAAATACGTAAACATCCAGGGCATCAGTTTCATGCACTCTGTCCTAGATTGAGGACTCAACATTGAGCAAACTTAGTGCCTTTTAAGAGTAGCGATGGTATTCAATTCAATTGAGTTGAAATGTTTCGATAAAATTGCGTATCTGTGCACTAGGTGCTCTATGCCATTTTGAATTATTCAGATTCGGAATCGAAAAAGTAGTCACCTTTATCTGTCAGGTTAATTCACTTACTCAACTCAGAGCTCTCGAATCGTATATACAGGTACACCCACCTATTCGCATCAACGGGTGAGGGCACTAATGCTGATAATTACAGCACCGCCATTAATGGGGATGCTGATGATATACTCTTCGATTGATGCTGTGATATGTAGGATATAGAGGGACTGCCAGTCAACGCTAATGAAATTCCAAACACACACGCCGCCCGGCCGATAGAGGTGGTCCTGGGGATGATAATTTTCCATCTCAGTACACATTCTACATCATCAATTCTCGAGTACATGTCATTTTGCGTATCTGTACTAAAATATTGATTGGCCATGCCACTGTCACATCCCTCGAATGCCATAGATGGTCAACAAATGAATATTAAGGACCTTCTCGTGTACGAACGAACTTTCTGAAATTCATTCAATAGCATAGGAAATTGATGAAAATAGCTACCATTGCTGTAGCTGGTGTGTGTGGTTGTAGTTTTGTGTATATGTGTGCTGTCTATGTCCGTGCTGAGCTGGATCCTTGCCAGAGATTTAGTGCAAACAAAAATATGGAATAAATTAAATAGTCGCCAGGGTAATGATGTATTCCGCTGGATTGCCACTATTCGTCAAACAACGCCCAGTTTTCGTGGCATGATTTGGAGCGGGTCGCTAACAATGTTTTGCTTTTTAGCATTGTTTCCGCTTGGGTAGAGATTTAAGGGACATTTTTTTTTTGCTTAGTTTTCCGATGGTGGATTTTTTTCTGTGCACGAATAGGGATATGCTTTTAACGCATTATAGAGGACCGGAATAGGATATAGAGCGGGACACTTTTGTTTTGATAGCATTGTACATGATTATGTAGATTGTTGTTTTCTAATGGAGGCGGGTATATGGTAGGGTTATTGTTGAAGTTTTTGCCTAGTGATATGGGAATTTGTCAGCGTTGTGCCATGTGGCAATTTGAGTGTGAAAATTAGGGTCATTCTGTGATTTATATTCACGCCTAAAAGGATCCTCTAGAGGTGGAATAATATTATTTAGTGTTTAATAATTTAGGATATCAATGTGTGTTGTGTATTATTATTACCTAGTTGGATATAATAGGGATTTTGATGTAGATAAAGGGGCATTGTACTCTTTAGATCAGTGTTTTCCATTATAGTTTTTTTTTTCAATCTAGCCCTACCTACACAAGTTAAAGATAAAATTTTTTTTTTTTTGTCACAAGCATTAGATTAGGCTCTGTCGATTAAATTAAATTCTCTTCTGAGTTTGCTGGTCCCTAATTGGGCGCCTCCCCAGGCGGCGGATAGGGGAATGTGTTTACCAGAGTGGGTACCGGAATGAAAAATATCCGGGCCGGACCAAAACCAGCAACAATCGAAAAATCCAGGAGCGTCTGTCTCAAAATGAGCGGCTCCTTAGTCAGCGTCTGTTATCCAGGTTGGGGTCGGCTGAATATGTTTTTTTTCTCATCCAATATGCAAATAGAGTGGACAACAATAAGATGCATGCCAGATGTTTTAAGTAAAATAATCTGCTAGTTATATTATTGCTTTTCTCCGTAAAGGCATAACACTTGCGGGGGTAAGTTTCGGTGTTTCTGTGCAGAGTTTTCAAGTTCCGTACTGGCTCAACAGCGTTTTCATTTTGGACGGAGAATTACTATTCTTTCTTTTCTGTCCTTAAATTTTTTCCGCTCGCGATGTGCTTAGGGTAAAAAAAAACATCTTAAAAAAAAAAAACAAAAAATTAGATTTTCGAAGATTTAAAAAAGTAATTTACCTATACAATAATTGCTTTGTATCTTTCGTCTTCTTTGTGTATAGGAATACCTTATTTTCCATATTAAGGGATTTAATAAGCACTAGGGTTGCTTTAGGAGGTAGGACTTAGAATAGTCTTGGGGCATGGTATACCTCTATCGTAAGAGGCAACTTAAATCCGCTAGACATGGCGCTATGTAAAAATGCGGGGATTGCTGGTCGTTTCAGATATCGACCACGGCGCTATCCTAAAATTGACACAATTACTTACTTACTTCCTTACTTACTAACTTACTTCCTTACTAGTTGGGAGGCATGGTGGCCCGGAACAAAACGGGAATGGAGAGAGCTTGTCGGACTTTTGCTGTGCTTACGGCTTGTCCATCATGGCCTTTTTCCCACACAAAGACATACCGGCACAGTCACAGTACAGTATCATGTCTCAACAAGAAATGTTTGTGAATTGAAGCGGCTTGGTGTGGCGGCTGGTGGTGAGAAAAGATTTGGTGGTTTAAAACAACTAAAGTTTAAGAAGCCATTGGAGGGAAGAAGAGAGCTTATATTGTTTGGATTAATGTAGAAACTAAACTTCACGATCCAAGAACAATAAGATCGAAGATCGTTCAATCAGGCAGTGAAAACAGACAAAGAACGGGTCTGGAAAAAGTTCAGCGAGAGGTTGGAGCATAACTTCAGAACTGCAAACAAGTTATTTGGGCAGACTTTTCAAGTCAAAACAAAGGACGGTACACTTCCTTCAAATGAGAAAGCTGTTTTGCGCATGGAGCGAATACTTTTTGGAGTTTGTCAACCCTCAGCAGGGCACTGAAGATGGCAGTTCCACTGCTAGCGAGATAAGGGCAAAAAAAATCCTACAGTAGATAAAGACACGGGTACGATTAAAGCGCCAAAAAGTTGGAAAGTCAGCTAGAATTGTTGCAGTCGGGCCAGAAATGCTCAAGGCGATGGGTGAAGAAGGAGTTTAATAGCTAACAAGCTTCATTTAGGTGGCTTGGGATTGCGCAAAAGCATTTAGCGATTGAAAAACAAGAGTTATAGTGCCCATTTTCGAAAAAAAGGACAAGAGAGATTGCTCTACCTATGTACACATGTCTCTAAAGTCATCCAGGAAAAGTATTTGCGAAGGTGTCGGAAACGCGTAATAATAATAAATTGAAATTGAAATTTTCATCTTAAGATTATTTTTGAGAAGGCCTGATGGGAATATGCAAAACCAGTCTACTCGTGTTTTACAGATTTGCAATAGGGTTCTGACCTCAGATTCCTCGGGATAAACACTCAAAAGCCTCTTTTGATGGCAATCCAGTCTTTGTATGCGAACAGCAGAAGCTGTGTGAGGATAAATGGCATCAGATCTCGTCCTTTCGGCATGTGCATTGGACTTCGATAGGGCAGTGCTCTGATGCCTCTCCGTTTGTAGCATATATGGTATCGGCGAGGAATGTTTCAAAATGACTGGCGTCAGGATAAGCCATCTGCTTTTCGCAGATGATTAAGCTATTCATACATCGCCCGAAAGGTTTTAGTGTTGAGCAGCTACTTGTCTGAGTTGGATGAACTTTGATGGGTCGGACACATTTTTTGTATGCCTCCCGACTCAGTAGACTGCCTAGTTAGGTCATGCTAACCGAAATGGGAGCCGGTCGCCGCTCTGGTTGGATAAGCAACAGGTGGTGGGATCAGGTAAAGAACGTCTTCGAAAGATTTCATGAAGAGGATCGTGGCGAGGGGATTATCGGGAAGGATACAATTTAACTCCCTTTACTCTGCGAACCTCTTAAAGGATGAGCGGCACCAGAATGATGATGCTAAATCCAGTCAGTACATGCAACAGTGCGTATGTAACGCGCGGACCGCGGTATATGTACCCTATTCCTATTCTCCTTTCCATTTCTACTCTTTTTTCCATTCCTCTTTTCCCGTTTCCATTCCTTTTCTCTCTTCCATTCGAATATTTTCTTGTTTTCCATCCCCGTCCCGTAACCATTCATGCATCATTTTAAATAGAAAAAAAAATCCCTTTTAAGTTTTTCTTAAATTTTTGTTTTTTTTTTTAAAGGCGTCCAACTCCTTTAGCCAAAATCAATATTAGCATAGAAATATCCAAGTTTTTTTTTGGTTCAAATTTAATAATTTTATGAGATTGACCTCAAAAATGGACGTGACCAAAAACTTTGTATAAACATAATCTAAAAAGTGTCCGGTGTACTCTATGTACTCAATTTTATTTCTTGTTCTTTCATAAGTAAAGCTAAAAATCAGTTGAAATCCATATTTTTCTGGAAATTTATGAGCTTTTCTTAAATTCTGACTCCAAATGTGGGCGTGGCCCAAAACTTTGTATGAACTGAATGTAGAACCAAATATTTCCTACATAATATTTTAAGTAAAAATTTTCCGATTTGAAACAAAAATATTGAACAAATTCCACTTGTTAAGGTTTACCCTTTAAGTCAATGCCACGCCCACTAGGGGCGGTCGGCCGGTTCCGCTTTTACTTTTAACTTTGTTTAAAGTGTAGTTTCTCTTTCCTCAATCTGCCTCATCATAAACGATATCAGAATTGGGAAGAATTTTTTCCTGGGAACGAGTGTTTTCAAGGACGATTACAAATAATGCCGCATTTATTCCTTGATGTTATCATACCATTTTCATGATCCAAAATGCAACTCCGAAAATATTATCATTTTAACAGAGGCACAATACAGTCCGTATGCAGTCCAGTAAATTCACCAGAGTTCGCTATTATCATTTTTCGTATTTTTCGTTGTTAAGAGAACACTTTTGAATTGCTCATAATTGTGAAAGAGTTAAGCAAAAATATAAAAGCAAAAACAACCAACACACCGCAATGAATCAGCCATTCATTTGACATAAATGCCATGCAAATGCATTCAGTATTTAAAGAATTCTGGTAGTCACAACTTTCAGTGACAGCTATTAATATTTTGATTCCAGCAATTACATAGCATTCCCCCTATTTTTTTTTTCTCGGTAATCTAGATTGTTAAATCGAAGATTTCGAGCAATTCTTCATGTTTGCTTTTCTCGGAAGTGAACCTTTTGAGATTTTTCGAGTCTGTTAAAAACGCTGTCAGCTCGACAGATGCCGACTCACGAAAACTGCTATATGACCATATGGATTTGTAGACCATAGACCAGCTACTCTTGTTTTGATTGCGAATAATAAGCCCAAATGCAAAAGCAACAAAAGCTCAAAGCGTCTGAAAAAGCTGACTGCAGAGCACTGGGTGTGACTTTTTTCTTACACCTCAGGGTTTGTTGCTTTTTAGAACGCAATTGACCCGTAGGTGGATATTTAGTGTACTATTATCGACAGCTGTTGAGCTTAGGGTAAGACTCAGTTTCAAAACCCAAGTTTAGTCTTTCACACTTCCCTGCTGCATGCGTAGAAATTTAACACACTTTCACATAGCACCTTCTAGCACCAAAGCAAGAGTAATTGGCTACTTATAAGAGGAAGTCAAAATAAAGGAATTCAAAATTTTGTGGTTAGGAGAATCACGTCAGTCCAGACCTTAGTCTGTGACCAAGGTACAGTCCATAAAAAAAGCCATTTCATAATGTCAAAAATCACGAATAGGAACCAGCATGATGCCAGGAACGCCATGTCATCCACCTACCCTAAATACCTACTATTTATTTCTCCTTCAGGATATTATTTTTGATTCAAAGCCATATAAAACTTGTGGAAAAGTGCAACAATAAAGGCTTAAGTCTACCTGGGAATCAATGAGTTCACGACATTGAATGATAAAAAATTCAATTGAATATTCAGTTATTGTAAATGTCGTTTACCCCAATAGTAAACTCCTGCCAAATCTGGCTATCCTTATGTAAAAACATCTTTTGTAAAGCTTTAAAATCACGCTCAAGCTTGTATGACATACTGTAGACACTCGAGGGAGTAAATATTTTGCCAAATACCCATCCAGTTAGCTAACATAACCGTCTTAGGCTTCCCGCATAGAATATTGATCGAATACTTCTACTCTCTCCGTACCGACGAAGGTTGAATGATTCCGTCTACCGAAGGACATTGTATCGATAAATAAACTAAGAAAAAGGGCCACTAAAAGCAGAAAAAAAAGTACCGAATTATTATTATTATTTATTGGACGTAAGAAGAAAACTATTTATTATTATAGCCGACATTATTGGGCCCACCAACAATGTGGGCAACCGGGTATGGGTATAGTGAATTTCGCTTATCCTTCGACCACCCACGTATTTCGCATTGTCGTCATCGTCATCATTCTCTTCATGGAGGACATTCCCAGTAATAGCTCCATCAATGTTTGTTTTCTCAAAATATAGTCCGAATGTGAACATATTCCCCAGCAATCAGTTGGGCAATGATTGTTTAACATATTATTCCCTACTGGTTAGCTGTGTGTGTTCTCAGGAGGAAATTGTCCGAATACAGAATTAAAGGATCGATTTGATATCGGCAAAAAGGATTCAATTCTTAGGGTTGGATTTAGAGAAGCAAAGCTTCGAACTGTGCACAAACTAGCGAATAAATTCATCTAGAAATCGCGCGGCAAAAAAAAAAACGTATACATGAAAAAACAATCAAAATGGAGCCTAAAAAGGACTCCGCGCCAAGCAACCAGACACAGTCCACATCGTACACATACGAATGATACACTTTACACTGTGACAGCAGGAAAGGGAAAGGACAATAAAATTGGAGACACAGTGTCTGGATATAGACAAAACGACTGACAAAATAATATCAATGTGTTCTTGTCTATTCTTTTGGTCCTTTCTCCTTTTAGCTGATGTTGTGTGTGGCTTTTTTTTCAAGCATCATTTTGACTCTCTTCGCCAAAGGAATGGGAAAACTTTGTTAACATCCTTTTGAATGGAGCGGCATGGCTCAGCATGACCGAGAGAGTAGGAAGAAGGCTAAAAGAAATGGGTCGCCAAAAGGACGAAAACATAGTTAAAGTACTTTACTTAGTTCGTTGAGCTCGCCCGGTTCCTCTATCACCATGTCCTGCTTGGATTTCAATTTTGGATGATGTCGTTTCGAGGATGGTGTACATTGTTGTAGTCACATACGAACTACGAACTAAATAGGTATAGTATCTATGCCTTTTTGTTCAAGCTGGTATACGTGAGCATGGTGACGAAGTTATCAAATTGGGAGGCGAACTATTTTTGTGCCACTCTCTTACAAAGGAAATCCCCTAAAGAGATGACAAAACTTGTAGTGGGAGTCAGAAGACGCCAAAAATGATTATTCCATCGTATATCTGTCAAAGGAGCTCAGCAACTCAGAAACTGGGTTGAAAAACTTAAACTTTACAAACTACCATCATTCTAAAACAGAGAGCCCATTGTGATGGGAAGTGAGTGTAGGGCATGAGTGTCCTTAGGCAGCCATTTAAATATTTAAAAGAAAGGCAGTTAGACGACAGAACACAGAGAATAAGCTAAACAAACAGTGGAAATTAATTCAGTTAAAATGGAGAGAGACAACAAATTTTATACAGTATAATGATAAATTGAAGTAGTTTAGAACATAATGGCCTCGTGTTTGGCAAGTGTTCGTTTTAGGTATAACAAGTTTCATTCAATTAAAGCAATTTATGAGAACATCTTTTTTTTTCATTTTTAAGAACGAAGAGAATGTGTACTTTGTTCAAGTTTTGGCTATATCATATCGATTAAAAGATAGGGTATCTCTGTGACGCCCCAAGGACATCGATGTGACATCAAAGGCGCACCATTTCGCTTTGAGAGGGCGACGTAAATATACTTTGCAACTGGACAAATGGTTCAATCTATTTGCAAAACAGGTAATAAAATGAATACCAAGAAAATGATGTACTAAAAAATAAGTGAGTGTATTGTGAAGAAGTTGATAGGTTAGAAGGACATTTTGCTTGGGGGCGTTTGTCTTAGCATGGGAATGGGATGTGCGCCATAAAAATTATGTTTTATTGGTGTATGACTTGAACAAGTTAAGTGTGTGCGTAAGAATAATCACCCATAACAGTGGTTGAAATGGAAGGTACTAGTGTCAGTCGAATGATATTTTTATTACGTGGCCTGTATAGCACTTGAATTAATTGGGTTTGAGTGGAATATGCTCTTTTTTGAAGTATGGAACTCCCCCAGTTGTTTACCCAAACTAGCAGATTCTATTGAGTTCAAAATGTATTGTTACTACGCACACCTTTGTAGTAAAGTTATAGCTTTAGTAAAGCCTTAAGGACTGCTGGTAGTAACACAGCCTACATAAGGAAATGCAGTTTTAAGGCTGGCGCTATGGTGATTTCGAACACTGTTGGATGGTCAATATTCAGATTCTATTCTACTCCATTACATAAACTTAATTAAGGTAATTAGAATATGTTCGGACTATCTGGGATATAGTCCGACAACGAGTAAATAGTTAACCGCGTGAAAAGTTTAAAGTTTAATCAATTATTGGATTTTTTTTTCAACCACATGCGACATAAATTGAAAATTAAGTTTGACATTTTTCTGCCAGGTTTACTTTACACACAAGTCACAGCTAATTTTCCAAATCCTGGCTGCTGGCAAAATTCACTTGGCAACAAATTACAGCCCCGCCAACCTATACTAGATTTAGCCAAATTTAATATAATAAAACAGGTAGAATTAGCTTTATCCTATTAGCTTTTAGCTTAATCCAATTGAGACAAACTGTGAAAAGGTTTGTAGCAGTCATTTGATTGTCTTATTGTCTTATCAGTCGTCGAATGGGAAGTGCTTACATCTACTAACGTGGCGAACCACTTTTTTTTAAATTTATTTTGAAAAACAATCGACTCTTATTAAAAAATGCAACATAGCCAACTTTGAGACAAGAAATTGAAGGGAGGTGTCCATCAGTTACAGTGTTCAATAATTCTCACTTTCTCTCTTCTTAGGAAACTCGAAAAGTTTCTGAAGAAGAAACTTCAGATCACATTTCAATTTCAATTTCAATTTCAATTTCAATTTCAATTTCAATTTCAATTTCAATTTCAATTTCAATTTCAATTTCAATTGCAATTTCAATTTCAATTTCAATTTCAATTTCAATTTCAATTTCAATTTCAATTTCAATTTCAATTTCAATTTCAATTTCAATTTCAATTTCAATTTCAATTTCAATTTCAATTTCAATTTCAATTTCAATTTCAATTTCAATTTCAATTTCAATTTCAATTTCAATTTCAATTTCAATTTCAATTTCAATTTCAATTTCAATTTCAATTTCAATTTCAATTTCAATTTCAATTTCAATTTCAATTTCAATTTCAATTTCAATTTCAATTTCAATTTCAATTTCAATTTCAATTTCAATTTCCATTTCCATTTCAATTTCAATTTCAATTTCAATTTCATTTCCATTTCCATTTCAATTTCCATTTCCATTTCCATTTCCATTTCCATTTCCATTTCCATTTCCATTTCCATTTCTATTTCCATTTCAATTTCAATTGTGTAGTTTACTTAAGCACAAAATACAAGTAAGACATGAGTCTTTTATAGTATTTAAAAGCCGTACAAATATTCAATTGCTAAATGATTCTCACATATCAAAACGAAAGAAAGTAAGTGAGTTTGTCTGTGAAAAGCTCCTATATACCCGACCCTAAATACCATCTAACACCAAATCTTAAAGTTTCTTGACCCGAATTCTTGTATAATTTTTATAGGCCACGCTCCAAAAGTGGGCATGGACTCAAAATTAGAATCAATTCCTTGTTATTTCGGTAGAACCATTAAAGCAAAAATTATTTCAGGAAAAAACAGTTTTTTTCGCCAATAAAAGTAGGCGAAGCTTTAAACTTTGCATGGAGAAAGCTTAGCAAATAGTAAGTTATATCTGGAGGAGTGAACGTTCCGATAAATTTTTGCCTCGTTAAAGGTCTTGGGCCAACATTGCTCAGTACCAAAATTTAAGTTCCTGTGCTTTGTCAAACTTGACCAAAAGCATTTTGAAAGAAAATGTGAAATAGAGGTTGGTTCACATTGAGGTAGTGGGCGTGGCCGTTAAGGGAAAAATCCAATTTTTACACTTTGTCTGTGCAACAAAAGAACCAAGCAACCAAGCTAGGCTGTGTGCCTAGTTTCAGCCCTCTAGCTTGATTTCGAAGACCTAAAACCTTCACACACACAGACGAACGGACTGAAATGGCTTAATCGATTCACCTGTCGATCTCGATCATATTTCTAAAAGGACGTTGAAACTATTATGGTGTCAGTGAGAAAGTGGTTTCACAGCAACAATTTATCCTTGCAGCCTTCCTTTATATTGAAGGTGCTTTTAACAATGTCAAGTAAAGACCTTCGCAATTAAACGAAAAAAAATCTTTAATCATCCTTACAGGAAAGCGTTGTAAAGGTGGCTGCCTTCAGTGGCACCCTATAATGCAGGCTCAACTTCACAATTTCTATCGGTACTGGTAGTCAATGAGATATTTATAAGACCGTTTATGAGAGGGTTACACACGATGGCTTAGCCAACACGGCGCAACGTTGTCATAATCCTCAAAGGGAAACTCCTACCGTCTATCAGCGAACTATTAGGAAAAGTTTTAACGTCGTCTGCAAATCAGTGCAGTTTGGGTGTTAACTTATCAGAAAACGTTCTTGTACTGTTCACAAACAAAAGAATCATAGAATATTTCTTTACCGGTAATTGAGCGAACTTGTCTGCAACTCTGGATAAGAACCTTGTCTGTTGTCTCCACCCCAACTCTGGATAAGAACCTTGTCTGTTGTCTCCACCCCAACTCGATGTTTCAATATCGGCGTGAAACTTGAATCGTATTACAATTTCTTGTAAGACTGAAAAAAGTCAGTCCTTGGGACTAACTTCACTATTCCATTGAAATTTCTTTAAGCCACTTGAAGGGTTTTATAATATGTTTTTAAGAAGCAATTTTCTAGTTGACAAGTAACATTTTTTAAAAAGTTCAAGGTCTTTTCTTAAGGTGTACAACGTTTAGAAAAATTTCATGACTTGATCTGGTGGCTGGGCTAGAAATCCTTTTGACCCTGTCAACAATTATTGTCTTCTTAAATGAAGGCTGTTAAAATGGAATTTTAATTCCAAACTTTTTAGTCCGCTAATAAATAATTTTAAAAAATTTAGAAAATTAAACAAAAAAATACAGAACTCATCAATCAAAATTAACAAGAGGTTTTAGCAAAAATTATCTTATATTTTTGCCTAACGACAACAAACTGTCATAATATCTTTTTATTATATTCTAGTTATTGCCGCTTTTAGTATACGTAGAAGAAAGGATCTTTAATCTCCTATGGGGAGTACTTCAAGATTACATTGACGCTAAAAAGAAGCGCCAAATCCATTTGGAGTGAACGTGTCAAGCTATAAATAACAGCCAACGGAAAAAAGGCCTTTTATGTATATCCAATATTTTATCACAAAAGATCAATTTATTAGCCTGCGTCACTGTGATAAACCCTGCCAGTCAGCATCAGTTGACCCGTTCTCCGCAAGTATTACATTCTCCACATCTCACCTCTTAAGCGAAGAAAAGCAAATCATTTAGCACCATTTGGCCCAACAGACGATCCCATTATTTCATAAAAAAGGACCATTCCCGTTGGGCTTATTCCTCACCAAATTATGGATAGCTTATAGTGTCCCAACACCAAGCCATTATTGAATCCAATTTTTCTTGTTTATGGTGATGTCTATTTGTCATATCACCCCTTAATGGACAAGCAACATCTTACATAAGGAGCTGTTGTATACATAGGTGGTCCGCCATCCAAAATGCCTCATAACAGCACCATTAACAGTTCATTTCATGGTGCTCGTAAGCCTCTACACAACACCGCCACACCCATGGTCAGGTTGGGGCCAGGTCCCCATACCAAGGTGAGTGGTATGTGCCTTCTTAAGCTTTTTCGCATCAAACAATTACCACCCTGGGGTGAAATTAATACTAAACAAAGAAATATTAACCGAGGATGAGTGCGCTCCTCGACGACTATTTTGGACCGCCTCCCTTCTCTGCTGAGGATATTCGTCTATCTATATGCGAAGTGTGAATGTGTATGGTTTGATCCAACGAAGGCTTATAACGATGACTCAGGGAATGTGTATCGGCATCTCCGGGCAGATGGCTAGTGGCATTGTTGATGAAATCGATTTCGGATCAAAAGCCAAAATGGCCCTTCTACATCACCTGGGATATACAATGGTTCGGTTTTGCGGACTCAAAGTCGGAAGGTGCCTATATTTGGCACTGGGAAGATTAAAAGGATAAAGATCTATGGGAGCACTGTTGTGAGTCCAACAAGGATTATGGGAGGACTCACCAATTCATTTTCATTTCGCCACCCTATTATATGAACAAAAGGTGTGGTAATGAAAGTGATTAGACCAAGGCCATGAGGTTAATCTACCATGTAATTGACATTAGGCCAAACGGCTACCGACTGAGAAGATAAATTTTTGATAACGCCGAATAAAAGAGAACGACTAACTTAATTTTGTTGGTAATTTTTTTAAGCACAAGCCTTAAGCATTCAATAAAGTACTACACGTGTAAGAGTTTTTAAGCCGGTTACGGATGTAAGAGGTGTAGTTTTAGCCTCGTTATTAGGTTACATAGAAAGGGAAGAGTAGTTCATGCTTTTATGCTTGACACTACATATTTTAATGCTTTTCTTAAGCCTCTTACAAGCCAAACCTGAGAATTGGTTGCTGCAGACTGGGAGGCCGTTTTGGTAGTGGATAGTGATAAGATGGTATCCGCTAGATCCATCGGAATTCAATAGGATGCTAAAACTTTTCCATCATCTACAAACAAACTGGGCCTAATGGGAAAGTAGAAACTTTAAGAAAACGCGAAAAATCGGTGGCGTGGCTAAAAACTTTGAATGAACGAAATCTGGAATGAAATCTCGTTTACCAAACCTGCTAATTGTTTTGTTTCATGCTTTCCTTTATTAGGCTTAAGGCCATTCGACCTTACGTTTTTCTTGAAAGTCTTAGGTTTTTCTTCAATTCTGTCTCCAAATGTGGGCGTGGTTCAAAGTCTTGTACAAACAAATTGAAGAACTAAGTGTTTTGTACAAAGAAAAAAAACATTAAGCAAAATTTTTTCAATTTGTAGCATAAATGTTGAGTAAAATGCATTTGAAAATTTACACTTAAAATCGATGCCACGGCCACTGGAGGAGGCTTACCAATTAAATTTTTCTGTTTTGTGTCTTACATTCATTAGGAGATGCTAAATGTTAAATTTCAGCCTTTTTAGACGTGTAACAGTGCTGAAACCTCGGGAGGTATTCGTACAGTTAGACCGATTTTTGGCGTATCTTTAGGCGGATTACAAAAGTTTTAACACTTGTACTGCTTTGCATGATGTAGAGCTTACGTACGAAATTTCAGCACGCTAGCTCAAAATTAGAGGCCTAAAAACTTCTGACATACAGACGGACATGGCTAATTCAATTCAGAATCCGATCTCGATCATATGCCCTTAAGGTCTTGGCGGTCTACCATTATTGCCTACCACCGTGCTACAAACTATGTGTCAAACTAAATATACCAGCTGTCCTATAGGATGGGGGTATAAAAATTTCTAATTTTGTTAAAATCCCGAGAAAATTCGTTAACGCGAATATCAATACTTAAAAAACTGTTTTTTTTTTAGCAGTAATATCCGCTTTTAACGAATCTTCGCTAAACAAAAACAGAGAATAAAACAAAATATTCTTAGTGTTTTTTTGTAGCAATGTAAGAAAAGATGTTGAGTGTGAAAAAAAATCATTTGACGCTAAAGTTTCTTAGCCTGAATTCATGTATTATTAGTTAAAGCCACGCCCCAAAAGTGAGCATGGGCTAAAAATTAAAATCAATTTAATTGTAATTTCATTACAATCGTGATAAAATACGGTAAAAGCGAAAATTATTTCAGAAGAAACCGTTTTTTTTTTCTAAAAATGCTCCTTAAAAGTGGGCGAAAATCAAAATTTTCTATGTAACAAAATTAGCAAATAGTAATATCTTAATTGTTTGTTATATATTTTTTTCGATTTAGAGTGAACTTTCCGAGAAATCGGTTTTTAAAGATCTAACATGATAAAAAATGGGCATGGTCAATATTGTAGCCAGTCCCTTTTTCGCCTTCTTAAAGGCATTGGGCCAATATTGCTCAATACCAAGATTTGAGTTCCTACGCCTTGTCTAACTCGACCAAAAGGCATTTTGAACGAAAAGGTAAAATAGTGGTTGTCTCACATTTAAGCCAGTAGTGGGCGTGGCCGTTGACGGATTAAGCCAATATTCACACTTTGTCAGTGCAACAGAAAAACCGAGTAGTGTACCAAGTTTCAGTTCTCTAGCTTGATTTTGAAGATCTAAAACCATCACACATACAGACGGACCTATACTGCCATGCCTCCAAACAGTGGGCGTGATGTAAAAATATAACTGTTGAATGCTTTATGCTACCTAACTAATACTTAAGCTCTAATAAAGCTCTACAAGAGCCTTAAAAGAGTTCCGTGCAAGAGTAAAGCTCTTAGAATTTCACTCTTGTAGAGTGTTATAAGAGTCTTCCTAGAGACTTACAAGCGTTGAATGGCCTAATTATCAGAGTTATTAAGCTCTGATAAGGAAACTATAGCTCTTGTTCTAAGAGCTGTTTTCTCATTTCTACCTCTGCCAAAAAGAGAGGAAGATATAATGCTGCAAGATAAGTTACTGTATAGTTTCATAAGAAAATAAAGATGTAAAGAGAACAAAATACTTTAAAAAAAATGAAAATAAATTTGTACAATGGCGTTTTGTGTCTCATTAGAGCATCACTAGATTATTAACTTTTCAAAAAAGTTTTTCTAACATTATGTGCGGCTAAAAATATATCAGCTGAAGTAAGCATTTTGCTTCTGAAAAAATAAAGGACATCAAAAATATTTGATATTATTCAAAGACCGCACAAACATTGTTTGCCATGCCACTAGCAATTACTTGTAATTAATGTGAATTTCTAGAACAATTACTATGTGTAATTATCAAGTGGCAATTGTCATACTTCTGTTCGGTTTGTTTTGGGGTGAAAACAATTTAGGAACCCTTTAAATAAGAAAATATTTGATTTGGCTGAAGAATTGAAGTTGTGTTATAAGACTATGGATTTTATTATCAGAGCCAATTTCTCTTTACAACTTATTACAAGATTTAAGCTCTTATAAGGCCCTTTTTATAAAACTTAGACCGTACAAGAGTTCAAGTCTTATAAAAAGAGTCTTATAAGATCCCATTATACTCTTTCAATAAGATTTAAGCGCTACAGGAGTGATACTGCCTTAACAAGAATGTTACAATATAATTTTTGAATTTTATGACAAGATTTTTCGCTCGAAGAGTATCAGACTAAAAGTGTTATAAGAGCTATTTTGACGTTTTTAGCGTGTAACTTTCAAGAGTATATTAGTTGGGTAGGTGGTTGCACATTTCACACTAAGAACCCGCCTCTTTTTTCTAAAAAAAATACTTTTCTTGAAGCCACGCCCACAAAAGTGGACGGAGGCATATACTTTATTTAAAAAAGAAGTTCGAAAGTGCTAATATCTACAACTTCTGTTACGAAATTTTTTCCCAAGTTTCATATAATATTTATTGAAAAACGATCATTTTAACATAAAATCCCTTAAAAAGGTGGGCGTGGTTGATGTTAAGGCCAAACTTTGTCTGCTGCCTCAAAGAAAGTGACAAGACAATGTCAAGTACAAAAAACTTGTGCGCTAGCGCCATTATAACATAGCTAAAATTTCAAAAAAAGTATTTTTAAAAAATAGAGATCGTCGCACATACAGGCTTGTTGCAGGCGTCTTAGGCGTTTCTGTAGGCGGAGTCAAATACTTTTCAAACCAGACCTGAAGAACTGAATTTCCAGATCATTCATCAAATTTTAGCTCTCTAGCTCAAAATTTAATGCCTAAGAGTTGTTAACATACAGACGGATGGCTTAATCGATTCTCCTGTCGGTCCCATTCATATCTATCTTTGAAAGATCTTAAGGGTCTACGGTGATTGACTCACTGCACTACAAACTATACATCAAACTTAATATACCCTGGTGAGGGTATATTTATAATTTTGTGAGTGACACATTTTCGGTGGCGTATGCGCAACATTTGTCTTATGGAAAATAATACGTTAAAAGCCTGCTGTTACCGCCGTTTTGAAATTATTTACATTTAATATGTCTTAAAAAATTATCTCAACTCATTAACTTAAACCATTATATTGCCTTTCATACTTTTCCGAATTTGAATCACCCTGTATTGAATCGTGCCATGTAACTATGTATTTCTTTCACGTTATAACCGAACATATGTACATATACCCAACTTTCGACATTATGAAGAAGAGATGTATAAGTTAGTCTTAAGAAACATATGTGCAGTGGCACAACGAATTTTTTTAAAGCGCCTAATATCGCCTAATATCGCCTATAATATTGAAGTGTTATATTGAATTTGTTAATAAAGCGATAGCTATTAAAAATCGTGTCGGCTACTTTAATTCGTATGTTTTTGACTCCAACAAACTTTAAAAAAATTCGTTCTTTGGTACAAATTAATTCTCACAAACCGCGCTTGTAAAATGCCTACAACAGAGAGTGCTGAGATCGATACGGTCTCGTCGCTTTGTCTGAAGTGTAGCGAGGGTGAAACCGACCGCATGGTACAGTGCGATGCCTGTAACAGATGGTATCATTACGATTGCGTCGGAGTTAACAGTGGTGTGGCTGATGTCAGTTGGAGTTGTGAACCTTGTACGGACTCCCGATCAGTAACTTCCACTGCCAGTACTGGTGCTCCGACTGAAACCTTCTGTGGTGGCCGAACGGCAGGATTCCTAATCCAACCCCAAGCATCATCATCTCCGACTACATTTTTACAAGCGTCGGCAAACGCTCTAGGGACAACGAGCCAACTTATGATGTCTACACAGGTAAGCCAGCAGAATATCGCAAAGGCCACCAAAGCCTCGTGTACGGCAAATCCATACATGCCGTTACATCCATTCCCCCCGGTGGTATCAGGATCGGCTTCTGCTTTGGAATCTCTAGTAACGGCGCCATATACCAGCGCACCAATACCATATACGAAATTCTACACTAATACTCCTACAATGATGACGTGGTCGATGCATCCCAACTCATGTATTAATCATGAGGTTTTGCCAAAAACAATGCAGAACCATTTCCAGCAACACTTTCCAGCATCATCGGTGTCGCACCATACATTTTCGCGTTTGACAACTGACCCAGTAACATCCTCGCAACAAGTGTTCCAACAAGTGACAGCTGGCCCGCAACATGTATTACAGCAAGTGACAGCTGGCCCGCAACATGTATTTCAGCAAGTGACGGCTAGCCCAGCCTCATCGTCGCAACATGTATTTAGCCAAATGACAGCTGCACCAGCTACATATTTTGACACCTCAAACCAGCAAGAGGAGCTGCAAATGGAGTTGCTGGAGGAGGAAAAGAGGTTACACCAGCGTTACCTGGAGAAGAAGTACCAGATATTAACGAATTCCGGTAGATGCGCCTCCACCGCACATAATACACAAACTAACTTTCCGAATCTGTGCACAACATTCGTCTCCGGACCGTCTCCAGCTCAATTGGCTGCAAGGCAAGTTATCCCCAAGGAGCTACAAACCTTTCACGGTGATCCAGAAGACTGGCCAATTTTCTTAAGCAGCTTCAACAACAGTACATCACTAGCCGGGTACAGCGATGCAGAAAATTTGATGCGACTGCAGGCGTGTTTGAAAGGTAAGGCGCGCGAGATAGTGCGAAACAAACTTTTCCTTCCCAGTCTCGTGCCAGAAATTATAAAGACACTTAAAATGTATTTCGGACGACCGGAGCACATCGTAGAAAGCATGATCGACAAGGCCAGGAGAATGCCTCCTCCAAAGGACAAACTGGAAAGCATAATCGAACTGGCGTTATCAGTGGGCAACATTTGCTCGACGATGGAGGCGTGTCAGATGACAGCACACCTGAACAACCCGATGCTAGTTAAGGAGTTCATCGATAAATTGCCAAGCCAATATAAGCTTAATTGGGCAATGCACCAAAAGGATGGGCAAATACCTGTGCTTAAGGCATTCAATGACTGGATGCAAGGCATTGCCGAAGCCGCTAGCCAAGTTACGTCCCCAGTTTCAGCAAAGAAGACCGGCGTAATGAATACCCACACTGAGGTCAAACCACCAACACAAACGGAGTGTGCTGCTTGCCACACAAGCGACCACAAAATTTCTCGATGCGGGACGTTCCATAAACTTTCATACGATCAAAAGTGGGAGCTCGTGAAAACCAACAAGCTGTGTCGCCAATGCTTGAATTCGCACCGCAGGAGGTGCTTCGTAAACAAACAGTGCGGAATCGAAAATTGTGAAGCGAAACATCACCCACTGCTGCATAAGCCCACCGCCTCTGCCACGGAAGAGATAAAGCAAGTAAGTGCAGACAAAAAGCTTACAACCAAGGATGAATCCGGAAGCGTACACACCCACAGCGACGTAAACGAGGTAGAGACTCCACTTTTTCGTATCATCCCCATTCGCCTCCATTCGAAGGACAAATTCTTTGACACGTTTGCCTTTTTGGATGAGGGATCATCGGTTAGTCTCATGGAAAGAGAAGTTTTCGACGCTCTTGGTCTTCAAGGTGTAAGTGAGCCGTTATGTTTGCGCTGGACTAG
Organism: Neoascia interrupta; assembly: GCA_947623515.1. Lineage (NCBI taxonomy): Eukaryota > Metazoa > Arthropoda > Insecta > Diptera > Syrphidae > Neoascia > Neoascia interrupta. The sequence goes on along the minus strand of OX392462.1, from coordinate 31,464,181 downwards.
CAATACCACACGCGTGGAGGAATCATCTGTACGAACTTCATGCAGCATCTCAAACGTCGGGAATAACAACAAAGCCAAGTACTCTCTGCAGGGAGTTCACACAGTGGAAAACTTTTCGCTTCCCAGTCAATCACTAGACATGGACAGGATATCACGAGAATACCCTTACTTGACCGGCCTACCAATCGAGTCGTACAACAACGCGCGACCAACTATTCTCATAGGAGTGGATAACTGGAAGCTGGCTGTGCCACTTAAAGTTCGCGAAGGTTCCCGGAATCACCCGATAGCTACGAAGACACGATTAGGATGGGCTTTGCAAGGCTGCGTGACGAATCGCCGACAAGTCCAGCGCCTCAATATTCATACTTGTGGCTGTGATTGTGAACGACGTCTTGAAGATCTCCACGAAGCAGTGAAAGACCTTTTCGCTTTGGAATCGTCGTCGACGACCATATGCTCAAACGAGGAGAAAAGATCACTGGACATATTGAAGTCTACATGCAAATCCTTAAACAACAAGTATGAGATTGGGCTGCTCTGGCGAGAGGATAATCCGAAGATGCCAGATAGCTACCGAACCGCTTTCAACCGTTTAATGTGCGTGCAGAAGAAGTTCAGGCGCGATCCAACGCTTAAGGAAAAGATGGGAGCTGAAGTGAACAATCTTCTCGTAAAGGGCTACGCGACAAAATTGGCCCCAGAGGAAGCCGCCGAACAAAGCGATCGAGTATGGTACTTACCAATTTTCGTTACTCGGAACCCGAACAAACCGACGAGAGTTCGCCTTGTGTGGGATGCCGCAGCCAAATCTTCTGGTCGCTCGCTTAATGATTTTATGCTGTGTGGACCAGATCTCCTGACACCACTCCTGGATATCTTGCTGGCCTTTAGGATTGGTCAAGTTGCTATTTGCGGCGATATTGCTGAGATGTTCCATCAGATTCGGGTAAGGAAGGAGGATATGCATGCCCAACGGTTCTTATGGTGGGATAAGGATGATCCACCTCATCAGCCTAGCACTTATGTCATGAGCGCCCTGACCTTCGGGATCAATTGTGCCCCAACCATTGCGCACTATATACGGAACAGAAACGCAGACACTTTCGCATCGCGTTATCCTCGGGCTGTGGAAGCTATCAAAAAATACCACTATGTGGACGACTTCATCGATGGCGTCAACACACCGGAAGAGGCGTTACGTCTAGCTAATGACGTGAAACAAGTGCACTCGGCTGCAGGGTTCCACATACGCAATTGGGCTTCAAACTCCACCTGGGTTTTAGCCCAGCTCAACAAAAACAGCGATCCGGTGCAAGCCAATAAAGCACTGGGTTCGCCAGAGAAGGTTCTTGGTATGTATTGGGACCCCAATAACGATGTCTTTAAGTATATTTTCAGACTTGCCCGACTAAAACGTAACGTGCTAGACGCGCAAGTAATACCAACGAAACGAGAGACTCTCCAGGTGCTGATGTCTATCTATGACCCGCTAGGGTTTATCGCTTGTTTCACCATCGGACTGAAAATTCTCCTACAAGAAGTCTGGCGTGCTGGCATCCATTGGGACGATGAACTTTCCGAGGCCCTTTACTCGAAATGGGTTCAATGGAAAAATCTGGTGCCATCAATTGAGTCCATCAACATTCCTCGCTGCTACAGCCAACTTCTGACAAAAGCTGAACACATCCAGTTACATACATTCGTAGATGCTGGAGAGCACGCCTACTCGGCCGTATGCTACTTACGTGTGCAACGCGGGAATGAAGTCTCTGTAACTCTGGTAGCCTCGAAGTCTAAAGTGGCACCTCTCAAGCCTATATCGATACCGAGGCTAGAACTCCAGGCGGCTGTATTGGGAGTGAGGCTGGCCATCAAGATACAATCTATTCGTCGTATACCCATCGCCGCCAGGTTCTGGTGGTCGGACTCAAAAACTGTCCTCAAGTGGTTGCGGATGGATCCGAAGAATTTCCAACAATTCGTCATGTTTCGAGTCGGCGAGATATTGGAACACTCCAACGTAACAGAATGGAAGTGGGTGCCCTCCAGGCTAAACACAGCGGACCTCGCTACAAAGTCGTCCTCTCAGCTAGACGTAAAACTGTGGTTCACCGGGCCTTCATTTTTGATGACCGCAGCAAGTGAGTGGCCTGTTTGCCACGATCTGGGACCCGTCGATGATATTGAGGTGAAACGTCATCTAATCCATACGAAATTGGCTACAAAAGCACGGCCACTGCTTGACGTAAACGCAGTATATTTTTCCGATTGGAGAAGACTATACCGTGCGCTAGCTACGTATCATTTGTACGCCGAAAAGCTTAAAGCCAGGATAAGAAAAAGGCCAATTCCCACAGAAGTATCCTATGGAATGCTCCAGGACGCAAAAGCTCTGCTCTATAGAATTGCTCAGATGAGCGCGTACAGTAAAGAAATCAAGGATCTAGAACAGGGTAAGACTATTGCAAAGAACTCAAAACTAATATCTTTGAACGTCTACCTAGATACATTTGGCATCCTAAGAGCACGAAGCAGGGTTCAGCATCTCAATAACAACGAGGATGTTATAATCTTACCCAAGGCTCATCACGTTACGTTCCTGATTGTTCGTGCACACCATGAGACTCACCATCACGTTTCGCACGAAACAACAATTAATAAAATCAGAGCAATGTTTTATATTCCACGACTACGTGTGCTGTACAAGACCGTACGAAAAAGCTGCCAACGATGTAAAAATTATCACGCTTCTCCGGACCCACCCCAAATGGCTATCCTGCCACGGGCGAGATTAGCAGTTTTCGAGCGCCCCTTCACCTTTGTCGGTATAGATTACTTTGGGCCTATTTCTACCATCATAGGTCGAAGACGAGAAAAAAGATGGGGAGTGATATTTACTTGTCTCACCGTACGCGCTGTGCATATAGAGGTGGCACATAGTCTGGATACAAGCTCCTGTGTAATGGCCATACGGAACTTCATCTCACGTCGGGGAATGCCCAGGGAAATCTATACCGACAACGGCACGAACTTCAAGGCGACAGAGAAGATCTTGTGCGACGAGTCAAAAAACATCAATTATTCATCGATCGCATCAAAATACGATGACGTTAAATGGAAGTTTAACCCGCCGGCAGCACCACACATGGGGGGGGCTTGGGAAAGGCTCGTTCGATCCATCAAGAGCATATTTTATAATATGAATCCCACGAACTTCAACGATGAGACTCTCAGATGCGCGCTGTGGGAAGTGGAGTTCATAATCAACTCTCGCCCACTTACATTTGTGTCTCTGGAGTCTTGCGACGACGAAGCTTTAACGCCGAATCACCTGTTATTGGGCTCATCGACCGGCTTTAAGCCCATTTGTGAAGAAAACGTTGACATCCGGTTACGCTGGTACCAAACTCAGATCTTCGCCCAGCAGTTCTGGCATAGGTGGGTGAAAGAGTACGCGCCAATGCTGACACGACGAGGTAAATGGTTTATAAAACAATCCCCTCTAGTTCCCGGTAGCGTGGTGGTCATTGTAGATGAGAACCTTCCCCGAAACTCTTGGCCTAAAGGTGTCATTACGAGTACAGTTACTGCGGCAGACGGACAGGTTCGAAGAGCAGTGGTGCGAACTGAGACTGGAACGTTGGAGCGACCTGCTAATAAGATTGCTGTCTTAGACGTCGGTAAAAGCGAAGAGGGTAAACTCACTATCCCATAAGCTTGTTTACGAGGGGGAGAATGTTACCGCCGTTTTGAAATTATTTACATTTAATATGTCTTAAAAAATTATCTCAACTCATTAACTTAAACCATTATATTGCCTTTCATACTTTTCCGAATTTGAATCACCCTGTATTGAATCGTGCCATGTAACTATGTATTTCTTTCACGTTATAACCGAACATATGTACATATACCCAACTTTCGACATTATGAAGAAGAGATGTATAAGTCAGTCTTAAGAAACATATGTGCAGTGGCACAACGAATTTTTTTAAAGCGCCTAATATCGCCTAATATCGCCTATAATATTGAAGTGTTATATTGAATTTGTTAATAAAGCGATAGCTATTAAAAATCGTGTCGGCTACTTTAATTCGTATGTTTTTGACTCCAACACCTGCGCTTCCGTTTTCTTCAGCAATATAGGCTTGACTGAATGGTAAACTTTTTGAAGTCTTATCTTGAGAGGAAATAAAGCTTCAACCTGAGCCCAAACTAAGTAGGAAAATGCTTTTTATATTCAATACCGATAAAATAGTGTTAAATTTCGTTGCGATTCAAAATACGAGCGTGGATGAAGAACAAAATCCTTGAACCTTATTGCGTTAGAGCCATGAGGTAATGTATTAAAATTGGAAATTTAAGCAAAAAAAAAACATTCTCTTTTTAAAACGCCCACTAAAAATGGAAGGACCTTAAGACTTTGTATAGAACAAGCATAGCAAATGTTAATATCTTAAATATTATTTCAATTAAGATTGAATTTTCAGAAAAATTATGTCTTTTAAGAGTAAAGTAAGAGTAAAGAGTAAAGTAAGAGTAAAGTAAGAGTAAAGTAAAAGGGTCGATAGTGTGGGAGGTGGTGATGTTTTCGCACCAAAAACTTCAGTTCGTATACCTTGTCTCGGTCGAAAAGTCTTTTGAAATAAAATGTGAATTTGAGGTTGTCCTACATTAAACAAAATTGTGGGCGTGGCTGTGGGTGGAACTTAGTAAATTTCTTTATCTGTAGAAAATGACGATCAATGTATTCTTCAAGTTTCAGCTATCTCGCTCAGTTTTGAAGACCTAAACACATCGTATATATAGACAGTCGCACAGTCTTGTCTGTTTCTGTATCTTGTGAATATGATTTGAATATTTCAGCTCTACCTGTTTTGTGACTAAAGACTGTTGAACTGTAGAACATTCTATACCGCAGGTACCAATAGAAGTAAAACGCCTTTATAAAAACATGTTCTTTATTTGATATCTTACTCAAGATCTTTATAAAAACATGTTCTTTATTTGATATCTTACTCAAGATATCAAATAAAGAACATGTTTTTATAAAGGCGTTTTACTTCTATTGGTACCTGCGGTATAGAATGTTCTACAGTTCGACAGATTATGAGACTTAATTGTACCACAGAAGTAAATAAAAGGAATTAAAGGAAAATTAAGGATTTCAATTGCAATAATAAGGATCTTGAAAACAAAGATGGCAGAAGCAACAATTTCGAAAATTTTAAAACTCAATAACAACAACTATGCAAACTGGAAATTTAAAATGGAACTTTTACTTCGAAAACAAAATTTATGGAAAAGAGTAATTCAAGTCGAAAAACCAATACAGAAAATTGTTGATGGATCGATCCAAAATCAAAAGGAAATAGATGACTGGGAAGACTTAGATGATGAAGCTAGAGGAACGATCGGTTTATGTGTTGAAGACGATCAGCTCGCCCATATTCGTATGGAGAAGACAGCAAAAGCGACATGGGATGCATTAAGGAATTATAACGAGAGAAATACGCTGACGAATAAAGTATTTTTGATGAGATCGATTTGCTCGTTGAAATTAGAAGAGGGCGGTGATGCTAAGGGACACATAAATAAAACGCAGGAGTATTTCACGAAATTGCGTGACTTAGGTGAAGAAACTTTGTCGGACAAATGGAGTGCTGCGATGCTTCTAAGTAGTTTACCGAAAAGTTTTGATGCACTAATTACCTCACTTGAATAGAAGAAGATATTACTTTTGCTTTAGTGCAGCAACGGATAATTGCAGAATACGAACGACATTCAAATGAAAAGGGCTGTGCAATAGATTCAGTTTTGAAAAACGTAGCCAAAGAAGTTGTTTGCTATTTCTGTCGGAAACCAGGTCTGAAGAAGTCATGTACGAAGTACAAAGAATGGTTAACGAAACAAAATTTCAAGAAGAGGGATTTCAAGGCAGGATCGGCACATAAGGTCAACTCAATAGAAGAATCACCTGAAGGAAAAAGTAAGTTATGTGAAGATTCTACTGACTTTCTTTTCACTTTTAGTCATCAACTAAAGTTTGGATGGATAATTGACTCGGGAGCAACTCGGCATGTTGTGAATAGAGAAATTTTTTTTAAGGAACTCGACAAGTCATACAAGAGTTGTGTTGAACTAGCGAATGGCGATTCGACTACAGTTCAAGGAATAGGTACAGGCATATTGACATTTTTGGATGAAAGTGGTAACATAAATCATGTCAAGATTACTGAAGTTTTGTACGCACCAAATCTTACTCAAGATATCAAATAAAGAACATGTTTTTATAAAGGCGTTTTACATATATTGGTACCTGCGGTATAGAATGTTCTACAGTTCAAAAAAGACTTCATACTTTGGTGGAGCTGTACTTTCTGTATCTCTTAAGCCTTTCAGGCCTGACTTGATCTCGCCTATCCTTTTTGTGCCATCGAAACAAAAGTGGATTTTCTTAGGGCTCTTTTTGGATCAGTTTCTTGCAGTGTCTGAAACTGTCCCAACTAGAGTATGGATTCGCCTTATAGTGTGATCTGAGCAAAGCAAAAAGGTCTTAGTTTTATTAATTATTAATTTTAAGTCGTTTTGAAAGCATTTATAGACATTTTGGTAAAACCGCGATGGTACTATATTCGCTTACAGAAGGAGTAATTATGTTTTTTAAATTCTTTTCGCTTGAAAATTTTGTATACCAAACTTCTTTAGGTTGGGAGCCCGTGGCTTTAAAACGAACGTCTGCTACCTTTTCAGAAACGGTCCCTTAACCAAAAGGTAACATGAGCAATGAGATATGCTTTTTAAAAAAGCAATGGTTTCACAAAATCAAAGGACTGCTTTATGTAATCGAACTCATTGTGTAAACCGCAAACCGTACATCCAGTAGCGATTGATGAAAACTTTCCAACTTCCAACTCAATTAAATAAAAAAAAAAATACTCAGGACCACCAAAAACACGATACTCAGCACTCTAAAGGACGAAGATAAGTTAGTGTTCTCACAACATCTTGGTGCTATATCAATAAAATATTTCCTTTGCACATCCTTGTGTACGGGTGCTTTTTTTTCTCATTTTGGTTAATTCATCCGACGACGACGACGAGTGGAAAAATGTTATTTCTTCACCCCTGCACTTGGCATCTTCATTCTGATTCACTTCTCAGTGGCACTTCAATGTTTCATTCCGGAGCTAGCGTCAATTTTTATGTTTATGAAAAAACGTGCTGTCATGTAAATTTGGATTCCATTGGAAGTGCCTGTCGATATGGTCCTAGTGCTCGATTGTGTAGCACAAGGATACCTCTTCTGTAGTCTTGGCATCGTGCAAGAATGAAACAGTCGCAGGAATGCCAGTGAGGAGTATCCTTAGAACGTACATCGACATTATGCGCGTATCTGCAAAGTTGTTTACGAGTCCTAGTCGGATTTTATCATTGGCTCTGTGTGTGTGTGTGTGTGCTATGATAAAACCATGAGGCAGGAACAGGCAAATAAAGTTAATTTTCCAACTTATATTAGACAAGGCCTCAATTTTTTTTTTCTAGGTCGGTTTACAACTTCTTGTTTCAGCACGTGATTTATTGAACTTCAATGCAATTTGGAAAAAGTTTTTGTTGTTTGTTTGTGTGCGTGTCGGAGGGTATTTTCTCTTCGGGTGGTGCGTGCCGCAAGCAACAAATTGTAAAATTACTACAAATCAGGTCGTACAGTCGTGTTTTCGTGTACGGGGTATCCTTGTTGTACACTTTATAGAGACGCGAAATGCCAGCGACATTCCCAAGGATGTTTGTACTGTTGTTGCTGTTACAAAGCGAAGGATGTTCGCGCAATATTTTTAATGAGACGCGATTCCCTTATACGCGCCATTGGGAGTTGGAGACAGTTGTGTAGGAGGTATGTGGATGTGCTGTGTATAGATGCAGGATACAACATGTTTTCTTCCTCTCCGTTGCTTCTGCTGTGCGAGGGAATCAGCTGAATGTAGGTTATCGGAGGCAGTGAAAATTGGTGTTCTTTTGTTGAACGCCATGTCAATATCGCGGATGACTGATTGTGCATTCATGTCACGTTTATCGTTCAATTATAAATCTGTTCCGCTGCGAGACAACAAATTGGCAAAAGGAATGGGAAACGAGACAATCGACGAATAAATTGGAAGGACGTTTAAAAACGCATCGAAACACTGGCTTGATTGCGGGATCTAGCAAATGGGTATGTCGTGCGTGGTGGTGGTGACTCATGTTTATGCGGGTGCGTTCAACTTTGTTCTTTTTCTTTCTGTGCAATAAGAGTTATAGGTATGTGCTGGGAGTTGTATCATCAAAGAAGACATAGGCAAAGACTATGACGGACGTGACTTTGAGACTACAAGGAGCATGGTTTTGTGTCTAGGAAATTGAAGTGAGGCACGTAGGTAGATATGCATTTAAGTTTTTTTGAAACTGTTTGACGGATGGTTGTAGCAACAAAAGAAGGAATTGATTACCTAAGAGGAATAACTTCAGCTTCAACTGAATGTATTAACCAAACCAAGGACCCCCCTTATGCTGTGAAATAAAAAGGAGTCCTTAATCAGGCATCAAATTTGGTCAGTTGTTTCTCTACATTGCAATAGCTTTTCGACCTTTTTGCAACTTTTGATGAAAATATTTGTTCTTTGACTGGCATGTTGAAAGAGTTTTTTTTTTTTGTAGGTTGTATGGTCTTACGGCCAGTAAACAGTAGTTATGTATCTATTGAGAATAAATGCCTTTTTGGGTGTAACCTGTTATCCTTAACTTCAAAGTGTTTGGTCCTGCAACTCTTGTGGTCATTTAAGCTTCTGCATAAGTACGAAATTCAGTTTGGCGTGCTGAATTTTCTTATAAGCTTAGGTATGGCACTTTATGGTCCTACAATGTTGGACAGTTATACATTTATACTTAATGTCTAACTGTCCATATTTTGCTAAAAGAATACGAGACAATTATTTTAGAAGCATTTAAGTCAAATTTTTCGGAGACCCAAAGTTGACAGGGCTGATGTCCGTCGGTCCGTCCAACCATCTATCCGTATATGCAAAGGTTTTAGGTCTACAAATCAAGCTTAAGAGCTCAAACTTGGTGCACGAATTGTAAAATTATGGGACAAATATTAAGGACATCCCTTTTTTCTAAGCTTAGTTTGTATGAAACAAACTTTTGAACTCCGCCTACTTTTCGGGTAATAATTTTTGCTTTTTTTTATAATTTTAAAGAAATTACAATTTTTTGATTAGAATTTTCAGCCTACGTCCATTTTGTAGGGCCTGGCTTATACAAATAATTCATATGCAGCATATAAGTTCGGGCCTAAGAACTTTAAGATTTGGTGTTGCACGGTAAATAGGCTTACAGACAAACTATTGCACTTTACCCATTTATTAGGTCTAAAATTGTGAGCTAGGGGACTGAAATTTTGTACATAAATTTGCATTCATGTGTTGGAGTACAAGTATTAAATTTTTTCAAATCCGCCTACAGAAATGCCCACAATCGATCTTTATATGCAAATCTTCATTGCTTCAGTGCTTTCAAAACTGTAAGCGGTCCAACGAAGCTGGAATCTGAAATTCAGCATCTTCTGATGTTTGAAAGACATAAAAAAGAGAAATAAAATTTCTCTCAGCCGCCACAAGTAAGCGTGGCATCGATTTATAAGGTAAATTTTATACCCTGTCCAGGGTATACTAAGTTTTTTGAATAATTTGTAACGCAGTAAAAAAATCACAGTAAACCCCTAAGACCTTTTAGAGAAAAGAATAGGACCGACAGGAGAATCGATTAAGGCATGAATCGTTACAAACTATACATCAAACTTAATATACCCTGGGTCGGGTATAACTATATGACAAAAGTTGTCGAGTAGTGCTAGTTCTGGGGCCGCCGTGAGAGGAACGCCCAACAAAATATGCCCAGGGGTGAGAGCGCACAAATCGGATGGATCGTCGGTTAAAGGTTTCAGTGGCCTTGAGTACCGCACCGCTTTGACTTGCTTGAGTACGGTTTGAAATTCCTCGAACGTGAGCATGGCCTCACCGATTCCTCTTTTTAAATGGTGCTTCATACTTTTAATTCCCGCCTCTCAAAGACCGTCTTTATTAAGAGAGCCAGCGGGAACAGAAATGCCAAGATACACCGTGAAAGGCCCCAAGGCGAGCGCCAGCTTCCAACTGCTTGCGATGATCTTTGTAGTCTTCCTTTAGGGCTGTGTTTGCACCAATAAAAGTCGTTGCACAGTCACTGAAGATGTCGGAATTTTAGCCCATTTATGCGAAAAACTGTCGTAGTGCTGCCAGAAACGCGTCCGTAGTCATATCGCTGGCGAGCTTAACATGAATGGCTCTGATGGTACTTAGACTAACGAACAGGGCAGCGTAGCCCTTGTACCATCGACTCCCTCGCAATTTTTAAACGCGCGAATTTTGTACGGGCCAGCATAGTCCAGGCCATAATGTTTGAACGCTCGAGCTGATCTGTACATCTGTGACTGGGCAAAAACTTCCCATTATTTGAGCCGTCATGGCTGCCTTCTGACGAATGGCTGCCTTCTGACGGTTGCATTTTTGAATGGATTCGCGCGCATCGATGATCCAGTACCACCTTCTCAAAAAGTTTAGGGTGGCTTGGACCTCCTTGCTAGTAAACTCATGAGCTTGTACAATCAACAGGTAAGTGGGTAGACAATCTTTAGGCAAGATGACCAGAAAACGCTCGTGAGCTGGCGTTAGGGAGTTTTTCAGCCTTCCGTTCAATCGCATGATTTCCGCCTTCGTCGATTATAGGATTAAGCTTTAATAGCCTGCTTTTCCGATGAACTGGTTTGCCTTGAACGAAGCAGGAAAATTCATAAAAAAGATAAAAGTTTTGAGTGTATCTGATGCAATAGTTCAGAGCCTGTCGTCTCTCATCAGCTGTGCACCAGAATGTTGATGCATGTGTTTGTCTTCTAATGGCGCTGGAGAATCGTCTGCATAAAGCTGTAATAGTAACCTATAACCTGGTAACGTTGGAGTATCTATGCGAGAATTCACATTCCGGTTCAGGAGCAACTGCTGGACCCGGGGAGTCGCCAAAAATGCGTTGTCTACAAGATCTTCACTGCTCGCGGAGGTGACTTGAGTTGGCCAGTCATCTTCGTGTTTGCCCAACCATGAAGGTCCTGACCACCAAATGTCAAGACTTGGAAGTTGGAATGGGTAGACACCGCGTGAAGCAACATTAGCTGGGTTGCTTTGAGTGGGCACATATCTCCAAGCATCGATCGATGTAAGGTTCTGAATTTTTGTTATGCGATTTGCCACGTTTATGACTTTCGGGATTTGATCGGGTCCAGCTAAATGTCGTTTTCGTATCTGACCAATAATCCATTCGAACGGACGGAAATTGTAATATTTCCAAGATTTTTGCCCAAAAATTTTCACCACAGCCTGAGCCGAAATCACACGCGGATAGACTACTGCTGTGTACGCGTGTACGGGTGTATCACAAAAGACGTGCAATTCATAAGATCCGGCATCCTGTGCAGTAAAAATCCATCTGGGCACTTTGACGGTTTCAACGAACTGCATCTCCTGGCGAAATTTAGTCCAATCACGCTGATATGGCTCAGGCAACGGGTCATCCCATTTTAGTTCACACAACCAGAGTTGCTGACACATCCTTTTGCCCTTCACAGTTACTACATTGGAAATTGTCCCGATGTTAAGCAAGCGTTCAATTTATGTCCGAGAGAATCTGATTCACAAAACCATTGAATACAATTTCCAGCCCTAAGACAATGGAAAAGTATTGAGAAAATTGATCTTGTGTTTAAGTCTGATTACTGAGTTTTGTTGCATAAGCGGGTTGACATGCAAGATAAGCCAAATGACTTAAACAATAGACCCTTGGGATATTGTAGAATCTATTTCCTTTGATGGTCATCTGCTCATGGCTTACTTTCCTCATACCAAGTTGAGAAACTTTACTTGGCACAGTTAAGCCGCTTACCGCGAAGAAAAATTCAACTAAATTTTGGGCAAGGCCATAATTTTTGAAGTCTGCAATAAGGCATTGGCCATTTTCGACATGGTGTCAATTCCACATCTGCATTTGGTAAATCAACGAGTGCCTACAGATTTTTTTTCATGGTTAAGTTTGTGGGATTTGTATGTGTGTCGCATCTATTTTTTAGCAAACCACTCTTGCCGAACGCTCAACGTTTTCCGCTTTGTGATGGTTAAGACCGTTTAACCAATTTGCATTTTTCCTCTCTGTGGTTTAATACGGTTTGAATTCTTGGAGCAATAATTTCAGAAAATATTAAATTTTTTTAAGCTTAATCTCCACCAGCACTTTATTTTATTGCAAATTTTCGCATTACCTTGCATTCTCTCTCTGTCTGTGGTATATTCAGCAAATACCCAATGCACTCATACCACATTCTCAGTTGCCTATATAATGCTCGAAGCCCATGGCAGTTGTAATAAAGCTCATCAAATAGTTGCTGCAATATATTTTGTCAATCAAACAGCCCTCCTGGGTGACCTATTTGAGCTCCCAGAAGTCGAATTAAAATTCACTCCCCAGCGAAACAAAATCAACAACAGATTGTAGTTAGCTCACGAACATTGGATGGTGCAGGGAGTGTTAAGGACACGTCCGATATGTACACCCAGATAGCTTTATCAATTGGAAGCAGGTTAAGCATGCAACATACAGTTGATTGTTTCAATGATTCCTGACCCGTCACATAAATCAACACACATCGATCCTGTCAGCAAATATTCAATAAATTTGCAAATTAAAACAAAACAGAGTAAAGGATATACACACCATTGCGTCTGCCTGGATGGAAATTGGGGTAGTAGTGAATTACATCTGGGGCTGCTATTTTAATTGCAATTGTGAACGTAGGGTTACACATTTCAACCGGTCCGAGGCGATTAATTAAGCCGCTGGTTGCCATGACAAGAGTCCAAGTAATGGGTCTCCTCCGCGCGGGTATAGCCGGATCAACGAATTATATTCATTGCCCGAAGGGGGTCTACATCGACAGCCGAGTAGGACCATTCGGCCCGTGATAAGCGTGCGCGACCATGAATTCTCCCGCCCCAGAAGCCGTCATCAGTTTTTATCGTTTCTACCGCCATGTGCGCCGCCCCTGCAATCGGTACAATAAATTTTACATTTTCGCATTAAAACCGAAAAAAGCAACATTACGGCAGCCGTAAATAAAGCGAGCTCCACACCATACAATCAGGGCAACAGGACGACCTACAACAACATCTACGCGAAACGAGAAAAAAAGGTTGTGAACTTTAGCAACGGAAATGGTGACAACATTAAACAGCAATACTTTGTGTCCTTTTTTTTTTTCTCTCTCCTTCCGGCCAAGTACCGGATTCTCCAACACCCGTTCGAACGTGAAGAAATTAACAAAAAAGGACTTTGGCCGGTTACTTTGTGCCACGGTGTGAAATCGTGAACAATTAAAAAAAAAAAAAACGCAAAATATAAAGCTGTGAGGTGAATTTAACTCTTTTTCGGGGGCCGTTTATTTTTATCCTCTTTTGGCAGTTGTTTCGTTAATGTATCGTTTTGTCATGGTTCGCGCTGTTAGTGAACCTTTTTTTTCAAATTAACCCCTCTTTGCACAACTTCAAGCAGTTTGCCTTAACTTTCTAAAGGAATACGAAACCACCACGACCCGGATTGATTTTCAGCTTAAGGACCTGTTTGGAATAATAATGTCAAGAAACAGGATTCGGGTAATTATTCAACTAAGTAAGAGTTTATGTCACTGTGAATTTATTAGGAAATTTTGTCCGATGGAAAAGTGTGGGAAAAAATATGCAAATTGACATTTAGCGGGATTCAGTTGATGGGCTGAATTTTAAAGGAGATTTTTTTTTTGCGTTCTGGGCCTTCTGGAAAATTAGGAATGGAAATGCTGATGATTTTTACCGAAATGCTTTAATTAAAGAGGCATTTTGCTAAGGCAAAAAAGGTACAATGTGGGATACTAGGCAATAGTCTGGTCCTTTTTCAAAGTAAGGGACAATTTTGGGACGCTGAAATTCTATTTAAAATAGGAATTCGGCTTTGATGAATTAAGCTAAAGGAAGGCAAATGAGGCACGTTTTATGTAGTACATATCTTAATAATTAAGAGTAAAAGATGTCCTTACGATGAATGAAAAAAAAAAAAAAAAAACACTGTTGCAATAGCTCGATATAAGCTTAAAGACCCAGCTTATGGCAATCATCATTCGTGCTGTTGGTTATCACAAATAAATCTTCAAATGCGTCGAGCGCTGGTTTTGGAAGAGCGATTGAGTTTGATAAAAAAATTAAGTGTCAGAAGGTCTGCCTTATCAGCTTGCTATGGTAAGACCAGTTTGGGGATCGTTCTCAGACGTTATTTACGAGCAAACAGATCCTATCACTTGTCAAAACGATATTTTCATAACTGAATTCATAACTCAGTTCGTACACCCAACCTTGCAGCTATTCCAAATCTAGGTAGGTAGGTAGGAAAGTGGCTTATTACATGCACTTAGGCCAAAGAGTAGGCCCATTGTACCGCCACGTTGGCGTGAATTCTATGACAGCCAGCCAGTCTTTTCGATAAATTTTAGTAGCTTTTTGACCGGTGTTTTACTAAGGTCGCTTAGGAAGTCGTAGAAGTAGTAGCCTAGTATATGCATTTCCTGTACGACGCGAGTGCCGGGCAGCAACAGCGAAAGTGTTGTTCACTTTCTTTCTCTTCTATAGAAGTCATTTGAGAATAGACCTAGTCTTTTTGCGTGAGTGAGTGATAATTCCCCCTGCAGTACTAATTTTCGATCTCTTTAAGGAGATCAAGCTATCTGATCTTTTTGGATCGAGGCAAGGCCAGATTTGCTTGGAGGTTAAACAAGTGGTGCCTGTCCTCCATCTGGCGTTAGTTTCTTGTATGCTCTGATTTTTGAGCTGTTATTTGAAGGTAGCTAGGGGAATACCTATATTACAGGAGACTTCATCTTCTGGCAGTCTAGTGGCGTTCTTAGCGAGTTTATCAGCCTCACAGTTTCCCATGATGTCTCTATGACCTGGCACCCAGCACAGGCAGATGTGAAACTGTTCGGACATCAAGAGATGTGCAACAGTTAATAACTAATTTAGAGTTTATAGAGATCGATGTCAGGGATTTGATGGCAGCCTGGCTATCCGTAAAGATACTGATATCGCGGGCGGATATCACGTTCTACTTTAGCCAGGACAGGGCTTCACTAATTGCCATTATTTCTGCTTGGAAGACGCTGCATTGGTTGGGTAGGCGAAGGGATTTATTTGAGTTAAGGCACTCAGAGAATATACCACTGCCTACAACGTCTTCCGTCTTGGATCATATATTACATCACATATTACCACCGTACCACAGGTCTCTGTTCGGAATCCGGGTTTCGAAGCTTTTCTCTGGGAAATATTAAGGTGAAGTGTAATCCAGTTTCGTGGAGGTGAGATGCTGTTCGTTTAGAATATTGGCATGTCCGTAAACGTAATCACGCCATTGGGAGCATGCTTTAAGTCGAATGGCGCAGTTGGTAGCTCTTTGCTTACCAAAGATGTCTAAGGGGGTAAGGTTCAATAGGATTTCGAACGGATCCGTAGGAATGGTTGTCAGGGCACCACTAATACAGACACATGCTTGAGATATGTGCCGACGTTAAATATGGGCCACCATAGTGCTGCGCCGTATAGAAGGACTGGTCTAATCACAGCTGTGAAGAGCCAATGCGTCATGTGAGGTTGTAGTCCCCAATGGCTTTTTTGCTCATATAAAGGGCCGTGATAACTTTCCTTACTCTTTCAGCTGTATTGAGCTTCCAGCTTAGTCTACTGTCCAAAATAAGGCCAAGGTACTTTGCCTTATTTAAATCTTAAAGTGGCAAAGATTTAAATAAGGCCCCTGCAACCTTCCAATAAACCCAATTGGAAGGTTGCAGGGGGCATCATGGCTGACCAAACATTTCCAACTTTTTCTGTCCTGCTCTTTGTTGTCCGGCCCTTGTAAGCTCACTCCAGAGATTTTGGGTAAGATCTCCGGTGTTCGTGATCATGTTGTATACGAACTTTATGAGAATTGCTGAGAGGGTACCTAAACTTATATTATTTGACTCTTTATGCGTCATATTTTTGATCCTGTATACGAATAGGAAAAAAAAAAACGAAAAATACAAAAAAGGTCGCACTATAATGTGCTGCCTAAAGTAGAAAAACAATTAAGCCTTAACAACAAGGTCTTGACGAACTTTGAAATATTAATTTTCCCGTATCTATACCTCTATGCTTTTTTCCCTTCTGCCCTTGTATTAATTTTTATATCACGATAACCCACAAGTTTTTCCCAAGCAATTTGAATTCTATAAAAAAATTGTGACAATCCAATTAGCCTTAAAAAAGTAGAAAATTAGCAGTTCTATATCTCCAATTATTAGGGAGCTCAATATTTTCAAATGCATTTGTAAATTAAATGCTGTCTTGTGTATATAATTATTCTTATTGTATGCTTCAAACTACACAAGAAATAGCCTGTCAAATTTCTTTGTCCTTCAATCAATATCATACAAAACAATTAAGCGCTTTATTGACAAGCCAATTACCTGCACGAACTTTCGTCTAGATGTGTTTTGTTAAAAGCCAACTTGATTTACCTAAATCTTATATCTTTGTCAATTTCACTCCTCCTGTCTATACTTATAGTTTGACACTTTCTTCTCTATAAATATTTACCAACTAATTACGTATAATCAGGTCGGAAGGAAAAACTTTCCTCTCAAAGCGATTTGGTAAAAATCGAACATGACACCAGCGTACGACGTTGACAGCACGCACGTTCATACATACAAACAAAACACCTAATCAGATCCTGCAGGGAAGGAAATTTCATCAGCCTGCAACTACTATTCAACAAGTCAACACCAAGAGTCTTATACTCATCCCGACTAGTAATTAAGGTGTAGCACGCATTAAGGCACAAATTTGAAAGGGAAAATTGGCAACCGAAAAAATAAATAAAATAACAAAAAAAAATATATATAAGAAAATCAACAGGACAACAAAAACAATCAACATGTAACACTTGGAATGTCTATTGCCATCAGACACCCTCCTACGTGGTTGTAATATGTCAAGACGAGCACAAAGGCTCGCAATTAAGGTTGTCAAAGCCAGTAGACGAAGGGAGCTACCTATAAACGAAAAAAAAAACCGAAGCAAATTGAAAGGTAGGTTTAGGCCCACGTCACGTACCAGCATCTGTGGGCTGGCATTTCTGTAGAATATCCATTAATTTCTTTTGAGGACTTTTTTTTTATTATTCTCTTTTCTGGGGATAAAAAGGAAGGTCTTCGTTTTCAGATCCTGAATAAAATAAAGTGCACGCATTTGTTGTATTCATTTGCTAAGGTATAATTTTCGATTTAATCACAATTTGGGATTTAAGATCTAAAGCGAAGCCATTTAGATTATACTTTTTGTCAATATTTGTACTTTTATCGTCGGAGAATGGAATTAATAAAGGCGATGGTGTCTTGTATCCTTATCACTAAGTGATCTGTAGTGGGCAGGCGATAAGCACATGACTAGAGGATGGCGCTAAGAGAACTAATTTTCATTTCCAAGAAAGTGTTTCGTCTTGTTGTTGAACTTTCTGTTTGAAGGTCAATAAGATTTTACTTAAAATAATCCTTTGAAGATGATTTGGTTTTCTTCTTAAATTCTTGTTCATTCTTTTCCAATGCAACATAAACTGGCTTAGACTTTTTTTTCCGGCATAGACTTTGCAACTCGGTTCTGGGCCAAATTTAAATGAAAAACTGTGAGAAATTTTTGTCAAAAAATTATCGACACAGATTGGCCTTACCTTATGTTGCAAATCCCAGTGATACAAAACGATAAGAGAACAATATACTTGGTGTTCTACCTGGATTCTGACCTGTTTCCGTCTAAATTTTTTCCCGCTCTATTTAAAAGTGAACCAACTGACCCGACAGACGTTGTCCTGTCTAAGCTTTGAATATTAAATTCAAACTGCAATAAATTTAATGAAGGATTTCAAAAACGTCATTTTTATTGTCCCTAATTCTTTTTGATACCCAAGGAAAAATTACCAATCGAAATAGTATTTTCAATTAGTCCGATGCTGTCTCTTGCCTCAATGATATATCGTAAAGCCTTCAGCCCAATGAATCCGTTACGTCGAAGTACACAACTAACAACTCAGTGAAATACACCACTCTTTGGGGAAGCGTCGCGTCGTACGTCACAAAGTTCTTGTATGGGCTGCTTCCCATAAAAACGTGTATGTATAACTCACGTGCTTCAGTTTTTTTTATACCCGACCGAGGGTATATTTTTATTTTAATGCATAGTTTGTAACACAGAGAAATAATCATTTTAGACCCTAAAGACCTTTAAGAGATATGATCGAGGTCGACAGGTGAATCGATTAAACCATGTCCGTCCGTCCGTCCGTCTGTATGTGTGAAGATTTAAGGTCTTCAAAATCAAGCTAGAGAGCTGAAACGGCCACGCCCATTACTGGCTTCAATGCGAGACAACCTCTATTTCACATTTTTTTTTTCAAAATGCCTTTTGATCAAGTAAGACAAGTTATAGGAACTTAAATTTTGGTACAGAGCAATATTGGCCCAAGACATTTAACAAGGCGAAAATTGGACCGCCCACAATATCGACCATGCCCACTTTTGACATGTTAGATCTTTAAAACCCCGATTTCTCACAAAGTTGGTCCATACAAAGTTTTGAGCCCCGCTCACTTTTTAGTGGGTGGAGCGTTTTCACGTTTTTAGGAAAAAACTGTTTTTTTTCGAAATAATTTTCGTTTTTAACACATTTTGTCATGATGAAATAACAATTAATTGATTTTAATTTCTAGCCCACTTTTGGGGGCGTGGCCTATACAAATTATATATGAATTCGGGACAAAAAATTTTAAGATTTGGTGTTACACGGTATTAGGGCGGGTATATAGAAATTTGTCACAGACGAACTCTTGCACTTACTAACTTATTTTTAGTTCAAAAGATGGACTACGTTCGGTATTTAGTTTAAATTTTTGCCTCTTACGTTTCGAAAATAGAGGGAAGGACATATAATATGTCGCTTAGCTTTAGCTTTTCTTACCATTTTTAAAATTTAAAATCCGTAAAACAGCAACTAACCCTCTTTTACAACCAGCTGCGTTCCATTGCTCACTTTTCTTTAATTCTGCGGACATGGATATCTGAGAAAAAGGTATAACATGTCGTTTTCTATATTTCAAACAGGTTTGATTTGTTCAAGGTTGGAAACGGCAATATTGAACTTTTTCAACTGCAGTAAACTTGTGTTGTAAACTTATTCATCTTTCAGCTTAGTTTAAATTAAATCGTCAATACCGTTAACAGACCAGCAAACTTAAAAAAATCGTTTTAGCAAATATTTTTACGTTTTTGAGTCAAATATTCGCAGTTTTTGAATATTCGATGTTTGCTTTGGCTTTACACGAAATCTTAAAAGATGGATTATGCTCGTTATATATTTCAAAACTATACTTTATACTGTTTGGGAGCCTTAGACATACTTTCTTTTGATTTTTTTTATAATTTTTTAAATTTCAAATCCAAAAAAAAAATTTTTTTAATTTATTTTTTAGTTTCCGTTAGACTTTTTTCCAATATCGCAACCACCTGCGCAAGCATTAGATTTTTTTTAATTCTATGGTCAACGGTTCTTGCAAAACCAGAAAAACAATCTCCTTTTTCATTTCTTTTTCATAAACACCTTTTTTCATGAATTTTTGAGATTTTTTTTCGAAAATGCGTTAAAACGGCAGTATCAAAACTTTTTCTAAAAATATGACTTGCGCATTTGGTTAACTTTTGTAATATTTTATACGTGTTTTTAATACTGTCTGTATCTGGACTAAGCGGTTTAAAAGTTATGGCCTCAAACGCTTTGAAATACGTTACCCATTTTCAACTCTTCATTTCTTAGAAACTTTTCAATATTTTCAAAAAAAAAATTTTTTTCATTGAAGTTTGGTGTCTACTTAACTTAAGTTTTGCTTTTCTTGGTCTGGGCTACTTATCTTCTTAAAAAAGTATTGAAAAACATTTAATCCACTTTCGCATGAGATTTCAAACTTTAATTAAACTGTTTTTTTCTGCTTAAAAAAATGCCCTCGTTGCATTGTCTGTCATTGTTATTGTCATTGTCATTGTCTACAACTTACCGTTCAGAAGTTGTAACATGATTGGACGGGCGGATGGACAACGTAGCGATACCGTAAAAGGTTCTTTTCCCATTTTTGGACGGACCGCTAAAGAGGCGAGTTTAAAACTAGTATAAGGACGTGGAACAGTTTTCATAGTCCTCAAATTTTGAATCATATGTAAGTCATGGACGCTGCAAACATGGAACAGAAAAACTTTATGAATCAAATATGATCCATGTGAAGTGAAGGTGATGTTTTTATACCTGAAAAAAAAAAAAATATATAATGAACGTAAAGTCGTTTTTCAATCAATTTCTATGGGGGCGGTGAAGTTGTTTAAGCCACTTAGATTACTGCTCCGATTCGAACTCACGAATTTCAATGCAGAAACTTTTTTTCTACTTTACACCAGCACCCGTATTAATTATGTATTGTAAGTGCATCAGTCAATGTCAGAATACCCGAAGTCAAAAATAGTTCGATTAAACTAGGATCAACACAATAAGGTGAGAAAAAAGGGGCGAGAAGACTTTTTAAGTCTTAAAGTGTAGCTTTTGTAAAATTTAAAAAAACATTTTAGATTCTTTTGAAAATTCTTGAATTTTTAAAAATAAATGTGGAACATTTTTATAATAAAGGGTTTTTTCCCATTGGGCAATTGCTCTACAGATCAATTTTGAAAATTATTGAAATCCACCCATAGACACGTCCGATGCATGGGCTGCTTGGACGATTTCTAAAGATTGGTAATAAGCTATAAGGCAACAAAAAAAAAATTTCACCCAAAAGTTAGCCACGCCCACTTTTCAATAAATTTTAGCTCAAAATGACGTTATTTTTATTAAATTTATATGAACTACTAAATTTAAATTATCTGCCTCGAAATTTGAGGCCCAACATTTTATTTTCATACGGACGGACGGAAGGCCACGGTGATTATTTCTCTGCATATTTCTATACATTGAATAAACTCTATAAGGCCTGGGTAGAGTATAAAAAGAATCAGGCAGCGGGTTGCAGGAGGGTATGACCCGCCCATACATATTTGACTGTGTCGCTTTGTGAAAATGACATTTCCAAAATTTTTACAGTATATTTTGGCAAACAGAATTTTCTTTAAAAAAATAATGACCCTTCCGAAATTTTGACTACTATTACCCTAACTTCCCTCATAGTACTCTCATCAAGCTTTAGTTTTTACAGGGAAAAGGTATGATATCGCACTCCGTGGTGTATTTTCTTAAACCCCTATGGAAGATTGTTTTAAACCCCTATGGAACCCCTATGGAAGATAGTGGAACTGCTGTCGGCGCTGAGGATTTTAAAAAACCATACCTGTAGACTAAGCCAAAAGACCAGTTTAGCCAAGGCTACGCGCTGTCTCTTCAAGTATGATGAGAACCATGCAGGAGTCCCGCGTTCACACCAGTACCAGTGGCATGATTTCGCGAAAGTCTGTACAATTATAACCTGCATATGCTGACGACATTGTAAAGACGACATCGGAAGAACACATCCTGATGTTTCCAAAGCCTTTGTGAATATTTGAACCGAGGCGGTGCATAAGGCTTAGGAGCCAACGATGACACACTAATCATATGGTGCCATCAAGAAGGCATCCAACACCCACGTCTTAGACAAAACACCACCATAGACAGCTATGCCCTTAAGGTAGTTAAGGACTTTGTCTACTTGGGTTCCGCTATCAATTCAGACAATGTCAGCAGCGCTGAAATCAAATGAAGGATAACTCTAGCCCATTGCTGTATCTTTGGGCGTAGAAGGCAATTGAGTAGCAGAGTCTTGTCTCGAGGAACTTAAGTGTCCATTTATAAGACCCTCATCATCCTAGTCCAGCTTTATGGTGCAGAGGCTTTTGGACCCTGTCAAAGGCAGATGAAAATGTTTTATGCTGCTTCTTGAGGAGTGTCCTTAGGACACTTTATGTTTGAGCTCTACCGGCTGAACAGCGACTCCGATCTAGCTAGGAGAGTCTTAAAGCAAGGATTGCGATGAATGAGTTATCTAGAGATGATTGATAGCAACGCCAAGGCCTGGAAAATCTTCAAATCCATCCCGCAGTGACGGCGCAGTAGAGAATCACTGAGACTCAAATTGCGCAGACAAGTGGATGAAAACCTCAGCTAACAGGGACAGAACTAGCTGGTGGAGCTTGTTAGCTGAGGCTCAGGTTCACCCCAGACTGTAGCGCCACGACCTTAATTCTAAAATTAGTTACTAAAACTATGTGACACCCATAGCATGAGTGTATTTTCGGGTATTTTCCTATTTGGTGTATTTCACAGTGTCGCTTTGTATAAGTGATGTTTTCAGAAATTGGAAAAGCTGCATTTTTTAGAAAGAATTGTTATCCACCGGAATTTCGGCCCTAACCCTTACTTCTCCAATCGCCCATATAGCCTTAATAGGGCTTAGGCATTATACTTAATCCCGATTTAGGCTGCAAGACATGTCTATACCTTACTTCTTGTCTGGAATGAAATTCCTTGGATTTAATACGGGAATACTGTATAAAAAAAAACCAAATAGATAAAACGAATTGAAAATCCTAAGATTCATTCCAAAAAGACTGGATCTTAAAAGCTATTTTTACTGGAATTTCTCACCTTTCTTGATGCCTCATAAAAGAAGCACGCTTGCAGTTCTTTTATCCAATCGATTAGCAGCCGACAGAAGAGATAATAAATAATCATCACCAACAAACCAAAACGAAGAGTGTTCACGGTTCATTGCGAATCCACAAAAATCCTAAAATTACAGATTCCAGCAATTCAATTGTCCTGCTTCGTTGAATTCGATGGAATCTCTTATGCCGGACTTGTTGTGATTTAAAGAAAAAAAAACATCCTCTAAATCCAGTCATATTTTTCCTTTGCCCTTTTTTCGAATGGAGGAAAGACAAAAAAAAAAAGCATGGAGGTGTTTAGATATTCCGGCAGCGTAACAGTATTATTCGGTTGAAATAATTTCAAGTGTATATAAATTAGCAATCGAGTTGAATTTTTTTTTTGTGCTTGTATTTTGCTCACCCCTTCGTAAGGGATGAAACACAAACAATCAAGAGTAAAAGCAAGGACACTAAGTGTTACTTTGGTACCGAGCATGTGCTAACTCGATTGGAAGAAGTAGTTATCAGGAATTCAATAGGAACCAGTGTAAAATCAGACAATGGTGCACGTTTCATTGCACATGAACACCTTGTCGAAGAGCTTAATAAGGTAGCAGTTATACGAAACTACCGGGCCACAATGGGTGGTCCTACATGCAGAAGATATTACTTTTTTGAGCGAAGTTTCCTTAAAGACTCAGGGTCATGTTGCAGCATATTGAAAATAACATGCAAAAGATTCTGTTGACCAACCATTTTTCGGCTGTGACGATAGACTCTTTTTAGAAGTATCTACTAATCCGAAAGGAATACGACTTCTTGTTTCCCGATCCTGTAAGGTATTCATCACCTGCAGCTTCGGAGAAAATACATCTAGCGGAAGGGCTATATTTTTATCCCCTTGCTAATGCCTTAAATCACATCTAATCCTAATGGAAAGTAGAATCCTTTTTGAACACTAAATCAATAGTACCATTTGCATAGATGAATACTGGGGCGAGCCGCACCCTCGACACCAACTCAATTTGATTATACGTAGAATCCACTCGTCGTCCCGCAAGATAAAGTTTTAATTGCTCTTTCTGAATTAAAGATTACTCAATTATTTCCGAGTTACTTAAAGCATCCTCGCATATCCATTTGTACAGCTGTTCCCGCTAGGTTCACCTAGGGAGATTGGCAAAAATGAAAAGTTACCTTCTGCTTCGTGCCGGTTCGCCCGGTAAAGAGTTTTCCCGAAGTTTTTCATTTCAACAAAATGGGCTGCGGGAAGCACTTGGTTTCGTTTGCGTTTGCCAAATAGATCCCTCGAGTGTAATCTTTCACCATAAGGCATCCTCGTTGTCGTTATCGTCCTCTGAACTATCTCCCTTTCCTTGTTTTACATGGTGGCATGCGGAAGGAATTCAATTTTGCCGATCATAAATCACCCAGATATACACCGCACTAATCTGAATGAATGTTTGATAACAATTATACCACGCGTTCCTATTCCATCTATGTGTGTCCTTGCACAGACACTTTGTCTAAGAATGACAGCGACAGGAGCACAATGACAGATACAAGTAGATATAGTTTCAAGCCCGACCACATGCCCTGGCGTGCCGAGCTGAGTCCTTCCGACGAGTGTCGGAGTGTGAACGACGAGAAAAGCAGATTCAAATGGATTCGTCGTTTAATTTATTCCACAAACGAAACATCATTACTGGAACACCAGAAGGATGACGCAGGCACACACACACCCACGCACATAAATCGGATTGGGGAAATGAAAATACGCTTACTAATGAGGATTTTAAAATACAATTTTATTCAATAGGAGAATATTGAATGCTCTGCTGTGTCCTCGTCATGTATAGTCTCATCAGGACGAGGTGACGCCCAGCCCGTCTGATCATCATCATCATCGTCGTCATCCCGTGGACACATGCTTTCTTCGAGGTTGTTGTTACGCAAACAGGACTTTCAGTCTCAAGATGTGTGAAAAAGGCGTCTTCTGCTCTGACGCTGCGCTCCGACACTGGATACGCAGTCCCAACGTATTATAGAATTCATGCTTCGGGTACATCCTGCCCGACGCTATTTCCTCTCGGATCCTAAGAAATTGGTCGGGGGGTGGATGTCCATTCGAAGGAGATAGTGATTTATATGAGTAAATGTTTGAATAATAGAAGAGAAAATTACGCGTCAGGATGAAGATGTTGTTATGGAAGGAGATACGCTCAAAGTTTTAACGGTTTACTTTCCTTGAGAAAAACTTGAAGTTTTTTTTCGATAATTTTTTCTTTGGGGGGTGTAGAGAGGCGACAAAGTTTTTAAAGCAATTGAAAATGTAAGAAAGTTAAAATTTGAACTTTACGGACACCGAGGGACGAATGGACTTAAATCAAAATTGAGACCCTTTCGTGGACAGAGCAGATGATGATTCATTATACCCGTGAAGGAGTGTGTAAAGAATCCATGTGCGCTTATGGAATCCTTAGAAGATTGATTCAGGCAAACAAGTTGGCGTTGTCCTGTGGACTGGATAGAGGGTCATAATTCTTAGCAGCGTCTAGACTTTTGATTAAACAATGAATGAAGTATAGTCTAAAAATAATGTTGTTGCAGCTTTAATATTCGACAGGATCTTGATTGTCTGGATGATACAACAAAGACTGAACAAGGCACAGTCATGTTTTTATGCCCATCCGTTTGTCTTAACGATTTCATAGCATTGCGCAGTTGCTTCGTTTGATGGCTTTATAAGAGATCCTATCTCCTGAGATCCAAGCTTCAACAAGAACAAACATTTCGCTTTATTCGCAATCCCGTCAGCCAATTGGATGTCCCACGTACAGAAAATGGATTGATATCTGACTACCAAACAATGCTGTGCAAATTGTACCGCAGCGACAAATGTCATTTTCCGCCAAGGCGCAAAGCAAGACCCGAATACGGGGGCAAAGCTAATATGATGCTGCGTCCGGCTATCGTCAACGATTTGCACAGCACGTTTCAGAGAAGTTTGCAAATAAATTCAATTGTTCCTTCAAAATTTAGAATTGCAGCTTCTTTCAATAAAATTAATTGGATCTGCAAAAGATGTTTGTGCAGTGAAGCGGCTTGGTGTGTAGTAAGACCACGGCTGATAGTACGAAAATGCATATTTTTATCAGCTACAAAATACAACAACATTTTTTTGAGACTAATACTTATTCAGAAATTTGAAAAAAAATTATACAATTTCACTCATTTTTAGGTGTCACACTTCACGTGAACGTAAGAAATATTAGGGCCCTCAAAGGGTAACATGTCAAATAACGAAAAAGGATGGAATAATGCATGAAAATTTTATTTTCTTGTAAGAAAAGTATTTTTTTTTTCGATTTGACAAACGATCGTGTTCGCGGACTATTATTTCAGCAGCAACAGAAACCTATCAGCAACAGTCGTGTTCGGTCCCCGGACCAATTTCTCAGCGGCAGCCGCAGCAGTACCTTATCGACAAAAATCGTGTTCGATTCCCGGGTACTTTTTTCTCAGCAGGAGCACCATCAGCGGTTACCAGTGTGTTATGTACCGGACCACGAAGCATCCTACATCGGCACTTGGTAGTTCGATCAATGTTCCTATGTAAGTTAGCAGCCCGGAGCAGACCACTGATCAGACTATAAAGAGATAGCCAACTCTGGAACCCCCGGCCCGCTAAAACCCGCAAAAACACCTACAGGGAACGAAACGGAGCGTAGTGGAATCTGCCATTGGATTTGGCTTTGATGTCCTGTCTATGTGAAACACTGGTCAGCCCCAGCTGAGAGTGTCGTAAGGTGCCAGGCAAAGCCTTAAAAAACATATTCAGTCCCCAGTCTGTTGAAGCTCGTTGGGGGCAAAAAGAGAATCCTTGTGCCGAGTTGGCCCTTGGTCATCTTATTATAGTCTGATCAGTGCCATCAGCGCACACCTGTGAGTTTGAATTCGGAGTCCGGCACGACCACAAATGGCTTCCGGTTTCTTCTCGAGTATACTTAGTATCCCGAGCCGTGAACCAAGGTACCTACTTCTTATAATTCGCTCTCTAATCCTTCTACAGAACGAATTTTCAGCATAAGAAAGGCAGGTTGTTAAAATTTGAATAAAAATTATAACTGGTAAGACTGTAGCGCAATTGGTTACACAGTTTGCAGGACAGAACCCTATCAGGAAACCACAAATTGGTTTTTTCTTCGAATGTCAGCCGCTAGTTTTTCAACTCTACTCTATGATAATTTCACCGTTTTGCCTTCAACTATTCAAAGACTCCAGTGAAATCGAATCTCTGATTAATTCCTGCGAAGCCAGTTAGGAATTTCTAAGAAAAGCAACAGGAACTAATAATCCTCGGATGAAATATTTAAGGCATCTTCCACTTCATCCTTTCATTTTTGGGAAAAGCAGTTAACTTTTTCCCCTCCCCCACAGTGGAAGCAAACTTTTATAAATTCCCTTTCGACACAAAACATTGAGAGATGAGTTCCTTCCGTTGAACGAGAAAAGGTATATTTATGCAGTGGATACTTTAATCCCCTTCGTCCTGCACAAAGTCTGTTTTTCTCGGTACGGATTTGTAATGCGAAAACACTTCTCACTGATTCTGATCCTTTTTTTTGTTGTTTCTTCTTTTTTTGGTGGAGTATAAATTATTTCATTCGTTTGTTGACAGCTATACTATACGTACGTAAACAATGTTGGTTTGTTTTGCTCCTATCTAGGATTCCCTGTTTAATGATTGTGATTTCAGTTGGTTTTTCTTTTGTCTTCTATTTGCAGAATCGTTAAGTTCGTACTCAACAACGATGACGATGACATCAACAACAACTTTGTCGCCAGCCAGTATCCTGCCATATTTTGACTTTGATTTGCCGCGAAATGTCACGGTGACAGTGGGACAGACGGGCTTCCTCTACTGTCGTGTGGAACGACTCGGTGACAAGGATGTAAGTTTTTATTCTTAAGGCATACTTATTGATTTGGCGATAGCCATAATGTTAATGTCGAGAAAGTTTGCTCTTATTTTGTTAACATGTCGAGGGTATTGATGACAAAAATGGAAGCAGGTGTCCATAAAAAAAAACATCCATGATTCAAAACGGAACACAAAGAATATTTAATTCATTTTCCAAATTGTCTGTGATCTATCTAAGAGAATAAGGACGAAATCTAATTTGTCCTCTATTTTTTCTACAATTTTAACAGGACGGTCGAAGAAATTAAGGAACGCGCTTTCATCCCATTGAGCAGCGAATGAATATTACAAGCGAATGAAAATCCTGTGCGCTGCTGTGCCTAGGCTTTTGTTTGGATATCGCGGTGTTCTTTGTGGAAAGAAAACTTTTCGCTTTCTCTGCAGCAATCCACTTGAACAAAAACACTCTCTCCATGTTCTCGGGGTGTGTGTACGGTTGGTTTCCCTTAAACAAACAAAAAACCCAACGAACAATGGTCTTACACACAAATCGGGGAGTAAACAAATAGCCTTTGGGATATTTTTAAAGCTCGTATACTCCTTGCCCATTCAGGGATTCATTGAATTCACAGGAATAAAGAGTAAACTCTTGAAAAGGAGAACTACAAACGAGAACAAATATGCACCATGGTGAATGGGCATGAGACTGTAAAGTCCTTCAGGAAATATGAATAGTTAAACGCGGACACATTTTGAATAAACATTGTTGGAATCAAAGCGTTTTATTGGGTTTAAATTTTTCCGCAATGCGGAAGCACGAGTGTCTTAAGAGTAAATGTGTGCCAATTCGTGTTTAGAAATTACTAAACTTGTATAGTTAGGGTAAATTAACTTTAAAAGCCACTTTATAGCTTTGAAATTTAAAGCGTTTGCTAAACATAAACATAACTTTGCTTAAGAAATTAATTTGCAGTCTTAACCTTGTCACGGTTCCGTGAATCCTAGAGCAATACTTCAATAGTGTAAAACTTCAACTTCATTATGTTGCAGCACAGCGTGTTATTAGCACCTTAAGTGTCGTAAGGCGGAGGAAAAGTGAAGGATTTCTAAGAATTTGAAGAGATTTCTTGCATGATGTAAGAAAAGTTGCTTGAAAGTGCATCACGTTTTCAGATTCTTAAAGAATAAGTGATGTTTGCTTTAATCCTGACAGAGGAACGCGATTTATTGATAAAAATTTAATAAAACTGAACATTGAAACTTATGACTCCTGCAGGTATTTTAAAAGACGACACGGTTTTGTTGAACTTGTCTCCATAAATATTTTAAAATCCGAACTAAAATTAAACGCGCGTATAATGGGTGTAAAAAGACGCTTTTGACTTGACTTAGGCCCTTAGTTTCTGTTTCAGGAACAGCAAAAGTGTGAACATTTCATGAAAAGTGGACTTCTTGGACCTTAAGCCAACACAGGCTTGCTGGCAGACATTTTTCGGCGATCACAAAATATTATTAGAGCAAAGAAGTTCCTATAAGCTTAATCCTTTTTAATAGGCAATCAAATGCCGTTAATTGCTCTGATGTTATTTTTATCAGGCGTGCATTGTGGCTCCATTTCCGCAGCTGCGAAAACAAAAATGTCACAAATTTTTGTCATTTTCTTAGTCCTTCTTTTTTGAAGACTGTTCGACGAAGGCATACTGCGTCAATGTTTTCAATTCATTTTCTTATATCCTCAGGTTTCTATTATGTTCTCTACTCTTTCATTGTCCTTCAGCTCGAGATGAAGAAAACCAATTGTTAAATTTCTTCTCCTCTTTGCATCCAGTCGGGTGACAAAAAGTTGAAATTCAACTGATGAGCAACAGAGAGCCAAGCTTGTTGGGCGAAACACATATCGATCAATCAACCATAATGTTAAGACCCACAAGATCTTTTGTACGAAAAGATCAGTTTCAATTTCTTTTCTTATATGAAGGGTGATAAAATAACTTCTTCTTAAATTTAATGTAAAAAAAAACTTAAACAGTTCCAAGTCACTCAAGTGCTTTGTTCTTGTGTAGAACTTTGTTTGATAAAATAAAAAAATTGAGTAAAAATTATAGGCATTTACTGGTATTACTATTTCAGCAAAGCAACTTAAACGACTTTAGGCGTGCGTCGAAAACTCCTTTAAAAATTGGAAAACAGTCCATGTCTAAGGTTTGAACAATATTGTGACGAGTGAGAGGTGGGGGCACAGGTTTTTATTGGCTTTTTTCTTTCAATTAGCTATTTAGTATCCTTTTTCGAATGCTCACATATATTTTTTTGACTCTCAAGCACTTTGCGCGCTAACAATGTCTCTTTTTTATACCCGACAGTTTGTAACACAGTGAAATAATCACCGCAGACCCTTGAGACCTTTTAGAGATATGATCGAGACCGACATGTCCGTCTGTGCGTCCACGAAACTTGGTACACGGCTTGATTCTTTTGTTGCACAGACAAAGTGTGAAAATTAGCTTAATCGGTCAACGGCCACGCCCACTACTGGCTTCAATCTGAGACAACCTCCATTTCACTTTTTTTTTCAAAATGCTTTTTTGTCAAGTTAAACAAGGCACAGGAGCTTGAATTTTGGTACTGAGCACTATTGGCCTAAGACCTTTAACAAGGCAAAAATTGGACCGCCTACAATATCGACCATGCCCACTTTTAACATGTTAGATCTTTCTCGGAAAGTTGACTCCAAATCGAAAAAAATTATAACGGGTGATTTTTTAAGAGGTTGAGAAAAAAAAATTCGAGAAAATTAATGAAATATTTATTTGAATCTATAGTTTGAACCTTGCAATTTAATGTTTAAAGATAATTTCATGCAAATCTTGACCGCGGCTGCGTCTCAGGTAGCCCATCCGCTGAGTCCAATTTTGGCATACTCTTTCAGACATATCGGCCGGTATCTCACGAATGAATGCATGGATTTTGGCTTCCAGTGCGTCAATCGAAGCGGGCTTGTCCCTATAGACATTAGCCTTGACATACCATCACAAAAAATAATCTAATGGTGTCAAATCGCACGATCTAGGCGGCCAATTGACCGGCCCGAAACGTGAAATTAACTGTTCACCAAACTCGCCTCGCAATTGCGCCATTGTTTCGCGATGAACATTTCAAACCGAGCACGAATTTTGATAGTAAAATTCAATAATTTGCAAGCGTTGTTCATTTGTAAGACAATCCATGGTTAAATTGCAAACCAAACTGAAGCTGTTTGACAGTGACACAAGGTACTAAACACACGTCAGCTGTCAAAACCAGTGTTGCCAAAACCAAACCAGCTAAAAAATCACCCTTTATATCAAATATAAAAGATATTACTATTTGCTTAGTTTGCTCTATACAAAGTTTTGAGCTCCGCCCTCTTTTAAGAAGCGTTTTTAGGAAAAAAAAAACTAAATTTTTCTGAAATATTTTCCGGTTTTACCGTATTTTCTCATGATTCTAACCAAATTGCAATTCATTAATTTTAATCTTATCTGCCCACTTTTTGGGGCCTGGCCTATACAAATAATAAATGAATTCGGGCCAAGAAACTTCAAGATTTGGTGTTATTACATGGTATAAAGGGGCAGGTATACAGAAGTTTGTCACAGACAAACACTTGCACTTACTCACTTGTTTCTTTCAACTTCCTAAAACTCCTTGGGTTAAACCTCTCCGCAACGTGTGAAATGGAAAAAAAACTGGAAGTATAAAATTAATGTGAGAGTGAAATTCCCTGACGAATAAAAAGTAGGATATTATGTTCCCCAGCCCCATATGTTACCCCCGACCAAAATAGGTTTGTTTGCAGGGGGTAGAAAATAATTTTTTTTTAAAAATTACTTTAATAAAAACTTTAGTTTTTACATGTTGTTAGTTTATGTGCATTTTTTATGCAGAGAGAACATGTAGGCTATTTGGGCACCCTATGACCGACGATTGGAAGATCCTGGGTTCGATTCCAGGTCCAACCAACCATCTTTTTTTATTTTTCATATCTCGACATATCTTGTTTAGTAAATTATAACATTTAGGATAACAACAAAGCCGTAAAGGCCCCTCTATTCTTACTTTAGTTGTAGAGTGGAGTTGAAATGTTAGCGGACGGAAATGTCGGAAAAAAAATAATGCGATCCTGCAAGTGTAACCCTCACTTGTCGCAAGTTTAGTTTTTATTTTTATCTAAGAGCTTTTACTAGCCTAAGCCGAGAAAAAATAAAAATGAAATGTGTTTTTGCGGAAATTGTATTCGCACATATTAATTATGAATACAAAAAATATATCGTTTTGTATGGTACTTATTTGTCGGTTTCGAAATTTAGACAATTTTATTACTATTTGATAAAAGGCTGCCACTTTTAAGACTCAAATGTCTGAGGGAAACTCAAATGTACTTCGGAAGATCTCACGGCCTAGGGATAATAGTCAAAATCTTAAAAGCCGATTCTTTATAGGGTGTTTCCACAGGACACTTATCTGCAATTAAGACAAATCTTCCTTAAAGCACGTCTAAATTACAAGATTTACAATATGAATTTTAACGTCCTATTTAGCGCTCCACTGTAAGGTGCTTACTCGCCCAAAGAGTTTCCATATTAGCCAGTTTGCCAGTTTCACCCGGAGATAAATTTTATTATCCTCCTTGGATCGAGTCGCGCTAGATCATTTTGTTCATCACAGAAGTATTCACCTAAAGTTTTCCTTCTAGGACGGGACAGTTGCACAGAAGATGAACCATGGTCTCTTCTTCCACCTCATTCCCTTTTTGTTTGCCATTGTGATGGCTTGACGTCCAGGTGGAACTTTATCGAGTTTATGATGCTGCCGGTTCCGTTGTATGAATCGGATAAGCGTTAGCACCTTCTCTAGCTGGTTCGTCGGCTCTGCAGTTGCCTGGAATATCCCTGTGACCTGGAACACAGCACAGAGATACGCCACACCTGACAGCAATCTCGTTGAGAGATTTGCGGCATTGCTTTACCAACTTGGATCGTTTCGTTCGCGATTTCAAGGCTTTTATTGGAGCTTGGCTGCCTATAACGAAAACAATAGCGCTGCAGTCTATTGAGTTAATTTCTTTTCTGTGCGTTATCTGATGAAACAAATGAAACAAACCTTTATCTGAAAGCTTGGCATCCTCAACTCAGCCATGTTTGCTGTGTTTTGTAAAAGGATGCGCAGAATCGTTGATGTTGCTGTTGATGTAAATGTGGTTGGATCTATCAAAACGGTTAAGTGGTTAAATGCCCTGAGGAGTGCCCACATAATGATGGATGTTAATGTTGGTAGGTAATGCTGGTTGAGGTTGAATAAGTTGCTCTACTATCGAATTTGTGAACCAAAATCACATCAACATATTTGACGTTGTTTTTTTTCTCCGTTTTTTTTTTTTTTTTTTGGGTTATTTTGTCTCGTAGATTAAAGAAATCAGTGTCAATTATCATTGTGAATTTAATTATTATTAAATCTGAATTGACTAGAGCCAAAAAACTCTCATGTTTCCAAGGAAATGCGCAGAGGGCGTGACGACCAGACATTGCCATTTAACACAACACGACGTCATTGAAAAATGTCAAAAATGAAAGCATGCGTCAAGTTAATCTCCTCGTTTGCGGTGGAAACGCTGCGAGATTTTTAAAACTTCCTTCGTTGTGGGACTTTTAAACTTCCTATGTAAATCTCTGTCTTATGAGTAGTGGAAACACCCTGCCAACTAAAAGTAGAGTTCAGGACCCACAGAAAGCAGTTTGAAGTATGTATCATCCTGATCATATATTAGCTCTGAAATGTTCCTCTTGAATTGATAAATTTAGTTTTTTCTTGTATCCGTTTGCAATCTTAAATTTGTCACAGAAACTCAAGTGAATTTAATGTGAATTTATGTGAAAATATGAAAAAAAAAATAAAGTTCTTTCTCCATTTTCGAGTTGACAGTTAGATAATTTTTCATTTTATTAATAAACATAAAATGCCATTTTAATTATTTTCTTGTTGCCTTAAAACAAATTTTCGAATAATTGTTTAATTATTTACGTTTTTACTTATCTAAAAATATGTAATTGTTCTTTATTCTGATGTCTTGTGACCTGAGTAAGTATACCGAAAAGGAGTATGGCATTATTTCATATGTAAGTTTTTGTGACGACACACACTAATGGCTTTTCACTGGAATGCTCCAATTGTGGTTCCTATTAGACGCACCGCATAAGGCACTCAGTTTCAGTGGCTGAATTTTATGTTCGTCTATGGAATATTTCAATGTATAAGCCTTGGAAGATAGAGTCGAATTTCCCCATCGTTCGTTACCGATTTGCTCTACCGAACTATCAAACTTTTTCGCTCCGTTCTACTTGTCCATATAAGCTTATAGACTTAATCTTCAAAGCTACTTTTGTATTATTAAGCAGGCTTGCACTCCTATCAATGCACCCATAAGAACCGAATTACATTATTATAAGCATAACAGCATAAATCCCGAAACGCTGCCAGAAAGGAAGCATTTCATCTTCCAGTAGATTGGAAAATTAGGTCAACCCTCTCAGTAGAAATAAGCAGCAATAAAAGTTGTTCCACCGATGATCCCTCCTGATGCCCTCATTCGGAACTTTACTCCAATTTCGAACGAAAGAAACACACACCAGCCAAAAGGAAAACAAGTTTGCCTGCTAGAAGCGTAACTTCTGTGACCCCCATAAATCCATATCCTCGCAGTAAAATTGACAGTTACAACGACCGGAAACGACATGGGCCGACCATTTACGGTATTATATATACCACATAGTCTACACACATATTTAGTGCCAGTAGCCTGGCCACTTTGGCCCGCAGAACCATCAATCATGTTTTGCGTTTGGATTCATGTTTTTTTTTTTTTTTTTTTTTGAAGAAATTTATTGACTCCACTTCGTGACTCTGAACTTGGAGCAACATGTGAAGGTTTTTCCTATGACACTAGGGGTAGGGGTTGTTGCTGTATGTACCCCTATTACGGTCGCAGAAGAAACCACAGAAGCATAAAACTCTCCAACCACCCCTCAAGCTAGAAGAGATTTTTTTTCTCAAAGGAAGTGTGTTAGCTTGAACTTTCAACTGCGAGGAATATTAAGTAATTTAGCCAAGGACATGATTAATGGTTCTGTTAAATGACGGAATTTATCAAATAGACCACAGGGTGCTACGACAGTGAGTTTCACCTGAGGCAACATCCGGCACAATGGCTATTGAAAAGTGCGAGAATTCTTATGAAAGCCAAGTTGACAGATGTAACCGCAGCGTTATGCTGGTGCTAGACTTTTTGGCGGAACGCCTGGCGGTCTTATCGATTCAGCTACGGGGGAGCTGGATACAAGTGGATCTTTACAAATTGAGTTGCCAGAGAGTGATGTGTATGCTACCCAAAGGAGAGTGTATATAAATTTTAATTGACGCCAGGGATTAGGCAGCGATAAATATGTAAATTCATTCCACAGTTGGGACCAAGTGGGGGAAAACTTATAGAAGTATACGGGTGTATAACTACACTTAATCACAGTTTAGAAGGCAAGCGGACTTTTTGTGAATGGAAAAAGAAAGCCTTAAATTGATGATTCCCCAGGACCCGTGGGAGCAATGAATTTTGTATTTTGACTTATGCCCGCCCTTGGAGGTGAAATTTGATAAACTTTTGCAGATGTGACGTCTGGCAAAACATCATTATGAGTTGACGGGCTGAATCCAGATGCCAACAAATTTGTAGTTGATGGCCTGTCTAAAGTGAGGTGTCGTGGGTTTGGCTTTTGTTACTGGCGTGGCAGCTTGTATTTTTTTTCGAGTTGCCTTTACAATTAGAAAAGTTGGTAAGAATAGAAGTTGGGATCTTTTTTGGTCAACAAAGGTCAAGACGATAGAAAGGGCGAGAGCCAAATACACTGCACTATTTTCGGAAAACTTAACCAAATCAATTTTTTCGTGTGGTGAATATAAAGTACCAACTTCAAGCTGAACAATGTTCCAAGTAACTAAGTTTTAATTTAGTGGTATTATGCCAAAAAGTCGAGACTTATTAGGAAGAATTATTGGTAGGTAGGCTTCAGAGCACTGAAAACTAAACTTTTTACTAATTGACATAAAATTGAGTCACCCAGTTGGAGAGAAATTACACGGAGCTGGGGTTTCAGTAGCTGGAATAACTTCCGGCCAGTGTGCGGCGTTGCTCAATCCATGTATGTGAGTAGGTAGCTTTTCGAGTTACAAGTTGGAAATGAGCCGATGATGTTGGTTTAAACATGCTCCTACCTTCCAGCCACTGCAAGTGTACCCATGGATGGGTTAATATGCCTGTGGACTTAAACTCGCTAACCGCTGTGGCAGCTTCATACCTATCACTAACCTATGGCCACGTTCATAGAGGGCAAAAAGAAACGAAGTGTGACGGCTTTTGGAGAAGCTCTAGTTCCTGGATGGCTAAGATAGTGCCTTAAGGCCTCGTGAGTGTAAAGACGACCTCGGCCGGAACTTGTTTCGCAGATTCTACCTCGGTATCAAGAAGAACAATTTTATTGAAATTTGTGACTTAAAGGTCTCAACTTTCCAGCGCCGGGTTGTTTTTTGTGCCTCGGCTATGGCAGTGTATTCCATGGTTATTGGGATGCCAAAAGCTAAAATACAAGGGAGTGCATCTGATGCAACATCTGCTCCCTTACAAATGAAGCCTCAGAAAAAAATCCAAAAGGCTTAGGTAGATATCCCGTCGACCACCTGGAGTAGTACTATCCCGACGCCTGCGTGTGATGCGTTGTCGTTGGATGAGGCGCAATTCGAAGTCCGGGATAGAATATACTCCATCGCAGCGGCATCCGCAAAAGCTTGGCAACAGCGAAGAAATACTACCTCAGAAGATGGCGATCAGTTTCTTCTTTGACCTATATGCAGTATATTGCAGAGAGGCGCTTGTTCTGTTGCCGAATGTGGCATGGTTTGCCTGAAATGGTAATGTGCACTTAGAAAGCGACAAAGTTCAGTTTGGCGCAGGGTCATAAGCCCCAAATTTATTTTATGGTGCTTACGTCTCACCTAACTGATCTCAGTACTGAACTCCGCTGGTATCGTTGGGTTAAGGTTTAGTGGAGCCTAGGTAGACATTTTTCGTACCTTCCGTCTAGCCATAGTAGTTTTCTACGCAACGTCGGTGTGTGGTATTTTCTAGAAAGAGTATAATTAGATTCGGTTATAGCCAGTGGATAGGGAAGGGGGACAGTCTGGTGACATGACATTCTTATCTCCCTCACAAAGAGAGACGAAGGCCAAGCGGTTTATGTGCCAGGGAAAACCTTCCGCATGATTGTGGCCCTCGTATGAGGATCAACGGACCCTCCAGCAAAATATTTGCCCTGGATTCGGGAAATTTACCCCAGAACAAAAAATTGCGGGAAGATTTTTTAACCTTGGTGGAAAAGACTAAACGAAACTCCAAACAAACATTAAAACCTTAGGACGAGTAATCACCGAAGCTGAAGCTTACCTCTCTTGATGCGGGGATAAGTACGTTGGTATACAGCGAGTTCAAACAGAATATTAAATCTACACTCCAAAAACTCTCTTCAAGACCGATACACACAAAACTGAGTGCACCATCCCAAAAAATACTCCACTTTGATTTGTTTGCATTTTTCAAATTCAACCTTCAGCATTCCTTAATCGTATTGCTGTTTGTTCAATTGAATAAATGTTAAAATCAATTCCAATTTTCCCAAAAGTAATCCTGAAAATTACTTTCAATTGATCTCTGTCATCCACTCGAATACAAAGCTGTCAAATGCAACAGCCAGCACCCAAAAAGACGCAAGGAAATAACAAAAACGAAACTCCTTAAAATTCCTACGACAACAAGAAATCAATTTATTTCCACAAAACAACGGATAAGCAGTCCCCGGGAATAATAATGCGGTAAAAAAAAAAATTGAAAATAAAATTCTGGAAACAATTTGCATTCAAAACTACCCACCGGCAAATAATCTATACGTGGGTGTCTCTAGTCTAGAACGACTCTTCTCGGTGCCAAGTCCATTGCCAAAGAACTCTTCTCAAACGTCAATGAGAGGAGCCACAACGTGATTTCGATTATCCTGTTGTTGTCGGTCGTGCAGTTGTTCCTGTTCATTTTGCGGTCGGTGCTCTTGTCGCTCTTGTTCCGGGTGTTGATTGTTTATTGCCGTCGTTGATGTATCGTCAAGTGAGAGGCTTCCAGTTGAACGTGGTACCAAATCATGGCGTCGGCCATCGTTTTCGTTATTGCCCTGCACAGAAAAGTAATTCAAGAGTACCGTAGCCACGGTGACCTCCTCTTCTTCTGCGATTGGCACCGTCTGATATGCATCCTGTGAGTCTGTCGCTTCTGGTTTTTGCAACTTCCGGAATAAGTGATCGGTTTTCCGATTCTCCAAAATCAACTTGATTTCCCTTGCAGATTGCCACCATCTGGAAGTAGAGTGGAAAATGTTGTTTTACACTAGTCGCCAGCTCTGCATGTAAATTGGGAGAATTCTGAAGTTTCTTTGTGAGAGTCCTTTTAGAAAGCAGCTTAGGTAGACAAAAGAAATCATTTTCAAATCAATTTCTTAGTGATTGGTCATTGGTAAACTGTAATTACAAACGGATCCTGAGGTTATACGAGGCAATTTCCTTAAAGGATTCCCTCACGCAAACACTTTCAAGACAATAAGTTTTGACTTTAACTAAAACAGTAATTATTCTCTCTGCAGAACAATTGGGTGATGGTCACGTTTCTCATATAATGATCGATAAGAAAAGCTCTTACAAAGCAAAATCCTGCACAGTGACAGCCACCATACATGGGAATTGCCTAAGTCAGACTAATTGCATTTGGCAATCATGCAGGACCCCTGCGCAATCACCAACTTAACTTGTGCTGCCTGCCTTCCTTACTGACTTTGACTGACTTGAGGCTTGGTATTTGGTTGCTAAA
This sequence comes from Neoascia interrupta, assembly GCA_947623515.1. NCBI lineage: Eukaryota > Metazoa > Arthropoda > Insecta > Diptera > Syrphidae > Neoascia > Neoascia interrupta. The sequence goes on along the minus strand of OX392462.1, from coordinate 31,425,373 downwards.
CTCATTTGACTTGTATTGACTTTGGCAACTTGAAGCAGCACGCAGTCTCCTCGTCATCAGAGCGTCAGCACCCACTCACGTATCCTGACAGGGTGTGGTAAAATAGAAACAGGAAAAGGAGGAAAGTTGAATTCGACATTCTAATTTCCTCTTTCCGCTTTGAGGAGTCTATGTGACATTCGAAGATGGATTCCTGCTCTGCATAAGTGTATGTACGGGTAGTGTAATTGCATTTGATGTCAGATTTATTTGCATGATGCCTTTATGTAATGAAAGGTCGATTGAATTATTCCCAGATTGAATGGATGAGGAGAGGATATTGATGGATGCACATCGTAGGCGAACGAAACGATGTACATACTCATAGATAGGTATCGTCGACTTGAAGTATCTCGAATACAGACCATGAGGAGAGGAGATATTATTTGAATAAATATTTGCTAGTAAGCAACTCACTTACCTGTACCAGGGTGTAAGTTGACCCTTTGCAATCATGTAGACGTTGACAAAATAGACGGTGAACTGGAAAATAAACAGAGAAAGACTATATTAGATCAATAGGGATGCAAGGGAGCGCAATGCATGCACACAATAACTTTGATTAGTTTAATTAAAATTTACAAGATGAAAATCTAATTACGAACTTCTGATAACTATTGCTTCCTAGTTTACTTGGTGCTAATCTGATAGGGCGCCTGGTTAGTTTGTAAACTTTGACCTTAGTTATTGGATTTTATTAGGTTAAATAAAATGAAGAGGTGAAAGTTTCAATGTGGGCATCCTAAGATCTAGGTAAACTTTTTATTAACATAAAATATATTCAATCACAACCAAGATCCGTTTCCTGATTTACTGTGTAGGTCAAGAAAAATTTTACTTAAAGAAGTTAATAGGCCTCGTTGGAAGCAGCCGTTTAACCGCATTAATTTTTTTTTTCCCGTGGGTAGGAAAAACCTTCATAGGCACTACGAGGACCGGCCGCGCGTGCTCATAGTAGTGTGAGATTCTTACTCACTAAAAAACCTCCCATTTTCCGTCAGACTACGACTAAGTTTCCTTAACAAGTAGTTCAAGCTTCTGTAGTAATCGCGTGTGGCAGGCTGCCTTCCAACGAAGGCACCTACAATACCGTCAACTTATGCGGTTTCATCTTATGCTGCTAGATCTAATGGTCTCATTCGTTGTAGTCGGCGCGTAAGATTTGTCTGATCCAAAGTTCGGATAATTTCATTGTTGCAGTGTCCGCGAAGACGAGAACTAAGTTTGCGAGCAAAGTTTGTTACCTCGTCAGACACGGTTGCCATTCCTAGATCTCGGTGTAGATCGCTATTTCTTATGTACCATGGTGCATTAACAATTGCTCTGAGTGTCTTATTTTGAAAAGTTTCTAAAATAGATATATTGCTTGGTTTAGTGCAACCCCAGAGTTGTATACCGTACGTCCAAGATGGTTTTAGCACTTGCTTATACAAAAGCAGTTTGTTATATATGCTTAGTTTCGAAAATCTTCCGATAAGCCAATTCATTTCTCTTAACTTGATTTCGAGCTCGTCGCGTTTCTTTTTAACGTGCGGCTTCCATTTAAGTTTTGCGTCTAGAGTCATTCCTAGATATTTCGCTTCATTTGAGTACGGGATTTGTACCGAGTTAATGAATAAAGGTTTCTTGTTTATCTTCTTATATGTAAAGTTAACATGCGTTGACTTAGTCTCGTTAAGGACAACTCGCCAGCTCTTCGTCCAGTCGCATATTTTGTCTAAAGCGCGCTGGAGTTTCCCTGTTGATAATTCAACTGCCGTATCAATAGCGAGAATAGCATGGTCGTCTGCGAACGTAGCTAAAATTGTTCCCTCAACGTGGGGTATGTCTCTTGTATAGAGCAAAAATAATATTGGGCCGTTAACGCTTCCTTGCGGGACACCGGCATTTATCTCTTTGAATTCCGAGTACTCATTTTCGAGACGCGAAAGATTCTGTCTTTAAGGTAAGACTCTAAGATTCTATAGAGTTTTTCTGGTAAGCCAAGCCTTAATTTGTACTTCAGGCCTTCGTGCCACACCTTATCGAAGGCTTGCGATACGTCGAGAAAAGCGCTAGTACATATCTTTTTCGCTTCCAGAGCTTTTTCGATTTCGTTTGTTATACGATAGACCTGGTCGATTGTTGAATGTTTTTTTCTAAATCCGAATTGGTGATCCGGAATCAATCGTCTTTCTTCAATGATTGGTTGCAATCTTTTAAGCAACAGTTTCTCGAACACCTTAGCTATTATCGGCAGTAGCGAAATAGGTCTGTATGACTTTTTGTCGTTTGGACATTTTCCTGGTTTCGGAACCATTATGACCTCGGCCACTTTCCATTGCCTTGGAACGTATAAAACTCTCATGGAAGCGTTAATGATATAGAGTAGCTTGACCAAAGCTTTTTCGGTAGCTCCTTTAGAATTTCGCTAGTAATTAAGTCGTAGCCAGGGGCTTTGTTGTTTTTCAGATTATTCATCGTTTGACGAAGTTCAGCCAATGACATGGTTTTTGTTCTATAATTATCTTGTACCGCATAAGGATTGAGCTCCTCGACCAACGGTTCCCCGTCAAACGGTTTGAATGTTTCTTCTAGGTAATCTGCAAATAAATCCGCTTTTTCTTTGTCTTCTCTTGCCCATTCGCCGTTGGCTTTTCTTAATGGCGCAGAGTGTGCTATAGGCTTCTTAACGGACTTGACTGCTTTCCAAAGAGAGTAGTTCGAACCTTTATCAACAGTCAAATTTTCGAGGTAAGCAGTAGTCTCACGACTTTTAAAATCTTGAAGTTCGTGCTTCAGTTTGTTAGAAAGGTGGTTCAAGATTGTCTTATCCGGGGGTGCTCGCGAACGTTGCCATCTCTTGCGCGCTCTCCTCTTTTCGCATATTAGCTCTTCTATTTCTCGCGGATATATTGTTCCGCTGTTCGATAATTCGGACCTCCGAAAAGAAGTGTTATTCCACGCAGCGCTCTGAATAACTCTCACGAGTTTGTCTAATTCGTCTTCTATTTCAAGTGGCGTTTTGAGCGGTACATTTAAAGCTATGTTTTCTTTGCAGTATTTTCTAAAGCCGTCCCAGTCGGTGTTGTTGTTAGTTAATCTAGGCGCTCTATTCTTTTTCGCTAGGCTTCCGCCGATTTTCAAAAGAACTGCCGAGTGATCTGAACAGAGATCAAAGCGTTCTTCTACGTTCGTAAGGTAACGAGGTACCCCCTTGGCGATAAAGAAGTCGACGAGATCAGGTATTTTATTTCTGTCGGTTGGCCAATATGTTGGCTTTCCCGTCGATAAGAAGATCACGCCGCGTTTTGTACTTGCTTTAAAGAGTGCTCTGCCTCTTGTTGAATTGCACCGTGAGCCCCAAAAAGTATTTTTCGCGTTAAAGTCCCCGCCGATGATAAAGTTTGACCCAAGTGAATCAAAGAGCAGAGCAAGATCTTCATCTGCCAGCCGATACTGCGGAGGAAAATAGCTCGTCGCGATGTTGTAATTTATGTGACTTAATTTTACTGAGGCTGAGGTGAGACTTGCATAGAGTCAAGTTCTATTTCTTCGTTTTTGGAGTGCTTTATGCAGTCTTTAATGTAAAGAGAGGATCCACCTCTCGAATTTTCTGAACCGCATTAATTAACCGCATTAATAAATTATTTTTCTAATAATGCTTCCGAAAGCACCATGATAGCACAATGATAAATTCATACGTTTCAAAGTAATAAAAAGTCGAGGAGGTAATATTGGTTCCAAAACCAGGGAAATGGAAATTTGAGAGAAACTTGCCCTCAAACGACTGCAACCAATAATTGAAGAAAGACAATTGATTCCGGATCACCAACTCAGCTTTGGTGTCAAGCATTTAGCAATTGACCACGTTTGTCGAATACCATCGCCTTAAAAGCGAAAATGGTATGCTCTACAGCTTTTCTTGACGCATCCCAAGCCTTTGCTAAAGTTTGCCATGAAGGCCTAAAATATAAGCGACGGAAAATTTTGCCGGAAGAAATGTATGCACTTTTAGGGTCTTATCTTGACAACAGACGCTTTTGTGTGAGATACGGGAACGAATACTCATAATTTAAAGAAATTCACGACGGTGTTCCACAAGGTAGCGTCCTCGGTCCAACACTGTTTTTACTTTTTACAAGAGACGTACCTCAAGAAGAGACAACGACTGTAGCCACGTTCGCTCACGACACTGTCATCCTCGCTAGGGATAAGACAGTCGAAGTATCAACGGGCAAACTGCAACGCAAAGGGGGGAACGCAGAGAAAAATTTCGCCGGTGCGGAGTGGGGTTTTAAAAAAATATGCATGAATTTTTTTTTAAATTAATACGTTTTTTGGGCTCTGCATCTCTGTAACCCCCTGCTTTGATCAGGGGGTTGTTCACTTCAAATATTTGAGGGGTGGGTTGTTTCACCCCCCCCCCCCCCCTGCGTCCGCCTTGCCAACTTGCTTTGAACGAGATATGCGAATGGACAAAGTCCTGGCGAATCGTCCTAGAATCGTACAAGAGGCGAATCGTACAAGAGGGTAAACTACTTCCTAAACTACTACCTATTTTTATCACCTCGGTACAAATTGCGTAAGCAAACGAGGCGAAATATCTTGGTGTGACCCTAGAGCACAAAATTTAAGTGGAAGCTACATAGAACTGAATTGGCTTATCGGATGTTATTCAAAACAAACCGACTGCTATTGTATAAGCAAGTGCTAAAAACATCTTGGACGTACGGTATACAACTTTGGGGTTTTACCAAAAGAAGTAACATATCTATTCTAGAAACTTTTCAAAATAAGACACTTAGAGCAATCGTAAATGCTGCATGGTATATGAGCATTATCGATTTACCTAGAGACCTAGACATTGCAACCGTGACGGGGTAAGAAACTTTGCTCGCAAACTTCGAACTCGCCTTCGCGGCCATTGCAACCCCAGCAATAATCCGAACTCTCGATCAGCCAAATCTTGCACGCCGACTGCAACGAACAAGACCGTTGGATCTAGCGTCGGAAGGGGAAACCGCACATAATGACGGTATTGTAGCTGTAGGTGCTTTCATTGGGAGGTAACCTACCAACCGCGATGACTACAGAAGCTTGAGCTATTTGTTAAGGAAACTAGTCTAACAAAAATCGGGGTGTTTTATTGTGAGTAAGAATCTCACGCTCACATCTCCAATTGTAAGCACGGGCGGTCGAGCATCATATAGTGCCTTGCCTATGAAGGTTTTAACCTAACCACGGAAAAAAAATTCCTTTAGAATGTTATATGTAAAGCTGTGTGAAGTATGAGCTCCCGCAGACGGCCATCCTTTCCAGCAAAGCTTAAAGTGGATCTTAAGGTATAAACAATGCTCCAGTAAAGTGTCTCGCAGAGTGTAGTGATGAGCGGCTTCTAGGTCGGCTTTTGTTATCTAGGTAAGGATCAGCCGCAGCTAAGTTTAAAATGCATTCCCCCACCATGAGGGGAAAAAGGAAACAACTTTAGGTTAAAGAAGCTGGGCTTGAGGGGTGTCAGAAATTTGGTTTTAGAAATTCGCAGTTTATACACTGCTCGTCATTAGATAAGACGCAGTCATTTTTGCAATCATTTGTGCTCACTGTATTTTGTACGACCCTCTATTTTTCTTAAGTTCCAGGTGCTTTAAGTACACGGCGAACTTACAAATAACAGTGGATAAGCTGGCCTTACAAATAGCATTTTCCTTCACCTAAGTTGTGGATAAAGCTGAATTTGATTTTTAATGTTAATTCGCGCTTCGCGATTTATCAATGGGTTAAATAAATGGTTTTAAATAACTGCAAAAAGAACGATCAGCTTGCTTTATTTTTAGGCAATAGCACGGTTCGAAAGACCTTCAGACTAACTTTCATTTACTAATTGCCCTTTCCTCCTCTGTTGACCATTTTTTCACTTTATGAAATGTTCCGGTTGAACCGAAAAAAAAAATGCATTTACTATCCAAAAAACGTTGATTTGTTCACTGCGTCTAATCTATTGACGCGAGTTTTCCGCATTATTCTTTTCTCAATTTACAATTTGTCTTCTGTCGTATAGGCCCATTTTATATTTTTTTGTTAACAAAATAACCTATCATTTACCATAGTCATTTTTTTCTAATCCAACTTGTAACGGGATGTTGGATTGCGTCTAATCTAATGACAAATATTCGCTCTGGGTTCGAATCCTACCATCGTCACCTAAAAAAAAAAAACACTCGCTCTTTTTCACGGTCCACCACCTCCGCGAGGGTCTGACAAGCCCCCCGAGAGTATCAATAGTCTTGAAAAATTTTCTCAAAGTGTCGTTCGGATTTGGCAAAAAATTGTAGGTCCCCTTGTATGTGAATAAATTATAACACACACAGCATACATTGATGAGAAGTTGACCCTGGTTAACCTCGAGTTGTTGCGCCACTCTATTTATTTATTTAATCTAATGACGAGCAAAATATGTGTAACGAAGTATGTACCTTATCATGGAAGTGAATTCCAAAGCATACTTGTTCTATGGAAGCATGAATTTTGCAACAGTCTAGTGCGAGGTGTTTTAAGGTGAACATGGAACTGATGAGCGCTTTCTGATGGGAGTTTTCAGGAAAGGGTGTGAAATGTCTTATCGCTAACGAAGAAGGAACCTGAAGTGGTTGAAAAGGGGCTCAAAAGTTTCCATTTGTGAGATAGGGACGGGGTCTGATTTTCAGAAACTCTATGACCACCTCTTTTTGAGAAAACGGTAAAAGATGCTGTTTTTTTGCTCTTTGAACGATTTTGGGCGTGTCTTTGGGCGGATTTCGAAAATTTTTACATATGTACTGCTTCGCAGGACATGGAGCTTAGGTACGGAATGTCAGCACCCTGACTTAAAATTTAAGGCCCAAAAATAGACGAACGGAAATGGCTTATTCGATTCAGAATTTGGTCTCGAATATTATGCCCTTAAGGTCTTGGGGGTCTACCATTATTATTTCACCGTGTTACAAACTATGTGACAAACTTAAGAAAACCTCCTATCCTATGGGGTGGGAAATAAAAATTGCAAAAAAAAATTATTACAGTAGGTACCTTCCTTAAAATTAACGAAAGAATATTTTTAAGAATTTGAAACCCGAAAATCGGGCAAATAATCGAAAGTTGTCCCTTTTATTTGCTACACTGCAATGGCAGCGTTTCAAAACTCGGTCCGTCTATGACTTTATACTTGACGATCTTTTTCAATATTCCTATCGATATCGAAAATCTTGTCCCGATTAGAACATTAAAATGCGATCAACGTGTCCAAACCATCGAAAAATTGATCGTTCCACTCGCCGAAGTAGCTGCTCAACATTAAGATTCTGACGATAACTGACGTTTCTCACTCTATCCGTAAGAGTAACACCAGCAACGCACCTCAGAAATCTCATTTCGGCAGCTTGTACCCGCGATCTAATTCTTTCGGTCATTACCCAAATTTCATGACCATAGATGAGGGTTGGAACGAACACTGAATTTAAAACTGAGATCTTAGCTTTCATTCCAAGCTCAGCTTTGATGAAGCTCAGCTAATGACCGGCTAGCGCATTTTGTTTCCTATTGCCCCAGCTTGGCCAATCCTACAGGATAACTCAGTATCACTCCTTCCATCTTTCGTGAAAAAAACCCCGAGATACTCCCTCAACTTAATTCAAATTTCTTTACCCTAACAGCTGCTGAGGGCCAATTATTGTGAACTACTGACAAATTCCAAACGGAATTTTCACACCAAATAAAACTTTGGTCAACCACAATAAAGGACAATGGAATATAACAATTACCGTAGAAAATAGAAAAAACAGCAGCCAACTCTTTGTCCAAAATTTTGCAATTGTAGGGGTCGAGTTCTTTTCTTGAACAATATAATGCTGCAAGCCAACAAGTAAAGTGCCAACAATTCCTAGTGCTACCAACGTCAGCAGTGAGAACATCTGGCAATCTTCCTGGAAAAATAAAAATAAAATAAAAATAATTTCCACTAATTTAACCGAAACTTCATTAAACATATTTCCACTAGACACAACAGGTCCTTATGGTAGCTCAACACCTACACCCACCCACTTCAGCTACAAATGACACCATTATAACGAATTGTGTTAAATCTAATTAAACACTTAAGTATTGTTCCCAAAATGTTGGCCCGTACTTTATGTGGTATGCCCCGAGCTGGTTATGGTTATTATAGAAACTATTGCTGGTAGTGTGTGTGTCCCCAAACCATTAAGTTTTAAATTTTACCAATTAGTGTGGATTCACACGAAATTCTCATTTAAAGTCCCTGCCAGGCAAAAACAACCAAAAGTAGCTTAAGTGATGCATTCTCCATTTTGCTTAAAGGATGGACCAAGCCATAATTTAAATGTTGCCTCAGCCGATTTTCCGGGTAGTCAGGGTATCAGGGATGTGAATTAAATCTATGAACGAGAGCCACGTTATTCTGAAAATTGTCTATTGTGTTGAACTTTTTTGAGCTGGAATACAAACACGATTTGCCAAAACGTTGCGTTGTGAAACTACTTAAATGAAAATGGAAATTGAAATAAAAATTAGTTTTGTGCTCGGAATTGTCTATGCAGTGAATTTTGGGAAGGTATTTCTACATTTAAGCCATTTGCATGAATGTATTCATTTTTTAAACAGACTCTTTAATTTTTGTAGAATAGTTTTTCAAACAGAAACTGGACAGGACATTTGAAAATGAGGAGAAAATTCGAATAACTATTGCTGAAAATTTTTTAAAAATTCAATATTCGTGTATAAAAAATATTTTAAAAGTTTCACATTTGTATGGGTGTCAACCTTAAAGCATTGCTCTTTTTTCAACTAAAGATAGAATTTTTAAATCTTTTCCGTAATGAATTCCATGCCAAACCATGCGTGCGCTCCTTTAAACAGTTTAATTACCAAAATTGGTTGTCTGCGTACTCTAAAGCCGGAAGCGTACGCCAGGGTCTCATCTGTGGTCCAGTGCAATGCACATAATGTATGACGGACATGTATGCAAGGGAAATGAACTCAATGCTGGAAATCCCTTAATCCAGGAAAATGGTTCTGCGCTATACATTAATTCATCGCGGCCGGAAAAGCAATTATCATCCTTTGTTATTATCGTCATCATCAGCATTGTCGTAATCATTTAGGCAGGCCAGACGTTCCGTCACCGTCGCCCACTCATTAAGCCAACAAACGGACAGACATGTGGATATATTAAGCCCGAGTTATGGCGTAAGGGTGGTAAGGAAAGTGGACACCGCTATTGGCCGTTCACACTCCACGTTCAGCCCACCTCGATGTTAATTAGCATAAAAAATGCCGCTATTGCAATGGCAGCGGTCGGTGGCGGTATTGCTGCAACGCAAAGGATTTCCCTGTCCCATGTAAACAACATATTCGAGAGTACAATTCCAGGAAAACCAACGAAATTTTATAAGGAATGAAGGACGAATATTTTTTTTATATGGTTACCTGCAGTGCTCGGCGGCTCATCGAATGCGAATACCACATACGCAGCGACTGCAAACATGTGTATCTGAAAGTAAACATATTTTAAGGATTAACACGAAACAACGGCTGTCACTGTAAATATGTCATATATGTGCGCAGGCAAGTGTTAATTCATTGAACTGGCTGCGTATACCGAGTGTGGGTGAGTGTGGATTGTGCAAAGGAGTTGATGTTGTCGTACAGTTGGCATCGTCTGGAGTATTAATTGATGCAATTGTTATATGTGCGCTTCGTAATTAGGTCCTTTTTCGAGGATTTTAAAATCATTGTTAATTATATTGTTGCCGCGCTGATTGTTTACTTATACCCAGGCGGAGAGTATTTGCTTTCAATCTACAGTTGGACCCTGTGGTATATTTCCAATGGCGAATTGTTTGAGATTTAACTGTGACACTGGATTGTGTTAATATTGCAATACATTTAATGCTGATAATTGGGTGTTTGTCGAAGTTGAAATACATTTAAATTGTTTTCACTTAAATTGAAATTAAGTGACACAAGTGTTTACCTTGTACTTTTATTGTTTTCATTAAGGCCATGAGATGCATTTTTTTTTTTGCTTCAACCAAATTGAGGGTTGAATTTTTTTCTCGTTCAAGCAATTATGGTTTACTCATAACGTAAACTAGTTTTACATATTGTAATGTGGCGAGAAGAAGTAAAAAGACATGCATGTCGCTGAATGCACCCAACCTATCGATTCACTTTACAAACACTCCCAACACTGCCATTCCAGCTGACAGCAAACTGATATTCGAAGTTCAAAATTCGATATCGAAAATTTCCGTCCATGGGATTCAGCGAAAAAGTACCAATGGAAAAGTGCCAGATCGGAAACGTCGAGAACACGCTGAATTTGTTTTACATAATACACAGAGATCAAAATGCTGATTACACTGATCATAACTTTTCTGAAATTATTGCAGCCACCTAGACTGAAGGTTAAAAATCACAGAATTAAATGGTCTTGTACCTTTTTATACCCGACCGAGGTTATATTAATTTTAATGCATAGTTTGTAACACAGTGAAATAATCACTGTAGACCCTTAAGTCTGTCCGTATGTGTGAAGTTCTTAGGTTTTTAAAATTAAGCTGGGACGCTCAAACTTGAAGCTTGTCTTGGTTCTTATTTTGTTCAGACAAAGTGTGAAAATTAGTTAAATCCGCCAACGGCCACGCCCACTACTGGGTTCAATGTAAGACAACCTCTATTTCAAATTTTCTTTCAAAATGCCTTTTGGTCAAGTTAGACAAGGCGTAGGAGCTCAAATTTTGGTAAAGAGCAATAATGGCGCAAAACCTCAGTGTCGACCATGCCCACTTTTACCATATTAGATCTTTTTAAACCCGATTACTCGGAAAGTTTACTCCAAATTGAAAAAAAATTATATAACAAATATTCAAGATATAACTATTTGCTAGACTTACTGCATACAAAGTTTTGAGCTCCGCCCACTTCTAAGGGGCTCGTTTATAAAAAAACTGTTTTTTCTGCAATAATTTTCGGTTTTGACGCATTTTGTCATGATTCTTAGGAAATTACAATTAATTGATTTTATTTTTTACTCTAGACCCACTTTTGGGGGCGTGGCCTTTACAAATTATTTATGAATTTGTTTGTCACAGGCAAACTATTGCACTTAATCACTTGTTTTTCATTCTAATTGATATGTAAAATAATATTATTTTAAAACAAGTTTAAGAATTAGAAGATAGATTTAACGTTACTGGACAGGACATCAGTTCATTCTTGAAATTTTACTTTTTTTCGAGTTTAAGTTCAAGGTGTCAGTATAAAAGCTTTTTAGGTCTTAACTTTTGTTCAAAACAACTTGAAATCTATTTATTATGGCCGAATTCACATTGTGGACTGGCTGGTATTTTAGACCACATATGTTCTTTAAATGCGATAAATTTTAGTACAATATTACAGGCAGAAAGTGCGTCACATAAATGGCCCTTGTTATTTTCTATACGCTCATTTGATTAAAACACGCGATAATCACCAGCATCCATATATTAATAGCTGTCAAGAAAAATTAATGCATTCAGAACTCCTTGGGTACTGAATGCATTTGCATGACGTTTATATAATAAGCTTGGCTGATCTATTCTGAGTAGCCGAATGTTTTTACTTTTTTATTTGTGCTGAGTACCTTCAGAAATATGTGCAATTTAAGAAGTGTGCTTACAACGTGAAACATCAAAAGTGATAGCAGCATGGCTATAACCATCATCAAATATGCCTGTACAGTGCATGGCATGTGATTGTATTACACCTACATCGAGAGCAGACAAATAACACATCCAGCAGCAAATTATAATAAACTCTCGAGAAACGAAAAAAACGTTCGGTTGTTTAAAAAGCCAACTAAACGTATCGTTGCCTATTTGGAGGAGCGGCCCCTATGGCAAAATCATACAAAATTAAATTTAAAATTAAAAAGTGAAAAATTACAACAATTTAAAACTCTACAAACATTATAATAATGGCTGGCTCTATGATCATTTCAAACGCTGCCTGGCAAATATCGTCAGGGACCTTTATATTATAATATGATACTAACAATAAGTGACAGCTCTGCCTATGGTTTCCCATAAGAGAATAAGTATTTGAAAAACAAATAAAAGCAGAAACCATAATAGTATCAAACACAACAGTAAGGGATACCAATATTGCGAGCTTACTAACTTACGTACTTAAGGTGGCGCTACAGTCCGGGGTGGACCTGGGCCTCAGCCAACAAGCTTCGCCAGCCAGCTCTGTCTCTAGCTAGCCGTTTCCAGTTTCGCACGCGAAGTTGGCTGAGGTCCCCTTCCACTTGCGTGTGCCACCTGAGTCTCGGTGCTCCTCTAGCGCGCCGTCCCTGCGGTGTGGATTCGAAGATTTTCCGGGCCGGGGCGTTGGTGTCCATCCGCTCTAGATGACCCAGCCATCGTAGACGTTGTGTTTTGACTCTTTTGGCTAGGTCGGTATCGCTGTACAGCCCGTACAGTTCGATGTTATATCTCCTCCTCCACTCTCCGTCTCTGCAGACGGGACCGTAAATCGTCCGAAGAATTTTCCTCTCGAAGCAGCCTAAAGTGTTTTCATCCGCCTTTGACAGGGTCCATGCTTCTGCACCGTAAAGCAGGACTGAGATGATGAGGGTCTTATACATGGTCACTTTAGTTGCTCGAGAGAGGGCTTTGCTACTCAATTGCCTCCTTAGCCCAAAGAAACAGCGATTGGCAAGAGTTATCCTTCGTTTGATTTCAGCGCTGGTGTCATAGTCTGAATTGATAGCGGAACCCAGGTAGACAAAGTCCCTAACTACCTCAAAGTTATAGCTGTCGATGGTGATGTTTTGTCCAAGACGTCGGTGTTGGGTGTCTTTTCTTGATGACAGCATATACTTGGTTTTGCCCTCATTGACTGCTAAACCCATATTCGCCGCTTCCGTCCCAATACTCACGAAGGCTTCACTGACATCACGCTTTGTTCTACCGATTATGTCAATGTCGTCTGCGTATGCGAGTAGTTGAACGGACTTTTGAAAGATTGTACCTCTGGTGTTGGCGCGAGAGTTCTGCACAATTCTCTCAAGTATGATGTTAAAGAAGTCGCACGACAGCGCATCTCCTTGTCTAAATCCTTTTTTGACATCAAAGGGGGTCGGTGAGGTCTTTGCCGACCTTGACGGAACAGCTTGAGTTTTCCATCGTCATCCTGCACAGACTGACGAGTTTGGTGGGGATGCCAAAACTAGACATTGCGCTATATAGCTCGTCTCTATAGATGCTGTCATGCGCGGCCTTGAAATCGATGAAGAGGTGGTGTATATCGATTTGGAATTCCTGGGTTTTCTCCAAGATCTGCCGCTGTGTAAATATTTTTTCGTTGGTGGACTTTCCTGGCCTAAAGCCACAGTGATATGTGCCTATCAGATTGTTGACAAACGGCTTCAGGCGTTCACACAGTACAGCAGAAAAGATCTTGTATGCGATATTAAGAAGACTTATGCCCCTGTAGTTGGCACAACTCAGAGGGTCTCCTTTCTTCATTATATATAATATTGCGAGCTACCGACTGCAAACTTCAGACACAAAAAAGAGAATGACGAAAGCATTTTTTTTTTGAAAAAATTATAATACTTCCGCAGTTTTTTGGTATAAGATATATTTCTCTCTCTCTCTTCGAAACTCATGTCGAAGTATTTTTCTAATAAGTGAGAAGAAGGAGAATACTAAAATAGCCCAAATAGCCCATATGATGTAAAATACAAGTTGTAAATTGTAAGTTTTGCAAATTTAAAACTGGTTTAAAAGTGCTGGGTGCCAATGCTGGGAGAGCATTTTTTTCTAGCACCTTTAAGACAATTTCAAAGTATACTTCCTCAATCCTCATGCCAAAAATTGATGTTCCGCCGACGCCAAGTTAATATACAAATTACTTGATGTAATTGTTTGTTTTTTCTTTTATGAATGGTCACACATACTGTGGGCGGATTCGACTAATTTACTACCAAATTCAAGCTTTCTTATCAAAAATTTAACACTTAAAACTTGTTTACATGCGAACGGAAGGACGGGCATGGCTTCATCAGTTCTCCTGTCGGCGGTCTCGGATTATTTCCCTGCATTACAAACTAGGCATGAAACTTAATATACCCTGGGAGGGCTATAAAAATAAATTATGTATACATTCATTCGTTAACGTAGCTATTTTCGAGATATTCAGTCAATAATCATCAAAGCACATAACCAGAAAAGTTTTTCATTTTTAGCGAATAACTTCATTCCCACAGTGATTTTGTCTAATCCTCAGAGTAATAACAACTACCATATTAATCTTTGGTAAATGTTCTTTTAAGAAAAGAGCAAAGTTTTAGATCAAAGATAAATTTACTTAATGCGAGATCGGTACAACTTTAAGCAAGAATCGTCTTATCCTAGCAACCTTTTTTTACCTACGAGTTCCTAGAGAAAAAAACTAAAAAAGAAAGGTAAAAAAATGTGGCAAATCGCTCGAAGCATTTCTACTAATTTAATACGTTGGACCATAAACATAATATGTTTGCCATAAAAAATATAGTCCAAATAAAATGTTCCACATACCAAGCTATTATAATGACCAAGCTATTATAAAACCAGTGTGTGAGTGCTACAGTGTGTATGCAGAAGTTACAGTCCGTAAAACGGACCTTTGAATACCCCATCCTATCCCACATTGTAAAATGCTGATGGCATAGTTATTTTTTGACATTTTATAAGTAATGCAAACTTCGAAAAGGGGCGTGGTCCAACCGCCCCTAATTACAAACTATTAATTATAAGATATTTCCACAGAAATTTCCAAGTTACACTTCAATGTACGTAAAAATGCAATTTTTTGGTTCAAATTCAATATTTTTGAAAAATCGACCCCCAGTATAAAGGCTAAAAACCTTTTACGAACGAAATCTGGACTGAAGTCTCGTTTATCTAACCTGCTAATTTTTTTGTTTCATTCTTTCCTAAATTATGCTCAAGGCCAGTCGAAATTAAGTTTTTTCTGGAATTCAAAATTCCAGATTTCCAATTTTTTCAATTCTGCCTCCAAATTGAAAATTTACCCTTAAAATAGATGCCACGCCCACTGGAGGAGGTTTACCAATTATTTGCCCTTTTTGTGTCTAACATTCAGTAGGAGATGCTAAATGTCAAATTTCAGCCTTTTAGAACGTCTTACAGTTTTAAAAACTCTGGAGGCAGTTGCACATTTAGACCGATTGTAGGCGTGTCTTTGGGCGGACTTCAAAAATGTTTACACTTGTACTGCTTGGCATGACGTGGACCTTACGTACGAAGTTTCAGCACCCTAGCTCAAAATTTGAGGCCTAAAAATATGTGACATACAGACGGACTGATGGACGGACGGACGGACGGACATGGCTCATTCGATTCAGAATTTGGTCTCGATCATATGCCCTTAAGGTCTTGGGGGTCTACCATAATTATTTCACCGTGTTACAAACTATGTGACAAACTTAATATACCTCCTATTCTATGGGATGGGGTAAAAAAAGAATAAATCTTGTTTTATACCCCATACCAAAAGGGGGAAGAATATAGCTTTAAAAAGCAGTTATTAAAAATTTAATAAGTAGAGCTGATTGAAAAAAAAATTTGATAATTACTTTAATTTCAAGAAAAACAGAACAAGTTGGTTAAGAGCTATTAGACAATGGTCTAAAGAGCTAAATTGACCGCCTTGACAAATATAACAATATATTTATTTTATGATGTATATATACGCGTATTAAATGATGCAAATTATTTTGATTTATTTTTCTAACTTAGATATTTTTTTAATGCCGTACCCATTAGCAAAATAAGCTCAAATTTTTTTGATATTGCCTCGAATTAGTTACTGGAAACCTATACATAATTTTTAATTCGGACAAACCAAATGATCTTCAGATTCTTGAAAGCCTTACTCGGTCACTTCAAAATAGAAATTATAAATTTATTTTAACTTAAAAAAATCTTTATGCATTGAATATTTTTCATTAAAATACAATTTTAAATACTATGGGATGCCAAATTTCCCAATTTTTGAAGCTCCCATTTTGGAAAGTGAAACAAATTTTCAATCAGTGAATTAAGAAGTGATTTTGGTTGTGCCGAACCAAATTAAAATTTTGAAAGTACAAAGCATCCTTCACTTGACTGTATAAAAAAAAGAATCATGACACAGGAGATATAGTATTTATCAAATATTTAAATATAAATAAAAAAGGGAATAAATAATTAGCTTAATACTTGTCGTTCGTTAGAAACATAAGAAAATGCGTAAAAATCGAATATTAATACTTAAAAAAACAGCTTTGTTTCTCAAAAAAAACGCCCCCTAGAAATAGGCGGAGCTCAAAGGTAATTATTAAATGTTTGTAGCAAACTTATCAAATGTTTATATCTTTAATATCCGAAGTAGGACACTCTGGAACAATAAGCATTGGTTTTTGAATACATATTGGACTTATAAGACACTCAAAATGCTCTTCAGTAGCACTAATGGTTTCGCAAGGTTTCGTTATCGTACCATTTTTGCGCAGCTTATTTTCTCTTAAAATTGGTCATAAAAACCGTATCCAGCACTATAAATATAAAACTATAATTGCCAGCACCAAAGGTTCCGTAAACGTGGTGCTATAAACGTTCCTAGCACCAAAGTTATAAGGTTATAAGTGCTGAGGGGTTAAGTTCTGTAGCGCAAGTTCTGTAGACCGTTCAAGCACCTGTTTTCTAATACTATAGCTTCGACACATCCGAAGTACTATTTCGCACTCTTATATAGCGCTTAGGGGTTGCCAGATGTCATACAATAGAAAACAATGTAATTGACACAAATTGTTGTGAGAACATTTCAAGCAAACATTTAGATATAAGAATTTTACATTTTTAATAGAACGATATAAATTTTGACTAGAATACATTTTTAGGCTGAAAAAATATATCATACACAAAAATTCGATTTTTAGAGAATATTCATGCTTTTTTACAAGTTTTCAGTCCACCTAATATAGGAAATAGAAACCAACGTTTATAATAAAAGAAAAGATGAGTGATGGTAACCCTAAATAAATTAGTGCCATGTTTGACAGAAACACAAAAAACCTTTTTATAGTTCCACATGAAGCTACACAGTGCTACATACAACCCAAAGCTTCCAAAAGACAACGCAGAACACCTTAAGTGTTACAATGGTGCCTAGTGGGTTCTACATAAAACCTTGCGTTTTTAATTATTTAAGATTTCAAGAAGAACATTGTTTCTTTTCGTTCTATTTTAATAAATCATTCAAAGAAATTAGATGCGCAACTTGTTTTACTCGTTTTACTCATTGATTTCATCAAATAATGTGCAAATGTTGTGCAAAAACATCATCTTTAAAAAAATCAGATAGGAATGTGTGTATACCCCACTTTAAGAAAATCCACACCATGATAGTAAAAGGTTAACACCATGATGAAAGTGTGTGTACCAACATATTCTTTTTAAAATGTATTGATTGTCAAATAAGTTCTATAAGAGCCCGAAGTAGAACCCTTTTTGCACCCAAAATGAAGTTCTATAAAGTGTCAAATCGTCCTTAGAGGGGTTTTGCGAGGGGCACCGTTACTTGTATAAAACCAATTTCAAGAACCTAAGGTTTTTTGATGTGGTGCTGAAAACATAACGGTGGCCATAGCAAGAGCTTCTGTGTGGGATTTGGCATTTTTTTCCGCTTTAGAATAATTTTCCCGATACAATAAGGGATTTGCCATAATTTTTTTCCGCTTCAGAATAATTTTCGCGATACATTAAGAACATTAAGGTTTTTAAACATTTTACATGTAAAAAGTAGGCATGGTGTGGGCGGTCCAATTTTCGTCTAATTAAAGGCTTCTGGCCGTTAATACTCTTCATTAACATTTGAGTTCATTTGCCTTTGTCGAAGTTCACCAAAATGAATTTTGAAACAAAATGAAAATTTGAGGTTGTCTGACATTCAAGTCGGTTATGGGCGTGGCTGTGGATGCAGATGTACTCAATTTTCATACTTTGTCTGTAAAGAGTGAAAACGAAGCAACTTTGGTAGTTTAAGTTTCAGTTTCCTAGCTCAATTTAAAAGACCTCAAAACTGCATACGTACGAACAGACAGACGAACGGACGTACATGACTTAATCAATCTACCTGTTGGTCTCGATCACATCTCGAAAAGGTCTAAGGGGTCACGGTGATTTTTTTACTGTGTTCCAAACTATGCAGCAACACTTATATACCCTGGGCCAGGTATAAAAACAAATCCACCATAAAGCCAGAATATTCAAACGTCGTGAAGTATTATTGCAAAGAGAAGGCATCCTTCAAAGAAAAAAATAGAGAAGCCTTCATCATTTGCAGTGTCATTAAACTCTATTTCTTGACCTACATTCCGATCCTCAGCCAGATTTTGAAATGCTCATAAATAGCATATCCGTATACGTTCTTTTATTCTCGTCAACAGCGAGACTTGCTTTTATGCCTAGTATTAAGACGACAGCAGCGGCGAATTGCTTTCAATTAATACCCCCCAAAAAGAGGCTGCAATTTCTCGGCCTTGTTGTTCTTTTCTTCCGCAACATACCCAATTAAAATGTAATCAAGATTTACAAACTTCCTCGTTTTTTTTTTATTTTTAGTTCCAGTTTTGCATTCCACCTAACAATTCCAACAAACTGGCCAAGGAGAGTCCGACAACCCGCTCGCCCCGCTCATTGTTGTCTAATTGTAGTTTAAACTTTTCTTCCACAACCGCTTAAAAGTTCACTTTTCCCTATCAGAGAAGAATAACTTTACAACCACCTGCTGTTCAGAAAAGGACTCACTACAATTGTAAACACACAAGTGCACAAAGCTTTGTTAAGCCAACATTTAAAAGCTCATTATTTACTTAAAAATTATGCAAGAAAAAAAAAACTTCTACACTTATCCCAATGCGAACTTTATAACCGGGGATTGTTAACGCACACACACACAGGCACAGGCACATAACTTCTCTGGGAAAATGAAATTTAAATTTCGAAAACATTATTCACCACTTGTCAAAACGTAAAAAGGGTTGATGTAGTCATCCACCGAAAAATGGTGACCCGCATGAATGAGGGCGAAACTTTTTTAAAAGCATGTAATCCAAAACGTTAGACCCGCAGAGCAAACATTAGCGGCAGTGGGTACTTTATGCGCTTTGCAAATGCACAGGCTAGAAACATGGCTAGCAGGGGGTTGGCATGGGCAAGGCACCTACTTAAGTGACTGTGTGTGGCGGTTGTGCGGAGCCACCCCTTACATTACACACACGTCAGAGCATATTCCATGAATTGCCTTGTTGAAAACAATTTTTTAGCTCATTTGCTGCGCTGTAGCCTCGAGCGCTTTTCCGCAAAATGAAACAATCATAACTTGTTGTGCTGAGAGTTGTAGTTGCCTTTCGTCCCAGCCGAAACACTATACACATCTATTACCTCCCAAACACTAGCACCAAGATTATGTTTCTCTGTGTATGGAGGCGCCACTAGCGCGTACTCAATCCTTTTGTGGGTACGTATACCTAGGCATATAGTTACATAAACTCATTTTTAACACGTAAGGTCGCACCCGCGCGCTTAAAGCATTTTCATGCGATTTTCCACGCTTTTCCGCCTCCGGCGATAGAGGATGAAATTAGAAATTGTTGATATGAAGGCTACGGTGTTGCTAAGGACAACAGGATGTCTGCTTGGAATGCTGTTTTAGCCGTCAGCTTCTCAACAGAACAAACTTGTTTGTGTCTTGTGCACGCAGAAGAATTTCTGGATAATTTGTTGAGCAATTATTTTCAATGCACCCAATGCTCGTAGCTTATTTTTAGAGGCAACAGAGATGTAGAAACGGCGAGAAGCAAATATCCCACATACCTACTTGTAGAACGCAGTGGAGTGTTGCAATGAACTCAAGAACGACTGATGTCGGATCTAAACTTTCCTAAGTGAAATAGAAGAAGCACAGCTTTCATGCGAGGATGTTAAATAAAAATGCTGGCACAGCTGGGACAGTAGCAAAATTTGAATTCATTCAAAGAAGACAAGGTGCAGTATGAACACTAGATCGATTTCTAAAATTCGTGGAACTTTAACTTTCGGAATTAAAATTAGTTGAATAATTATCCTTAGACACACAGATGTGCATTTCTCGTTATCTTATACGCTTAACCATCCTGAGTATGTTTTTGTGCTTTGGTAGTTAAAAACAAGTGAATAATAACAAGCTGAAATTCTCAACTTTTTTTTTTAACTTTATTAAGTATAATTAATTCAAAGTCTTAATAAAATAATATTTGGTTTCTTAAGCGTGTTCGGTAAAAAAAAAATATCAAAATATCAAAAATATCGGAAAAAAAATATCAAAGCTTACCTCAGCGTCTGCAGAGTCTTGTACTGGAACTGGCACAATTCGCAAATGGTTTTTCCCGACGTGCTAATCCAATGTTCAAGGCAATGAACATGCACGTAAGTGAGCGTTCCCTTGCAGTTACAAGGAGAGACTAATCTAAAATGACAAACGAAAAAACATATAAATTAATAAAGCTTAGAAAAGCAGTCAGGTGCTTATCACTCAAGGCGCTAGCATCCTTCAAGACCTCCTGAAATATAAGCTTTAACTAAGGTATGGAAAAATCTAGTTTTTCAGCAAGAAAAACTTTTTTTTATCATGGCAGATATATCGGGCGTCAACTGAGTTATATTGCAATCAAGCATTTAAATTGTTTTTTTTTTTTCATCCTTCTTTTGCCCGGCCTGTCCCACGGCAATTCTTGGATGGCAGTAATGTCTGCCTTGCAGTCGTTAAGGGCCTCCACTAGTTGCTCGGCTGCACGTGGTCTGTTAAGGTACCTAACATTCCACGTGCAGATCCGAAGCTCGTTGTAATACGCGACATCTGATACGGCGACTGCTATCGGCATCGAAGACAGCGCCTATTTGGATGTGGTTTCGTTGTTGGAGGCAGACTTAGGCAAAAAGTCTTGAGCTTCAACCCTGTAAGCGAGCGCCTCGCGACGATCCGCATCAAGGCTAAATTCGCCAACATTAGCCTGATATGCGCACATGCCCCCACAGAGGAGAAAGATGACGAGACCAAAGATATGTTCTACGAGCTCCTGGAGAAAACTTATGAGCAGTGCCCTAGCTACGACATTAAGATTTTCCTAGGCGATTTTAATGCCAAGTTAGGAAGGGAGGGCATCTTTGGTCGTACTGTCGGAAAGCATAGCCTGCACGACACGACCTCCGATAACGGATTCAGGCTGATCGACTTTGCTGCGGGGCGACACGTTGTGGTAGCTAGTACACAGTTCCCGCATCTCAATATCCACAAAGGGACATGGAGATCTCCCGATCAATCAACCGTCAACCGACGCAAGGCACTCCTCCAGTATCATGGATGTCTGAACTTTCCGAGGGGCCAACATTGACTACCTTGTTGTAGTCAAGATACGGCTGCGGATATCCCGACCAGCGCCAAGTAATGGAAATACTGTGAGGAAGTTTGACGTCGGCCGACTACAGTCGCAAGAGATCGCCAGGTTCCTCTCCAACCGAGTCTCTCAAAACCTTCTACGAAGTCCTATGCAACCAGCGTCAAGTATTGATAGCCAGTGGAAACATTGCCTAAATGCCATCAGAGACGCCGCCTCTGAAGTGCTGGGTTTCACACGGCGACCACAACGAAACCCCTGGTTTGACGATGAATGCCGGCAAGCACATGCAGCTATACAGGAAGCATACAAAGCAGCGCTACACAGAAGGACTAGAGCTGCTCGCGAGCTCTACGAGCAGAGGAGGAGAGAGGAGCACCGGCTTCTCCGAAGGAAAAAGAGAGAGCACGAGAAGCGCGCGGTTGAAGAGATAGAGAGATGTTACAACAGGAATGAGGTTAGAAAGTTTTACCAAAGGATCAAAAGGTCCTGCCAAGGGTATAAACTTCGAACTGAAGCCTGTAAGGACCATCAAGGGAACATCGTTGTAGAATCGCAGTCGGTGCTGAATATTTGGAAAGACCACTTCTGCAGACTGTATAACGGCGAGGACGAACCAAATACCGCTGTCAGGCAGAACGAACCATTCAACCCGGGCGAAGACGTTACCGACGAAGCATACGAACGATACCGCCCACCCGACCTGGAGGAGGTGAAAGTAGCTGTGTCTAAGCTCAAGTGCAACAAAGCAGCCGGAGCAGACGGCCGAACTTTTTAAATCCGCTGGCGATGAGCTGGTTAGGAGCATGCACCAGCTCATCTGCAAGATATGGTCGGAAGAAAGCATGCCCGACGAATGGAACCTCAGCATTGTTTGCCCGATCCTGAAGAAAGGAGACAATCTGAGTTGTGCCAACTACAGAGGCATAAGTCTTCTTAACATCGCATACAAGATCTTTTCTGCTGTACTTTGTGAACGCCTGAAGCCGTTTGTCAACAATCTGATAGGCACATATCAGTGTGGCTTTAGGCCAGGAAAGTCCACCATCGATCAAATATTCACACTGCGGCAGATCTTGGAGAAAACCCAGGAATTCCAAATCGATACACACCACCTCTTCATCGATATCAAGGCCGCGTATGACAGCATCTATAGAGACGAGCTATATAGCGCAATGTCTAGTTTTGGCATCCCTGCCAAACTCGTCAGTCTGTGCAGGATGACGATGGAAAACTCACGCTGTTCCGTCAAGGTCGGCAAAGACCTCACCGACCCCTTTGATGTCAAAAAAGGATTTAGACAAGGCGACGCGCTGTCATGCGACTTCTTTAACATCATACTTGAGAGAATTGTGCAGAACTCTCGCGCCAACACCAGAGGTACAATCTTTCAAAAGTCCGTTCAACTACTCGCATACGAAGACGACATTGACATAATCGGTAGAACAAAGCGTGATGTCAGTGAAGCCTTCGTGAGTATTGGGACGGAAGCGGCGAATATGGGTTTAGCAGTCAATGAGGGCAAAACCAAGTATATGCTGTCATCAAGAAAAGACACCCAACACCGACGTCTTGGACAAAACATCACCATCGACAGCTATAACTTTGAGGTAGTTAGGGACTTTGTCTACCTGGGTTCCGCTATCAATTCAGACAATGACACCAGCGCTGAAATCAAACGAAGGATAACTCTTGCCAATTGCTGTTTCTTTGGGCTTAGCCCAAGGCAATTGAGTAGCAAAGCCCTCTATCGAGCAACTTAAGTGTCCATGTATAAGACCCTCATCATCCCAGTCCTGCTTTACGGTGCAGAAGCATGGACCCTGTCAAAGGCGGATGAAAACACTTTAGGCTGCTTCGAGAGGAAAATTCTTCGGACGATTTACGGTCCCGTCTGCATAGACGGAGAGTGGAGGAGGAGATATAACATCGAACTGTACGGGCTGTACAGCGATACCGACCTAGCCAAAAGAGTCAAAACACAACGTCTACGATGGCTGGGTCATCTAGAGCGGATGGACACCAACGCCCCGGCCCGGAAAATCTTCGAATCCACACCGCAGGGACGGCGCGGTAGAGGAGCACCGAGACTCAGGTGGCGCACGCAAGTGGAAGGGGACCTCAGCCAACTTCGCGTGCGAAACTGGAGACGGCTAGCTAGAGACAGAGCTGGCTGGCGAAGCCTGTTGGGCCCAGGTCCACCCCGGACTGTAGCGCCACCTTAAGTAAGTAAGTAAATTTAAATTGTTTTACTTGTAGAAAGAACAAATATCTCGAAAAGTCAAATCGCGAACTAAATCAAGGGAGGTATTGGAAAAAAGTTTTCAATGGAATCTTCCATTCCAAACTGATCCTCTGTCAATTGATCACTACCTGCACCTAGCAATTCGCGCCAGTTTTCCTTTGCCACCCAGGCGAAATCCAAGACGGTTGACAGGCATACGGTGGGAAAGGTTACAGGGTGCTGAATCTGATTACATGGAGCGATTTGCACGGCAAGTTTCGAAGAAGTTTGAACAAATTCCACCTGACCTTTTAAATATTATGGAAGAATGGCAGCTGTTTTCATCGGCACTCATTGCCTCTGCAAGAAATATTTGTGGAGTGAAACGGCTTGGTGTGGTGGCTGGTGAGAAAAGAACTGAGTAGTTGAAGAGTCCTGGAGTTCAAGAAGACATCAGAGAGAAGAAGAGAGCCTATTGTGGGGAATCAATGTAGCAGAGCTGTAAAAGAATGCAATCATTAGCGAATGCATTCCTTGAAGTCATACTAAGAATTCAAGTCGATTTGTTTCAATTCAGTGACTTCAATAATTACTTTCACTTTGAAAATATAAATCAGCATTCAGTTTGAAGTCATGATTGAAGCTATCATTTTCAGCAGTCAAAGAGTTCAAGTCAAATGAATGAAATCCTTTTGACTGCTCTGCATTCAGTGAAGTTAAATTGAAGTCACTAGCATTCATGAATGCATTTAAATCATTGAAGTCATTTGAAGTCACTGAATGCATTCAATTTTTTGAAGTCTTTTGAAGTCTTTGACGTCATTGAAGTCAGTGAATGCATTCAATATTTTCAAGACACTTGAAGTCACTTGAAGTCTTTTGAAGTCTTTTGAAGTCTTTGAAGTCAGTGAATTCATTCAATTTTTTCAAGTCACTTGAAGTCACTTGAAGTTTTTTGATTCTTTGAAGTCTTTGTATTAAAAAAATAATTTTTCAAATATTTTTTTTTAATTTGGTAGCATTAACATACTTATATAACGTTAAAAACAATAAAAAAAAGTAGGAAACAGACTATTCAAATATTACATTTCGGGTATGTCTCTATTATTAACCTTTAATAGCAGCAATTTCAAAAAAGAATTTAAAGAATCCAAAGACTCCAAGTGACTTGAAAAAATTTAATGAATTCACTGACTTCAAAGACTTCAAAAGAGTTTGAAAGACTTTAAGGACTTCAAGTGACTTAAAAATATTGAAAGCATTCACGGACTTCAATGACGTCAAAGACTTCAAAAGACTTCAAGTGACTTCAAAAAATTGAATACATTCAGTCACTTCAAATGACTTCAATGATTTGAATGCATTCATGAATGCTAGTAACTTCAAGGTGACTTCACTGAATGCAGAGCAGTCAAAAAGATTTCACTCATTTGACTTAAACATTTTGATTGCTGGAAATGATTGCTTTAATCATGACTTCAAATTGAATGCTGATTTATGTTTTCTAAGTTGAAGTCATTATTGAAGTCATTGAACTGAAATATTTTTCGAAGCATTTAAAAGAATTATATTCAAATATGATTGCATTCTCTTACAGCTCTGCAATATAGGAGCTTTTTTTTCGAGCCCGTTACACTAAGGCGCTATGAACTTGCAATATGGCGGTCAGAACAGCCAAAAAACAGGCATGGAAATCGTGCTCCAACCTCTCGTTCGGCGAGCACGATTACAGATCTTCAAACAAGACATTTTGGCAGACTATTCGCCAGCTCACAGGAAGGTAGTTGAATATCGTTCAAGGGGTCCAATCCAGAGGCGTTAGACTTCTTTCAAATGAGAACGAAATCTTACGCAGATGGAGCGAGCACATTTCGGAGCTGCTCAATCCCCAACAGTGCACTTAGGATGGCAATCGCATTGCTGACGAGATTAGAGCGGAAAATAGTCCTACAGTAGATGAAGTCACTGCCGCGATTAAATCGTTTAAAGTGGGTAAGTCTGCTGGAGCTAATGAAATATGGCCAGAAATGCTTAGGGCAATGGGTGAAAAAGGTGTCAAATGGCCAACATGTGTCATTAAGGTGGGATAGCGGAAAAGCATCTAGCGGTTGGCAAACAGGAGTTATGCTGCCCATTTTCAAAAAAGGGGACAAGAAAAATTGCTCTAACTACAGGGGTATATTTTTCTTTCAGAAAAATTATTCGCGAAGGTGTTGGAAGCGCGTTCCAGAGCTGTAATCTAGCCTTCGTTGCGGGTAGAGCTATGCGGTTCTCGGCCTGGCAGAGGCACAACCAACCAGCTTTATACTCTGAAGGTTGTTCTTGAGAAGGCCTGGGAATATGCCAAACTGGTCTACGCGTGTCTTGTAGATTTGGAAAAAGCCTTTGACCGGGTTCTTCGGGATAAACTCTGGAGAGTTTTGCAGAACTATGCACTGGGTGGGGTTTTTCTGAGAGCAATTCAGTCATTGTATGGAATCTGCAGAAGCTGTGTTCGGATAAAAAGCGTCAGATCCCAACCTTTTGTGGTGTGCGTTAGATTTCGCCAGGGCTGTGTTCTGAGGAGAGGCGATAGAACACAGCCGCACAAAGAGCCTCAGATCAGCCTCACAAAGAGCCGCAGTCTTAGTGAGGGATCTTTCGAAATGGCTGGCGTCTGGATAAGCCTCCTGCTTTACGCAGATGATTCCGCTGTCCTCTGGCATCGTCCGAGGATGAACTTCAGTGAGCACTGGATTTGTTTGCGTACGGCCATATGTGGTAAATTTGGGATGAACCGAAATGATGGTTGTTTCCCGAACTCCTGTGAAGTGTACCCTGCACATTAATGGAGTCCCATTGAAACAGGTAGAGAAGTATCTCTGGATTTTTTTTCCACGAAAAATGGAAGGAGTAACACTAAGTTATCCTGTAGGATTGGTCAAGCTGGAGCAATAGTTAAGAAACTGCTACAGGCGGTCATTAGGAAAGCTGAACTTGGAGTGAAAGCAAAGACCTCAGTTTTTAATTCAGTGTTCGTTCCAACCCACATCTTTGGTCACGAAATTTGAATAATGACCAGAAGAAGTAGATCGCGGGTACAACCTGCCAGAATGGGATTTCTGAAGTGCGTTGCTGGTTTTACTCTTACGGATAGAGTAAGAAACGTCAGTATTCGTAGGAATCTTAATGTTGAACAGCTACTTCTCCGAATGGAACGATTAATTTTTCGATGGTTTGGACACGTTTTTCGCATGCCCCCCGACAGACTTCCTAGACAAGTTATGTTAGCCAAGATGCGAAAGCGTCGCCCGCCCGGTAGGCCAAGAAACAGCTGGTGGGCTGAGGTAAAGAACATCTCCGAGACCCATCTGGGGATCGCGGCTGTGTCTCTTGAGTTGGTGGTGGAGGTTTGGATAGTTAACTTTGACAAGTTGGAAAATAAAATGGGCGTGGATAACATACGTGGACAACATGCGAAAAGGATATTATTTTCTTTGTTGGATTTTGGATTCAAGGCTTCTAAAATATTATCTTTTCTTACTTATAAAAAATTGGGGTGCCGTGGCGTAGTGGTTAGTGTGTGTGCTTACTACGCCAGAGGTCTGGGTTCGAATCCTGTCATCGTCACCTGAAAAAAAAAGACTTGCTCTTTTTCACGGCCCCCACCTCCGCGAGGGTCTGACAAGCCCTCCGAGAGTATCATTTGTCTTGAAAAACTTCTCAAAGTGCCGTTCGGATTCGGCGAAAAATTGTAGGTCCCCTTGTATGTAAAGAAATTAACACACCAGCATACATTGTTGAGAAGTTGGCCCTGGTTCACCTCGAGCTGTTGCACCACTCTATTTATTTATTTTTTTTACTTATAAAAAATAACCTTTAACATTACGCACCAAAAAGCGAGCTAGAAAAATGTCTGCGCGAGGACTGGAACACCAGGCTAGAGGCCTGGAACACCGGGATCTTTGCCACAATTGCGTAATTTCCAGCATTTGTCATTTATGATGAGTTTAAAAATGACTTTCTTTTTCATTTTTGTTTCATTTTTGTCGTCTCTTCCTACATGAAAGGGCTTAGGCCCGAAACGCACGGAGAGAGAAAATTGTGTGGCAAGCTGCTCCGGCTCTTTGTTTCAAGACGACATGATTTCTGTAAATTTCTCTTATCAACGATTAAATTGGCATTTGTCATTCAGAGCGGTCGTTTGCTGTTTAAAATTGTGGCAAAAAATTGTGTGAGGTTAGGAACTTGTTGCAAACTTTTGCTTTAGTCGTAAATCAAACCCCAAACTTATAATTTTTTCGAGAATATTACTAGTTCGTAGTGGGCCAAGAGCATTATGTTTTCTTGGGAGTGAATTTTCATATTTTATTCAAACAAATAGATAATAGAGAATTCTATTCCAACATATGTTAAAAAAAAGACATAATCTCCCAGTAGTATCACACTCCAATTTATCCAAAATTCTCTGAGTACTGGGACCGATGAAGTATCCAAGCACTGACTCTGTGGTGAAAACACGGCTTTTGAATAATTTAAGCTGCACTTCCCACACATATAATTCTAGCTTCAATTAGTAAAATCCTCTCTTATCGTTGAATCCCAACAGTTTTAAGCATTCAAATTCCCAAAATAAAATTCCATCTGCACTGAAAACTATACTAACCGTAACATATTTATTTACAAAATACACTTTTTGCAGCTAAACAGATCCGATTAACCAAACTGTTTGCACTTCACATTCAAATTTATGCAGGTGGGTATTTGTTTTGCCATTGAAAGCTGGAGGACTGTGTTGCCGATACAAAATTTTTGAAGTACCTATATGAACCGAGGCTGATGATGAAGGTTGGGCTTATCCTTTTATGCGCAATATAAAGCCAAATAATAATAATATGAAAACAGAAAACATATGGGCTTGCAAATATAAGAGGATTAGCTCTAATGAGAACCTATGCGCCATACAATCGTTGTTAAATATTTATTTGTGGACATTTGTAATTGGACAAAAATTAAATTTGTTTGCTTAGAGATAAGCTGATTTTAATAAATCTGATAAAAGGCCTTTGACAAACGCAAAGCAAAGTTATGTCAAATAAATTGGTTTCATGAAAAACATGTTTTCAAATTAATTAAAATTGAACTGCACCTATTTTAGCAGAGCTTAACTCAGTTAATTGTGAACTTTACTAATTAAATAGAAACTAATAATTGAAATGAATTTACCATTTTTTTTAATGGCTTTGCCTTATAAATAGACATTTTACACTCACCGACGAAGCCAAAATCTATACAAAAAATGGTGCTAGGTAAAACGAAATTTTTCGACAATTTGCTTGACGCCGGATTTCTGAAATGGGCGAGTGTAAAACAGAGTTTCTACCTTACTATCCGTAAGAAGGAGGAAAATTTCTGATGCCCTTATCACACGTGCAAGGATACAACTTACCTCTCGGGCTGTTCAGCGTTCTGACAAATTCGACAGGAAAATGATCCAATCGACCGCATTGAAGACACACTCTCCGTGGCCTTGCTCTGAATAGGCGCTGTACTATCGAATGTGTTCATCGCATCCATTTCCATTTGAGTTATTCCAGAAGGGCCATTTGAAATTGCATTCTCACAATGGCTGGCAGCTTCTTGTAGATCCCTGGTCACTTCCGATTTCAGCACCTTGGTTTGGCCACCTTTACATGTATTTTTTGCGGATTCGTCTGCGCTGTCAGTTGCAGCCTCTGCGGCGGCGGCGGCCTTCGTCTCATCGACTTCGGTGCTTGAATCCAATTCATTATTATTTGCATTATCCAATTCTTGCCACCCATCTCTATTGTTGTCACGGCTAGTTGATGGATCCTGTGGCAAAGGAGTTGACTGGCTTGCATTGCCAGGCCCCGGTACATCTGAAATGGCATAAAAACGAAAGGATAACATTGACGGCAGCACACAAAGCAAACACACACAACAAAAAAACCGAGCAAGAGAAAAAGTTAAATTAAAAGTTTGAAAGTAAAATTTTGTGTTTACGCGCGCTCACATTCAAAAGTATTCATTAAAATGCGCCATTTTTGCTTAAGGGTCTTAATGCAAATGCACTTCTGAGAGAATTTCGCGTTATTTTTTGTTGCCCGCTTCCCTTCGTCTGTAATACCCTTGTTTCTGATGTATACCTACTTTTACTTTGCTTTACACACAGATCCGCGCATTGTGTTAAAGAAAAATTACACGAGAATGCTTTTGCCTTGCAGTCAGTGCCAGGAAGGAGGAGGTTCGTGTGAATCGGTTATTGAAATGTTCGAAATTCTTATTCTTTTTTGAATGAAATTCAAAGAAATATTGTTTGTTTTTTTTTTTGGGCGATGAAAGGAAACTGGTGCAACAATTGGATGTATCCTTTTTATCATACAGACCTATAGATGTTGCGGAATCCATATTTTATGCTGATGGCTTTTTATAACACTTTTTATTTTAATTTTGTAAAAAATATTTTTTTAAATGACACTCGGATTTCGGATGACATATTAGCAAAAATTTGAAGGGAAGGGGAGTAGTAAATTCAAGTGAGTGTATATAGCAAGTGGTTATTAAATGTTACAATTACTACGCCGTTATGACTTAAGTCAAACTTACAGTTCAAGAATTAGTTAATCATTCTTTGAGTTTGAAGCATTGGCTTTATCTAGTCATTTCTTAGAGGGCTTGGCTTAGACTCGTTCATTGTCATCATTTTGATAGGTAAACTCGCCGTCCGTCTGTCCATTCGTTTACAACGCTTCAATGATACATCCTTAATCTGGAGTAGTTTAAAAACAGCATAACATGAAAAAATCCTTGAAAGCAGATAAGTTACAGAAAAAGTACACAAAACCAATCAAGTTGTTTTATGCAGCGCAAATATGCGGAGGACTATAAAAAAACTACATGTGAAGCTTTATGAAAGCAGTTAACTAATTTCTAGGGCAATACAAAACAAAACTCTCCCCCCTACATCCAAAAAGATTCGCCAAAACAATCCTAATTGCCGCTTTTGCATTCCTGATCAGGACACTCAAGATACTAGTAAGCTACTAAAGGAACTCTGCACCGTATGTATGATAACTGTCCCCCGAAAACTATCGCTTTTACCGTCTGCAAAAGCGATAGGTAGGTACTCGTACCCGTACCTACGAAATGATACAGGCTGGTATAAAAATTGGCTGGACTAGGCAGAGCATTCTGAGGTGTAGGGCAAAGCGGGTCTAGCTGGGTGCAGGGGTAGGCAGACTCGCTCGCAGTTATATCAGAAGTATGACATGACATGCATGTCCATTCTGACGTTTGCATTCTACACGACTACTTGCTCAGCCTTCCTTAGTTTCTTGTCTTAAGGGCACGTGTTGTGTTGACTGAAATAAATTAGAAAACAATTTTTTTCTCCTTATTTTTTTTTTGTAATTTTTTCAAGTGTCTGATTTAATTTTTTTTTCAGTTAGATGGATGGGCTTATGAAGTTCTTGGAAAAAGTGTTAATTTTTTATATTTTTTTTTCTGTTTTTTCTTGACAAAAATCCTGTTGGCCGCCAAATGGTCAGGCGCGGCTAGTTGACTAACTCCTTTTGGGACTCTATACTTTTTGAAAAGCTTCCAAATGTATACACCAAGAAAATTAAAACAGGTACTCCTAGTTCTGAACTATTTAAAAACTATGTCATCGTGAAATTTGGATAAAGGACCTTTGATTAAAGGACCTTTTGTATTAGTGGCTGCTGTTTTTTCAGTGGTCGGAAATGCGATTTTTCACTTTTATGTCAAAAAAAAACACGCCTTAATTATTTAGTGCAGATTGGTAAAGTAAAAGTAAGAGTTTAGTGTTAGGGGTGTCCACATGCTCCATAGCGTGAGTCGACTTAGCTCAGAAACGGGGTTAATTGACCCACTTGAAAGGCTTTTGTAAAAGTAAGAATCATGTCTTAAGTTACTTAAGAAAAAGTAACGCTCATGTCTTAAGTTAATAGAAAAATTTAGTCTATTGAATTTTTGAGAAAACGGTGAAAATATGCTGTATTTTATTTCGCTTGTTTGAATGGGCTTAAAAACTTAGGGCCGAAAACGGCAATTTTGAAACGTTTTTGATGCAGTTCGCTTGCCTTTTAAACATTACATACTTAAGCTAAATTTAAAAAAAGGTAGTCATAACTATTAAGTTACTAGAAATCTTTAAAAAATAGTTTTCGAAAATGTTTTCACGTTTTTCAGTTAAATATTTTATTTCAAATATTATATTTTATATAAATTATAAATTTATTTCAAAAACATATTTTATTTCAAAAGTTTTTGAATATTCGAAGTCTGCTATAGTTTTGTATAAAATTTAAGAGGATAGACTGTGCCCGGTGTTTATTTAAAAATTATACGCTATACCGTTTGGGGGATAGAGGAAGAGACATCCGTTCTTTTGACCTTTTCATAATTTTTTAAATTTAAAATCCATAAAAAAAATATTTTGAAGTTTTTTCCAGTTCCCGTTAGACTTTTTTCCAATAGCACAACCAGCAGCACTAGCCTTGGATGTTTGTTTTTGATTCTATGGCCACCGGTTTATAGGAAAATGGTAAAACAAGTTCCTTTTTTTTCGTTTTTTAAATAGGCTTCTAAAAACTAAGGTTAAAATCGGCAAAAAAAATTCTAACGCAGCTTTCCTTCTTTTTGTAAGCTTTGTACTTTAACCTAATCTGACAAAGATCGCTAAGCTACTAGGAGTTTTGAAAAAATTGTTTTTGAAAACGCTTTTATGTTTTTCATTTAAATCTCAGAAGATTTTGAATTTTCAAAATCCGCTATAATTTTCCTTAAAATTTTAAATTATTTCTGTTACGTGTGATTTTTTTCATAGAATTCCACCAAACAGCACCATTTTTTCGACACACGTTTTTTCATGCATTTTTGCGATGTTTTTCGAAAATGCGTCAAAGCTGCAGTACGCAAACTGTTTTTAAAAAAATATAACCTAAGCACTTGGTTTACTTTGCGTTGCTTTATACGTGTGTTCAATATTGATTTTGAACGATAAGCCGTTCAAAAATTATGGCCTCCAACACTTTGAAAAACGTCATGCATTTTCGACTCTTCATTTCTCAAAAACGTTTTGACATTTTCGAAAAGTTTTATTTTTTGATTGAAGCCTAGTACTTCTTAAACCTAAGTTTCGTTTTTCAAGTTCTTGCCTACTAAACTTCTTGAAAAAAACACCGAAAAACATTAAGTCCACTTTCACATGAAATTTCAAACTGTAATTAAACCAAATAACGGTGCCTAAAAAATTGCCCTCTTTGGATTCTCTGACTAATTTCGCAGTTTATACGCACACCAAATTTTGTCTTTCTACGACTTACCGTTCAGAAGTTATAAAGCGATTGGACGGACGGACGCACGGACGAACAACGCGTAGTGATACCATATGAGTCCTTTTTCCATTTTTGGACGGACCGCTAAAAAGGTACTCCTAGTTCTAAACTATTTAGAAACTATGCCATCATGAAATTTGGATCAGAAGTTAAAGGACCTTTTGCACTAGTAGCTGCTGGAATGCGGTTTTTATTTTTATGTCAAAGAAAAGAAACAATCAATTATTTAGTCCAGATTGTTAAAGTTTTAGTAGGAGTTAAGTGTTACGGGGCTTTTGTTTCACATGCTCCAAAACTTAGCCCAGCAACGGGGTTGATTGAACCACTAGAGATGCTTTTGTAAAAGTAAGAAAAAACTGTCTTGAAATTTTTTTTTTTTAATTCAAATGATCACTTTTATGAAGGCCAAAAGACACTTTTTCAAACATATGTCTTAATTTTTATAGAAAAATATAGTCTATTGAAAATATTGATATGTTTACGATAAATTAAGAGTTGAAAATAGGTGCAGTTTGCTATCTGAAATTATGCCAAAAACTAAAATGGAAAAAAAGGCAAAAAAAAACTCCATACAAATTTTTATGTCGTAAATGCTGAATTTTTTGGCATTTTTTTCCAATTTTTTATGTTTTTTATATTTTTAAAAGATGCAAAGGAGCCAAAAAAAGTTTGGAGAAGAAACTAAAATTTTTTTAGATTGAAA
The DNA here is from genome assembly GCA_947623515.1 of Neoascia interrupta. Taxonomy (NCBI): domain Eukaryota; kingdom Metazoa; phylum Arthropoda; class Insecta; order Diptera; family Syrphidae; genus Neoascia; species Neoascia interrupta. The sequence continues at coordinate 31,391,546 of OX392462.1, read as the reverse complement.
AGAGAAAATCTACAACAATATACAATTCTACAAATATTTTAATAATTTTAATAATTAAATTTATGAATTTTTTAATAATTCAATTAATAATTTTTTTAAAAATTCTATTTAAGGGTCACCCCACCCATAAAATCTACATTTGTATTTTTTAAACCTATTAAAGGCATTCAACACTATTTTTTCATTTATTGATGTTAAAATATAGAATGTCCTAATTCCTTCTTGTATGTATGTAAAAAATTTACTTTGCTTTTGATTTTTTATTTTAATGTGATTTGAAATCTATAAATATTTATTTATAAAAAGAACATAAACTAAACTAAAACTAAAACTAAAAAAAATAATGGCTAGTCCTATGATCATTTCAAACGCTGCCAGGCGAACATCGTCAGGGACCATAATATTACCAAAGGCAGGACAGCTACATAGAAAATGTTCCGCTATATCGTCGTCCTCTCCACAGGCAGGACAGATGGTGGTTTCGCTTAGTCTGGCAAGCTCATCACAGATCTCATTTCCCTGGATACTAGTGTGACCTGGAACCCAAACAAGATTCACTGCATTTAGCCTTCCGACTAAGTTGAACGAATACTCGAGTTCGAGCACTATCTTGGACGAGGAACGGTTGAGCAACGCATTTAGAGTGGCTTGGCTGTCACTGCAAACGCATATGCTTCTCGCCCTCCACCTGTTAGTCACAATATAGCGCATAGCTATTAGGATAGGAAAAATGTCCGCTTGGAAGACAGGCGCATATTTACCTAAGGCTTAGTGGAGTATAATGTTCTCGTTTTCCACAAAGACTCCAGCACCAGACCCCTGTCCGATTTTGGAGCCATCCGTAAAAATACGCGATGGCATTCTTTCCCTGGCTCAGAGTCTGGCCGAAGCGATTCCATTACCTGAGGAAAGTCGACTTTGTAGTTTTGTCGCAAAAGGATTTTTGGGGTCATTGCGTCAGAGGGCATGTCCATAAGACAGGAGTCGAAGGACAATTCTCGAACAAGTTCTTGCGTTTGGTACCAAAAACCACCTCTCTTTAAGCGAGAGATGGTTTTAAGCGTACACCCCATGATAAATATATTAAGGGGGGAGGAGGTTGATCAGAGCATCTAGAGCAGAGCCCGGCACTGCTAGGGAAGGCCCCTGTGCAGCCAAGACAAGCCGTTCTTTGGAGTTTGGCAAAAGAGGCAGTAACACGTTTCCGCGAAAGCCTGTTCCACCAAACAACCGATGCATATGAGAGGAGTGGTCTTACCATGGCCCTATAGATCCAGAGGACCCTTTTCCAGACGGGGGGAACACCCATGTCGTGCCAAAAGCCCCTCTACACTGCCAGAAAGTAGACAGTGCCTTTTCGGTTTTGGATTCAACATGCTTGGACCAAAGAAGTTTTCTATCAAGGATTACTCCCAATTATTTGACCTCATCGGATATCGGGATAGTGACACCTTTAAGCACGAGTTGAGTCAAACCAGTGACACTTCTCCTTCTCGTAAAGGGACAACCGTAGTTTTAAAAGGATTCACTGAAAGCTTATTCCTGGTGCACCAATCATCGATCAAGTCAAGGGATCTCTGCGCCTGAGAGAAGAACGACGTCATCATCCGCGTAGTCTTGTGTGTAGGTTCCAGAAAGGTTGAGAGCCGATAGGAGAGAGTATACCACCATGCACCATAAAAGGAGAGACAGAACGCCACCTTGCGGACAGCCCCTGTTTACCCCAGCTATGACGCACTTGCCACTCTTCCTCGGGTATCAGCGTCCTGTGCATTAGCATTGCCCTAATCCATTGAACTAATGTTTCATTTACACCGTGTTGTCTGGCTGAGTTGCACATGCTAACTCTTGCTCTTACTCACTTGTTTTTTGATAAAACGCATTGATAAGTTTTAAGCAAATAAAACTTGAAATCCCTTTGGGGATCGGAGGAAGGTATAACTCCAATAGGTACTTACCATTGCACCTCGCAAATGCTTTGAATGATTTGACCTGAGTTAAAAATTTGTCCCTTCTGTCTTATCTTATTTCGATATCTGGTGATTAAGGTTAGACCTGCGTTGAAAATAAGTGGTAACATAACAAATTCCGTCTAAGGTTTATTCATCTTACTACCTTATGCCTGAACAAAGCTTGAAACTGTGCAAAAATGCAACGTGTTGCTCATTTCGTTCTTTTTTAATGATCAGAAATTTTAAAGTTGACTTTTCTCCATTTTACAAAATTTCCACTGAAAGTTAATTAGCTCTTGCCCTAAATATTAAAAAAAAAATATTTTTATTTTTTTATAACCAAAAGTCTGATACCTATCAGATTTTCGTTGTGTAAAGGATTTACCTTAACTATCATTTTAAAAACGCCAACAAAAGCTACGCAAGCCGGCACTGTTTAAGTTCGAAAACAGAACCCTCCCATTAAGTGTAAATTTTCCTCGGAAAATGTTTTTTCCGAAAAAAAGTTGCTCGGGAAAATATCCAGCTGCTTCTATAATCCTCATTTTCCCTGTCCTCTTATGTCTATTTTTCAAATGACAACGAAATCGTCTCTAGGTCTAAAAAAGCAAAAACCTACCTCCCTAAAGGTTAATGTTATAAATATATAAAAGTCATTGCCACCATTTCAGTCTGTCTGCAGTACCAACACACCACCAATGGGTATTTAATTCGCGCCACCAAAAAAAAACGAAACAATATTTCAACAAATTAATTTTGTGCCTGCCTCACTTTTTGACTTCTTTCTCCATTGCGTGTTATTTTCACTTTTATTTATGACGAATAAAAAAGTTTTTTTTTTTTCTACCACCGAAAATTCCCCATAAATTATGTTTCGTTTTTGCGGCCCAATTTAAAAACAAAACATAAAAAAAAGATTCAGATTAAAGTAGCACTGTAACTGTAACCATTCATGGCGACGATATGATGGTAAAAGGATTCCCTCCCAATGGTACAATGAGCAAAAACAAATCAAATATTTTTTTCGAAATTAAACCAAAGTTTCTGTTTACGCGTTTTGGGAACAAAATGCAAAAGGACGACTACAAGCTGTTTTAAGACCATTTTTTTAATTGTAAAAAAAGTTGGTTACACTACCCCGTGGCTCCATTGTGGCATATAATTTGTGAGAAAAACTTTCGAGTTTCGACGCTGCTCTGAGACTTTGGGGAAATGCGACTCACCTTGTTTTTTTGGGGGAGGGCGCGATTGGGTTGGGGTTAGGAAAATGTAGGGGAATGGTTTGGTAAAAGTATTATAATTAATTCGATTGGAAAAGTTTGCGAAAACAAAACATAATTCCCCGGTAATTGGAGGATAAAATCACCTCGAATGTCATCATAACATTGAATGGGTAGAGCTAATTTGTACTGGCTGACAGGAAAAGATGCTCGAAACGACCTTTCTAATTGGAGATGTAGGCGAGTAGGAGTCATTAAAAGTTATGTCATTCGTTTTGTAGGTAGCTCTGCGGGCCAACAACGTTGTAGATTTCAGGATACGTTTTCTGTGTTTTGTTACTCAATTTTATCGGGTCAAATGGTAGCTGCTGGTCAAGGAAATGGTCGATGTCCCGTACTCCGAAATAAGTGAGCTAGAAAGATTAAAAAGGGGAAAAATTTCCTAGTAGCTCCTGTTTATAAACAGCGGTGAATCTCTGAACTCCAGTAAACCACTGTTGGAATTTTCCCGGTCCCACTTTCTACTATAATTCAAGATCAATGACTCACAAGAGAACAATTATTTTATTATTCCGCCGGAAAACTATTTCGCATTCGTTGTCCTACAACTAAAATTTGCATGCACACCAATTACCCGGAGCATATCCTTGAAATTTTCATAAATCCACAAATCATGGGGCTGCGGCTGGGACTTTTCAGATACAATGTGGCTCCTTTGTTATATAAGTTTGCCTAAATTACTCAGCATCGAAACTGTATGTAAGGTATTCCTATGGAGTAATGAAATGCAAACAACACGGATAAAAGGAAAATCTTAGGTCCAAAGCTTTCCTTTGAGTATCGTAATCTACCGCTAGCTAGATTACCGCTTATGTATTATGCACACAACATGTTGCCCTCAAGAGCGCACACAATTTCATCGGATAGGAATATTTATGGTAATGTTACACCACACAAGATAGTAATTAATTTTGAATCTATACAACCCCCTTGCATTATCCTTTTTCCTAGCTGTCCTAGTCTTTCGCTGGCAGATACGGCAACGTGTTTCATTATAATGTTAAACTTGCCATAGCTCCAATATTGATGCTCTGTGCTCTACTAATTGGTTATTGAACTTAACTATGCTTCCTTAAGATTTTTAACCCTACAAGGATTCAAAATATTTGGCGTTTTATTTTCGGTGCAAATTGTAGCTATTGCAAGAACCCATCACACATTTCCATGTTCTTTGTTGTTTGTTTGCGTAGCTACCTTACTAGACTTTTATCAAAATTCTACTTTAAAAACTTTAAACTCTTGACACCAGAGGGATAAAGAACAAACATTTGGTGAGCCACTCATGACCTAATTTTGAGAGTCTGAGAACTGTCTTTGCGTGACGAAAAAATGATTAATATTTCATTCGCTTAAGCTATGAGTCTAACAAGGATATGCCCCAATCCCTCTATATCCAATCTGGCGGTCTGAAAATCCTCTTCACACCTAACAAGGGTTCATTAATACCAAAGCACGTTAACGTTATAGATAAATGACTTTGTCTTGACACACATTTACCGTCACCACCTTGGCTATGTGTTGGCACAAAAAAGGACTTTAAGCTGCTTTAAAGTATATAGACACAATGGTCCTGGTTATTTTCTCTTGTCTGTTTGAGTTGTGCAACCTTTGAAATAACATTCCCACCTTGGTAAATTCAATAAATGTCTGGATAAGGCCATAGAAGGGATAACGAAGATTTTTTGAAAAAGAGAAACCATTGAAAGCTCAGTGGTTAATAAATAAAAAGAATTGAGTTCGAATTGTCAAGTTGTACGATGTAGATACTCCGATTCAACGCCGAAAAAAAAAACGATTTAGGACAACACTTTTGATGAGGGTTATTGAAGGTTCTTTGCTGCCCAGCTAAACTGTGGTCAAAAACTTGAAGCCGCAGTGTGCTGTGTAAATATTTAATAATGTTTAAATAAACTTAATATATTTTTAGATCAATGAGGAGCTGATTTTTTTTTATATCCTGATTTGAAAAGAAGCAACTCGATACGTTTGCTTCAGAACCTACAAAAAAAAAGACTGGTTTTGGAAGCTTTTTGTTGTCTTCAATGATAACTTGTTCAGTGCCAAAAATTTCGCTACAAATAATGATTTAATTAACGCGTCCATAAGTTAGGTCTGTGGATAATTCTGATTTCATGCGACCAACATTGCACATTGCACTTCAGTAAAATCCAGCTGGTCTGTTACAATCCGGTTGAAAACTTTTCGATTGAAAATTTTCTTTAATAAAGAAGCCGAGACATTAGCCTCATTTCAATAACACGAATAAAGGACCCTTAAATAGACAGTCAGTTATACAAATAATTTCCTTTATTTTTTGGACAGTAGATTAGCCAAAAAACCCCCGGTGAATGTGCAAACAGTGAGACACCGTCCTTTCAAGTTTAACTTAGTTAAACTTGAAAGGACGAATTGAATTAGTTGGTAATATAACTAATCACTGCCAAACTTTGAGTAAAAGCACATTGCGTATTAATGTGTTGAAAAACAAAATTTAGTCAAAAAATTCTTGAGCTCATCACAAAAAAACTAAAACGTAGAAAAAGTCAAACTGCCTCACTGTTTGCGAGCGGTGTGATCAGTAAACATTTTAAGGCCAAGCGTGTGGCGGATAAAAGCAAACAGAAAACAATCCAAGAAAAACTTTAGCTAATTTAGTGTTTTGTATTTTGATAATTAAATAAGATGCCTTAAAATTCTTTTCTAAAAATATTCTCCTCTAAATAATAACAAAAAATAGTAAAACGCATAAAAAAAAATTAAAATAAAAACAATATGTACCCAGCTGATTAAAAAAAGGTGTGAGGTGAGGAGCTTTGCTGATCGTATATCTTTCTCCTTGCTGCTAAATAACAATTATTTTGCCAGCAAATAATGCCACAAAATAATTTTTTATTAGGTAATGCTTAGTTCCTTACTTACTACTTATGTGTTTTTTTTAGGTAGTTAAAAACTATTTTATTTATTTTCGTTGTAATACCATTTTGTTCATTTAAAAAATTGGTCCTAAAAATAGGTGTGCTTTGTTTAATTGTTTAAGTTAAGCGATTTGTTGCAAAAGCGTTTCTAAAAAGTGATTGATTATAAGGGTTAGTTTGTTTTCTAGTCACTTAATCACAGCTTTTGGTTTAGTTTTTCTTAAACCTTATTCTGAGATGGGTCGAAAAGTCCACTGCTCTGCATAAGAAAACCAACTAGTTTAGTAGTTAAGGAATGATGGTTAAACCTATTAATTTATAGCACATGCCTTGGGACGGTCACAAAACTTCGTTACCAAAACTTGGTTAAGTCAACATAAGAGATGGAGAATATTTGGTTTTTAGGTACTCCTTACGCAGCATTTTACTCTTAGCTAAATCAAATCCGTGGGGAGCCGTGGCGTAGTGGTTAGTGTGTGTGCTTACTACGCCGGATGTCTGGGTTCGAATCCTGCCTTCGTCACCTGAAATAAAAAGGACTTGTACTTTTTCACGTTCCCCACCTCCGCGAGGGTCTGACAAGCCATCCGAGAGTATCATTTGTCTTGAAAAGCTTCTTAAGGTGCCGTTCAGATTCGGCAAAAAATTGTAGGTCCCCTTGTATGTGAACAAATCAACACACACAGCATACATTGTTGAGAAGTTGGCCCTAGCTTACCTCGAGCTGTTGCGCCACTCTATTTATTTATTTATAAATGAAATCCCTTTGCTAAAGTCATCCACCATAGACGCACAAATTGGGGATGGGATCGCTGCACGCACAATCCGCGCAGAAGACTACAAAACTTCAGTCTCCCAAAAAAGAGTTACCAAAAAAGTTCACCCCAAAGAGCCAGAGACCGATGGTCCCGAAAAGCATTTGCCTTAAGCCATAGAAGTGGGAACCGATCAGAAGGAGTAAAAGAAATGGCGAAACATTATGTGGAAACAAAAATCAATTTGTTCTCCTCGGATTGTGGGCGTAACGTAAGGCGACTAAAAGGAAAAGAATACCATCCTCGCTATAGAATGAAGACCGTTCAAAATTGTGGAGGAAATATATTGGTATAGGGATCTTTTTCCCAAAAAAAGTCTTGGCCCTACATTTTATGTCAACAACACCATGAAAAAATATGGATATAGGGATATCTTGGAAAATGTGGTCCTTCCATTTTCCAAAGGAAAATATGCCCCTCCCATGGCATTTTCAACAGGACAGCGATTCAAAATATCCAGTCGGGCCTTTTGAAAGATTCGTTTCGTGATCAGGACCTTCCTGCTGTTCTATAGCTAAGTCAATCTCCAGGATTTAATCCCACTGAGAACTTGTGGGATAAACAGAAAAGAAAATTAGAGGTCAGTTTGTTGGGAAAAACATGGGAATCAAATATCGGAAGCAGTATGCAAAAGGAATGTTATTCCATTCCTCCTGAAAAGTGCCAGAAAATGGACTAGTTGGACTTTACTTATTGGATTTGATATCAATGCCATGTCAAGTCCAATTAGTTTTAAAAAATTATAAAGAATACTTAAATATACTTATAATAGTAACTTCAAAGCCAAAAAAATTTAAAATATATGAATAACATCTAATCAATGATTATTTAACAACACACCTATTTTTTGACCAAATGGAAAACATCCTACTATAAGAAATTTTGTTACTCTTTTTTAAATAGATTGAAAAATATACCGATAACTATTTTTTCCACTTCTTAAATAATGTAAACTTTATAAAAAAGTGTTAAAATAAGAAAAAAATCTGTTTACAAAAACAAAATGCTGACACAATTTTTTTTTACCTGCTTTGTACGCTCGACGAAAACTTGTGTGCTACTAAGACAATATCTTCCATACCATCAGGCCAAGCAAATTTATTTATTAGTCCAAAACACCAACTTATTTTCCAGGCCCAATTAAACAGCACTTATTTTGGACGTTGAGCTGTTAATAAATGTTCGCCAGAAGTCAAAACTTGGGAATTGTCCTGGAGATCTCTTGAAGGTTGAGACTATCGCTTCTCATACAATTTTGCAATGCTTCAGTTGACATTTGTTTTTATGCGATTATAACTTGGGCGATTGTTCGCATAGCCTTGCTGAAACTCTATCTTGAAGTGTTTGAATCCAACCGAAAAGACAAATTAACAAAAGACACACTTTTCTCTGGTGGCGATCAAAAGCGAAATAGGTGCCTAAACCAACTTAAACTAACAACTTTAAGCAAATAGCTGACTAGTTGATGCCTCGTGTTGTCTGTGGCTCATATTCGGGCCGACACGGTCCGTCTGTACTGTACAACTTTTAACGCTATTCATATTTCTATCCTCCTATCCATTAAGATTCTCTTTTCATTCTTATCGTTTTGTTTTCCATACGCCTTTCCAATGCAATTCATGAATAACCAATTAGTCCTGATACGGGTTTTTAATTTATTTTATAAAACAGACTTGGCTTGACAGCTGCTAGAACCAAATATGAATATAAATAGCATAATTATAATATCCAAGTTCGTAGTTTACGTATAAAATTAATACTTTGGTTCAGGTTCGATAATTTTGTAAAATCGACCTCCTGAAATGGGCGTGACCAAAAACTTTTTGTAAACAAAATCTAGAGTGGTCTTGAGTACCTTATGTGCTTAATTTGATTTCTCATTCTACCCTTAATGTTAACCCAACTAACATTTTTCCTCCCATAACACTCTACGAGAGTCTTATGAGAGTATTCTTCCAGAGCTTGCCTCTTGGAATTTGCCTCTCATAGAGTACTACGAGAGCGCTTAAGAGAGTCTTACGGGAGTTAAATGGCCCCACTAATGGGAGTTATTTGATCTGATAAAAAGTCTTAAACTATCCTTCCAAGAGTTATTCGGTCTCATAATAAGACAATAAGTTCTTCCTATGGGATGTGAAGAGTTAGTCTTGTTTGAAAGAGAGAGAAACATATAACAAACAATTTTCGTGCCATCTTTATCATGTTGTGTGCCAAAAATGGTTTAATTTTTCATAAGGACATAAGGTGAAAATAAGAAAAAGATATACTTCTAAAAGAAATTGTTATTCTCTATGCGTTGTTTGATGGTACACCATTGTCATCAATATTATTGAATTTAATAATATTTTTTCTGAGGTTATTTATGCAAGAACTTAGTGCAACTGAAAATTTATCTGCTGAAGTCAACATTTTACTTCGATAAAAACAAAGCGCCTCAAAAATAATCAATTTAAAAAATAAATTATAAAAGATAGCTCATCGCAAAAGAGTTGCCGCATTTTCTCTGTTTAAAAAGTGTTTTTACCTCAATTAACAGGGTAAGGAGTAAAATAGGATGTAAGAGGATATGATCGCGTCCAAAATGTGAGTCGAATGAGCCATGTCCGTCCGTATTTAGGCACATAGTCGATTATGTATTCGGTCTCAATCAATAAAAATGGTAAGTATGCGATTACGCGGTGATAATTTACTGTTACAAACTATACGTTTCAAAATATATCCTAATTTTAGGGCACAATAAGAACCAAAATATAGCTCTTACCATCCTACAAAAAGAAATAATTAACATTTCTTCGTACATTCATAAAATCTTTTCGGTATATTTTTTTTTAATTTTATTTATAATAAACGAATGGAAATCAACTAGATGCGTATACCTTGACGTTGGTAATTCTAAGAGGTAAGAAATTAAATGGCGGAAAAAATAGTTTTCTAATAAGAGTCATTCACTTTTTGTGAGCGATTAAGCTTTTTTAACAGAGATTAGCTCTCCTCGTGCGAGGAGCTGCTTTTAACCAGAGTAAAATTGGCTTTGTCTTCCCGAATCAGAGTAAATAAACTGTTTTGTAAGATCTAAGTCTTGTTAAGTCGATTAAGTCGTCTTTACTATTTAAAGACGCATTTCTGTTTTTCCATCATTGCCGCGTACACATGAATGAAGGAATATAAAGATTACGGCATACGCATGTTATGACATTTGCTCGCAAAAGTATATATAAATCTGACGTCATCGGAGTTGACTGTGAGTTTGTTTGCGTGTAGAAAAACCAGCCAATCCATGCTGGCCAACCAGACCATGAATATGTTTTCTATGACGATTTGTGCTGCGGAGATACCTACACTTTTTTCTCCATAAAGAAATGCATTAAATTAATTAAAAAACTTCTGTTACCGCAAGCACACTACATACTGACAAAATTACTTTTGACGTATGGTGGGACGCAATTATTTTGAATTGACATGAATAGGTATTTTTATCAGCCATTTGGTCTCAAAACAAGAGTGTTAGGCTGAAAAGAGTATTTTTATGAGTACTTCGATACTTTGACTTTCATAATGATTCTTCTTATAATACTTTTTCTCTTTGAGAGTAACATGAGAGTTGAACACTCATAACAAGAATCAAATATTCTCTCGTAATGGGAGCTTACGTCTTTTTTTACTCTGGTAGCCTTTTACCGTTTTAATGAGAGTACTATGAGAGTAAAATTCAATTTAATCAAAAAAGATTATGTTCTGAGAGTATTCAAGAGTCTTACGAGAGTCTTATAAGAAGTTTTTTTTAGATTTGTAGAGCACATCTTTCGAGAGTATGTTTGTTGGGAAGTCTTAAAATTCATGTTTTTCTCGTAAATTAGAGGTTTTTCTTAAATTCTGCCTTCAAATGTGCGGGTAACTTGTCATAAATAAAATAAAATAAAATGAAAACAGAGCTACATATCTAGTTCCATAGCTCTGAGCACATGCAACTCGTAAAACACGCCCTAGTTTCTTTAAACTCTTTTTAAGTTTTCAAATTATTTTATAAAATTTTAAATAAACACGCACGCACCCAAAAGTTCACTTTGGTCTAAATTTGTTTTAAGAATGTGTGGAGTTCCTCTCATAAATTATAAAGTACTTCCTTTCTTAGTGTCCAAAAACCTCGCAAGAGTTATCAATGGTTTGACTTTTGCAAATTCCCCAAAGCACTTCTCTCTAATAATAGACTTGTAGGTATATAAAATCTTTCTCTCAGAGTCGTTTCAATTCAGAAGCTTTATGGTACAAATGAATTTACTTTACTACAATTATCCACTTGATCGAAATTCCTATATAGTCTCGAGTACATTACCCAAGAATGCAATAAGCAACAAGAGATGCTCTGTCGAGATAAATCATCTAAAAACCAATTTGATCCTCCTCGCTTATTCACTCACTTACACACATTCTATTTTTCGCATTATTTCAGGTTTCATGGATCAGAAAACGTGATTTGCACATCCTCTCAGCTGGCTCCACAACATACACATCCGACCAGAGATTTCAGGTAAGTGGAGCCAATGTCAATGGCCCTTGGTGCATACCAAATGCATAACCATAAAATGTGTGTAGCTCTAGCCAAAATCACTATGCATGCCTCAACTGGCATTTTGATTTCCTCTTCGTAGTAGTTTATTCCTTTGAGTCCTCGAGCACACAACTGGGATGTTAGAGTTGTGTAGTAGCTCCGCAACAAGCATCACCGCATGATTGCATAAGGATTTTCCACCAAGAGCCCTCGATTCTGTACACAAGCGAGTCCATTGAAGCCGCACACTCTCTTGCTGAACATCATTTTTGATTTTTAACTTTCTCATCTAGGATAAATTTCAGCATTCTCCCGGAGGAGAATTTCTCAGGAAATTATTCTTGCGCATCGTTTATTGATTTTCTAAAACTTCGAGTCTTGCATGTGACTAAGGATGAATATCCTAAAAATGCGCTGAGTAGTTTTTTCGTTTTTTTTCTTGCAGGTGATACGACCAGAGAACTCAGGCAACTGGACTCTACAGATAAAATATCCACAGCCGAGAGACTCGGGAATCTATGAGTGTCAAATCAACACGGAGCCAAAAATGTCCTTGTCGTATAATTTCAACGTTATTGGTGAGTACTTACACACGTGTAGTTTTAAAAAGATAACGTATTCAACAGAACAAGGAGTTCCGTAAACGTTATTCCTTGTAAATTTCAAGGAGTAACAAGAAGCTTTGATGTTTAGGGAAACAAAAATGTTCACGTTTGTGGTATTAACTGTTTGGAAAACATAGGGCCTTGCAACTTTCATCATTCCTCACCTCGGTTTCTGCGTAAGTAAACAAAAAGGCTCTTTAATTGAATTTCCGACGACACGTTTTAACTTTGTCGCCATCCTTGTTGCGTTCAAAGCATTCCTGTTACTACTTTCCCATTCAAATAACACTGTATAATGTCCTTGCAAAGTAACATACTCTCACAAAAGCGAAAGCGAACCGTAGCGCATAAAGTCAAGATGACAGAAAATACCAAAGTCAAAGGGACTCGTTCTTCTCGGGTTCATCTTGGGGTGTGCGATGCAGAACAATTTCACTTTGCTGCAAAGTTTTATGGATGTAAAATGGGATTACCGTTTATCCCTTTGATGAAAAGTCTTAAACGAGGAAAGCCCCTTACAAGCCAATCAGGATTTACTCTGAGCACATAGTGTATATAGACTTTGGCCTATTGAGTCCCAAAGCCACACAAACAAGAATTTTAAACGTACGTATAGCCTTGTGGAGTGTATCTTTCGATGTACAATCTGGTGTTCAAGAAAGAATTAATCTGACATCATCTGGTTAGTGACTTCATCATCAAATCTTTTGAGTCCCTAAAAAATATTTCGACTATTTAAGTACGTTAAGCAATTTTTAATGAAAAAGGTATGACCGATTGTAAAATCTCTCCACCGTTTCTTGGAGACTTTGTATGAGCTGTCTCGTACCTTGCTTTCAATGCCATATATTTTTTGTTAAATTGCGCTGGGACATTGTTAAGGCCCTGTTCTTTCTAAGCTTCTAAGCCCTGTAAAGACGCTAGCTCAGCAAACTTGGTATGATAAAGAGATGTTCTTTTTTCCATATCCGTTTGTTGTTTTTGGGACTTCTATCACACCTTTAATGAAGTTTTGCAGGTAAATACTCCCAAAACTAGCTAAATTTTATTTCTTTTTAATCAGTGTTCATCCAATTATGCCATGGCTTATCCAAGCTGTCTTAACCTTTGCCTAACCGATATCCTCTCATCCCTTCATCTCATAGAACTTGTCGGCTAAAGTCTCATAAGTTTTTCAAAGTAAAGCCTGTTCATCACACTGTTCCTAGACCCTCGTTCCGTGCCGCTTAAAACCAACATTTAAGGCAACATTCGTCTGCGACGTAAAAAGTCCACCAAAGTGTGAATTAACACAGAGTCAGCAAGACCCAGCACGATACTGAAACCTTTTTCGTAGCCTCGCCTCAGCAACAACATGAAGGTGAGTAATCCCATCAAAGGAGTTCTCAAATTCCAAAACCAATCCATTAGGTAAAGAGTCAGCTTGACGTATGTATTTCGTATACAAACCACTGCTGTTTTTGCATACCCCCAGCCCCAATGCCATTGGGTTCCGTTTTGCCTTTTGACAGATGAGCATCAGCAAGAAGGCAATGATTTTGTACACCCAGCCTCTGTCCCCTTGCTGCGCACCCAACAAGGAAAAGAAACCTGATATGCAAAGGCTATATACATACTTCACAGACAGCGTATATGGCTGTTAATGGTGATGGTGAGGCTCTTAATTCCCCTTTTCGCTTTGACTTGGTGAATCTCAGCAAATAGGCTTTCCATGTTCGACTTTCCAGGGATTTAATTTTCCTTAGCGTTGTTGTTACTACGGCAAGGCGCTGGGAGTAAATGATGTTTGACAGCTTTCCAGGAATCATTGCTTACGCAGCAACGATTTCCGCTCCAATATCCTATTCTTCCTTGTCGTCGTTGTCGAAAAGATTTATACACATTTTTTTCTGTTCCCTTCCACTGATTGACAGTTGCCAGGATTCCTGAAAAAAAAAAAAAAACAAGTAATTGAATTGGTCACTTTGGAAGCGGCCTGATGCCGGCCATAGGGAAAATCTTAAGGGACTACCGGAGTGACTGTGATTGAGATGTGTCATGCGGTGTAATGATTGTGTATGTGTCAAAATATCTTGTGTACGCTCCATTGACATAGAACGGTTAAACGCCCCGAATCCGGTTAGGGGAAAGTTAAATGAATTTTTAATGTTGGCCTTTCTATTCATGTAAGCTGTGGATGTGTGGCATATGTCCTTCCCAAGGACGACACGTGCCTGTGATTATTTTATAGAAAATTCCATTTAGCTGGGGATGGATCTTTGCGGGCTGAGTTTATGTTGTTTCCTTTCTCTATTCACGGTGAGTTGTGTCACCCGATATTTTAATTGACTTATGGTAAGGGTTGATTAATTCATTCGCGCCATAGAACGGTGGTGATTTGTTATCCTTGGATGTCAATAAGTATCGATTTGTAAACGAATATGTGTGAGCTGAATGTTACAGTGGCTGGAATTGTGCTATTTTGATCCTTCTTAGAGCTTACGGGGGCATGGTTGATTGCTACCACCGAAAAATATGTTCTTCTGACATTTTTAAGTGGTAAAGTTGCCGCTTGTGTGGAGATTTAAGATTTAAAAATCTCGCGTTTCTTCGGATGGTGGATCTTTTTTTCTGGCCAAGTGAAGTATGAGCTTCGAGTTTTTACATTTTAAACGAGTGATTGAAGTGGGTATTTGTTGTCTTTTTTGGTTGGCTTAGCTTGCAAGGGCGTTGAAGGCCAACATTTTTGTAAACCGTTTCATCCATTGGATCTAAATCAGGAAAGGAGGAATTCGGGCTGCTCTTAAAAGATGAATCGTCTTTATTTTGAAATTGATTGATTTACTATGTATGTGTATGAACATACACATCGCTCACGATAGTTATGGCTACAGAATGTGTTGATAAAGCTAGTTTTGTGTCACATCCTTCTTCCATGGTTGTCATGCTTGAACCACTACCAAGTATAGTTTTTTCTTTCTAATTTTAAATTTTATGTTTTGTATGTAAGCAAAGCACTTCACAATTTTTTTTTACATTTTGGATGGAAAATTATATCTGTTGATTAATCACCATTAGAGAAGCTATGCATGTTCTTATGCAAAAGAACCTTTGATGACACTTTCCAGGACTTTGCATTGGTTCCGATTTCTTTGTGAATGTTGCCACGTTCAGAATTATAAAACTAACGTAGTGCTATAAACGTTCCTAGCACTTAAGTTATAAGTCTACAAGTGCTGAGGAGGTAGGTTTAATAGCACAGGTCTATGGACGTTTCCAGCACCTATTTTATTATTCTATAAGATTGACACATCCAAAGTACTACTTTACACTCTTATATAGCACTTTGGGTGTTACGAGATCTCATACAATAGAAAACAATGTAAGTGACAGAAATTGTAGTGAGATGTTTTAAGCAAAACATTGAGGTATATAAGAATTTTACATTTTTAATGAAATGATATAAATTAATCTAGATTAAAATTTTTACCACCCAAAAAATTTATTTCTAAAATTTGGTTTCTAGAGAATACTTAGTCGGCCAAATAAGTTATGCTTGGGTTTTCTTGGTCCAGCAGTTCAAAGATTTTATCCGCCCACTTACGTGCCCATTTTTTTAGGCAGAAGTTTAAATGGAGTCCTCGTTGGGGCTTAAAACTTTTAAGGTATACACCAAACATGGTACACTGGATGTATATAGCGGTTGTAAGACCCATCTTAATTTACGGTACAGTGTGTCAAGAAAGTGTCATCTCTCTAACCTCACCAAAGTTCAAAGGGCAGCCTGCATGGGTATAACAGGGTCCGTAAGGACCACACCCACCGCGGCACTGGAGGTACTACTCAACCTCACCCCATTGGACATTTACTGCAGCAGCAAGGCAGCTGAAACAGCTGTTCGCCTAAGGGAATCCGGACTGTGGTCCTCAAGATCTTATGGACACGCCTCTGGGGAAACTCAACGTACTGCCTCCACAGATACCCCAGTCACGGATTACCTACCTATGACATTCGCCTTCAACAGGAGATTCTCTACCAGAATACTTGAAAGAGGTGAATGGGAAGATAAGACCATTACAGAAGATGACGAGATCGCCGTATATACTGACGGTTCTAAGATGGACGTCGGAACCGGCGTGGGCATCTTCTGTGGAGCTCTGGGACTATGTAAATCTTTTCGGATTAATGTCGACTGCAGCATTTTTCAGGCGGAGCTGGCAGCCATAATAGAAGCTGCCTCCGAGCTGAAGAAACACAGCCCCGCAAACAAGACCATCACCATATACTCTGATAGCCAAGCGGTAATTAAAGCCTTGGAATCAGACGTAGTGAAGTCAAGGGCTGTGAAACTATGCAGGGAAATTCTGGACGAGTTATCACTTGGCAACACTGTAACTATGTGCTGGGTGTCAGGTAACACCGATATATCGGGAAACGAAGAAGCGGACAAGCTTGCGAGATATGGGTCTGGGATGAGAGCATCTTTAGCCCTCAAATCTATAAGAATCCCGCTGAGTTCGATAGCACGTAGGATAGAAACTGAATCCGCGAGTAGAACCAACCTACGTACGGACAGAACTTGATACGTGCAGACACACAAGGGAGCTATGGCCAGCGGTAAGCAAAAAGAGATAGTGATCTCTCTTCGATCGGACAGGCCCGCAGGAATATCCGAGTACTCACGGGAATCCTCACGGGGGAATTCCTCGCTGTGGGTCTATACGCTGTTGGGGGTAGGCATACCGCTTAACGATTACTGCAGAAGCTGCAGGGACGTTGAAGAAATTGAATCTGTTCGTCACCTGCTCTGCGAATGCCCAGCCCTAAACCGCATCATGCGTAGTACCCTCGTCAGTTACTTTTTCAACGAGAGGGCGGAACTCTAAGCTTCTAGCAGCGGTCTATTTTTGTTTATGTTCCAGGTATCAAGAAGATTCCCAACTGGTCTAAGTGAAGCCGTGACTATTGTCAAAAGGGCATCTACCAACCTAACCTAACCTAACCTAACCTAAGGTATACACTGTATCCATCGATAAAAATAAAACATCCAGAAAAAATACGTTTTAATTAATGCCTGCGTATCAATAATTACAAATAGTCAAACCACCTATACTAGGGAACAGAAACGAAAGTAAAGCATAAAAGAAAAGAAAGTGATGGTGACCCTGAATGCATTAGCGCCATGTTTGACAGAAAAACACAAAGCCTTATAATAGTTCTACATGAAGCTAGAGAGTGCTACATAGCACCCAAAGTTTCTAAAGGGTAACGCAGAACACGTCAAGTGCTATAATGGTGCTATGTGGGCTCTACATAAAACCATGTATTCTTTATTTAATGTTATATTTAATTTTTCAAGAAGCGCATCGTATATTTTCGTTCTATTTCAATTAATCATTCGTAGAAATAAATTGCGCACCATGTTTTCTTTTAAGTAATTGCACTTTTTTTCTCATAAATTTCTTCAGCTTATTTATGAACGAAGTTATTTGCGCTAAAACATCAACACCTACAAAGAGTAAGAAAAAAATGTATGCACGGATACACTCAAGTTAAAGAAAAATCGCACCATGAAAGTGTGTGTACCTACTTATTCTTTTAAAATTGTAATGGCCGTCATATAAGTTCTATAAGAGTTTGAAGTGGAACCCTTTTTGCATCCAAAATTAAGTTCCATAAAGTGAGAAATCGCCCTTATAGCGGTTTCGTAAGAAGCCCTGTTTCTTGTTTAGAATCTACTTCAAGAGGGGTTTTGTAAGAAGCCCCGTTACTTGTTTAAAATCTACTTCAAGAACTTCAGGTTTTATTATGTGGTACTGTAGGCGTAACATTGGGTATAAAAAGATAGAAAGAGCTTCTATGTCACTTTGGTGGTTTGGTATACACACCGACTCTTTCACTTCACTGAGTCAACACAAAAGATTGCTTCAAAAGAGTCGACGATAGTCCAAAAGGCGAAAGAGTCAACCCAAATTGAATACCTCATGCACAAATGGTTTCAGTCGTTCAAGCTATCCCTTTTTTGCATGTAAGTCAATCAGGTATACGAGTCACGCAGTGCGAAAATGAGGCCAAGACAAAACCGAAACACACATCAGAAAAATACCCACCACATTACAGTTCTATCCAACCCATCCATCCGTCCAAACAGGTAGAGAGAAAGGCAAGAAAAAATGTGTATCTGATGTTGATCGCCTTCCGACCCCGACTCATTTCATGTCATCGACATGACTGTGTGTTGCGCTTGCGTTTGCGATGCATACAGTGGCGTCGATGCGGCGGGTATTGACTCTTGTGTGGATCGACTCTTGTGTGTATCGACTCTTGTGTGTATCAAAATCTTTTGGTATCGAATCATCTCACTGAGTTCATACGACTCATTGAGGTGATTCGAATCTTTTGAACTGAGGCGCATCCGTCGACTCAGCAGATGGACTGGCACATTTTAATCGACTCACTCAGGTGTTTCTCATCTCTAGGTCGGAAATGTGAACTTTTTCAGTTCATTCCATTAAAAAATTCTGGAGGTGACAGCTAGGACGATCGCAGCGACCATTCAAATTCACAGTTTTTTTTTTAGATAATACGAATTGAAAATTGTTTGCGCAATAAATGTTGCTTGTCTCACGTGTGGTATTAGCGGTAACAGCATCTTTCTAAAACTGAAACGAAATCAGCTCAGCATATGATGTCTGCTTGCACAAGTGGAGAAAGGAGTCTTGAAGGATTGTTCTGTAGCAACACCCGTTGACCGCAAATGCCATCCAAGCTGGCTTTATTTTCGAATAAATAATGCCCATCCAACAAAATTTAGTAATCTCGTAGACCCTGTAGTAAGCTTTGGCAAAAATAAAAAAAGTTATAATAAAATAAACTGTTAAATCTTTTCTATTATAGAAATCATAGGTTTAATAATATAAATATATATATATATATATATATATATATATATATATATATATATATATACATAATAAATGTATTAATATATGATATATAAAATAATCATAATATATTTATTATTAATATCTTTTATATAGTATATTATAAGAAAATGTTAATGTATTCATTAACGTATGTTATATTTATATTACTAAACAAATATATATATAAAATAAATTGTTATTTTATATATTAATATTATAGTTATAACATTCTTATAATATACTAATGGCTATGGACGCTTGCGATAATTTATTGACTGTTATTTCGTTTTTATTTTGCTGACCCGTTAATCCTCGTCGCCAATATTATAAATCCGAAAGACAATAGTATTTACTTACAATTCAGTTTTTTCAATTAATCAGCTTAGGACTAGGTGTGGTTACTTCGGCAGTCGGAATAGAAGAGCCTGACCTTTCCAAATTTATGATAGATAAAAAGAAGTGCCACCATATACAATATTACAATATATTAACGAACATTTACATTATAAGTAAGCGTAGCCAGATGAGCAATACAATCTGAGTAATGCATAGTATAAGAGTTAAAAAAACTATAGATAAACTATAATATTATTTTATACTACACATATTTCAGTTTAAGACTTGTGCCGTCTAGAAGATGATAAACGGCACATATATAACACTATTAATCGATTTTGTGTTCAAGTTCGGGCTTAGAAGGCTTAGTGATGCTTTCAATAAATTTCGTTTGTCCAGAGACTTTTCCAAATCCCTTAATTAACAGAAAATTCTTTGACTTTACCGATAAAAGGCAACAAAGACTTTTCTTTTATTCTTCTTTTCTTTGCTTTCACACTCTTAGTGCATTTTCTTACAGTGCTCAGGAACGACTAAGAGCATCGTAAACGTATTTTATGCATTAAGCAAGCTATCATCATCATCATTTTGAATGCCGCTTATCCTTTAAAAGCGTCGCGGAGCGAGGGTGGCTAAATGGTCCTTCCATCTTTCTCGATCCTCCGACACCAACTCAAGAGACTCCGGGCAATCCCCAGGCGGGACTCAGAGAGGTTCTTTACCTGATCCCACCACCTGTTTCTTGGCCAAACAGGGGGGCGACGCGCTCGCATCTCGGCTAGCATGACCTGTCTAGGAAGTCTGTCAGGGGGCATGCGAACAACGTGTCCAAACCATCGAAGAATCGATCGCTCCACTCGGAGAAGTAGCTGCTCAACATTAAGATTCCTACGAATACTGACGTTTCTCACTCTGTCCCTTAGAGTAACACTAGCAACGCATTTTAAGAATCTCATTTCGGCAGATTGTACCCGCGATCTAATTCTTTCGGTCATTACCCAAATTTCATAGATGAGGGTCGGAACGAACACTGAATTTAAAACTGAGATCTTTGCTTTCACTCCAAGCTCAGCCTTCCTGATGACCGGCCGGCGCAGTTCTTTTACTATTGCTCCAGCTTGGTCAATTCTGCAGGACAACTCAGTATCACTCCTCCCATCTTTCGTGAAAAAGACCCCGAGATACTTAAACTTCTCCACCTGTTTTAATGGAACTCCATTTATGTGCAGGGTACATTGCACAGGAGTTCGGGAAACAACCATCACTTCCGATTTGTTCACGTTTACTTTCATCCCAGCACCACCACAGACGGCTGCAAACCTATCCAGCGCTCGTTAAAGTTCCTCTTTGGATGATGCAAGGATGGCCAAATCATCTGCGAAAAGCAGATGGCGCATCCTAATGCCAGCCAATTCGAAACATTGCTCGCCAAGACTGCGCCTCACCATCCAGTCCATATATGCTCAGCCCTGGCGAAGTCCAACGCGCACATCAAAAGGACGGGATTTGACGCCATTTATCCGTACACAGCTTCTGCAGTTTCCATACAAAGACTGGATGGCTCTCAAAAGAGGCCCACTCAGCGCATAGTCCTGCAAAACTCTCCACAGTGTATCCCGAGGGACTCGGTCAAACGCCTTTTCCAGATCTACAAAACACGCATAGACCGGTTTGGCATATTCCCGGTTAAGCAAGCTAAATGTTTTAAATCTTAATAGAACTTTATTTCGAATTTATTCAACCACAGCACAATACCAGCTTACAATATGTACTTTTTCTTAAAACGAATTGAATTTATACATGATAATGGTTAAGACAGTTAATTTATTATAACATTGAAGCCGTAATAAAACAGATACTTTCCCGACAAACTAAAAAGAGAAAAATTTTAGATACAGGATGTGCATATTATTATTTTTCCATAAACCCCTACAGATATGGACAAATTAAAACAATCCTGGCAGTTAGAAAGCCATTACAAGTGTGTTAAAATAGTTTCGATTTTACTACGTTTTTATATCTCCCGGCTTACAGGTTACCATAACGATATAAAAATATCGAGTAAATATCCACATGCACCAGAATGTATGCAAATTGAATAAAACTCTTATCCTAAAGATAAACTTCAAATAACACTGCCATGCTGCTACTGTCTATTTGCCAAAACATCAACAACTCATGAATTCATTTATTCGAATGAAAACAACTTTTATAACTATTTTCCACTTGTGCACTCTCGAGCACGTAAAATAAATTTACACATGCCTGAGGTGCAACTGCAAATTCTACACACCCATAATTTGTAGCACCCTAAAAAATGGACCATAAAGCTATAAAAATATGAATAGAAACAGTCGCTACACTTATTTTAACACAGCCCTTTCTCATCACTCAAAGCAAACATTCCAACATATAAACCTGCCAGATCCACACTACTCCATCTAAAAATAAAGTAATCAAAAATATTACACATGTTGACCTGAACTTTCACCAATTTCGTTGAGTAAAAATGTCAGCCGTTGTCCTTCGTCAACCCCGATCCTGCTTGTCTTTCATCATTTTACACAAATCCATTCCGATGAGAAAAAAAAGTAAAAAGTCATAAAACTTTCTAGATTCATCTGCTCGTCCTGACCTCCAACGTTCGCCTCCACCTTCCACACATACATTTGAATAAAACCCCAGCACTGAACTCAAGTCACAAGCATTTTCACTTTCACATAAAAAGCACAACAAATGTATCCATGCGATGAGTAAAAAGAAAAAAGTGTTGCCCCAGCCTCGCTCCATGTTGTATACCGCATCCATTTTCGAAAAGTAGTAGAGGCAAAGACCACCGTAAATGTTCCACTTTGCACACCAAAACCACGTGCAAGGATATATACAGGGCATCGGTAAAAAACCATCACTCCACAGAGAAGAGAGGTGGACGGACAGTGCGGAGTAAAAAGGGAACGTGATTTTTGTGGTGCGAAATTTCTCATTTTTCTAAAAGCCCCATACCCTTTGCAAACGTACCCGCTGCAACCTCCGGTCGTTCCTTCTATTTGAGTCCAAAAGTTAAGTAAGAACCCCCCTACGACCCGCTCGCACTTTATACCGCCCAGCACAATATCGTTCAATAGGAAAGTTACGAACGACGCAGATTGATGCAGGACTTAGGACGAGTGTGTGGAAGGATAAAAAAAAAGCATGCACTCGGCGCAGATTTTGAAAATTTCGCAAATTTATTTTACTCTTTTATAATAATGCCTAGGTACAACGGGGTTATGGTGTTATTTTAAGATAAGGGTCCTTAAACTTCGCGAGAGTGTTTTTTTTTTGGGGTTGGAAGCGAAAAGGACTTGATTTTTTATTTTTAAAGTGCGTAATGTGTGTGCAGTTTGCGCTTGGCTTAATCGCAAAATGAAAAGGGCTTCGTTCCATTTTAATTGATTGAATGCATGCACCAGTTGCACCATGAATGTAGCACTGAAGTCTCGTATTGGGCAGATTTTATTTTTTCAGTAAGAGAAAAATACGAAAAAAAAACTGTTGGATGAAATGTGATTCATCACATTTCAAAACGATTCAATGATTTTATTACAACCTTTTTTTGATATGAAACAGTAGCCGCAATCGGTGTTATTAATTGGAAACAATATCAACATCGATGGCGCAAAATCGGTAATTGCTAGTAAAACCGATTATAATTTTTTTTTTTCATTTGCATTTTCGTTGAGGCTCTAAATTGAGTGTTCAAATGACTGGAGGTAATAACGTAACGTATAACGTTTAGTCAATTAATAGAGCTTTTGGTAAAGCATTAATTATATCCTGTTGCAGGATTGGTGTGTAGTTTATTGGAAAATCCTCTACTAATATGTATATTTGATTTCCTGACACAAGGCTTTTGAAACTATGTCATTCATTTGACTGCAGTATTCATTTGAGCTTTGATGTATGTCCACATGTCAACATGAGCATCAGCAAAAAAGGGAATCAATATCAGCAGTGCGTGTGGGCACAATGTACGTTTTTTGTATATGTAACAGAATTGGAAGCAAGAATAAAATCGTAATCCACATGGTGAAAGTCTCAGATTCCGAGGTCCATAGAGTTGCTGTTTCAAGCCAAGATCACATCACACGTAGTCATAACATCCCTTAAAAGACTTAAGAAGGAGCTCTTTAATCCCTTGATCTTCGCTATTTTCCAAAACGAAATTTCACCATTTTTGAAAAAGGGAAAACAAAAAAGAGGTGCTTTATTTATTATAAGGACAATAAATCTTTAAATAGGAGAAGGAAAGAGAAAAGCCATGCTCGATTTTCAACAGAACCTGAGCCCCGAACCAATGTTAGGGTTTCAAAGACATTTTCCTCAGACATTTTCTAACTTTTTCGTAAATATTATATGCTGCCGCTGACTTTTGTAGGCGTGACTTTAAAAAGTGTTTTTTTTTTAAGTTGAAAAGGCACAGTTTTAATCCGATATGTATGCAACCACCTAGCATAGATCATTAAATAGTTATATTTTTATATCCCGCCCACTTTTTGGAGGCGTGGCAGTTTCCTTTTTTCATAGGACAGGGTTTTTTGCAATCGGTAGCAGACGGACTGAACTTTTTACATACGCACTGTTGCACTTTCTTACTTATTATACCCGACCCAGGGTATATTAATTTTTATGCATAGTTTGCAACGCAGTGAAATAATCACCGTAGACCCTTAAGACCTTCTAGAAATATGATCTAGACCGACAGGTGAATCGATTTAGCCATGCCCGTCCGTCCGTCTGTATGTGTGAAGGTTTTAGGTCTTCAAAATCAAGCTAGAGAGCTGAAACTTGGTACACAGCTTGGATCTTCTGCTGCAGATCCTAAAGATATCGCTATTTGCAAAGTCCTGTCCATACAAAGTTTTGAGCTCCGCGTACTTTTAGGCTCCGCCTACTTAGTTTTAACGCATTTTGTCATGAATCTAACGAAATACCAATTAGTTGATTTTAGTTTTTAGGCCAGACCCACCTTTTGGAGGCGTGGCTTTTACAAATTATATATGAATTCGGGACAAGTTCAAATTTAAGTTTAAATTTAATTTTAAGTCGTAAAAACTTAAAAAAAATTTATCGTGGCTGGTCGAACAACAACAACAGTATGTATGCATCACAACAGAGTGACATCAAAGGGAATTTTTGCGCCATAAGACCACAATGTAAAACGACAATGCACGAAGCCATAGTCGATTTTACCAACCCTGTACCACGACCACAACAAATATTTCTTTTGGAATATTTCCATTCATTTATAGAATTCACATTTTGTGATTGTTCGAAAGTTTCTGAGTAGGAGTGCGGAAGTCCAAGCGACTCGGGCCTACACCAGTTTTTAGGTACCATTTCTGTGTATCTGTGTCGCCTTGGACTTAAATCAGGTCCAGAAAAAAATGTTTTGCCATCCACCGGCTAAATATTTTTTTGGGAGGCCTTTGACCTTCTAACATAGGACGGTGACGAACAATGGAAATCTTCTCTACCGACTAACCGACCGTTGTCACTGCGGATACCCTAGAGAGAAGACCAACTCCTTGTGACACGAGGCTCTCTTCTGATACACTCTGCCGGGTATAACCGAGTCTGGTTATATTCGCTGTAACAGTGTCTGCCAGTAGTGATACTGTGTTGCAGATCCACTCTGCCGGGTATAACCGAGTCTGGTTATATTCGCTGTAACAGCCTCTGCCAGTAGTGATACTGTTTTGCAGATCCACTCTGCCGGGTATAACCGAGTCTGGCTATATTCGTTGTACCAGCCTCTGCCAGTAGTGATACTGTGTTGCTGATCCACTCTTCCGGGTACAACCGAGTCTGGTTATATTCGTTGCAACAGCCTCTGCCAGTAGTGATTCTGTGTTGCTGATCAACTGTGCCGAGTATAACCGAGTCTGGTTATATTCGTTGTAACAGCCTCTGCCATTAGTGATACTGTGTTGCTGATCCACTCTGCCGGGTATAACCGAGTCTGGTTATATTCGTTGTAACAGCCTCTGCCAGTAGTGGTACTGTGTTGCTGATCCACTCTGCCGTTGCAACGAATATAACCGAGTCTGGTTATATTCGTTGCAACAGCCTCTGCCAGTAGTGATACTGTGTTAATGATCCACTCTGCCGGGTATAACCGAGTCTGGTTATATTCGTTGTAACAGCGTCTGCCATTAGTGATTCTGTGTTGCTGATCCACTCTGCCGGGTATAACCGAGTCTGGTTATATTCGTTGCAACAGCCTCTGCCAGTAGTGATACTGTGTTGCTGATCCACTCTGCCGGGTATAACCGAGTCTGGTTATATTCGTTGTAACAGCGTCTGCCATTAGTGATTCTGTGTTGCTGATCCACTCTGCCGGGTATAACCGAGTCTGGTTATATTCGTTGCAACAGCCTCTGCCAGTAGTGATTCTGTGTTGCTGATCAACTGTGCCGGGTATAACCGAGTCTGGTTATATTCGTTGCAATAGCCTCTGCCAGTAGGGATACTGTGTTGCTGATCCACTCTGCCGGGTATAACCGAGTCTGGTTATATTCGTTGCAACAGCCTCTGCCAGTAGTGATACTGTGTTGCTGATCAACTCTGCCAGGTATAACTGAGTCTGGTTATATTCGTTGTAACAGCCTCTGCCAGTAGTGATACTGTGTTGCTGATCCACTCTGCCGGGTATAACCGAGTCTGGTTATATTCGTTGTAACAGCCTCTGCCAGTAGTGATACTTTGTTGCTGATCCACTCTGCCGGGTACAACCGAGTCTGGTTATATTCGTTGCAACAGCCTCTGCCAGTAGTGATTCTGTGTTGCTGATCAACTGTGCCGAGTATAACCGAGTCTGGTTATATTCGTTGTAACAGCCTCTGCCATTAGTGATACTGTGTTGCTGATCCACTCTGCCGGGTATAACCGAGTCTGGTTATATTCGTTGTAACAGCCTCTGCCAGTAGTGGTACTGTGTTGCTGATCCACTCTGCCGTTGCAACGAATATAACCGAGTCTGGTTATATTCGTTGCAACAGCCTCTGCCAGTAGTGATACTGTGTTAATGATCCACTCTGCCGGGTATAACCGAGTCTGGTTATATTCGTTGTAACAGCGTCTGCCATTAGTGATTCTGTGTTGCTGATCCACTCTGCCGGGTATAACCGAGTCTGGTTATATTCGTTGCAACAGCCTCTGCCAGTAGTGATACTGTGTTGCTGATCCACTCTGCCGGGTATAACCGAGTCTGGTTATATTCGTTGTAACAGCGTCTGCCATTAGTGATTCTGTGTTGCTGATCCACTCTGCCGGGTATAACCGAGTCTGGTTATATTCGTTGCAACAGCCTCTGCCAGTAGTGATTCTGTGTTGCTGATCAACTGTGCCGGGTATAACCGAGTCTGGTTATATTCGTTGCAACAGCCTCTGCCAGTAGGGATACTGTGTTGCTGATCCACTCTGCCGGGTATAACCGAGTCTGGTTATATTCGTTGTAACAGCCTCTGCCAGTAGTGGTACTGTGTTGCTGATCCACTCTGCCGTTGCAACGAATATAACCGAGTCTGGTTATATTCGTTGCAACAGCCTCTGCCAGTAGGGATACTGTGTTGCTGATCCACTCTGCCGGGTATAACCGAGTCTGGTTATATTCGTTGTAACAGCCTCTGCCATTAGTGATACTGTGTTTCTGATCCACTCTGCCAGGTATAACCGAGTCTGGTTATATTCGTTGTAACAGCCTCTGCCAGTAGGGATACTGTGTTGCTGATCCACTCTGCCGGGTATAACCGAGTCTGGTTATATTCGTTGTAACAGCCTCTGCCATTAGTGATACTGTGTTGCTGATCCACTCTGCCGGGTATAACCGAGTCTGGTTATATTCGTTGTAACAGCCTTTGCCAGTAGTGATACTGTGTTGCTGATCCACTCTGCCGGGTATAACCGAGTCTGGTTATATTCGTTGTAACAGCCTCTGCCAGTAGTGATACTGTGTTACTGATCCACTCTGCCGGGTATAACCGAGTCTGGCTATATTCGTTGTAACAGCCTCTACCAGTAGCGATACTGTGTTGCTGACCCACTCTGCCGGGTATAACTGAGTCTGGTTATATTCGTTGTAACAGCCTCTGCCAGTAGTGATACTGTGTTGTTGACCTATTCTGCCGGATATAACTGAGTCTGGTTATACCCGCCGTACCAAGCCTCTGCCAGTAGCAATACTGTGCGCTTGCCCCTTACCTTAAGTTATTGACAAATTGTTAAGCGTTATTATAAGCATTGTTAAGGCCGTAGTCTCTAAGTAGAAGCGTAGTCTTGTATAGAGTTAAGTAGGATTAATAAAAATACTGGCAGACGACCTCGAAAAACAAAGTTACGTCTTCTTTGTTCTCAACTCTGGATCCGGCGAGCAACATAAAAAGCAACATGAACCATAAAAAGACCGTTAAAGGGTATATAGAAGTTTGTCACATATTGTATAGCAGTTTGAATATCGAAAAATGAAACAGAAATTGTTCACGTCTGCCGGTTTTGTCACAAAATGGGTTTTCTATTGCGATTTTAACAATGAAGTTGTTTTTTTGCTACCGAGAAATGCCCTCGTTACTCTCCTTTGAGAGAAAAAATGACAAAAAAAGAGTGCTTGCGTAAAATTTTTCTTAGTTTGTCCGGTGGAGACACTTCTAGATTTATTTTGAATCATCTCCGGCTAATTGTAGTTTTATGGCCAATGTTAACCGTCAATTTTTTCTTCATTTAAGTAAAGTTTGGAATCGAGTTGAAAAGATTTCGCTACGGTGCTCAAACTGATTTATACAAGGTCCGCAAAAAGAAACTGCAAGTAAATCGATGTAAGCCCGAAAAGTGTAAAATATCCATTGTGTAACTAAAGACAGGAAATCTGAGCCTAAGATGTTGAAAGATCATGAAACAGCCATAAGTGGCCATACTTATTGAGGGTTGTAAAAATCAAAAGGGATTTAAAAATCAGGCCGTGGAGAATTAGAGCATACCTATACAACATAAACTGAATATATATTCAGGCCATAAGAGGGCTTATAGTAAGAGGGCTCTATGGAAGCCAATTTTCGCACGATTTAATTATTGAAGTTAAAAATCGTCTCTAAATGGTTAGAGTTGAGCTCGCTGCAGACGTGGCTGGTATCATCAAGAATCTAGTAAAAGTACACATTCACCTGCCCTTTGAAAAGAAAATTAAGCCCCGCAGATTCCAAGAAACTCTAAACCCTATCAACCCTATGGCTAGTCTGGTACCGTAAAAAGGACCACCGCAGAGTTATTGGCTGTTCGCTGAAAACATTTGAAAGGATATTGAAACATAGTTAAGCTTCTTTGTCGCTGGTAAACGGCAACGATGGCTACATGAAAATACTATAGCCTCGAGTGAGTCTCGAGTGTTGTCTCTGTCGGGTATTATTGCTTAGAGCCCTCTGAAGGATATCACGCTGAGTTTTTTGCTTCCGAATGATGTCTTTATTGTTTTGTCGTCTATCATGCATTTTATCCATATGCAGTGTCGTTGATCCCCATATTTTGGGTGCCTCTTTATGTTTTTGAGAATTCTGTATTGTCAAATGTTCCTCTCATTTCGAGGAAACAACCGACCGCTACTCCTTTGTCTCAAAGAGATTTTTCAATTTTGTGGTAAGATTTTGTAAGGCGTGCAACGAAACACAGATTTAATTTAATCTGCAGCTGAATATGAACTCTCTTTCTTGCTCCTATACAGTTCCTGAAGGAAAATATCCAAACAATTCTTATGTTTTTTTAGACCCAAAGACGTTTCTAACTTATTTGCTATTAAATCACGATACTTTTCGTCAAACTCAAGCTCATAAAACAATTTTTTGATTCATTCGCTATTTTCAAATTCAAACAATTTGTGCAACTAGCCTTTTAAGTTTGTGGGTGTTTTTCTGTAAACAGTTTCCTTATGGCGAAGAAATAAAAATCGTGCTGCCTTTCTCAAGCTTATGTCAGCAGTGCGGTGTGGTTTCCAGCAGTAACGTTAAGTTACTCTTCTTTAGTTTGGATATCAAAAACATACCCATATCCTTTTAATACTTTTCTGCATTTCATAATTTAATTTTACCTTAGACTGCTTTCAAATCCTTAAGCCAAGTCTCTCGGGTTCGAAGCTTATATTATGTTTTAATTCAGAAACTATTGAGATACCTCCTCCTTCCTTGTTCACTCACCGTTCACAATATATTTACTGCGTTTTATCACAAATTGGGGCAAAAAGTAAAAGCTCAACAAAAACTTCAGCTAAATTGCTGTTGGCACTGTATTTGAAACGTGGTGGCAATAACATCCTCGGCTGGCTGGTGTACCTATTTGCTTTCCAAATGAATTCTCTAATTCTCTTTGTGCCTTCATATCCTGCCCATTACTTCCTCTCCGCCACTAAATGACATACATATCCTGCTCGGGAGTAAACTGTTTACATGCCTCACAAAGGTATTATACCTCTGCATAAACCTTCTTCCCTGTCACTTTCACATCATTTGAAGGAGTATAGAGAAGATGATTCCCTTTTGGTCTTTCTGTCATCGTGAATTATTCTGTAGCTTCGGCAACCTGACAGAGTGTACTTAATTTTTAATGAATTATTCCTATTTTGCTACCTTGTCTTCCTTGGGGGTTACAAAAGCGCAAAAACGACAGAAGCACATAAAAACAAAACAAAGGAAAAAAACACATTCCCTATCAACACCCACAACAACACGGAGGTTATTTGGGGGGAATGAGTGACACAAGGACAACAGGAACCAACCACCTTCGCAAACTAAAAACAAAAAATGATTTCAGCAACCAAGCAATCAGGTCTGCGAAGTCCTGGATTTTACTTTGCTTGGATGGTGTTTCTTTTTTTGTCCTATACATCTACCATCACCATCTTCCTCATAGTGGATATTAAGGAAATAATTCTCCCAAAGGACGCGAAGTGGGTAGACACAAAACTGGTGCTTCGGAGAAATTATTGTGCTTTCCCATTGTGACAGAGAACAAATAATGTTGGCTGCAGAAGAAATTTAATTTCAAATTACACCTGAAAGGAGCAAAATATTTGCTGTCAACAAATATTGGACCAACAGTATCAAACACACATACACCATTTGCCTGAGGATTTACTTAAGTGTGCGACTAAAGGACAACAAAAAAAATAAAATATATATCCAATATAAATTTGCCTTTAAATCGCTGCCTCTTTGCCTAGGACATTTAGCTTTGGCGCTGACATTAAAATATTACGTATACGCCACAGTATCCAGGCAATTCTGGCTGTGTGGAATAAAATTTGGTGCAGCAATTCTTCCCTAATAGATGGATGGATGATATTTTAATGCCTTGTTAAGGAAGGCATTCATTTTGCTGGAGTGTTTCACTTAAATGTTTTAAATTGTTTTTTTTTTTTTTTTTTGAGTGGGGCGGCTCCTTTGCGCGCACTTCTCGGTTTTGTGTAGGGAGAACAAATAACAAATAAAGCTTTGGCAATAACATTTATGAGGATGAACTTTCCGGGATGACATTTAATTATAAAAAAGTGTTTCGCAAGAGTAATGAGTTTGTTTTTTGGGGAAATTATGACGAATTTTGTAAGCTAATGAGTTTTACATTAAAATTCTAAAATCTAATTTTTGGGAGCAGTCGTGTCTTCGCAGAGAGAAGTGCGAAGACTGTTTGAGATTGTTGTTCATTTTTTTTCTGTTCAGGGTAAGAAATATGCTTTTGTGGAACTTTCTGTTGTGTAACCTTTTTCGAAGTGCAGTCTACTGTTCTTATATTTCGTGATTTTTTAGTTTAGAGATTTTTCTTTTAGTTTTTTTTTTCAAAAAGCTGTTATTAGTTTATTGTTTTATTTTTAAAACATTTTGTTTTATTAACTCTCATGTGGTTGTGACCACATTTAGTTGATGTAAAACAATTGGCCTAGAACTTCCGATACAGGTACATATTTGCTGCAGCATCATTTTAGTCAGTCAAATAAGGTGTTTTCAAGCACTTTATTGAGCCACTTACTGTTTTAAAATTGTTTCAATTTTTTTTTTTTAATTACCATTAGACTGCGATAGCATTTGCCCCATTTTTTTTAAATTCTATGGACAACGCGCTACATACTTCAGCTCAATTTAATCAATATCGCTATAGCCGTAAGAGGACTAGAATCCTTAAAGAAATAGTTTTCAAAAATGTTTTTAGAATTTCGGGGCTTTGCATAAAATTTCGGAAGATGGAGAATGGCCGTTATTCATTACAAAATTATACTTTTTACGTTCCTTTGACCTTTTTTTAACATTTTTCAAATTTCGAATACATAAAACAACTATTTCGGATTTTTTTCAATTGCGCTATACCTGCACTAATACTGGTCGTTTTTTGGATAGACCTAGAAAAGCTTCGGTTAGAAATGACAAATGTAAAATTTTTAACGTAGTTCGCTTTCTTCTTGAACGCTTAGTACATCAACCAAATCTGGATGGACAAGATCGCAGTTACCATTAAGATACTCGAAAATTGTGAAAATGCTTTTATGATTTTGAGTTTAATCTCAGAAGTTTTTGAAACATTTAAATTCGCTATAGTTCTCCTATAATTTATTTAGTAATTAATTAAGTTAATAAATAATAATTTTTTAATCACACCTGTGATTTTTTCCATCATGTTTAGCTCTATACAGCATCAATAATACGCCACGGCACTCCACGATTAGGGTGATTTTTTAAGAGGTTGAGAACTTTTTTAAAAAAAAAAAACACAAAAAATTCGAAAAAATTAATGAAATATTTATTTGAATCGATAGTTTGAACCTTGCAATTTAATGTTTGAAGATAATTTCATGCAAATGTTGACCGCGGCTGCGTCTCAGGTAGCCCATCCGCTGAGTCCAATTTTGGCATACTCTTTCACACATATCGGCCGGTATCTCACGAATGAATGCATGGATGTTGGCTTCCAGTGCGTCAATCGAAGCGGGCTTGTCCCTATAGACATTAGCCTTGACATACCTCCACAAAAAAATAATCTAATGGTGTCAAATCGCACGATCTAGGCGGCCAATTGACCGGCCCGGAACGTGAAATTAACTGTTCACCAAACTCGCCGACCATAGAATGGAAGCAGCGCGCGATGAACATTTCGAACCGAGCACGAATTTTGATAGTAAAATTCAATAATTTGCAAGCGTTGTTCATTTGTAAGACGATCCATGGTTAAATTGCAAACCAAACTGAAGCTGTTTGACAGTGACACAAGGTACTAAACACACGTCAGCTGTCAAAACCAGTGTTGCCAAAACCAAACCAGCTAAAAAATCACCCTTCGGTCGCCGTAAATTTAGTCGCAGTGATATAGATACGGCAGCCGGACGGCGAAAAGTCGTCGCCGTGTAGTATGAAAGAAGCAATACATTTTCATACGCCTCTGAAAAAATGTCGCCGTCCGGATTTTTTCCGTCCGGTCGAAACCGGATAGTGTGAAAGGAGCCTTACGGTTTCAAGTTTCATTCCAAACCGGGTTAAAATATTTTAGAATTATTATTACTATGTTATTTATTATTCCGTTATTTGCCCTTCAAAAGAATTTGTCGTGTTGGATTCTCTGACTATTTTCGCAGTTTGAAAGCATGCAAAAATTTTGTCTTTCTACAACATACCATCCCGAAGTTTCAACGCGATAGGATGGACAGACGGATAGGCGCACAACGTAGTACCATGGATGGACCGCAAAAATTAATAAAAGCATTTTTAAAAGGAAATATTTTCAAGAAATAATACTATAATTCCGCATTTTCTTTTTTGATGCCCTTAAAATTAACGGCGTACCTTGTAAAGCCTAGCAAAACAAGTGCGAAAGTGCACCGGTGCGTACGCAAAAGCTTTAAACCATCTACGACGGTTTGCAAAATAACCCACCATACCAAAAAAAAAACTGCCACGCCTCCAAAAAGTTGGCGGAATGTAAAAATATAACTGTTGAACGCTTTATACTAGGTGGTTGGATACATTTCGGCCTAAGACTCCGCATTTTTAACTAAAAAAATCATTTTTTTTGCGCCATGCCCACAAAAGTGGGCGGAGGCACATACAAAAGTTAGAAAATGCTAATATCTACAACTTTTGTCATACAATTTTTTGTCAAATTTCATATATATATACTGAAAAACAGTCATTTTAAGCTAAAATCCCTTAGAAAGTCGGCGTGTTCAATGCAAAAGCTAAAATTTTTTGGCTATTTAAAGGACAAATACAAGGCAATGTCACATACCAAAAATGAATGCGCTAGCGCTATTGCAACATAGCTAAAATTTAGAAAAAGTATTTTTTAAAATTAGAGATGGTCGCACATACAGGCCTGTAGTGGGCGTGTCTGCGGGCGTGTTCAGATAATTTTCAAACCTGATCTGAATTGGACTGAGATTGGACTTCCAGCCAACCCACCAAATTTCAGCTATCTACCTTAAATTTTAAGGCCTTAAAGTCGTTTACATACGGACGGACGGACGGATGGACATGGCTTAATCGATTTTCCTGTAGGTCCTCCCATTCATATCTCTGAAGTGTCTTAGGGGTTACGGGTATAAAAAAGTGTTTAGGTAGCAAACAACGCTATAAAAAGTGGTTTTAAGGATAAATCTACACTTAAGAAAGACGTATATCCTCGTAATTCTAATAAAACAATAATTAAAGAACATTATTCTTGTATTCCAATAATATTATTGGAATACAATAATGGATTAAGGTCAGACTAGGGCAGACTTTTAGTAGATGACGAACTTTTGCACTTTTCTAGCTACTTGTATTGCATAATGATTTTTCTTTCTCTTAGCACTCTACCCATAGGTTATCTCTATAGGGCAACGCTAAGCGCCCTTATACGCCTACGCACTTATAGGCCTACCCTATCAACCTATCAACCAAGTATGCTGATTCAAGTTCAAGTCCCTATTATAATATTACTCCTATTTTTTCCTTTTATAATAACGTTTTTTCAGACCTTTGAAACATAATAATTAATTTAAGTTGCTATATTAAAGTGCCATTCTAAGTCATTGACTAATAAAAAATAGGTTAAAGAAAGCTTTAAGATTGTGTTTAAAAAAAGAAGTGGAAGAATTCAACAGTGCGTATGTAAAAACTTCAATCCGTCAGTGAGCGTGGTGAATGAAAAGGCCAAACTTTTTCTGCTACCTCAAAAACAATCATAAGGCAAAGTTACATGCCAAAACTAGTGCAGTAGCACGATCGTAACATAGCTGAAATTAGAAAAAGAGTATATTTTAAAATTAGAGATGGTCGCTCATAATTTTCAAACTTGATCTGAAAGACTGGCCTTCTAGCCATCTCACCAACTTTCACCTCTCTAGCTGAAAACTTAAGGCCTAAAAGTTGTTTGCATAGGGACGGACGGATATGGCTTAATCGATTCTGCGGTCGGTCCCATTCATATCTCCAAAAGGTCTTAGGGGTCTACGGTAATTATTTCACTGCGTTACAAACTACACAACAAACTAGACATATCCTGGGTAGGGTACAAAAATGTGTTTGCATCTACAATATTATTTAATTCAAAGCATCCTGTCTTGAGCAAGAGCAGGCATATTTTTAATACCCCACAGAATGGTAAAAACTTGTGAAATTAATAGTTATCGTTGTAAAGCGTTAAGTAATCAGGGTTACATCATAAAATTAGCATACCTTGTCAAATTTGCTTAAAAACCATTCAACTCGATGAGAAATTTTATGTTTTTTTCTTTTCTTTTCTTTTCTTTTTATCTTTTAAATAAAAAAACTTTCATCGCAAAAAGGAAGGCTTTAAAAATAGTTTTTACCTCCTACCTATGCAAATCTTTTAGCTAAAATGAGTAATTGAACAGCGAAACATATATGTATTTCGTGTCTGCATTTTAATAAACTTTTTACATGAAAACGAAACGTTATTATTTTGAAAAGTTTAGTCAGAAATTCAGAAAACATGTTTTAAACTTGTGACTTTAATGACAGTCGACATACGATTGCGAAATTAACATGTAGAAAAAGCTGGAGTGAAAATTAGGTCAAAGGAAAGGATACGTTACTGTTTAGAGCATAGCTACAATAAGAAAGAGAGGCTTTGTATACTGTTTACATCAATGCCGGGTACTTCAATAATTTCTGGAATAAAAATTTTTTTGCACAAGTCGACTTTTAGCCATTTTGCTAGAGAAGTGCTAAAATATTTCTTCTTCTTTGTCATAAATATTTTCATGGTTGTTATACTGGAACATAATAACAAAGCCTACACAGAGTAAATTAAAAAAGGAGTGTCGTGCATGGGATAGGTAGACGCATTACCCAACATTATCAACGGTTAGAGTTGGGCAGTCTTACTAGAACAGAAACAGAAATCGAAACCTCCAACAGTTGATGATTGTGTCAGACGAGAGGACAACGTGATACCCTGAGATCGCAACTTACCGTTGGTAACCCATTCTAAGATCGAGGCTTACTAGTTAAAAAACTCCCTCTGTTTTCTTTGCCAAGGAAGATATAATAAAAGTAAAACCTGGGTGATGCATAGAAAGACATTGTCTTCGGAACTACATAACAAAGACCCTAACGACATGAACATTATTTTGAGTGCTAAGACATTGTACATACCTACTTGGTACCGACATTAACTTAAACTTAATAACCACCTCAGACCAAAAGCCCTTTCAGGGCGCAGATGTCTGCTGAATATTCAAAAACCATTAAGTCCCCCAAAGGCAGCAGCATCATTATAAGTAATTATTTTACCCTGAAAGCATCGCATACTTAATATATTCGCAGAATAACTAACCATTTTGAAAAGACCAAAGGAAAATGTTTAGGGACTGCCTGTGCCATATACTCTCCGGCTCCTGAGCCGCATCATTAAATCGATACGTATGTGATTATACTACCAGACAACATACAGCAAATACGCTTTCCTTGAACAGGTACGGGTACCTTATCCTACCGCAAAGCCTGTCACACTTTCCAGGCAAGCTAAATCGAATTCTCTTACCCAAAGTGGAGCGTTTTCCTTAAACCAACAGAGGGTAACTTCACATATACCTGTGTATGTTATTTTGTACCGACTATTTTCACGTTGTTTGCACAATCATTCAAGTCTTGTGAACCTGAGTGGGTATGCCACTCATTTTAAATACCCGCATCGCACATGCAGCCAACAAGCAACAACACACTATCCCGCATGTATACCAGTGCCAAGCGGTATGCACAAACATAGAAGGTCCTTAGGGAATTACAAAATGCATAACCCAGATTCTGAAAGTGCTTTTGCATCAACAACAGCAGCCAGAAGCAGCAGCAGCAGAAACTCCAGCCCGGGTAGCATATGTTATGCCTATAAATTATTTCAGAAGCACACACGTAATCCTTCACCGTATGACGACGACTAACCGAGCAACGGTTGAGCTAAAAAAGTAAAAAAAAAAATAGAATTATGCCAAAAGAAAAACTATACGACGAAGGAAAAGACCCAGAAAAGTGAAAAATTGTACTTTTTACCAATTTAGGTTATGAGGACTGATTGTGTACAAAATTCCGCCCTCGCAGTTCCTTCTAAACGAATAGAATCGCGTCTTTTAATTACCGGGAGACAAGAGGCTCCTTGGTGAAAACTTAAGACTTCAGGGAAAGTCTGAAGAAAATAACGTTTTGCATTCGAGACTCAAGATAGAAATTGACGGCAACGAGAATAGAACAAGAAACAGCGACAAGCTTTTCGTATTTATTGCAATGAAGACGAGTGTTTCAAGTCCCAATTAGTATATATGAAAAAGGGTTAAGAGAAAAAAAATGTGCTCCTTAATACGATGGACGTTTTAGAACAAAAGCAAAGCGAAGAAGGGCATGCAAGAGCACCAAAAAAAAAAGGAACTTAAATGTAAGAATCATACATAAATGCCTGGAATATTTTTTATTTCTTATTTTAAACAAACTGCAAGTCAGACTTAAGAGCTCAGGATATAAGGACATAAGCATTATGAATTTACCAAAGTACAAAGAAGCCGAAAGCGGAAAGAAGGTCATGTGAGGTTTTTTTTTTTAACCTGAACAGGCTTTGTGTGCACAGAAAAACGAATAATATTCTTGAGTCATCTTTTAGCAAATCTTGAGCTGGATTCCTTTTGATCTTTTAATGGGTTACGGTTTGAAAAGCTGAATAATTATTAATAAAAGAGAAAGTGGAGACTTTCGTAACTGCGTTTTAGCGCTATATGAGAATACAATTCGTCAGGCACCACAACTGATACCCTTCTAGGCAAGTTAAGGGAAAAACGGTCGTTTTATTGTTGTTTATTTACAAGGTAACATTCCTAGACTTGTATCTTCTTTGTGGTTTTGAAAAAATAAGGAAAATCACTTTGAAACAGAACATACAAAACATGGAAAGAAGGGTTGAATTCAAGGCATTAAGAATTTATTTTTGTTCTGTTGATGACTCATGGATATTTCAAACTTTGCATTGTTTTTAG
This sequence comes from Neoascia interrupta, assembly GCA_947623515.1. Classification (NCBI taxonomy): domain Eukaryota; kingdom Metazoa; phylum Arthropoda; class Insecta; order Diptera; family Syrphidae; genus Neoascia; species Neoascia interrupta. Next base: position 31,353,663 of record OX392462.1, on the reverse strand, counting down.
AATCTGAAAGGTAGGGATTATAAGAAATTTGTTTAGAAAAATACGGCTTTGAGAAAGGAAGTATCTAAAGTGTATAATCTGTCGCTTTATATATTTAAATCATCTCAGTACTGAAGGACGAATTGACACACTTGCAGTACCGCGCTGTTTGAACAATTTTACTAAAAAATTCTATGTCATCTAAAATCCGAAATCTTTAGGTGAATTTGGTCACTGATTCACAGTCAAATCCACAGTTTAACCTTATACAAGATCGTAACACTAAGGTTAAGAAAACCATACTGGCTTCATAGTAAGTGGCATAGTACCGAGCTATTTTCTGCGACCAGAAGTTTAAAACTTTTCTTTAATATTTTAAATGTAAAATGCACGAATATTAGGAGCTTGATTAGTTTCACTATTTTCTTAAACTTTCAGTAAAAACTGCTTTTCAAGAGCTGCTGAGGAAAATAAAATAAATAAATAGAGGGTGGATTTCTGGTGGACAGTGGATTTCTTCACATACGAAGAGACCTTTAATAATTTGTTACCAAATCCGAACTGCACTTTTAGAAGTTTTTTCAAGACAAATGTTAATCGCCGAGAGATTGTCAGACCCTCGCAGAGGTGGGGGCCGTTAAAAAGAACCAGTTTTTTTTTCATTTGACGATTGTTGGATTACTAATGGTTAATTCGCTGGCCTTCCCTTCTCAATGGTAAACTGACAAAATTGAAGGGAAGAAAGTAAATAGAAAGGACTGTTTGATTTAGTTAGTTTACCATCTTGGGGACCATTAGTGATCCAAACATCGTCACCTAAAGAAAAAACGCGTTCTTTTTCAAGGCCCCCACCTCTGCGAGAGTCTGACAAACTCAGTTAATGTCAGCATTGTCAAACCATCTTATACATTGCCTTCCGGTAGCTCTTGTGATGCATGGTGTGTAGGTGAGTATTGTTTTTTTAGCTGCTTTTCTCACACACTGATTGCTTACTTGCCTTACCCATCTTAGCCGTTGTAGCTTGGCGAGTTCGACTTCTACTTCGCCGTCACATAGCTATTAAAAAAAATTCACCATCTGAGCTACCTGAGCTCCCATTTTCCAAGTGTTAAATCTTATAAATCCTCCGCAAAAATTTTCTCTCTAAGTCCAAGTTTTGGCGCCATAACGGGTCCAATAGTCACCTTGTTGCATCCATAATTTTGCTCGGTGGGACACGATGTTGGATTAAAAACCTTAGGATGCTCATACAAAATTCTTTTGGCAGCCATGATTCTCTTCTGAATGCTGACATTGGTTTCGATGCTCCTTCTGATCCTTTTTCCCAAGTTTTAATTGTGTTCAACTCACGCCAAATGTGCAACCAGATATGCGTATGTTTCCCGCTTTTATTTTGTGTCGATTTCTTCCTATCTGCACGTTCATTTACTGTGCTTTCCCTACGCTGACCACTCGTCCTTCCATTTTTGCACGTTTCCTCAACATCAAGAAGGTGTGTTCCACATAGACTTATGATTGCAGTGTCTCTTGCGTGAACTGTTTGGACTTGCTCTTAAAGAGACTTACTATGTGTGAGTGTCACTATTACCTACTTATTTTAAAATTTGTGACGAAGAGTTTTGTACAAGTACTCTTCCACATATTTCGGCTTCGACATTCTGGACAGACAACACCCAAAGAAAGGTATGCAGAGCTGCCGGTATCTGTGTTACTTTGAATAACCTAACCGAGTTTGTGAAGGAACCCACACGGATTTGACTGACATTCGCACGATCACATCGCCAATTCCCTTTTTTGAAATTTGTTTTAAGCCTCCCATCCTGACAAATACACCGTCAAACTTGTATGTACTCTAGGCTCGTCTGACCATTGTGTCATATCGACCATTTCCTTATTACGACGTCATCGTAGTAAAGAAATAAATCCGAAAAGAACTTTGGTGGTATGAGAAAGCCAATTGGGATGGATGGACTTAAAAACTTCGTTTATGCGTTTGCCACCATGACTCACAAATATTATTCTCCTAGGGATGAGAACTTTTATCCATCAGGCAGGAAGTTGTAGTATGACTTGAGCTGCAAAGAGGCGACCAGGCTAAAGGGGCCTTGTTTTCGGTCCAACAAGGACATAACCCTTCTGTAGAAAATCAGACAAAATTTAAACAAGCTAGAAAAGATCGCATTGCTCGTATCCGCCGTGTGAAATTTTTGTATGACCAAAGGCTGAGGCAAAAAATTCTACATTGTCCCAAAGGAAGTAAGAATTTTTGGTCTTCCCTCAAAAATGTGCCTTCTCTGCCATCCCAACGCTCGCCTGCGATGACATTTCCGTTCCTTAGACAAAGCCAATCTCCTCGCAGCGCATTTTGCTGCACCTGATATTTTAAAAGCATTTGTTTCTTGTCGAAAATGAGTGCATTTGGAATCGAGGAATTTCTAATCCAATGGATTAGAAATCACCTTTCATCTATTCAATTCAAGTTGTTTTGGATGGCTTCAAGTCTGTAGCTCAAAAAATAAACACTGGGGTTCCCCAGTGCTCTGTTTTGTCTCCAAATCTCCTCCTCGTTTTCATGAACGATCTCTTGTCTGCTACTTCTAATCCAATTCATTCCTTTGCCGATGACAGTATCCTCAGTTCTTCGCATTCGTCCCTGCTCTTTCAACGTAGAATTTGAACGGCATCGGCATTGTATCATTGGAATCTCGAAAAAGAGTAGAGTTTTGCTTCTAAAACTCAATACCGTCTCCTGTTATTGAAGAAAAATCGAAACACCCAGCCATTATTATCCATGAATGGCAATTGCATCGAAAAAAGAAAGATCGAAAGAAGCATCGAAGCGAGATGCCGACCGTTTCGTCAAAAGCTGTAAGAAATATTTCAACCCTTCTGACTGGGCTAATTTATATAAGGCCTTAATTGGCCCTAAGCTGAAATACAATTCTCACAGCTAGGCTGGTGCTTCGAAACAGCAAAGGATAAAAAAACGAAGCGGTAGAACTTATTTAGACAGAAAAATTGCGATACCAATTGGATCGCATCTTTTTTAAGCCGTACAACTCGAATGTGGAGTGTCCTATCAGTCTTTCCTTCTCATTACTATCCTCAACTGCTCAAGACAAGAGTGCACCTCTCCTACTTTAGATAAGTAAAGAGTAAACCAATCCCTTGATCGGGAGTATATCATAAAAAAAACAATCTTCCACACTATATCCTTCAGCATCGCCACTGTCATCAAAACTAGTCTTACATTTTGGAGACAGATTCCAAGGACTTGAAGTTCATAATTTGTTAATTTTAAGTCTTTTTATATGTCAAAAGCTTTTTTATAATTTTCGGATAATCGGCCTTTTTAATTTTTGTGAGCACAATTCTGAACTCACCCAGAACGTTTCGCTGCGAATTACATCGAGCGTGGTCGACGGGAAGCGAAACGTTCAGGAGTGCAGAATTGTGCTCATAAAAATTAAAAAGCGGCTTATCCGAAAATTATTAAAATTGTTATCAAACAACCGCGAAAGCCTTAAAAGTTACATGTCAAAAGCTTGCTTAAAGTCCACGAAAAGGACATGTGCCATTGCATTTAATACTTAGCATTTTTCCAAATTTCGTTAAAGTAGAACCGCTTGATCAGTTGTGGACCTGTTTCGCCTCAACTGCTCATTGATATGTTACTTCTGGTGACTCACGCAATATTTAACTACAAACGCCAACAGCGTTTGTAATTACGCAGTTAAGCTTGTCGCGCAGCTAAATAAATATACCTGTGAGCCATGTTTATGGAAGTACTTCTTAAACCCAGTTGAAAGTATAGTGAGGTTGTATATATCAAACGATACCCCTTTGCATAATTAGGGGAGAAGAAACAGTCACACACACACCCAACCTAAGTTGGTAAAGTCTAAATGTACATAGGGTATCAAAGGCTCTTTGGCGACATTTTCAAGGAGATAGATCAAGGGAATTCAAAAGATTTCCCCAACGCTCTCAACACTGGCTCATTGCTTTTAGAGCTGTACTATACATTTTTCATGGTGCCCCTTTTACCTTCCCTCGCGCCTATTACCTTGCTCGCTAGCTAGTGTTGCTGACTTGCTTATGTAAAGTCTAAGAAAAGAGCAATGCAGTAAAATTTTTTACATGGCCTGGAGATGGTCCGAGGGTTTTTCCATCGTATGTTATTGATGGTTGGTCCGCTCCATGGTACTATCACCCAAAACCTTTTAGCGATAGCGAGCTGGGTATGGCAACCAAGCCGATAAGCAGACCAAAGAGTGGCTAGGACCTCAGTGAGTGTCAAAAACTTTTAATTCACGTATACGTGTGTTTTCTTTGTTTAAATTGAACTGAACTTCAATAAAAAAGTTTACCGATATATCTTAGTAACACCCGCGCAAAACTTAATCGGTAACCCTAAACGCATGGTTCAAAACGTGTGAATTTGTAACGCCCTATATAAACCCGCATCACGAGTTATATGCCCCATAAGAATTTTACGAATTCGCCACCCCTGAAGCGTTTTGTTTTTCTTTTTTTATTGGCTTTATTTTATTCCCCTTCCCCGTCCGTGTTCCGGTAGCAAGATCCTACCCCATTACGGCGAGCTAGACCGCGCATAACGCCAGCAGGCCTACTGCTACTTAGGTACCGGACAAACCTCCTGAACTTCCGCCCGGACGGGCGAAGGATTCCTGTAGACCTTCGTTCTAAAAGTGGGTTTCTGGTTCTGGAGGGTATAAGTGATAAGGACCTGGTTTGAAGTGAAGACTAATAGGAACCATCCGCATTCAGCGAATGGGACTCTAACTATTATGGGTAGTAAGCGGATCGGCCTCTTTCCGTTGGGGTTGGTCATACAGTGTCTTCTTTGAAACCAGACCTAATTTCTTTCTAAGTTCTACTTCGCTCCTGGAAGGGTGGATGAAGAAATGTTACAAAAACTAAAAAATGCTAAGAGTTTAAGTTGGAATCCTGACAAGATACCCTGTCTCCTGCGAAATACGCAAGGGTTCAAGCTATATGTCTTCGATATCTGTCACTTCTACAGTGACCAGCAAGCTCTTCAACAGCTTGGTCACCACAGATAACACACGCACATACACTCTGTGAATACGAGGCAATTTTGCTCCGTCACAGAAGTTAAAAGTTCTTCAAAAGTTAAGCGTAAATTGGCGGCACTGGCTTCAAAAGCCTCCTGGTTTTTACAGGGAAATTAGCTGTTTCACCATCAGGAAGAATGTTTGGGTTTTTTGGTTTTTGGGCGTTAAGTCATGTGTTTAGTTAATATTTGTGTGGTCTTTGGGTTGTAAGGGTCCTTCTCTTTGGGGTTCTTATTTATTGGATTGAAGGGATTGACAAGAATTACTCTTCTCTTGATACCAGTGCTGGTGTCGTTGTATGATTTTAAAGCGAGTTCTTAATGTAGACGAACTGCTGGTAACCTCAAAGCTAAAGCTACTTAAAGTGATTTTTTTTGCCAAGGCGCTGCGTCACCGATGTTGGGTATTTCTGGTTAATGGACCTTTTTTTGCCCCTTTTGGTGTTAAACCGATAAACGCCGCTTTTCAATACCTACTCATGAAAGCTTCACTTACATGCAGCTCTATTTTTGCAATTATCTTAACGTTAAAAATCGCTCCTCCAGTGTTGACGCGTGAGTTTTTTGTAGAATTTTTGAAAATATGATGGTAAAGAAAACTGCGTTGACAGCTAAATTGGAAGCTTCCAAATACTGCGTCAACGAATCACTCTTGGAGGTAAAAATAACCACATTGAATTTTTTAGTGGAAAAGACTTCAGGCTTCTCTGTAGGATGGATAGGAAACGACATAATGTCCTGTACTCAAGCACTGCAATATTCACCTTTTTTCGAAAAATAGTAAATAAATATTAAAAACCGCTGTTGAGTCTTATAAACTATAAATCTCTTGTCGGTTGACACCACACCACTGGCAGAGTAAGGAACATGCATCGTAGTTATTTCGAAATTGTTATGGCCGAGACTCATTGTTTGGTATACATTTTCAATTAACCTTCCGATTAACCCCAACTGCTACATTATTGAACAGTGTTGCCTCTTTAACAGGATATTACCCCAACATTGTTTGCACATGGACCAAAATGCATTTTCACCATCCGTACAGCTGTTTGTTTTTATGTCCACCGTTTTATCTCTTTCGATTCCGCTCCATCCATTTCGTTCACCTTAACTCCCAACAGAACCATCAACCATCATAATGGCGTAATAAAATCAACACCATCCGAGAATATGTATCTAGCTACTTTGTTTTTGTTTTTTTTTCTCCGTATTGTATTTGCTTTTTATTTCCATTAGCCTTTATAGCATCGAAACATTTTATTATTCGAAGAAAGGGGAGAATCTCGCCTCCGAATGCCTCAAGGACCTGCAAAGACTCTCCGTGGCAACATTTCAATACACGAGAACCCCTTCAACTTCCGGAAAGCACATACTATTCATCTTGAATCGAAATGAATCTTTTACCTTCTTCGAACAGTGGTGATAATGGGAAAACATTCCCGGTCCTCATTGACATGTTGCTCCCCAGCCTCTTTTGGATACATTTGGAGTACTGGAGAAGTGATATAGCGAATAAGAAGCCATATTTCGTATTCAATCCTTGATAGTTGATATCCCGACAATTTATTGTAATGCCTCGGAGTAAGGCGACAAACGTCTTTGGAGAAGTAGCACGCACAACTAGACTCCTCGAAGTCGTGTTGTGCTCAAGCACACTTATCCAAGGACAACATTGTGGCCCCCCGCCCGAATTAAATTCAATTGAATGCGATCCAACTTAAGTTTCAATCAATAAGAGTTCTATGCAATGCATCCTTAAGATGATATGTCAAGGGTTGCTATCGGGACACAACCGATACTGCCATTGCATGCATGATGGTAGTGCTGGAGTCAAAGGATCTCAGGACTATTGAGAATTTATTATTCCGCATTTGCAGCATTATATACGACTTACACCATCCTTTATACGGTATGCGGGGGACACAAAAGATCTCCTTGTGTGTGAGTGTTTTTTTTTTTTTAAGAAAATATAGTGTGTAAGCTGGCAAACAATATACCACCGACGACGGAATGAAAATATCCTTATGGATGAAACGTCCTACATATTCTGCGTGTTTGGAATATTTTCTATATGCAATTCGATTTTCACTCCTTCGCTATCGCTCTAGCGTCTTTTTTGTTTGCATTTATTTACATTCGGTGGGATTATTGGATATTTTACGGAATATTTTGTGGAATTTATCGTGGAATTACTATGGAAGGAGGTATTCGAGGTCACCCACACTCCTCTATGGCAACTCAATTTAAATTTCATCGAAGGAAAATTTGAAATTGAATGTACAGAACTTCGGAGTTGTATCAGAGTGGCAAAGTAATACTCTCCAGGTGGACTTTTAATTTTTGCCGTGTTGCGTGCAAGGACGAGTTTGTTGTACCTATGTATTTATTTTTGCTCTGAGAAGGATATACCTACTCAAGAAACATTCAAAGTGTGTCCTGGAATAATTGAATTTCAAATTTAATTAATTCCTAGTTCAGTACTTTTTGATGGTAATTTACACTCTTGAAAGTAATTGGAAGTAGATGACTTTAGTTTTCTGATTAGTTCCTTTATCGTCTTCTCTGTGTATGGGATAGGATACACCGGTGCGGCGTGGCGGACGGACCGAGTCGATCGATAAGTGCGTGGGCAAGATTTCTTGGAAATTTAACTGAGACTTTGTGTTGGGATAAGTGGAATCAAATGAGTTTTGGACCGTAATTGAAATAACTTTAAACTTTAAGCAGAGAGCGCGAAAATAAGTTGAAGGACGGGGGGATGGAGAACTGATTTTTGTATTATACAAGAGAAACCAGGAGACATCTTCATGACAGAAAACAGAAAAATTTGTTTGTGGTTTACTTAATCGAAATCTTTAAAGAATTTTTTATTTTTAGTGCAGTGGTTGGGGTGATGGACAAAATCCCGGGTGCTAAAAAACCCTGGTTTGAATTCCAACAAAAGTTTTTCACAGCGAGAGTTTTTTTTTGCGCGCCCAGTTTCCACTATGACCGATACGGCCGTGTGCTCTATAACTGACACTTGGAGTATAGAGAGAGAGTAAAACGGGGGGAGTTTGGCCTGAGTGCTCGGCGGCAGCAGTCTAAATAACTCCCCAAAATTTGTATGGAGGTGGGGATTTATTTCATATGTAATAAGGCCCCAATATTGGTGTCTTACTTCATGGATTTTTGGGATCCAATTTCATATTTTGAATTTTTTCATTATAAAAAAGGTCCCCAAACTCTCCTACGAAAAAAGTTCTTTTGAGTTCTTCTTTCATAGCAGAATTTTTCAAAAAGCGTCACAGTGAGATATGAATGGGGGCGTGTTTTCGTCCTGCAAGTCTTTTTACCTCTGCATTCTTTTCATACCTATTTGGGGGGTTATATCAGACCTTACTGGGTACTTCTTTCATCTTCGATTTGGGGAGTAATTTCAAAGTGAAATCAACCCCCAATTTTAGAGGGTTATTTAATTTTCCATTTGGGGACTTATTTGCTTGGAGGGTTATTCCCCAGAGCCGTTTTTGAAATTTTTTACCGTTTAACATTTAGACGATTAAAAATACCTCTCAATTAGTCAGATCAGCAAGATTTTTTTAACGAACTAACGCTTACAACTCAAAGCAAGCTATTGTCCTGACCTCTCACATCCGTGCATCATACACACTTGGAAGGAACCTACAATTTTTACTCATTCTAAGCAGCACGCGTGGCGTATTGAGAATTTTTTTTCCATACCCTTGCGGAGAGGAGGCTTAAAAGCTTTTATTGCCCCGAACCAGGGTTCGTGCATTATTGCTAGACACACTCACCAGTGCACATAAAGAACTTCTAGATCTAGGATTTTTCTGTTGTCGGAGGATGTTGTTATCAGTCTATTGTTTCATCAGACATAGCTAGGTGCCTGTTTTCCTGTTGATATATACAGGCTCATAGGTATTGCGCCATGAACTGATTATCTATTGTTCCCCGAATCCAACCTTAAAGAGCATCGGTTTGGTACTCCCTCTAGTTCAGTTCCACGCAGGAATCTGCGATTTAGAAGTAAGTCAAAAGTAAGTATTTTTTGTCATCTCCCCTGACATAAATTTTACACCATTGTAGTACAGTACCTCACAGTAATGCAAAAAGTATTTCAAAGAGTATAAGAGTATCATCGGATAATCTGCAACAGGTTTCTTCTGTTATACACCAAGTGTTTAAGCTCAGCGCTTACAACGCTCCTTACGAAATCCTCTTAAGATGCGTAGGGTATTGGATAATGTATTGGTAATGGATAATGGCTTTGAGTCTTGTCTGGTTCTGTTTTTTTTTTTTTTTAAATAAGCTCGCACAGTGCATGAAGGAAGAATTAGGGGAATGAAAAGAAAAGAGTATTCAATCCAACACAAAAGTCTGCTCAGCAAACTGTGCTTAGAAACACACCCTCGCAAGTGTTATGCCTTTACAGAGATAACGCAATGCTATAACCAGAACAGATACCATGAAACCTTGACATAACGTTTAAATGTTGTCATGTTACAAAAGAAAATGACGTTTAATATTTGTTCGACCCTAACCTGGATAACTGTCGCAAACCAGAAACCTTCTAATTTTCAGACATCCGCTCCTAGATTTTTCGTTCCTTGCTGTTTTTGGTTCGCACCAGGTATTGTCCATACTGGTTCCCTCCATAATCTGCTAAGCTTTCTTCTAAGGGAGGCGTCCAACTCATCAGCAACCCAAGTTGGGGGATCTCCTCTGCTTGAATATCCCCGAAAGTTTCTTAGCTTGTCTCAGGTTTGCATGGCATTACTACTTTTTACCCCGATTGACCTAAACAATTTTCCTTAATTCTTCCCAAAATGCGTATTTTTCTATTTCACAGAATGAAGGGTATAAAGGAAACTTACTATGCTGCCCATTGTCTTGTCACTAGTCTAGAGCCTCGTTTTCCTCGATCTTGAGATGGACGCCCTGTTACCCAATAAAGTCTTTCAATGAAAATAGCAAAAGTAACTTTGGTGATGAAGAGATTTGATGCTCGACACTCACCCAACTATAAAGGAAGTTTTGTCCTAACTTCAGACCATGAATTACTGAATAACTAGATAATTAGCTTTTATAAAGCTTTTAATTTTCGTGTCCGTGAATACGTGTAAGAAGATACAACAACAATTTACCTTACGCGGGCAGCTGATGTGAAAGCTCCAAAACGAAATAGCATGAAAATAATGAATTGATGAATTTACTCACATTTGTAAACAAATGTTTGCGGTTGGGTAAACTCCTCAATTTCAGCTTGTGGACAAAGCTTTTTCTTGTCCGAAGTCGAATATCTATAGTTATTCAGTAATTTATGCTTCAGACTCGGGGTAGTGGGTCTGCATAATGTTAACATATTTGGGTGTCTAGCAAAAGCTTGGTGATCCGCAAAAACGTCTACAAGCAGTTAACAGTCGATTCTCTTGAAAGACAGAAGGAAAGACGCTGACTTTCCGCAGATGTCCGCTGGTTCACAAGAATGCACAACTTTTTGGAGATTCCTAGCCAAACTTACCTTTAAAAACCTCTTATAAAGCTGATTTGATACTTTATAGCACTTAATTTTGGATGCGAAAATAGTTCTTCTTTGAACTCTTACAGAACTAATTTCATTGCCAACAAGAAAAAGTTTTAGCAACGTTTTTATTTGCACATATTATGCATTATGTACTAAACCCAAAAACGAGCGCATTCAGTTCTATTTTTCAAACAGAAAATAGCAAGTTTTTATTTTTGAACGACGCGCTGCACAAAAAAATGTCATAAAGTAAAGTATGCAACGTTTTAAGTAAAAAAATAATAGCGCTATTATAGCACCTAAGGTGTTCTCCATTACCCTTTTGACACTTAAGGTTTTATCTACGACTGCCTAGCTATTACAAGGTTTTCCGCTTTTCAGTCAAATACAGCGACTTATTTAGCGTTGCCACTCTTCTTTCTTATAGGCTATGTTGTTTCCTATACCCATAGTGCGTGGGTTGACAACTTTTTTTTACTGCCATGGCAGGCGTCAATTAAAACGTTTTTATTTTCTTGCAAATGATTTGTTTTTATCCATGGACGCTGTTATTACCTTAAGGGTTTCAAACAACATGGAAGGACTATTTATAAATTTTTTTTTCTAAAGTAACCAATATTACATATGTTTCTTATTTTTAGTCATACCATTCTATTAAAAATGTAAAAGTCTGAAAAATGTTGAATGATTTTCATGAAATTTTCTCACAATAATTTTAATTATGGACATTATTTTCTATTTTTTTTAAGAAATATGGCAAACCCCAAGTGCTATATAAAATATAGTATTACTGTGGATCTTATAAGCCGGTAGTGTTGTTAAATAGGTGCTATAAGGGTGCTATAGGTGCTATAGAACCTGCGATACAGCACCACGCACTTCAACATATATATCCTGATAATAACAGTGCTTGGAAAATTTATAGCACAAATCTTAAAAACTAATGATTTTAAGTTTTAACTGTCAAAGTTTTTTAACTGTGGTGCTGCTAACATGTTAAGGAGTAACGATAACGAAAGCTTTCCAAAACCTTTATTGTTTTTGAAGAGTATTTTTTATTATACAAAAACCATGCGATTATGGTTTCAGATTTTGGTCCTTGCGATATTCAATTCAGCGAAATTGAGCTCTTTCACGTAATGAGGACTGTAAGAGCTATTCAGAATTTTTAGCATTCATAATTTCGGTTTCGAGATTTTTGTTTTTCTAAAAATACGTTTCTGAATCTAGTTGCCCATCTGACATAATCGGAAAATCGTTGCACAGGTCTCTGCTGCTGCTGGCAATCCGATTCCAAGTAATGTAATATCATAGTAAGACAACCTCTGTGCCTTACTTAGGTTATCGAAAGAGGCCTTTATGACACACGACAAAGTTGAAACATTAATTTTCAAACAAGATTCTTGTATTTTGGTTAATGAGAATTGTGTGTAGATTCTCTTGGTCGAGCGCTTGAGCCCCTTAAGATTTGTCTTCTTGAATTCGAGCAGTCCGTTCAAGCCCGTTTTTTAACAGCTTCGAACTTTTAAATTCAGCAAAGCAAGTCGTAGTCGGAATACGAGACTATTACTTACTACGTTAATCTTGCCGATATAGGAAGAGATGATGATGAGTAGCTGCTCAGTTGATGCGCACCTAAGCTTCTATCAAAATGCTGGAAAAAGTCGGACCTACGATTACCAGTTGTTAATAATTCCTTCTGTCGCTGTGAAATACCAAACTATTTAAGGAAGTTGGTTGCTTGTTCTTGTATAAAATAGTCTTATATCGTCTCTGTGTAAGAAAGGAACAAATCCAAAAGAGGATAAGCTATTCTTGTCTCCCAATAACTACTTTGCCCATTGGCCATTGGTTTTTTGTAGGTTACTGTAAGATATAGAGGCATTTCTTTCTTCCTGGAATAATGATGACAGAATATCAAGTTTCCACCATGAAAATAAGACGATCCTTATAGTTTTGTTCGTCATATTTCAACAGATTCTTAGAAATAAAATTGAAAACCATAAGATCACTTGTTCCAATAGTTGGCTGTTATTGCAGAAATCCTTGCACTTTTGACATTAAAAAAGGCTTTTGTTTTAATGTTGCAATGCAGCTGGTGCTTATGCCTACTTACGAAATGATCCTTAATGAGCCTTAAGCTTATTTCATCGCCTCGCCAGTTCTTGTTAAAACCACTGTTCCTATTTACCACATTATTCGAGATAGCAGAACACTAAGAACTTGTGGCGCCTTGTCAGGACTCCTACTATAGCGAGGCAAACAAATGTGATTGGTTCAATATAGTCAAGACAAATCTGTGTTCGCAATATCATTTTTAGTGAACTTTGAGTGTCTTTCCGTTGAGTGCCAGTTTCCGTAAACGAAACCAATTGGGTGATAGATACCGTGCAAATGATTTAAGGATCCTTCTTTGAAACAGAAGGAATATACTCTTTCCTGTGTTAATCCGAACATTAAATTATAAATTGAAAAACGAAGTGATTTTTGTTAACAAACAATATTTTCAAACTCCAAACTAAACCGATGCATATAATAGTGAAACTCCCGATTGACCATAAACTCCATTTATGGACTCTTCAATCGGAAATTCAAAAGATTTGCAAAAAATATTACTCCCTCTGCAGTACTTTATGAAAGAGGGAATTCTATAAAAGGGGGAAACGATATTAAATTTCCGCTTTTCGAAAACATTTTGATTCAGTTTTCATTGCGCTTTGCTATACTTTATTGCATACAAGGCGGCATCCACTTCATAACGATTCTTCATGGCTCAAGGAGCAATACGAAGTAGTAACGCAGCCCTTTTTTCATCAATTTTTTTTTTCTCACTAAAAAGTATGGAAACTATAGAGATGCTCTTCCCGATATATACGGGCAGAATCGAGGGCTTCAAAAATGTTTTTTTCGACGATGAAAAAACGGGGGGGGGGGGGGGGGGGTGTGCGTTGCGCCAGTAGCTTTTCGACTAAAGAGAGTTGTTGGGTATTCCAGGAACATACGTAAATAATAAGGTTAGCATCTTTTTACAGATGGGAGAATGCCTTAAGATCAAGTTGAATTGAGCGGATGCATGTTTGCTCATCCCGAAATATTTGATTTTATTTACTCAAAGCTCGCCATGCTTTCATTTCAATAAGTCGAATAAAGTGTTTTTGCCTTAAATTTTAGCCACTTATTTAAACATTAAAATGCCAATAGAATGTACAAAGTTCAGCAAGCTTATTCCGTGGGTTATTCACAAGATATATTTACTTTTTGAGTACAATATGATTTGTTAAGGTTGGTTATTCACTCGAATTTGATTATCCCAGTACGCTTTCAAAGAAATTCATATTACAAATCACAAACTGACCTTAAATTCTCTAAATACTTGTACAGACTCGGGTATAATCCTTGAACCTCTTCATTTACGGCAATAATGATTATACTTGAAATTAATTAGCCATACTTCAGATAATGCAGTTATTACACAAATTCAAGCCAGCTACTATTTTATTCAAGGTATCCACAATAACTTCCGTCCAACAACCTCAAGTATCATTTTCTTGTTCTTGGCTTGGCACCATAAATTCAAAAATGAAAACTTTTCTTCCCAAGATGCCTTTGAATTAGTGTGAAATCCTCTGAATCCTCTTTTACGAAAGCCTTTTGAATCGTTTTCAATTGCTGCTGGCAATAGCTTGGCCCGAACAGACACTCAGTGTACACTGAACATGCCTATAGCGATGTATACGTACGAGTATCTTGGTATAACCAGGATAGTGAAATTTTGAAAGTGAAATACCGGACCAAGAACCCAATAGGCATTTACATATTTAATTTATGTTTCATAGCGTTAGTTTGTGGCTTTTGAATGGTTAGGCCCAAGGCATGGCGGGTAGACTCAAAGTCATGCATATGACTGTGACTATATAGGTGGGCCAGAATCAGAAGGGAATTTCGTAACTCGCACCTATACATAGAGCCCACAGAGTTGTTAGCCTAACTAACGTTTTGGGGGAAGCTCTATTTGCACATGGAAGTATGCCCTTTTCAACTGAACTGGGGCATATCTAATATTTTATCGAATTTATAAAGATTCTTTTTTTTAACCACATCCTTGCATTTTCGATTGCATATTTAGTTTGTGTATCCTTGTTCCGTTTCCTTTTGGAGAGTCCTTGTTTTTTTTGTCTGGCTTTGCCTTTGAGCAAGGTTTCTATTTTCTAAAAAATAGTCAGGTGGAAGTAACAGTGTTGTGAAAGGATAACGATAACGATATGAAATTGCTGAAGGGTATAGATGAAGAATATCTTGATGTGGGTGAAGGTCAATTGTTGGGTTAAGGATGGGAAAATTGTTTTTATTATCTGCTTTGTGAGAATGCTTGAGGCTTAATCTTAAGAATTTATTGACGATCAAGATATGATTTGGGTGCCTATATATATAAGCAGCATTTTTGCTATGCTGATGTAGTTTTACTTGTAGTAAGATGAAAGTCAAAGGACCCCTACGTGAACAGGGGAAATTTTTGTAGGAACTTTTGCTACTTTGACTTAACAATGCCATTAGAAAAATAACATTCAGCTTCTTTACTTGGAGTGAAAAAAAGCTTTCCTAGTATCTCGGTATTCATGTGTTGACAAGAAGGTTTACCTGGATGCATGCAGGTAACGTGCAGAAGCTATTGTAGCGTTGATATTCCGACCAATATTTGATCTTCCTACTCGGATTAAGGAATCTGATTTTCGCAACATTGTACCTACCCGCTATCCAAATCTTTTCTTTTTTTGAAAGTAAAACGATCTGAAAATTCCAGAGGTCTTCCCTACAATGACCTTGATCTAGGCAATTGCGCTTCTTTCGGGCCTAAGGTCGGTCTGTTGCTTTCTAGGAATGAGCTAATTAGAGTTCTGGTTGGATCAAAGTAAAAGAAAAACCCTATAAATACTGGTTTAAGGGGTGAATCTTAAAATGAAAGTTAGGCCCTCACCGGCCATTTTCTAGTATGGATAAATGGAAAATTTGGTGCGGCCTTAAACGATCTGTTCAATTTGCAGAGATGAGGAGGTGAAAAGATCATGGTTCATCTTTTGTGTAACTGTTCCGCCCTATAGATCTTAAGAATAAAAACTTCTTTAAATATCTAATCTTAATAATCTAGCAAAGCTTTACTTATAGACCATAATGAGCCTTATCTGTGATGTTAAATAGGCTTTGTCAAAGATTTAACTCCTTAATGGTGGACTATACAATCTGTCAATTTTTCCACTCGAGAACTCAAACGTAGACCTACACCTACAGCAAACGCCAAGGCTCCCATCGTTTTCCCCACCACTACCCAAAGCTCATGACTCCAGAACTGGTGTGGTACGGGCTGATACCGTTTCGGTTGCCCTTAAAGGAACACCCGTATATATACCCCTAAGTAAGGATTCATACCACTTTAGCTACTCCTACTCTCCCATCCCACCGAGGTTTTTTTTTACTTTAGGTACGGGATTACACCGAAAATACTAAACCTGCAGCAGCGTCTCGCCTAAGAATTATCCTCCGGCAGGGTTTAATACCGAATCAGTGAACCTTACACTGTATCCTACTCGAGGCTAGTTCTTACTTGATGGGCAAAAGGTATACAGGCATACACCGAAATCTTTTGGTCTTGCCTTGTCCTCTCATTTAAGACTACTCTTCAATTTGCATTACCCACTTCCATTGCTTTGTGGAAGGTGGTTCCTATCGAAGACGGTTCCCCTACCCTCAAATTATTCCCGCTATAGTTCATACCAACCCAATCCCACCCATCTTAAAGGCAAATTTGGGTTCAACAGTCACGGAACGCTTTTTTTAAAGGGAAGTCGACCACTGGCCCGAAGGTTTTGTGACAATATTTCACATCGAAACGGTTTCCTCAGTCCTCGCATTAACCTCTTCGGGTAAGTCCCTTAACATCATCGTGACCATCGGAACAGGCTTATACTGATACTGGCTGCCTCGACCTTTGCACCCAAATTGGGTATAGTCATCATGTAGGTCCTGTTAACTCTCAGGTCTTAGCGAAAATGGTTTCACAATGGATCTCCTTTGGTCTAAGTATGTCTCTGCTGAGTGAGTATAGCCACCGAACCTTACCTAATCAAAAGATCTGGTTGGTTTTCATCACGCTAGGAAAACTTTTCCCCCATCAGTAAGATATACCATTTTCCCCTATTGTTGCAGGAAAATTTCTTGTTACTTTTTTGAAAATGGGTTGGGTATGCCCTACTCAGTAATCGTAAGAAACTTCGTTGCGTGGCCAGGCCACCTTAAGGGCTGGCATTTAATGGAGCATTTTTTTCTATTTACGCCGCATACCCAGCCACTTGTCCGCTAGTGAAAGATTCACGGCAGTAATTCACGGAAGTGAGCGTGCAATATTTTCCATTCTTACACTCGTCGGTGAGCTTGTCATTCTCGGTACCCTCTTGAGCAATTTCAGAAATGGCTCTACCTATCTTCATTTTCTTTAGAACAATACTTATCTAAAATAATATTGCCTCTTTCTGCAATGGCGAATCGTCTGCGAAATTTAAATCAATAATCCTTTTTCAATGCCTCGCTGAAGTTTTACCCTGTCTTGGCTTCTTTGACCACCAGTAAGGCAAGCTCTTTAATCGTACAATCGTAATATCCCTTCATTGATTCCACACAATTAAGTCCCTTCTTCTTCCTCTGACGGCAATGTTCCTTAGCCCTCGATTCTTTTGTCACCACAAACCGATACACCAAGCCGCTTCACCCCACAATAATCTTCTGCAGCGGTAATAACTCTCGCAATGAAAAAATATACTTCTTGGATATGTTAAGAGTCATTTCTTTAAGCTCTAAGGTTTACCACTTAAAAGTTTTCAGTAAATTTCGTGCTTAACCTCAGGTTAAGTCGGCATTTTTGGGAGGTTAGTTCCAGAACAAACTCTAAAGTTCGATAAATTTCGTAGGAAGTCAAGTACTACAAAATCGAATACTCCTGAACTAACTCCCAGATATCATTATGGGACCACAAAATTAATTTAAGCCCCATATCTTCAACGGACAGCGGAGTTTAAAAAAAAAAAGAAAAACGGTTACCAATAACTGAGCTGGTTTAAGAAGTCCTTTTTTTTAAATAAGCGCGCGATCAAGGAGTTAGGTACTACGTACGATAGAAGGTTAAAGGAAATCTCGACTTAACACAAACATTGATGAGCCGGAATATGAAAAACCTGCACAAAAATATTCAGGTTTGCCTCCGCAAGTGTTATGCCCTTATAGGGAAAAGCAAGCAGTTTTCGTTAGTTGCAGGTTTGGGTTTACTCCGGTTTTTGCCCATATCGGTAACATATCTAGTGAGCATTCTCCTTTCCTCCACCTGGGTAGGCGCCCAATTTGGGACCAACAACCCTAAAAAAAAAGTGTCGATACTACTTTTACCTGAACTTAGCAATATCGCGTCCTGCCACTGAGCAAAAAGTGGCCTTTTCTTACAACATTTCAAATCGACTCAATATTGGTTTAACCCGAGGCTTATTCTGCACTGAAATGTAAACCTTTAATAGAGCAGTTAAAAGCGGGTAAATTTTCTACATTAGGGCATTAAAATCATTGCCTAAATTATCATAAAGGTTGACTGCGAGATTCACATGCTCTAAAGGTTTTGAAGGCATGGATTGTTTTATTTTTTTTTTTTCGCCCCGGTGGCATAAAGGTGTAGACGCTGATATCAATTTGCACAGCACTTACAAATTGCAATCAAGTGTAGAGAACACCCGAGGGAAGGTATGTTGAGATTTTTGCTGCGACTAATAACCTCAAGCAGCGTGTAAACGAGCCTACGCGAATTCCAGACATTGCTTCCAGACTTGTTTCTCACCTCCCATCCGGAAAAATACTCAGTAAACGTTCTTTCACCTCTAGGCTCGTCGGACCATTGTGTCATATCAGCTTCTTTTCCGTGCGCAAACCACGCAGTGGTTCCGATCCAACATCCAAAAGAACAGTTTAGCAATACGATCGAGCCAACTGGAACGGCCTGAACAATTTTTTTAAACTCTTTAACTGGTCACTTTGTTTCCTCCATTGTGACGCCGATATGATTTCAGAAATAATTCTCTTTGGAATGAAAACTTTTATTCCTAACAGAACGAAAAGTATCAAACCAAAGGTGAATTTATGGTACGACTCGAACTGTAAAGAGGCTATCAAGTTCAAGGAGGTGAGTTTTCGGTCTTCGAGCCAGAAATGACTGCAATGCAGCTATTTGTCGTGTTAAATTCGCACGTGACCAGAGAATGAGGCAAAAGATCCTTCAATGTGCCGAAGGTAGTAAAAGTTTTTGGCCTCTCCTTCCATCCCAATCCTCGTTTACAATGACAAAACAGCTGTCAGCTCCTCAGACAAAGCCAATCTGCTTGCAGCTCTTTTTGCCGTCAACTCTACGCTTCCAGATTACACGACGTCTCAACCTGTACTAGAGCGCGTTGAAAACACTATGGGTCAGATTCGTTTTCGCACTCGTAGAGTTAAAAAAGTACTTAAGGATCTCAACACTCACAAATCCGCTGGTCCAGATGGGATATCCCCGATTGTTCTGAAGAGGTGTTCTTCTAAGAGACAAAAGCATTGTGTAAGTTTTTTCATCTGTCCTATTCTTCTGGCATCTTTCCGAGTAGATGGAAAACTGCATTTGTTCAGCCCGTACCAAAAAAAGGCGATCCTTCTTCTCCAACCAGTTACCAACCAATTGCACTTACATCCATTCTTTGCAAGGTCATGGAAACGTTGGTGAACTATCAGCTTATGAAATATCTTGAGTCGCGGAAGCTCCTTCATGACCGGCAGTACGGCTTTCGTAGCAAAAGGTCCTCTGGTGCTCATCTTCCCGAAAATTGGAACCACTCCTTGCATCTCCATGGTGAAAGCAAGGCTGTTGCGCTTTTTATTTCTTAAGCTTTTGACAGAGTCTGCCACCCAGGCTCTCCTGTCGAAAATGCGTGCATTTGGAGTCGACGAATTTTTTGTTCATTGGATTAGAAATTTCCTTTCAAACCGTTCAATCCAAGTCGTTCTGGACGGCCTCAAGTCTAACGTCCACTTAATAAACGCTGGTGTGCCCCAAGCCTCAGTTCTATCTCCAACGCTTTTCTTGATTTTTATCAACGACCTCTTGTCTGCCACATCTAATCCAATATAATCTTTTGCTGACGACAGTACCCTTAATTTTTCATATTCGTTTCCAAAAAAACGTCCCCGTCTTTCAGACGTTGAAAGGGAACGGTTGTGTGTGCTAAATTCATTAAATTCTGACTTGAACAGCATATGTCATCCTCGGGGGACTTTAAACAGAGTAGAATTTAATGCTTCAAAAACTCAATGACGTCTACTGTCTCGCAAGCGTAATACCAACCTTCAGCCATTGTCTATGAATGGCACTTGCATTACTGAAACGATGCAAGAAATATTTTACACCATCGGATCTGGCTAACATTTACAAAACATATGTTCGACCAAAATTGGAGTATAACTCACATGTCTGGGCAGGTGCACCCAAGACCACTTTGCACCTCCCCGATAGAATCCAAAAACGTGCGTTATAACTAATGGGTGGCATAAGAATTGCGGAGTGCTTTGACTTCTTGGAACACCGTCGCAATGTTTCTTGTCTTTCAATGTTTTATCGTTACTTCTATAAAGAGTGCTCCAATGAGTTAGCCAGCTGCATTCCACCCCTGAAAGAATTCAGCTGCAATACCCACGCAAGAGTGCTCATCCATACACCCTTGAGCCTTTTTTCGGACGAACCGCGCAATATTCGAGTTCTTTCATAGGCAGAACATCACGGATGTTGAACAGACTTCCTCAGGTGGTTTTTCCCCGACACTATAGTGCTTAGTTGTTTAAAACTAAAGTGCACCAGTACCTCTCCTGTCTCTCTTGGATCCCTTCGGCTCGCGTTATGTTAACTCATTATAAGGGTAGTCATAATCCCTTTAACGGGAGCAAATTATAAGAAATAAAGTGTAGAGAAGGTCAAAGGCACAGTCTCTGAGAGGTTAGCCAGAACCGTAAAAGGAGTCCAACATCTACCTATCTATTCTTATTTTGATCCAAATATTCACTTTAATTGCACTCATACATTTACAATTCATTTTGACTGTACTCAACTGAAAAATTTGAAGTCACCAAGGAACGGAAATTAGCCATTATCGGTCGCTTCATCCAGAACAGAAGTTTGGTTTGCTGCATTCACCTGGAAATAGGACCATATTCGATCATTCAAAATTCAATGTCAACACCCCAACTCTCGCTCTTAATGAAGTATCGTTCTTCCGACCTGTGGGACTCTAGACCAAAATACGTTTCACCTGTCACACACATTATGGTTCCTTTACAGAGGCTCAGAAGTAGAACTTGAAATCAACTTGTATATACTCCACTGATCTCATATCGGATACTGCATGACAACGTTCACCCATATGTAAAAATTTTCTCAGCACTAAATTCTCGATGTAGATAACGTGGCCTGTCTGTACCTAACTTTACATATACTTTCAGTCTGGAACGAATAGAACTGATGAAAACCCTTGAAAATTGAAACTCATAAAACGCTGTTGTTCTTCAATCAATCCAAATCTTCATTCACTGATTTTTGGTTTAAAATCCGCTGTTAACCTCGAAAAAGTTTCCGATTTTGTAAAATTTCACGAAAACAGAAACCAAGTACCTGGGCATCCATTCCCAGGTGATCGCTTTTCCATGCTATTGAAAAATCCACAAAGCTTGTCATCATCACCCCTCTTTTATTCTCAAACACGTTAGCCCTCAAACGCATAGAAAACCCCAACACTCTAAAAAACCAATTTTTTCCATCCTCATAATCTGCTCTCCTCTCATTTATTAACATTCTAATAACAGCTGCACTTCTCAAATCCTTAATATCAATTCAATTTCTATGGGAACTACTGGCTCCACACCATGACAAATTTGGTTTGTGGCTAGCTACCCTTCGTCTCTCCGTAGTAACTTTGAGCACACAAAACCCTGATGTCATGTCAGCTACATTGACCAATTCAAAACCATTAAGCCAATCGTCCCCGACAGACAAAATTTTAGCTGAATATTTTATTTGTCCAAATTTGGGATTGATTTGCGAGTATATCCAGTGAATGTTATACCATTCCCCGCAGGGATGTGCTCCACAAAACACACATATTGGTTTTGAATTCCCATTTGCAATCGTTTTGCGGATATACGACCATATTTATTCAATCAAATTTATAGATTTTCGTTGGCAAAACCAAGCACGGGGGACCTTGGCGTAAGGGTGTACCGACAACGGAACTAGGAAACCAATCAAAACAAAAATGATGGAAGCGAATTTGTCAAAAATGTCATATTGGGAACTGTTGCCAAGAATGCTACGTGGAAAATATTTCCAGCTTGTTCGAATAGTAATCGAAAGCATTCTATTAAAGTCACGCGGTTTGAAATACATTGAGGCTTGGCTGGGCGTGGTTGATGGGGCATGAGTTTGTATACTGAAAACCTGGCATGCCACTAGAAACTTTGGCATGCCAGGTTTCATGCTTGCAAATAATTTGCTACCTAACACTAAAATTTTAAAATTGGTCATAATATGCTTGCACCAATCAACTTTTAACGATAGCAGAGAATGCTAAAAGTGATAAATCAAAGATCTCATAACTAAACCTGCCAATTGCAGTTGCAGTTGTTAGTTTCACTTAGCCAAGAGACATTCAAAATCGAACTAAATCTCAAACTATGCGTTGCTGCAATAGAAGAAAATCGATCATTGTTTTTTTCAAAGAGTGCAGGTAACATGTTTATTCAAAGAGCTCTTCAATGAACAAGATTTCCGTGCAGAAGTATTGAAAACTTCTTAAAAACCCTTCGAATTCAATTATTTCGCTGAAGAAGCAAAAATCCCTTTACCATTCTCAACATACAAACTTTGGTCTTCACTTTAAAGTGGGAACGAACAAACAATTAAGGGTTGAAATTCTTTCCACAACCGGATTCCCTTTTATTTGTAATCGACCCTACTTCGACTGTACGGAAACACTAGTTCATCATGCAATTAGATAAAAGTAAAAGCACCAGTACGAGCAATGCTCAATAATTTGAAGCGCACCATACTACAACAAGTACAAGAGAAAAAAAGAATGTAATTAATTTGAAAGGAAATTATATCCTGTTGCTTGTCTGTGTCAAGGGGTTGTTGGATCAATACGAAAAACGAAAGAAAGTTAGTAATTACGATAAAGGAGAGCGAACCTTTGAGACTTTGAGAGGTTCTTTTTGCTTTTTCCCATTTTCTTTTTTTGAAGACGCTGACCTAATCAATCACTCTCTATAAAGGCACAATGCGAGGCAACAAGGATTGAATTTTTCTATTTCCTGATTTTCTTATTTGATAGAGAAAGAGATAGAAGAATACTTGTATATTTAAGTGTCTTATATTATTTGAGTCTTTGTTTGGCAAAGAGCTCTTGCCATGACTTTTCTTGTTTGCATTGTCATCGTATTTAATGGTGAAGTGGATACACTCAAAAATTTTTATATGACATCCTTAAAGAGGCAAATGATGATACAATTCTTAATGGTCGTAGAATACAATGAAATTTTGCTCGGACTTATCCATAGTGGAGTAGGGATTTTGGTAGGCCCTGAGCGCAATGAGGACATGGCTTAAACCAATGTAAAATGCCTACAAGCACGTCGCCGAAAGTAACACATTTACATTACTATGGGATGTGTTAACTTGGGAGAAGTTAAGAAGGAACCATATCACAGATATTATAATAATTGTATTAGGCAGAGCCTCCTTTGAACACCCTTTCACTTTTTAGTCGAAAAACTTCAGTTATGAAAAAGGTTTGAAAGAGTTAATATTGTAATATTTATTACTGGGCTTCATCGAATAAAACTCAATTTCCCTTTCAGAATTACGCAGCGAAAAACTTTATTTATCAATCACAACTTATGTAAGTTCAATTAATTCTTACTTACTTTCTTAAGGTGGCGCTACGGGCCGGCCGGGGTGGACCTGGACCTCAGCCAACAAGCTTCGCCAGCCAGCTCTGTCTCTAGCTAGCCGTCTCCAGTTTCACACGCGAAGTTGGCTGAGGTCCCCTTCCACTTGCGTGCGCCACCTGAGTCTCTCTACCGCGCCGTCCCTGCGGTGTGGATTCAAAGATTTTCCGGGCCGGGCGTTGGTGTCCATCCGCTCTAGGTAACCCAGCCATCGTTCAATTAATTCAACTCTACCAATTTGAATTCATCACTTTATTTTCATTCACAAAATGTTTATTTCATATTTCGATGTTCACAATTCAAAGGTGCAAAAATGACTGGCATAACAGCCATTCCAGAATTTCTCCTTTGGTATTTTTTCATTGGATGGAAAAATTTCGATGTAAAGGGTGATTTTTTAGCTGGTTTGTTTTTGGCAACACTGGTTTTGACAGCTGACGTGTGTTAAGTACCTTGTGTCACTGTCAAACAGCTTCAGTTTCGTTTGCAATTTAACCATGGATCGTCTTACAAATGAACAACGCTTGCAAATTATTGAATTTTACTATCAAAATTCGTGCTCGGTTCGAAATGTTCATCGCGCGCTGCTTCCATTTTATGGTCGGCATTCTCGACCTTCTGAGCATTTCACGTTTCGGGCCGGTCAATTGGCCGCCTAGATCGTGCGATTTGACACCATTAGATTATTTTTTGTGGAGGTATGTCAAGGCTAATGTCTATAGGGACAAGCCCGCTTCGATTGACGCACTGGAAGCCAACATCCATGCATTCATTCGTGAGATACCGGCCGATATGTGTGAAAGGGTATGCCAAAATTGGACTCAGCGGATGGGCTACCTGAGACGCAGCCGCGGTCAACATTTGCATGAAATTATCTTTAAACATTAAATTGCAAGGTTCAAACTATCGATTCAAATAAATATTTCATTAATTTTTTCGAATTTTTTGTGTTTTTTTTTTAAAAAAGTTCTCAGCCTCTTAAAAAATCACCCATTAGAGATTCGAATATTTGATGTAAGTTTGCTGTCAATTCACTTGAAGCAGTTCAATGGGTGAGTATATTCAGTGAGTTAGTCAATGGGTGAATTCAGCCTTTTTAGGTCTTAGGGTTGCGAAAAAATGCACCTCGTGAAACTGTTTTATTTCGCCACCACATTACAGTTTGCTATTTAGTCAAGCTATTTAAAAACTGAGAACAAAACAAAACAACTCAATAACTGCTTCTTCAGGGTTTATTCATAGGTTTTCTTAGCTCAGGACTGTATTTAGATAATTCTGAAACCAACGCGCTAAGTATTAACTCTTTTAACAAGGATTCCGAAAACCAAAAGAGAGCAAGGAACTCAAATAATACACATGTTCGACCTTATTACAGAGAGTGGTTCATAATTCTGTTTTCAAAATAGAGCTTTTCGAAATTCTGCTTCTTCGAAAAAAATTCTGCTTTAAGAATTATGCTATTCAAAATAAGTTTTTTTTTTTTTAAACTATGAATAAAGCAATAAGATTCAGCTTGTTCTACTTTAGAGGGAGGGAGTTATGATTCTTCTTTTATTATTCCACTTTTACGGAAAAAGATTCTGCTTTTAATGTTCTGCTTTTTTACAATTCTGGCATGAGCAATAAAATTCTGTTTTTCTTTTCTATGCAAACTTTTGACCTTTTTGAAGTAAGGAAAAGGTACGAAAAAAACGGGTAGTGGGGTTGCAGGCCACCCTATACATATAGCACTGTTTCGCTTTCTAAAAGTTTAATTTTCAGAACATTGAAAAAAGGAATTTTGTAAAAAGAATTTCGACCCAGGCAGAATTTTGACCACAACGCTTCGAATGCCAGCTGGAAACAGAGATATTTTAATAAAATTCTGCTTTCAAAATTCTGATATTTGAAACTATTTCAAAATAAGATTCTGCTTATTCTGCTATAAAGGGACCAGAAATCTGCTTTATCTGCAAAATTCTGTTTTCAAAATTACGCTTTATCAAAAAACAAATTTCCGTTTTGTCAAAACTCGGACTTAAACAATAATTAAACAATAATAATTTTGTTTTGCTAAGCAATCTTTAGGCCTTTTTTTAAGTAAAAGAAGGTACGACAAGAGGCAGGGCGTTGCAGGGGGTGGCCAGCCACCTCACTTGCAGAGCATTGGAAAGTAGAATTTTGTAAAAAGAATTTCGGCCCTTGTAGCATTTTGACCCGGACTTTCAAAATTTTGCAGGTGTGAAAATTATTTTTAAAAAATTCTACTTTCAAAATTTTTCTATTTCATAATTAAAATTCAGCTTATTCTGCTAAAAGGGGAGCAGGTCATAAGTCTGCTTTACAAATTTTGTTTATGAATTTCCACTTTTCCGAAAAAAAAACTCTGCTTTTAAAATTCTGCCTTGAGCAGTCAAACTCTGATCTCTTTTAAGCAAACTTTTGAAAGTAAAGATAAGGTAAAAAAGAAACAGACAGGGGAGTTTTAGGGGGTGGCGCGACCCCTACATATTTCACTGTTTTGTTTTGTAAAAGTTGAATTTTCAGAATATTGTTAGGCAGAATTTTATAAATATAACTCCAGCAAAACTCTACTTTCAAAATTCTGGATCCCTAATATTCTGGAAATTCAACTTCTACAAAGCGAAACAGTGAAATATGTGTGTAGTCTGTTTTTTTTTTTTAAATTTTGTTTTACTTCAAAAAAGTTGAAAGTTTGTTTAAAAAAATAAAATATGCAGAATTTTATCGCTTGAGTCAGAATCATGAAAAGGCAGAATTTTTTCAGAAAAGAGCAGAACTGTGAACCAAAACTATCACCCGCTTCCCGTTCCAGTAAATAGAAATTGGGTCGTAAGTCTGCTTTCAAAGTAATACTTTTTCGAAAAAAAATCGGCTTTTCCAAAACTCTGACCTAAGCAATAAATTTTAGTTCTCAAGTAGGTTTTCGGAAAAAGTTTATACGAATTTTTGGCTTTACATTCTACTATCCAATTTTGCGTCCTATCAGCGTAGGGACAGTAAAAACGACAGTTAGTAAAGACGACAGGAAATGTAGATGTTAGTTCCGAATCCAATCCAATCCTTCTTTTTTGCAACTTAAAGAGCTCTTAAAGAGCAACGTCAAGAATAATTTGTTGCAATTGCAATAGTTAGAGCACCCAACAATTTTTTACGCTATTGCACAAAAATGAAGTATCATTTAAAAATTAATACAGTCAAGAAATAGGCTCATAATTGGAGACATAAGACTCAAGACTCAAGACAAGAGTCACAAGACTTTTAGTGATAGCAAGATATGCAGAAACTCCAACCGTGGAACAATCAACAATGCTCGCATTCTCAAATTTTTTTCTTTAGTAGAGAAAGACCAAGAGAAGGTTCATGTAACAAGTTGCTCCTATAGAATTAAACTTAGTTGCAAAAATGGCACCCAACGTGGGGCCCAATCCGACGACCTTGCGATTAAGATTCCTATTCTGTTCTTGGCAAACCCTTTTCTAAAAAATGTTTAAATTGGAAGGATATGGTTAGGGTTATGTAAGTCTATATATTACAACTTTCTATTTTTCCCTCTTTCTTGTCTGTTCTTTCAGGATCTTTATCGGTACGTAATTTTGTATAATGCACATGTGTTGGAAGTAATAAGTGAAGCTCCGCCGCGGAGTAGGTTAGCCAAACCGAGATAAATCGTTTCACACGCTTCGAATGCCGGTAGAAAACTCTGCCTCCAGGCCGAGCCCTTCCGGGAAGGTAGGTCCCTGGAGACATCAATATCTATGACTCTAGTTAACCAATAGCTATTTCAATTTGTAAGCGAAACAAGAAACTCGTTTCCACCTTCTTCAACACGATTCCATTCAACTTCTACTAACTTCCATATTCCCTCAGTTTTCAGAAACATCCACTTTCATCTCTGGTAAAATATGATCATATTTTTTGCTCCAGTTAAAGGATGAAATTAAAGGACACAAAGTGGAAACCCAGAATAAAAGGACGGAAAATAATACTGCGTCTGAGTTATATGCACATTTCTTTCAGGAAACTGTGCGTGATGTTCGTAAGGATTTTGTTCCGAGGATTCTGTTGTCCGTATGCTTTGTCCTTTGGTCGTGGCATAAAACTGTAAGGCACACAGCCAGAAAAAAAAATCTAGATACTGGAAACTAGTTTTTCTTGTTTTTAGCTCCAGAACAAGACGCTTAAATTCACAACGTGTCGGGAGCGTGTATGCGAATGCCAAAGAAGACACAAAAAAAAAAAATTATATGACTGTGTTGTTATCATCAAAGTGTAGAAAATTGTACTCCGAGTTGGATTAAAATGTGTACTTTCTCCGTTTTTAAAGCACACTTTAAGGGGTTGAACATATACGAAGGTGTAAAGCTGTGAAAAATAACTGAAACGAGAATGGAAAACACTTAGAAAACCATTCGTGTGCTTTTAATTAAAAAAAGAAAAAACAAAAAACAAGAAGAAAATGGTTACCTAAGTAAATGTGTACCCACACACCCAGCCGGCAGTCGTGAACAAATCAAAATGCGAAAGTAAAATTCTGAGGAAATGGGTTAAGGTAAGACGTATCCGATTCGTGTGTAGCATGGCCCTTAGCTATTTGCTGGAAGAAGTGAAAGTGAAGCACATAGCATCTGCTTACGTCTAGATAGAGGCGTAGGATTTGTTTTCGAAATTACCTAGTATTTTTTGCAAGCAGAGCGTTTTGGGTCATGGCTTCTGAAGGGCGTATTATTTCATGCAAGAATATCTCTGGTTTAGCCTGGGGCTATAGCAAGAGACATGTCGGTTTTTCATATGAGGGAGCGTTGCTAGCTACAGAGTAAATGCCTTTCTGCAACCCGTTTGGTGAAGCATGGGAAAGAAAAACTGTGTCAAGTAAAGTAAGTATTTGAAAAAAAAATATTTTTCATATAGATTGCTGCAGTCGAGCATTTAGTTGGTAGTAAGTGGAAAGGCTGTAAATGCCTACCTGCAAGTAGAAAGACAATAATAAATCGACTTCGAAAGATTTTTCCAGATTTTTGTTCTTAGCTGCGCCACTAAGATTAATTTACCGGAAGCTTAATATTTTTTGCGAAGTTACTTTTTCGGCTTTAAAATGAAATACATCTTAAAACTTGTCAAATAAATATGAAATAACAATAATCACTGGGTAAAAATCAATCCAAGTCAAATATTTTCCGACAATTCTTGGAAAATTAGTTTATCATGGTGAAATTTTGATATTCCATATTTGATGTTCATTTTATATTAGAAAGTTCTCAGAAGAAAATAGAATCGCAGTTTTTGACTAAAAATAACATCAAGATTTTAATATTAATTAAGGAAACTGATATACCTGATGCTAAAAAATTAGAGAAACTTTTTTCTAATAATAGGAAATTTCTGGGAAGTGCGATAGGCCTCGTTCCTGGAACCCGTACTTGGTTTCTAGAATCTGTTGACGTTTTTTGAAGTAAGTAGAAGCATTTTTGCAATAAACGTTATGGAAACAGTAGCTATGAAATATCTTTAGTCAATAAAGTTTTCTGAGTGGCACATCGAATTCATATTTAGATTTTTATTCTATTATTATTTCAAACTTTCCTTTCATAAAGTTGTGAGTTTGGTGGAGTATACTCATGCAACCTATGGAAAAAACTTACCCTATTATGCATAAAAATTTACAGGTTGCATTGTTCCTGTTCATTTTATTAACTATTATTTAACTATTATTAAATTAATTCTTTCGTTAATTTCTAGCATACACTTTAAATTTGAGGAAATATCTTTTGCCTGCCACAGACGTGGGTAAAAGAACTGAAGTATTTCCAGGAATAGTAAGTTGCTATCCCTATTGTGTCCAGTAAAAGCACGAAAGCATCATGCTTTGCTCACATAATGCTCAATCCTCAATATACTATTAATATTATTATTATTAGTCCGCCTGCGACGGATTGAAAAATCGCATTCCTCTGCCTAAAATAGAAACTATCACTTTTATATCAAAAGTTAAAAATATAACTTTTTGAATGCCTTTATACTAGGTGATTGCAAACATTTTGGACTAGAACCCCGCCTTTTTAACTAAAAAAAGAACATTTTTTTAAACCACGCCCACAAAAGCTGGCGAAGGTATATTATTATTATCACAAAAAAGTTAGCCAATGCTTGTACCTACAGCATATTTAATATTATTTTTCGTAAAATTTTATAAATCTTTACAAAGTTAACGCATTTTAATAAATAATAAAATGTTTTTTGAAAGTTAGAACTCCCTAAAAAGAGACAAACATTTTTTGGCACCTACCTTGAAAAGTTTTCTGGCTGGAAGAGGAGAAATGAAACATACATAACACAACAATATTGAATTTTGATAATAAAATCGAATTCTTGCACAGTATTGAAAAAATTTTGAGAAGTAAGGAATGGAAAAATATGCCCGTTTAAAACATGTTTAAGATCATAACTTTTTGTAAAATGTAATGTTTGTAACATGTAAAACAACTGCAGCTTAGGCAATGCTTGAATCAAATATTGGTTATACCATTGTAAAACTGCGTTTATGACATATTTCCATACAAAAATCGTGAAAAAATGTTGTCCCCAACAACATCTCCGATACTATAAGCCCAAATGATTTGACAAAAATCACACACTTTAAATTATGTTTTTAATTTTCTGGAAAAATATAGAAATTTTAGAATATTCAGTACGTTCTGAGATTTAGCTTAAAAATAATCTCAAAAATTATTTTTTTAAATATTCTGTTATCTAAACGGTTGTAACGGTTGTACCAATTATAATGGAATTGAATTTGAATAAATAGTAAAAGGAAAAGTATAAAATTTTTAAGATCTTACAAAAATTACGTTTCTAACTTAAAATCTTCTGGAACGATTTTAAAAACAAATTAAGAAACCCGCTTACAACCGATAACTTAAAAACCTGTGCTCAGAGGGTTGAAAAGCAAGCTGTTGCTAGCGCAAGGTACATGAGAATAAAAGAAAAACGGAACTCAGAAAAAGATTCCGAAAAGTCGTTTTATGGTTTTAAATTAATAAAAGGCAGAAAAAGGTAAAAAAAACCGCGTGTTCCCATTTCAAGAGAAACCTCAGACGAAGACATTTCTTTAGGTTTCGAAGGAAAATTATAGCGGGGTTGAAATATTGAATGGTTTTCGAGATACGCTTAAAGTCTAAGCCAAATCTAGTCAATTTTAGTGGATTTACTAAAATGGTAGCTAGTGCTAAAAGATGCTTATAACTTCTGAGTTATTTCCATCTTGCCAACTTACACAAGCATAAACCACGAGTAGCAAGTCAAAATGTCATGTAAAAATTTTTAAAACAGAAAAACCCATTTGTAAATTTTTTTCAGTACTTTTTACAAAAAGAAAAAAATCAAACAAAAAATTGTTTGGCACCCTGCATTTTGGTTAAAATTTGACTAGGTACTTTAACTTGAAATTCGCCTTATATAGAAGACTTAAAAAAAAGTTATAACAGTACCTACAATTTCAACGAAGGGATATTTTTAAGAATTTCAAACACACAAATAGGGCAAGAAAATTTCAGAGAAATTTCGATTTCCGAATTTCAACTTCCCTGTTGCGCTCGATCATCTCGGCAAAAGGGTCTTAAGGGTCATTTCTACGGTGATTATTTCACGCGTTCAAGCCTTACATTAAACATAGGTAGGATATAAGAATAGACTCTAACTCAATGCAATGCTCGCTAGTGGAGACTGATTCGATTCCTCCTCTAACTGCATAAGTCACATGAGCCTACTTTGGGTGCTGCTACTTTACAGTGTAGACCTGTGCCTCAGCCAACAAGCTTAGCCCGCCAGCTCTAGCTAGCCGTCTCCAACATTAACCACGAAGTTGGCTAAGGTCCCATTAATTTTTAGTACGCCACCGGTACTAAAATTCTCGGTACTTTTCTACGCCGTCCTTGCGGAGTAGTCTCGAAGATTTTCCGGGCAGGCGCGTTGATGTCCGTCCGCTCCATAAATGAACCGCCATCGAAACTGTTGAGTTCTGACTCTTCTGGTTAGGGAGGTGTTGCCGTGCAGTTTGATGTGATATCTTCTCCTTCAGATTCTGCCTATGAAGACAGGATCGGAAGTTACCCGAAAATATTTCCTCTTAAAGCAGACCAAAAAGCGTTTTCATCCTCTTTGACAACAAATTCATCTGCATTTGAGAATTGTTCTTGATTCGTAGCTATAGTAGTTTCTTTACGTGGTTTTCCCCCAGAACCCGGAGGACCACACCTTTTTACAGCCTTTAAGGACGGAGACCCGAAAAACCGCTTTTTGACCTCCAACAACCTTCCAAAGGGGTTGAAAACCAATCCTCAGTTTAGGTAATAGGCACAACCTAGTACAAAAGTGCTCGCTGAGAATGACAAACGTCGAAATGCATCCGAAACTTAATTCAATTTGTTACAATTTGTTTAATTTTTAATATGTTGATTTAAAATTTGGCAAAGTCACTAAGGTGCAATTTAAAAAGAAAAAACTCGGTTTTTTATTTTACAATAGGCACATGGCTTCCACCTCGGGGAGGTGAGAGTTGAAGTTGATAGTTGGTTGAGAAAACAGAGATTATTTAAGAAAACTTGTCACCTGTATATGCTTAAATTGGTTCCTCTTAAATACAGAAAGCGTATAATTTTACCACCCCTGTCCTTCGACCACCCCCAATTAAATTAATGCCTTGGATCTTAATGGGCTTCTATTTGTTCTTACTGGCTCAATTAACTATTGCTGGGAGCCCCTTTTTCATTAAAAAATTACGACATCCAAATGTGAACAGGGTTTAAGCGTTATCCAGGATGCAGCGCTGGAAGCTTATCATTTCTTTGCATTCCTGTCCAAATGCCAGAGTATGTCTCGTACTCTAACTTGAAACGCATAAAAATACCACAAGATTATGAATTCTTATCGCACCGTTGCATTTCCCGAAGCTATGTGGTTGCGGTCTTTCAGAAAATATTTTTTATATCATTCAGTTTAAATTAATGTTTAATAAATGTTTTGTTAAGGTAAGCTGTTAACAATTAAAAAAAAATCTAGCATATGTGTTAAATAATAAAAGTTCAAAGTCAAAAGCTACCACTATTCTTAAGTACATAAAGCACAACTTAGCCTTCAGCTGAAGCCACACATTCAATTGAAATTCACCAGAATAAATTCTATACACTAAAAAAGCTCCTTGAAATAAACGCACAATATTTATTCTTGTCTGAGAACTATGTAGAAGCCACTCTCTACCACTAAATTTATGTTCTCCATTCATGGTACTTTAAGCAGACAAGCAGATAATTTCCTCTGTACTTAGAGGAGACGTGCCGCACCCCTTTTGGTAACACCCATCCTAACCACTACGTCTTTCTCTTGTATTTGCAGAACTGAAAGCGACGATCACAGGCCCAACTGATTTATACGTGAAAACCGGCAGCGATATTAATCTCGCATGTAAGATCCTTCAGGGACCACACGAGCTGGGGAATATATTTTGGTACAAGGGTAAGTTAACTACACCTCCGCACCACCAGCCACCAATATTATCCTCTGTCTGCACCTCATTATGATGGTGTTCCGCTGAGTGTAAGCAACAGTCTCTAGTGTATTCTATGGCTGTTTCGCATCAATGTCAAGACACATCCTAAAGAGGGTCACAGGACTTACATAGGGATGAGAATTATTAAAATTAAATTCGAGCATCGTTTTGTGTTTCTCTTGCAGGCAATGAAATTATTGACATGACAACGAATCAAAATGAAATTGACAGCGTAAATCGGATAAGTGTGGAGAATGATTGGACGGAGGGTTTGACGTCGAGGTGAGTTAATTGACGAATTTATTCACATTATTGGGTTCGCTGGCAGACAAAGTAGGCGACGTATTCCCGGCTTTTTTTTGTGTGGGTGGAACACGCGTTTCATTTTGAGTTTTCATTACAAAGAAAAAAAAACGTCAACTTGGCTGGTCCTTAACAAATTTGTTCGTGTCTTACCTATCACTTGAGGTAGGTTGAACGACAGTTGATATGGCAATCAACTTAAGTTTAGATAAAGAAAAAGTGCCTTTATGCCAATTTTTTCAGTGATTGAATAATGAGAAAATTGTTAAGGACTTGAGTGGGCACACAACAGAGTATTGCTTTGAAGCCCCCGGTCAAAGTGCTATAATAACCTGAGGCGGTATGAAAATCCTGTGAGTTTTTCGAACTTTGTTTGATTAGTTTTTGCTCGGTCGTTGATTTGGCTCCAAAATAACAATAAACGCTACGTGCCTCTAATGAAATGGTCTAATTTGACCTTGTTACATTGGCACTTTCGAAAATGACCAAACATAGGTCCTTACCTTTCTTTATTACACTGCTTCGGTGTAAGTAAGCATTTAGTTTGATTTTCCTATCTCCTTTACTCATAAGGTTAATAGGTACACGCTATTAACTTTCCGATTCGGCTTTGCTAGCAATCACGACCGAACCACTCGGCCGCAACTACCATTAATTATGAACAAAAACACATAATGCCACCACACAAGTGCCAAACTTTTTACTACCAATACGATTGAACTGAATTAATATGCCTCTCAAGTTAATTTGATAAATACTCAACTACAGAAGAACATTTCATAAATTTTTCAGATTGAAAATCCGAAGAGCCATGCCCAGCGATACGGGAAACTACACATGTGTTCCGACGATAGCCAAATCAGCTAGCGTTTACGTTCATGTTATAATTGGTAAGTACCTAACCTACAAATAAATATTTCTTGTGTTGGTATATTTTTATAGTCGAACAAAATTGGCTCGCGGTCGTAAAAGGTCCCCCATTCTTATTCTTGTGTTTTGGGTCTTTTAATGTAATTTTATTAATTCCTTTCCAAAGTTTTCAGCTTCCCCCGACTGTTGGTGGGGGGCGGATAAAACTTCAGGCATCAGTCATTAGCGAAAAGAAAATTTTAATTTCATCGACAAATCACTATACCTTACGGTCTTGACGATGGAAAATTTATGACCCACCAAGACCGAGCACGCTATCCACGACGTCTCAGGATTAATGCACACGAAGGACTATAAAAAAAAGTATCCCAAAAGCGAAGAACATTGTTTTCGAAGGTTTTTCAGGTTATGATCTTGATTATTGCAACCATGAATTTATATCCTTCGTAGAGAACTTTGACGTTCATATAGGGGGTGAGCAAATTGGTGAACGTTGGATGCTGGTGCTGGAATTTGATAGAATCATTCTTTGGCTAAATTAAAACATCCTTGGTGTGCTACGTGCGAGGGATTAGTAGCACATTCTATGGCAGCTAATGGAAGCTATGAATTTTTTCATTTGCTTTTATTCTACAATCAGCTTTTGTTGAGACTGATGATGTGTGAGAAAACTGTGAGTCTTTTGTTTGTGCATAGCTTGTGTCTGTTAAAAAAATCGCTCACGCTTCTACCCTGACAAGCATAGGGGCTTGGAGAAAATAATAAAAGCAAGTATTAAGAAATTAGGCAGGTATAAAAGTGTCAATAATAAATTAGGCAGGTACCTGTTGAAACGGATGTGCTATTAGTGCGAGGTACCGTTTAATACTAATTGGTTTCAAACTTCTGCATTTATTGTTTCTTAAATTTTGCCTCAAAATAGTTACTCAGTAGGTATTTGTATTCGTTCAACACGCGAACAAATTGTCACTGGTGTATAAGTGTTTTTTAGTGGGTTGACAGGGAACGAACGGAGTTACTAGGTGACGAAGACTCTCACCCCAACATGTAGCTTTTAATGAATGAACTAAACTAAAAAATTGAATTTTATTTTATTATATGAATAAAATTTTAAGCCCGGTACGGAAAATATCTGGGGTGGACCAAAACCAGCAACAAACGAAAAATCCTGACTCAAAATGAGTGGCTTTCTGGTCGTCGTATGTTGTCCAGGTTAAGGTCGGCCGAATGTTAAACTCGTTTTTCTCTTCCAACGCACAAATGGAGAACTATTAAATGTATTCCAGATTTTTCTTTTTAATACTCTGCTGGTTATAACATTGTTTTCCTCCGCAAAGTTATAACAGTTGCGCTGTCGAGCTTGGTTTTACTGTTCAGGATTTCTATGCTCCGATCAGCGTTTGTGTTGGATTTGGATCGAGCACCCCTTTTAATTTCTGCCTTTTCTATCCTCAATCCTTTTCTATCCTATCCTTGGGGTGTGTAGGGGTGGTGATAATCCTTCGATCGCGAGCTAGCTAATTATAAAAAAGAACTGGTGTAGTGAGGTGTTAATTGTCGTCTGTGTATTATTACAGAGTAAGTACACAAAGGACTTTTTTTTCTGATATCCTTGTATCTTTTTGGCCATAGACAAAAAACAAAAAATCAGACAAATCGATCAAGCACTTGGCTTTTTACTGTGATAAAGAAAAATTTGGTTTAAAAGATTTGGGGAAAGATTTGGAAAGATTTGAAAAAAATAAGTTTCTTCGACCATCTCTAATTAAAAAGAATACTTTTTCCAAATTTAAGCTATGTTACAATGGCGCTAGCGCATTCATTTTTGGTATGTAACAATGCCTTGACCACGCCCGCTTTTTTTTTAAATAAATGTAATATAAAATCTGACTAAAAATTATATTACAAAAGTTATAGATTTTTATAACTTTTTTGTTGATATAGTATATGCCGCCGCCCACTGTTTGGAGACGTGTTAGTTTCTTTTTTTGTAGGGGACTGAAGTTTTTACGCCCACTATTGTACTTTTTCACTTGTTCAGGAAGAGTTTTATTAATGTAATTTTGACGCATTATCGATAAAAAAAAATACAAAAATGCATTAAAAAACGTGTCAGCAAAAAGCTACAATTTAACCGAAAACTATAAAGCACTTTTTTTTAATTTCCAACTAACATACTCCTGAGAGTTACACTCTTAAAAATTAAAAAAACAAACTTTTATTAGACTTTTACAACGCTCCTGATACTCTTCGAGTATAACGTCTTGTTTTAAGATTCAAAAATGATCTAGTAGCACTCATCTTAAAGGAGAGCCGCTCGTAAAGCACTAACTCCTATAACTGGAGTATGTTTAACTCTTATAAGACTCTTGTTATAAGTAAGTGTTTGATAAAACTTAACTGATATATCTTAACTGTAACATCGATCTTGTTCAGATTTAAATGGAAAACATAACGCACAGTAATGCAGCAGGTTGCGCTAAGAAATTTCTAAATTGTCGTTTCCAATCTAAGTTTTTCTAAGCATATTTAAAGAAAAAAAAAAACGAAATAAAAAAAGGGTTTGTTTAAGCATTTTAGCAAATATCGGTAAAATGGTTCGAAATGAGAAAAAATCGAAATACAGATTTGTTTTATGGATTTGAATTTTTTAAAATTCTGAAAAAAGTTTAAGTTTAATATTCGTCCTTTTTCTATCTCCCAAATGGAATAAGGTATAGGTAGTTTAAAAAGAAAAAATTACCACAGTTCATTTTCTGAAATTTAATGCAAAACCAAACGTTTTTGATTATTCAAAAACTTCGAAAATTTTATTCAAAAACGTAAAAGCATTTTCGAGCAAGATATTTTAGAAGCATCTCAACGGTTATGACGATCTGAGCTTTATTTGGTGTAAGTATAATGTAACGTTTAGAAGGCAAGCTTTTTTGCATTAGAAGCGTTTCATAATTACATAGGCAAGAAAGGACGCATATTTTCGTCACATAGAGCCCGTCACAAGCCTTATGAACATGAGCATAAATTGACTAGTTGACTGCTTTGACTAGTTACCAACGAATTACACTAACGCCCATTCTTTTCAAGGCCTTCGAAATGATTTTGAATTACCCAGCTTAGCTCACACCACGGAATATGGCTATCGTAGCAAAAAGGTCACTGGTGACAAAAAAAACTCCCGTTCGAACCCTTCAATTCAAGTTGCCTGGACGGTTTTGGATGTCTCATATCCGCCATATAATCCCCTATATAATAAAGCGCTATGTGCATACAGTCACCAAATGACAAGTCCAAGTCGTGTGACTCGGTAGCTTACTATGGGAGAGTGTTCATCTCGCTTTTCGTTGGTTAGGAGTTCAAATCGCGTCGAGGGGCAGAGTTGATTTTTTTTTAAGTATATTCCGCAATGTTTTTATTTCTTTGGGTTTATTGGAGTTTGTAACATGTAAGTACCGAAAAACGGAATGCTTCACCTTTAAAGGATTCCTCCAACTCCTGCCCACTTCCTTTAGAATTAAAGATTCCTCCAGCTCTTGCCCACTTCTTCCAGAATACCTTGGGCTCATTGGAGTATTCCTTGGGTTCATTGGGGTTCATGGCCGGGTAGAGCCGAAAAATGATAAGCTTCCTTATCCTTTTAGCTCCTGCCCAGCTCCCCCAGAATTCCATGGGCTCATTGGAGTATTCCTTCAATTCATTGCAGTATTCCTTGGGTTCATTGGTGTTCCTAACCTGTTAGTACCGAAAAATGATATGCTTCCCCTTTTTAAAGGATCCTTCCAGTTCTTGCCCATTTCCTCCAGAATTCTTTGGGCTCATTACAGTATTACTTGCGTTCATTGGAGATCCTGGCCTGGTAGAACCGAAAAATTATATGCTTCCCCCCTATAAAAAATATCTCCAGCTCCTGCCCACTTGCTCCAGAATTCTTTGGGCTAAGTACAGTATTACTTAGGTTCATTGGAGTACCTGGCCTGGTTGTACCGAAAAATTATATGCTTCGCCTTTATAAAGGATTCCTGCAGATCCTGTCCACTTCCTCCAGCATTCCAGGTTAAGAGCTCTGGTATATAGTACCGAAAAATTATATTCTTCTACTTTTTAATACCGATAATGGAGCTTCTTCCATAAAGGTGAAGCATATAGTTTTAAGTTAAAAAAAAAGTTTAAAGTAAAAAATATAAACTTCCCTACAATAAAGTGCTACATGCATAGGTATTCAAAGCGCTATTTGCAGGTCAAAATTATGTGACTAGGTAGCGTGAAAGTGGTCGGCTCGCATGATGTTGTGCCCACGGCAATTTTTATTTTTATTTTAATCGATGTGTGCTGCGTTGTTCCTGTCGTAAGACAGGCTTTTTAACTAGTATTAAATATTTATGGCGGATATGAGATTGAATTTTATATATAACGGGTGATTTTTTAGCTGGTTTGGTTTTGGCAACACTGGTTTTGACAGCTGACGTGTGTTAAGTACCTTGTGTCACTGTCAAACAGCTTCAGTTTGGTTTGCAATTTAACCATGGATCGTCTTACAAATGAACAACGCTTGCAAATTATTGAATTTTACTATCAAAATTCGTGCTCGGTTCGAAATGTTCATCGCCACACAGCACGCGAAACAATGGCGCAATTGCGAGGCGAGTTTGGTGAACAGTTAATTTCACGTTTCGGGCCGGTCAATTGGCCGCTTAGATCGTGCGATTTGACACCATTAGATTATTTTTTGTGGGGGTATGTCAAGGCTAATGTCTATAGGGACAAGCCCGATTCGATTGACGCACTGGAAGCCAACATCCATGCATTCATTCGTGAGATACCGGCCGATATGTGTGAAAGAGTATGCCAAAATTGGACTCAGCGGATGGGCTACCTGAGACGCAGCCGCGGTCAACATTTGCATGAAATTATCTTTAAACATTAAATTGCAAATAAATATTTCATTAATTTTTTCGAATTTTTTGTGTTTTTTTTTTAAAAAAGTTCTCAACCTCTTAAAAAATCACCCTTTATATTTAAGATCCATGTTAAATGTAAAACTAAATTGCGTCCAGTCAAACTGTCCGTAAAACAATTAAATTTTAAATGTATTTTTTATATTTTTGTTATTATTTTTTAATCATATAACACAGTTTATTGTTAGTGAGCCATAGCGATAGCAGGTTTAAAGCCCCAAGTTTCAAGTCCCAAGATTGCCTTCGTCTCCTTTTTGGTGCCAAATAAAATGGGACACTTAAGGATTCTGTAGATCCGGTCTCAATAGCTGTTTCACAACAAGCTCGTGAAGCTAGACTTTTTTGTCATAAACAATGGAAGCGAAAAACCGTGGCGACTATAATTTTAACTGCAAAGTGACAGGCCATGATGTATTTGTAAAATTTGGAAACTTTGTTAGATGTCAGGTTCATTCATCCAGACCAAATTCAAATAATCTTTCAAAATCTATTCAACAGCGTATCACAACTCACAGCGATGATACCGCTATTGTAAATTACGATATACATGAAATTTATTTAAAACTCGCACGAGACTCTCGCTTGCTGTCGCGCCCCTGTTGTGAAGCAGGCTTTATTTTGTGCCGCGCTCTCAGACAGATGTATGCTCTGTGTTTAAATATTAGCTGAGGTTCAGCTCTAAATATGTCCATCAAGTCAGTTTCTAAAATTCGCATGCTGTTTTGAAGCAAATTTATACTCCATGTGCTGAAGTCTGCCTTATGAAAGCTATATCTCCTGCCACAACAATGCTAACAAGCACTTTCCTTGTTAACAAAAACATCGTCAACCTAGTGATATTAGCTGTACATTGTGTGCATTCAAATTTCGAATGCAAATTGAAATCAACAATCTCTGTGTGTGGTGAGATTTCCTTCCGTCAAACCGAAAACTCTTTCTCAAGTTATCGTCAGCTCAAAGATGACCTGATTTTCTCACATCCCACATATGAACACCATATGAAAACTTGTGTAAGTCCCCTCGTTGCTGTTATGCAAAAAGATGCCAAATGTCCATGTGCCACAAGAGACGAGACCACAACCGAAGAGGCAGAGGTATAGCTACCTGCTCGACTTTCATATTGAAATGAAATGAAAATCAAAAGCCTGTAACGGCTTCTAGAACCTCTTGTGTGTGCTGATGGCTTCATGGGGCGGATATAGCAGAGAGAGGATCTCTTAGCCAGGTGGTGGCTTGTAAAATAATACTTTGACGGAAATCCTTTCAATATCTTTTTGGTCCAAGTCACAGGAAGAGTATCCGGTAAAACTTTGACGTCCTCTTGCGTATGATGTTTGGTCTTTAAGGATGTTGTCTTTTATTTTCAATTTTCTCCTTCCTTGTTATTGGATGCATATTTTTCGGTCGGAAGTTATGGCTACTGTGACGATATTGCTTTTGGGTATCACAGTCCATTGAATATGTATGAGCTACGAGGTGTCTACAATATCATTTACTTGTTATAGATGCAACTTTATGGGGAAACTTTTCCTCTGAGTTGCCCTTCTGTTCTTAACAAAAGTTTATGTCAAAAAAAAAATTGTTGAAAATGTTCCATTGCTGTTTTAAAGGATGTTATTATAGTCTTGAATACGATATCTCAAATAAAATTCTCTATCGCAAGTTGTGCAGCTTCAATAAGTTTTCATTTGAAAGTCAAGCAAAGGCACAAGATTGAACCTGGATTGAATTGGTTAAAGTTTTGGGAAGCAATAAAGGGATCACCACTGTTTGCCTGCCCCAAGGCATATTTTGTTTTCTCTCCTCAAGAGAAACTACTCTAAGCTTAAGTACAGCTTGTTGGAACTAACTGAATCTTATCAGTAACACAAAAAGTAAACACACACACACACACCTCCAATTGCCTGGCCTGAAGTATAAACACTCTTTCACGTACTATTATTGGAAAACACATTAAAAAATCTTTAGAACCTTCGGTATATCCTGCAAATCAAAAACACCTTTTCTGATAGAGAAAAGGTGACTGCCAGGGGCAAACTACGAAATTGTGAAACTACAAAGGACCTACGCAATGGCCTACAAACCAATCACACCAGCATCATATGCCGTACGTAGTCCTGTGTTGTTGCCACCCATAGAGTAGGTTTAACTACTATCAAAATCATTTGATCGTCCTTAGCACCATTCCACTTTTGGCACAATGCTCGTGCATAAATCCCTTGCGTCAATGTAAACAAGCAACTAACCTGTTCTCACAGGCTTCGCATCCTGATGAAGAGAAAAAGGCAGGCAAGTACTGTTTTATATTTTATATAGAGAACAGCCAGGGGCAATCTAACAACCTCGTGTCTGCATAGTGAAAAAGTATACTTTATATGGGGGCGTTTACTTTGTCTTTTTGGGAATCCTTGATAAACTCAATGTGACACGTTTAATGTTACTTCTTCAGAAGTAATATGTACCTTCGTGTGTGTAGTCGCCTTCTTCTGAAGGTAGATCTCAGGGTATAACTCTCGTTGGACCTGCCACTTGTTCCTGCTATAGGAGCACTACGCTGCCGTGCGTCCGCCTTATTTATGTGTGAACAAGGCAAACGAACTGGCAAAAAAGTAATTATTTTCGCAACCCCGGGCGTAACGTAAGACTTCTCTTTTATATCCAAGCAATAACCCTTTGGATTTTTTTTTTAAGAAATAGAAGAAAAATAATTGACATGCATGCACATTGCGCAGGGTGCATGGACAACGGAAGAGCTAAAACAGAATAACAGAAAAATAGACCAAGAAAGAACGTCCTTGTTTTTGTTTTCTAGAAGGACGGTACAGAAGGACCAACAGAAGGAATGAAAGTCTAGTCTTGGGGGTGAGCAATTGTAAAATATACCTAATATTTTGCTAGCGTATTTTGTATCGACTAATCGCCATTTTTTCCCAGAAAAAAAGTTTTCTTTTTGCATAAAATATGAAGTGAGTTTACTCAGTCAACCCTTATTAGATATTTTTTATTAGCCAGAGACACAAAAATTCATAGTAGGCGAACGAACAGTGGTTAAACTTAACCTTTATAAAATAAATAAATAAATAGAGTGGCGCAACAGCTCGAGGTGAAC
Organism: Neoascia interrupta; assembly: GCA_947623515.1. Classification (NCBI taxonomy): domain Eukaryota; kingdom Metazoa; phylum Arthropoda; class Insecta; order Diptera; family Syrphidae; genus Neoascia; species Neoascia interrupta. The sequence continues at coordinate 31,311,231 of OX392462.1, read as the reverse complement.
CAGGGCCAACTTCTCAACAATGTATGTTGGTGTGTTAATTTCTTTACATACAAGGGGACCTACAATTTTTTTGCCGAATCCGAACGGCACTTTGAGAAGTTTTTCAAGACAATTAATACTCTCGGAGGGCTTGTCAAACCCTCGCGGAGGTGGGGACCGTGAAAAGAACAAGTTTTTTTTTTTTTTTTTTTTTTTTTTTTTTTTTTTTTTTCAGGTGACGATGGCAGGATGGAAACTTAACCTTTATGTAGGGCCAAATTAATGCAACTGACCAGTGACCCTTTACGACACAGGAAAATTTCCAACTTGACGAAAAAACACTTATTACTCTTTATTAATTCCCTACAACTCGCCAAGTCCACTAAGGTAAAACAAGTCCCTGAAGGCCTCTTGTAATTAACTCCAAATATTTTTCTCTCAAATGGTTTTCATTTGGGCAAAGACACTTCTAACACCATCAGGACAAGAATCATTAATGATATTCATTACTTACTTTATGATCAGAAGGACTTGCCGTCAAATGTTCTTTTTTGCCACTTATTTTCTGTCCTTGCAACCATTGCCATCTACACACGCACCAATTTACTTCTGTTGTATATTGCTCTATTTAAGCAATTTTGCTACAAGTACAAAAAGCAAAAAAGATTCTTCAAGTAATCACAATGCAAAAGTTGGGGAAAAAATACAACCAAAAATCAAGCAAAAAAACGAATACTGTCTGCAAACTTCATACATGAGTTGCGAATCGTCCTAGAAAAAAAACCGAACAACACACACCGAAAACAGAAGCAACCACAGGCTCTCCACTATAGCTATAGTAAGGGCATGGTGCAGAAAAAAGTATAGATACTCATAAGCATAAGAGATGTTGCCACAAGTAACAAGAAAAGAAGAAAATAAAAAATATTCCAGCTAAGATGTCGGGCATAGACCAAAAGACAACTACTCTCCGAAAAGGATGTTACTTTATGGTCATAATTAACTAGGTATAAACCCATTTTCTCTCGTCTTTGTCAGTGTGGTTCACTGGTACAGAAAGTACTCCAGCGACCACTTAAAGAGAAACTGAGTGTGGTCATAGTAAATGAGTTTGGTTTCGAGAAATATGTTCGTCCTTTTTGAGATTTTTTTTTTTTTTGTTTTTTTATTTTGCCCTCTGCATTAAGTGCATTTCGAAATGAAACTAAAAGATAGAGTGTTCGCTGTACTGTTGTTTATTTTACTTTACTCACCCCAAACCTAGAGATTCAATTGTGGCTGTGGTTAATACTTAAATCATCCAGGGAAATAGCGGTTTGTTAACAAAAATAAATGTAAAAAGGATTGTGGTCAAGAAAAAGCTTGTAACAGCGAAACGAGAGGGCAGATCTGAAATATGTCCGCCAGTTCTTTTGATATTTATGACATTTTTCCATTAAATATTCAGAGGGTGGCCAAGCTCAAGGTGAGATATGGCTCTGGAAAATGTAAGACAGTTTTGCCATGGCAATAAGAATTTCATAAATTGAGAAGGATTTAAGTTTTCGTTAATTTAGGTGGATAAATATTCAAGGGCCTAGAACTGAATAATGAAGTTACGTAACGCATTTCGTTATTGACGCATGGCACAGTCGTTAGGTGGTGTTGAATCAAGGAAACGACCAGTTTTATAAAATTGGAATGCAGCTGCAAACACATGCCTTTAAGACGAAACTTATTGAGCTTTAAACAGGAAAAGGTCACCAGGATTGAAATATTGTAATGGTCTATGTTAAAGAAGGTTGGACAGTTGCTTTTATTTACTTGGGAGCCCCTCACTTAAGTATTTCCAAAGACGCAGCTCCTTACTCACTGACTTCAGGTGGCGCTACAGTCGAGGGCTGACCTGGGCACCAGCCAACAAGCTTCGCCAGCCAGATCTGTCTGCACCTCCTGGTTTGCCCGTGATGTAAGTTGAAGTCGCCTTCTACTTGCGTGCGTCTCCTGAGTCTCGGCGCTTTTATACTGAGATAACCTTGCCGGTTGGATTCAGAGATTTTCTAGACTAAGCTGTTAAGGTTCAGCTGCTCTGGATGACAGAGCTATCCCAGGAGTTGTTTTTTTGACTCTTTTGGCTAGGTCAGTGTCGCTGTACAGCCAGTAGAGTACGATGTTATTATCATACTCCACTCTTAGTCTATGGAGTGGGATCATAAATGGGACCATAAAACACTCGACGGATTTTCCTCTCGAAACAGCCTAAAGCGAAGCGTTTTTATCCGCCTTTGACAGGGACCATATGCGCCTGCACCGTAAAGCAGGTCTTATCAAAATACCATTTGCTGCTCACGAGAGGGCTATGACACAGAATGGCCTTCTCAACCCAAAGCAACAGCAATTGGCGAGTTAACCTTCGTTTGGTTTCAGCGTTGTTCTCGCTGCCTGAATTTGTGTAGGGAAACCCAGGCAGACAGAAAAAAAGTCCCTTTCTATCTCCAAATTGTAGCTGTCTATGGTTGTGTTTTGTCCAAGACATCGGTGTTTTGTCCTCGTTGCCCACACACTCCGCTTTCGTACCGATACTTAAAAAGGTTTCACTGAAATCACGCGGTATTTTAACGATTATGTCAATGTTTTCTGCGTACTCGAGTAGTTGTGTAGAATTTTTAAAAGATTGTGTCTTGGATGTGGGCACTTGAGTTCTGCACAGTTCTCTCAAACACATGATGTTCACATGACATCGCCTTGTCCAATAAAATTTTGCATCAAAGGCTTATGTGAAGTTTTTACCGAGCTTGACAGAACAACGTGAGTTTTCTAATGTTACCCTGCACAAGTTGACAGGCGCTTGTCTTTCTAGATGCTGTGATATCCGCCCTTGAAATCCACCAACAGGTGTTGGGTAATGATTTGGAATTCCTGGGTTTTCTCCAAGACGTGCCGCAATGTTAATATGTGATCGATGGTGAACTTTGGTGGCCTGAAGCCAACTGTGGACCTGTCAGATTAGGAGACTGATGCCTCCGTAGTTGGCACACTTCCTGTGCTTCCTTTCTTGAGAGTCGGGCAATGATATGGTTCCATTCGTCTGGTGGAATAGGTTATTCTATCTTTTGTCTTTGTCTCAATACAGGTAGCAGAAGTAGTAGTCCTGCCCCTCCACTACGGTGTTACCTTGACCATGACCATACTTACCAGGCTTCAGTTCGAACTTTCTCTGGGGTTGCTGGTCCCCGGATTGGGTGCCTCCCCGGGTGGCGGGTAAAAAGAGGCTCTCTCCCCCTAATACGGGGTGGACGAAAAACAGCAAAAAACCAAGAATCCAGGAGCGTCTGTCTCATAATGAGCGGCTTCCTGGGCGCTTCCTGGCAAACACCTTTTTCTCTTCCATTTGCAAATAGAATGGACAACAATAAGATGCATGCCATAATGTTTATATGAAATACATACTCTGCGGTAAAAGCTCTGCTGGTTATATTTATGCTTTTCTCCATAAAGGCATAATACTTGCGGGGGAGCTTTGGTGTTTTGTGCAGAGTTTTCATATTCCGTACTGTCTCATCAACGTTTGAATATGAATATGAGCATATGATATTGCTTCAATGCTGATCATCGTGAGGCCTCGCTCACATAGACCTTAAGCCTAAGCCTGCCTCCAACGACGAAACCAAATCCAAATAAAAGTAGCTTTGCCCGGCCTAACCCCCCGCTTTTATTGGATGGCCGTTTAGGGCCTCTGCTATTTGCTCAGCTGAACGTGGTCTGAAGAGGGAGATAAAAGTTTATATGTAGACGTCACAAGGTCGTTCTAGTCGTTCAGTCTGTATGCAGAAGCTCGTTATCCTTGTTTTGTTTGCATTGGTCGTCAACAGTACATCCGTCTGAATCCGTGGTTTGAAGCTGGTTCATAGCCCGTATGTCTTTACGTGGCTAGGAAGTCAACCCGACGGCACGTCCTCTAACCGCGTCGTCTAGATCCTATCCCCCAAGGGCTCCGGGAAATAAACCCCCAACGAAATAACCCACCAAATGAATAATGAAATAACTCCTCGAAATTGGGGCATGATTTCACAGTGAAATTACTTTCCAAATAGAAGATGAGAGGAGTCCACAATAAGGAATGAAATAACTCCCAAAATATGTAGAAAATAAGTCCCCAAATACATATAAAATCATATGTAAGCCCTCGATAAGCATGTGTAGCCCTCGATAAATACCTTAAGGTTTGGCATGAATCCTCAAAGAAAAATTTTGAGGCGATCTTTCATAGCAGAATTTGGGGACCTTTTTCATTACGAAAAGTACGAAATAAGTTCCGACCTTCATTCAAATTTTGGGGAGTTATTACACTTTGATTTTGGGGGGTTATTTCGTTAGGGGGTTATTTCACGGTGCCTACAGAGAGATATAGCTTGGGTTTTATAGGCCTTAGCTCGAAAAACCGTTGCACTAGCATCTCCTGACGGTCCTAGACGCAACCACGTTGGCAACCAAAAAAGCTACAGAACATTAAACAAAGAACTAGAAACCCTTCATTTTTAAGGCCTTAATTTTCAACTTCATAGCTGAGCTGAAGTTCCATTGCACCAGATCAGATTCTAAAATTATCCGTGCGCAGACACGCCCTCTACAACATACCTACTGTATGTGTGACTACCTCCATTAAAAAAAAAAAACATTTAAATTAAGTTTAAGCTATGTTAACATATGCGTCAGAACATCAGTTTTTGGCATAAGGCACTGCTTTCGAATTGTCTTTAAAGCGAAAGAAAAAAATTTATCGCAGGCCATTGTTGCCCACGCCCACTTTTTAATCAGATTTAAATAGGAATTCAACTTTTTTTTAAATATAAATGAAATTTAGAAAAATATTACCTAACAAAAAAAAATAGGTTTGCTAATTTGCTGCTTTTTTATCAATACACTTAATATCGCCGCCCACTTTTATGGGCGTGGTTAACAAAAAAGTATTTTTTTATGTAAAAAGGCAGGGCTTTTGGCCCAAGATTGATCTAACCGCATTGCATAAAGCGTCTTACGGAAATATTTTTTATCCCGCCCACATTTTGGAGGCGTATTTAGGTATGGTATTTATAAATCCTTCGCAGACGGACTGAAGCTTTAACATTAAGCACTGTTGAACTATACCACGTGATATAACTTGTGAATGTTACTCCTCTCTTGGCTTACTAAATAAGAGAAGATTTAATCTCTTAAACTTTTGGAGCAGTTAGTAGATCCACAGAATACACTTTCAAGCGGAACAAACTACAGATTTAAACGGAACTGAATGATCAAAATCTTTTCTAAGAACTTCGAGTAATTTTAAAAACAAACAATCATTCAGAAAATACGCAAATCTCAATATTGGATTTTAAGATTTTCGAGGCCAGAATTCAATCACTAGTTCATAATAAGGGCACAGTGTTTTAAGTAATTCATCCAGGAATGTTATAAAGGTCCATCGTTTTTTAGTAGATCAGTAGGTATATGTCGTGCTGCTTTTAGCAAGGCAGGGATGTGAGGATCCTTTCATGCATTTTTCTCAAAACCGCGATGATTTCCTAGTTGATTGAGATTTCGTGAGGGGATTTTTAGGTGTAGCTATAAAAGAAATACTCAAACTTTACATGCCAGGATACCAACCCACAATTCTGATAGGAAAAATGCTTTTATTTAAAATATTGGAAGCAAAACTTTCACCCTCTAAAATGCGCCTAGTGAAGCAATATAGCAGCCCTCTTATGTAGGTGGCGCAGTTGGTAGGTAACTTTATTTTAGCAGAAATGAGCGGAATAAGTCGTCCGGTAATGTTTTTAGGAATTATTCAGAGGAACATAAACATAATTCGATTGAAAGTGGTAAAAAACAATGGAAACATGTGGAAGTGAAACGGGCTATAGAATGAATAACCATGCAGCGCTAAATTTACAAAACTGACAGTGTTAAATTGAGTTTTCAGCTTTAATGTAAATTGAACATTTTTGAAAATATCGTTTATTTCTAAATAACTTCTTTCACGTTGTTGAGAGGAAAACAAGACCTCAAATTACGTTTATGTTTTCAAATAAGTTTAAAACAGCTTTAATCATTATTTTTTGATTTTTACGTTGATGAAAATCAAAGCGATAGCAATAAAGCGTAACCTTTACATTCACGTTATCATACGACTTGTCGTCTATTAAACAGTGCTCTAACAAGGCGCATCAAATTTAATCTCTTATTTCAACACAAGTGCGGCATATGCGTACAATCTTTGACATTTTTCCCGTACTGTAATAGGTAGGTGGTTCACTTGAAAGCCCAAAATTTAAACTTAGAAAAGTTTCCACAAAAAAAAGACTCTTAAATCATTAATTTTCTCGGCAAGGAGTCTGATGTTTGTCCTTTGTAGCTTTAAATTTTACCAAAACACGTTCTAGAAATTCGGTTTAGGGTGGCGCTAGATGTGGGACTCATATATAAATAAATGTACATTAATTGTGAAACAAAAACTTTTCTTCTAAAAAAAGCAAACGAAACCCAGGCAGGCAATAAGTCCTAGCTGGGACACACATGTTTGAATTTTTAATGTGATAATGTTTGTGGGGAAGTCGGTCGCGGCGTACTTAATCCGATTTCTTTTTATAGCTTCTCGTGCATGAGAGTTTGTTTGCTTTTCTCGGTGCTATAAAACTTGTCTTATGGCATGGGTGCACAGTAAATGTGAATTATAACCAGCGATGTACGTGCGCCAGGTCTTTAAGGCACTTTAATGTGGGGGATTGCAGAGGTTTTTTGTTAACTGCTGTTGATGCTTTTTGTCGGGAGCTGGCGGAGGGTGGTTTTTATCGACTAACAGTTTGGATTATAAAATTTTGATGACAGCAGCTGTTTGTAAAATTAATTGCTACATGAGTAGTTGCAGACAAAAAACTTAGTCAAAATAGAACTGAGAGAAGGTAGATGAATTAACGCGATGTCTAGGAGGTTGTAACGCAAACTTTATGCGGAATAGTAAAGTCAGAGAATGGTCAAGGACTTAATGATTGTTTTTTTTTGTATAACAAGAGTGGTTATAAATTTACAAACAAAATCGCTCCTGACCAAAACAATAAAAGTGTTTAAAGGTGTTTTGAATAAGGAAAAAATTACTATAAACCTAACTTGCTGCTAAAATCATGATGTTTTTGCTTGACCATCAAATTTTTAATTAAAATCTAACGAACTCTTTTTATTGAGCCGGGGACAATATTAAGTTGGCAAATCTTTTGATATGACCATCACTTTCCTAATAATTAAGAGGGAAGTCGCAGGATTTCAGGTTTTGTTTATATAAAACGTTTATAAAACGTCTTATAACGTCTTATAAACGTTTATATAACGTTAGACGTTATATAAAGTGTCTACGTTTGTTGTTTTATATAAATATTTTAATTTTGTAACTTGTTTTCCATACAAATGAATAATTAAAAGAATTTTAAATTAAATTCTGAAAGACAAAAAAAAAAACCTTAATACGATTTGACTCCCTCGAGGTCCTTAATGAACTTTCTTAATATCTTCCCACTCACCTTGCCTATTATCTGGACTTATACTGCTTCCTTCATTTATTTAGCTGCTCTTCAACGAACTTAATATCCAATCAATTTACCAGAAATCACAAAAGAAGAGTAAATTTGCCACTTGGGTATATCCTTGGTTGCCCGCCATCACCCATATAATCGCACACACATGCCCGTTGGTCAGAAGCACAGCAGGCTGACATCTAGCCTAATTGACAGCCCTATTATCCTGTCATGGGATGTCCTGCCTGTGGATTATTTTTCCTGCCATTTTCCTGCAAAGAAAAAATACAATGCCAGTTTTTGCGTCGCCAAACAAAGCTCGACTACGCCACCACAGCTTCCACTTTGTTCTTGGTCTTATATTATTTTTTCCTCTGCACCTCCATTGGGAAGTACACATTTTAATTGCGTTCATGGAATTATCCTTTCCCTTTTTGGCATCGTTCTTGCTGCAGGATGAAGTGACTGCTCTCAATTTGAGCATAAAAAAAAAATATATATATATACCAACATACTCGTATACTATAAGTCTTATTTTGATGTCATATTTTTTTCGTCCTTTACATAACCTCCATTTCTTTGGCTTTCAGGTGAGCATCCAGCTGCAATGCAGCACAATGCCGCAATATCTGTGGTAGCAGTAAAATCAAGGACCAGTCACAGTTGGCTGTGTTGGATATTGCCCATGCTATTGCTGTGTTATCTTCGAGTATTCCTGACGTCTGTTTCCGGTGTAAGTAATTCGCCGAGGATAACCAGCGACATTAAGAGCTGAAGAAGCGCTCCGAGTTGCTGTGTTGCATCGGGGAATTAATATTCCCTAGTCTTTTCCGTTATAATTTTTTTTCTCGTATATACTTATCTGATTATTCTGTTTTGTTAAAAAAAATCCAGTTGCTTTGTTGAGATTTTGTGTTAAATTTTTTTACCTCTAAGAGTGTTCTTGTGTTTTTGTATTCAAATGGGATAATGCAAGGAGCATGTAAGGATTAAATAAAATTAACTGAATTCAAGAATAAATTAATTATTACACACCATGTACAACGTAAGGAGTATTAAGTAATAATTGAAAACATTACCTACATTACATAGTTTATCTGAAGGACAAGAAACGAATTAAATATACACCTACTCAACAACACGTGCGTAGGATCGTAAGGATAGGTAGGTACTCACACAATGTAAATAGTAGATTTTAAGGAGTTTCGATGTTTTTGTTAATGGAATAGGTTTTCATATCCTCAAAACTCCATTGCTTGGTTGTGATAAGTTTAAACAGTGTTTTATGAATTTTTGCAATTTTTATCCCACACCGGCTAAGAACTGGATAACGGTTGCGTAAGCTGGAGGCATCAGAATTTTCTTAAGTTGCAGTGAAAATCAAATAAACTTTCAGTAGTTTTTTTTTATTTTATCCCCAGACCAGCCTTAATTTTGGCTTCTGGTTTCAACACAGTCATACAAATTTTGGCAACGACATGCCAAAAACTTTTTTTTTTAAAGTAAGAGACAGTCGAGCTAGTAAATTTACCCACACCTTTAAATTAATTTTTTAAACACAGTTTTTGTAATTTGTCATTTTAAGCAATTGTAAAAATACACAATATAAATTCCAATTAACAATTTTTTATTACAAAAAAATATAATAAACAACAATCTCCTTAGATGAGTAAATTGAAGAAAAAAAAAAATGTTTTCAAAAACTAAATTCAATAAAGCACACCCATACAATGATAACAACAAAAAATAGTTATACATATTATAAATATCATAGAGACAATTATTAGTAAATAATAAAAAAAAATTCATTTACTTATAGTACACTTTTCAATATAAGCAAATAATAAGAACCATTCGAACACAATTTTGTTAAAAGAGATTACGACAAAACTTGTGTTCAACTTGTAGAATATAAATTTTATTAGAAAGGAAAAAATACAAATAAAATGAAAAAAACAAATGTGAATAATAATAAAACTATAAGAAATCATTTAAAAAAAAACAAACACCTTTTATATGTAGCAGAGAAACGAAATTGAATTGAAATACGGATCGAAGATCTTCTTTTTAAGAAGTGACATTAAATTGTTAATAATAAAAAAAAAAACTAAATATTAAAAAAAAAATAGTAAATTACATTATAGAAATAACTACATTTATTGTAAATTAAGTGATATTTATAAGAAAACAGAAATGAACAGACTTATTGAGATTGTAAAAGAAATTTTAAAAAAATATGTAAATAAATACCATTTATTAAATTATTTAAGAAAATAAAAAAAAGATAAGTTTAGAAAATTTCATTTGATTGTGTTTTATTTCTTTTGAGGGCTTAAAATAAATATTATTTTCCTTTTTATTTAGCTTGGGAAGCACTACAGTCCAAGGCATGGACCCGGACCATCGTAGAAAAACTTCTTCAGCCAGCTCTGAACGAAATGTTTTCGTAGTTCTGCTAATGGTGATCACAATTTCAAACTTTTTCCAGTCGGTATACTCGCCACCCACCGGTTTGTTTTCTGATTCAATCCCATCGATAAATTCCGTTAACATCGGCTCCTTATATTTAAGGAATCTTGTTGTTGAGTTGGCATTAAGAAATCTTAAAGGGGACAGTAGCTCTGGCCCTGACGGCATCCCACCAATCGTACTGAAAAGTTTGCTTTTGCTCTTTCAGAGCCATTAACTTTATTATTGGCTTCTCTTGAAAAGGGTATCTTTCTAAGCGTTTGGAAAGTTTCGTAAGTCATCCCAATTCATAAGTCTGGACCCAAACAGGACGTTTCTAACTATCGCCCAATAAGCAAGTTGTCGGCTATTGCGAAACTTTTTGAAAAAAGTGTCTACGAAAAGCTCGTTTTCCTTCTTAAAGAGGTTATCTCGCCGTGTCAACACGGTTTTGTGACCGGTAGATCCACGACGACTACTATGGCGACTTTTTTTAATCATGTCTCCAAGTATCTCGAAGATGGTTTTCAATGTGACGTTGTATACACGAACTTTGCTAAAGCCTTCGATAGGGTCAACTATTTTGTTCTACTGAATAAGCATGAGTCATTAGGATTCCACTCACGCTTTTTGAAACAGTTGGAATCATACTTAATTGGCCGTGTCCAGCTCGTTAAAATTAATGATACTCCATCCATGTCACTTCAGGTGTACCTCAGGGAAGCCATTTGGGACCTTTATTGTTTCTTCTGCTAGTAAACGACATTCCTGATTTCATCTCGAAATCCATTTGTTTAATGTTTGCAGATGACGTAAAAATTCTCAAGTGCATCAAAAACCAAGCGGACTGCCTCCAGCTTCAACGAGACCTAGAATCGCTACAAGAATGGTGCTCTCGGAACCAGTTATTCCTTAACATAAGTGAATGTCAGTTTCTCTGTTTTACTAGAAAGTGCTGGCGAATAAACTTTTGTTATACAATTCGAAACTCCCCTCTTCTCAAAGTTGCAGAAAAGAAAGACCTTGGGGTTATTTTTGACTCCAAGCTCAGTTTTAAGAGGCACTTTGATTTCATCGTTGTCAAAGTGAACCAAATGATGGGGCTTTGTTTCCAGAAACTCTAAGGAATTTAGAGATCCCTATACCTTGAGATCCTTGTATTTTTGGTTTGTTCGCTCGGTTCTGGAGTACTGTTGTTTAGTGCAGAATCCATTCTATAATGTTGATACCATAAGAATTGAGAGAGATCAAAAACGTTTCTGAAACGTTTGAACTGGAATACTGTAATGCCCGGATACAACGTCAGATGCCAGCTTATCCCTTGAATCGCGTCGAAGATATTTTTCAATTATGTTCGTAAGAGACATCTTAACTTCACAAATCAATTGCCCTTTTTTGCTGTCCAAAATCAATATATATGCTCCTTCGCGTCATCTAAGAACAAGAAACACTTTCTACGAACCAGTGCATAGAGTTAACTATGGTCTTAATGAACCTATAACACGTTGTTTAAGAGAGTCAAATAAAATCTGTAATTATGTAGATTTCCATGCGCATTTAAGCCGCGAAGTTTTCAAAGCAAGAATCCTAGATATATTTAATTCTATTCAACCTGGTTGTTTATTTTTTTTTTATTATTTTTATCATTAACATTGTGTATAAGAATTATATGTAAATTTATATATAAGTCTGCTTGATGTTATAAATAAACTAAACTCTGTGCCTAGCAAGCCATCTTCAGGTCTGCACGCGAATTTGGTTGATGTTGCTTTCCACTATTGTGCATCACCTAAGTTTAAGTGCTCCTTTGCGACGCCTTCCCTGGTTTAAAAAAAGCTTTTGAATGTGATTTGATGCATAAACAGTAATCAAAATTCATTGGAAATGGTGCATACGACTGTAAATGTATAAAGAGGAAATGAAGAAGTATTTATCCTGTGCAAATACGCATATAGATTATACGTAACTTTACAGTCTGAAGTTCTGCTTGGGCAGTAGTTAGTTTTATTTTGACTCTAAGTTAAATTTTACGGTACTCTCTCACCTCAATCCTGCTACGAAGTGTAATGTTGTATAGAAAAAGCCTATTACGAAAATGGATATTATTTTACAGCACAAACAAAACATATTCGAGCTCATGAAACGGCCTGGACTAACGATTTCGTAAAAAGGCACATTGCCTTCGATTCCAAGGACTTATTGGATTCGTTCCATATTATCCTCGAACCCAGCACCAAAAGCCTATAAATTGGCAAATTCATTGCCTCCTAGTTGATGCTCGAGTACACAGCTAATAACACACGAAAATATCGGATACATTCAATAAGAACTCCTAAATTTTAGCAATAAATTTTTATTTGAGTAGCTAACTGGGTTTGTCTGCCGAGCAAGAAAATTTAATTTTCAGTTTCAAGGTCCAGTATTCGGGTGAGCATTGAATTTGTATTGTACATTTCACATTCGATATCTTGATTATAAGAATAAAATATGTAGAGACTAGCAGGAACTTAATATTTTGACTGTTTATTGTGCACACTTTAAACGTTCAATCGATTGATGTCTCGGATCGTGTACGTCGTACATGTTGATCTTTCCCTTTTACAGATCAATCGATTGATCATATTTTTTAGTTTTTTTGCTTAGTTTCAGTGGCAACTAAACTTTCAAATAATTTCTGGAATTCATGTTGCCTCGAGCTCATAATTGCGACCTTACATCTATCGGAATAACGGTCATCATGCAAAATAAAAATCTGTTTTGTTTTCCGTAAAACAGCTCCAATTGAATTTGTGCAACGCGAATAGATAAATTTTTAGAAAAATGATCCCCTGATTAACGTCAATGGATTGATTAGATAAAAACCGCATGACACGCATCATGGGCGTCGCATCGTGCAGATCAAAATTTTGTCGTATTACCTCAGTTAAGTTCAATCAAATGAGCATGACTCATAGAGATAAACTTACACAAATACATTCGCATGATTGACGTCAATCGATTGACCGTCTTTGCGTCTAAAGGGCCACTTTAGATGCAAAAAAGTTGTCTGAAGCGACAAAACAAAATTTTTCTTTCGGAACTTTCACTCGGATTGCTCTTTGATTGTTATCACAGCTATTATTGGTTTGCAATTGTTATCATTAAATAATTTTCTTTTATATTTTTAGACGATTAAACAAGAAATGTTGGCTTTAGTTTCTAATAAATAAATAGAGCGGCGCAAAAGCTAGAGGTGAACCAGGGCCAACCTTTCAACAATATATGCTGTGTGCGTCGATATTTCTTCACATACAAGGGTACCTGCAAATTTTTGCCGAATTCGAACAGCAAGACAAATTTTACACTCGTAATGGTGGAAACCGTGAAAAAGAACGAGGTTTTTTTTTAAATGACGATGGTAGGATTCGAACACCGGCGTAATAAGGACACACACTAACCACTACGGTACGGCACCCCACCCCAGTGGCTTTTACTGGTATTAAATTAAAGCTTATCCGTAGAGCCACAGTGATGTAGCTGTGGCGGTAGTAGTAGCGGTAGTAAGAGCTGTCAAAAGTTAAAACACATGTATTCAGTGTATTGCGCACACAATGTGTGTCTGTGGCGGTAGCGCGTAGCTGTGGCGGTAGTAAGAGTTGGCCAACTTTTAACTTTCGTAGCGCTACACGGTTGACAGCGCTACACGGTGGACAGTTCAATACAAGTTAAGTAAACAATGGAGGAATAGGACGTCGAAAAGTTTATTGAGATGGTTAAATCTAAAGAAGTTTTATGGAATTTGTGTCATCCGTTGTACAAAAATATTAAATCTAGTTCAAATTAACTCAGAGTATCGGCCATTGTTTATAAACGAGATTTTTGTTCGGCATAGCCGCGCTACCCATTGTGTTAAATTTTTTTCCGTACCACGCCACATGGCTCCGCGGCTGTACTACGTACTACTGCTACATACCACCGCTACGGGCATTGTGGTCCCACGGTATGAGGTATATGAGGCAGAGTTCTTCGCCACAAAAAAAAATTGTTATGTAGACTTTTGCATTGAATTTTAAATTCTGATCATTAGAAAGATCCGTAAAATTTCAATGATCAATGAGAAATAAAAAGTCTAGTTGTTGGCTAATGTGTATAAGCTATTAATGCAGAAAGAACATGTAGGCAATTTGGACACCCAAGATAGAAGATGACCGACGATTGGAAAGTCCTGGGTTCGATTCCAGGTCCAACCAACCATTTTTTTATTTTTTTTGCCAACATTTCGTTGTTAAGGAAATTATTAAATTGATTGAAACTGATTAGGAATGGCGCCATTCTCAATCAGCTGCAAAAGAATAGCAACGAATATAGCATACGTAAGGCAAAAACTAGTCACCAGTGAAAACTAGGCAAAACAAAGAAATCAATCGTGTTCACTGTAGCTCAATTGGTAGAGCATTACTCGTGACAATTAAGGATTGCAGGATCGTACCCTGCTAGTGAACCAAACAGGGTTTTTTCTTTTCACATTTCCGTCCGCTAACATATCAACTCCACTCTTTCAAAAGTCTATTTAGACTTGTTGTGGTCTTAAAGACGGTAATAAGAGAGAGTCGATGAAAAATAAATCCCGTAGTGACTCCATCGGACAAATGTACGACTTATTTGACAAGAGCATTTGTAATTTTGAATCTCAAGAAATATTAAAAATGGCATTTGCCAGGAGAGAAAAAAGATTTCCTTTTTTGAAAACCCCAATAGAAAATGTACTTATGACCGATCTGTCATACCGGAACAGTTTCCGTTTCCTTTTTCCATCTCAAAATGATGCAAGGTGTTTGGAAATAGTTGAAAGTGGTATACAAAGGGTTGTGCAAAGGGTGAATCAGATTTATGACGAGATTTATTTCTACCCTTAGATCTCTTAGATCCCCGACCGTGTGTATGCGTGAAAGTTTTAGGTCTTCAAAATCAAACTAAATTTCCGAAACTTGAATCTGGAAAGGCAAAGTGCTAAAATTTGTTTTAATCCGCGAATGACCACGCCGCTTCTAATTAACATTTTATTTTAAAAGATCTTTTGACCAGCTTAACAAGGCAACAGAACTCAAAGGGTGCATAGAAAATTGTGGCTCTCAGCCTTCAACACGACGAAAATTTAGCCGCCCACACCAGTTCAGAAAAATAAAAAACATTATTTTTCTGAACTGCACCCACTTTAAGGGGGCGTTTTGATGAAATTTTTTTTTTTGCTTATATCTTCGTTTTTCTCACGATTTTAACGAAACAAGCTTAGAAGATTTTCTTCTTAGCATCCACTTTTGGAGGTGATATTTGATAGTCTTGCCTGCTCTTGGAGCATTATTGATCGAATAATAGTCGCACTTGGTGGTTTGTAGAGTGAAAAAGGATGGATAGATCAGGCACGCATTTTTTAATGGGACCCACTATTTTCTAATGTAAATTTTCTTGCTTCATTCTACTTCAAGCTAACCCTTAGATAGTCTGCACCTGGTTCACAGTAGGCTCTTATCCTTTGCTGTCCTGAGTACGCTGGTTCCGTTGTCTGGACCAAGCCTTGGTCCTTTAAATGGATGTTCGGTCTTCCTACTCGTGTGGAGGCTTAGATGGATATGAAGACCCTTTTGGTTTGAGCGTTGATGCACATTCTCGAGACATGATCGAGCCAATGAAGTCTACATCTTTTGGATTTTTAAGCTACATAAACATCATAAAGTGTATATTGTCCTCCATATGCCCTCCTCGCACACGCTACTTACAATTTGCCATAAGTGTTTTTTTACTCTCGAAAGAGTTGAGTATATTTGTTCCTTCTCTGCGTTGTCCAGAACATGCTTGACCTGCCGACCGCTCACACAAAACTTTCGATAGGATCTTGTATGCGACATTAAGTTAGGATACTCGATTGATCTGGAAAGACACTGGGTCGCCTTTCTTGAAGGTGGTGCACATGGTGCTGGTTGTCCTGTCATCCGGCAAGATGGCTTCTGTTTCTCATACTTGGTGAATGATTTGTACGATGTACCTCACCAAAAAACGTCTCCGTTACCAAAAAGTCACCAAAAAGAGCTCCACAGGTAAGTCATCAGAGCTGGCGGCCTTGTTGTCTTAGGCCTTTTCAAAACTGAGCTTACTTCTTTAATACTGATGAGTCGAGTGGACTTTGGATCGCTTTTTGTACAGTTTCGTTGTCCCTCTTATATTTCGTCCACTCTTTTGAAGATTCCTAGATCCCAGATATTTAGCAGTAATTGCCCCCTTCAAAACTTCTGCTAGTCCTTGTGTTTGGAGACTAGGTTTCCTTGCATATTTCGAAATTTTTAGCCCCCTTTGCATATTTCGAAGAGTTTTCGTTTGGGTTCAAAAGCCAGCAGTCAGTTGATTGGCCCTTTTAATGGTTGGCCGCTTGTATTGATCGCTTTAGTCTCCTTAGGCTGGGATAAGGCAAAAGCTTTTTAATTTCTAAGCACTAAACTTTTCGCTTCCTTCCTTTTGGCTCTATACTCTTCACGAACGCTGCCCTTGTGTTCGGCTGCAAAATTTTTCAAAAGCCAAAAGTTGAGCCTTTTATTAACTGCATCACAACCTCCGTTGTTGTCGCTTTAAGAGGGTGGACCATATCCGGTTCAGCTTCCATTGGTCTTCCTGAGCGAAAACATAGTTACTGACGCAAAGATGCGATTGATTCGCAGAAATTCTATTTTTATGAATCGAACTTCATTCTTGGAAATTCCTGCGCTTTCTTTGTAGGTCATCAATTTAATGGCCACAAGGTTCAACCTAGTTCTTTTGATGAGCTCCGCGATAAGTTTGGGGCATTTCCGATGTATGTTTTTGCCTTTGTTATGCCTCGGGCAACCCTTTTAATCTTGACTGTTGCTTAAACGGCAGAATACCACAACTTTCAGACTTGCCTGAGGTGCCCTTAAATTTAAGACCCAGTTTTATATTTTAAGAAAAAAAAATATCAGGTACACTGACATGCTGGTCAGACTGTATTATGAAGATATCTGAAAAGAATTTTCGAATAAAGTTGTTCTCGCGCTAAATTAGGCCAATGGGCCTCATATACCTCTTTTCTTTGATTTTTTTGTACAACTTTTGTGTAAGTCACATCAAAAGTCCTGTGATAAAACCCAGCAGATAAAAAACTGGTTATAAGCAGACAACGATTGGACTGCGGCAAATATCTTCAACTGATGCTATTTGCCATAGAAATGGGAAGGCAGCATCTGCTAAAAAAATGTAGGCCCAAGAAAATAGTCCATCCAAAAATATAGGAGCATAAAAATGTAACTCATACAAACTGATTATTGATTTCAAGCGAATTATGGATAAGGAAAAAAAAACAGAATAAACAAAAAATTCAAACCCAGTTTCATTTTCGGTCCTCCCTTTGTTCGAGGGTTTATGGCTCTTGTTTCATTCCATGAAGTAATACAAATCACCACCATCAATATCCTTCTTACATTGGTGGCCTCGATAAGGATCAATCGAGAGGAGTTTAATTGAAAATTTATTTTCCATGCAAAATTATAATCCTCGTATTGATTTTCAATTCTTTTTGTGTTGCCTTACTCCACTTCGTTGTATATATTTGCTTTAATCAAATTATTTTGGTGGGGATTTTCATTTGGTGTTTCTTTATTTTGCTTTTTTGCTATTTCGAGGACTGCTATACTCTGGGTCCTGCTTCTAATGAGATGGAAACGAACAATTTTCATGTAATGATTATTTACTGAAGAGTCCAATCGCGATGTTGTTTCCCATTTCAGTTTTTGTTGCGACCCTTTATTTCTGTTTTTTTTTTTTGTTCTCTGACCAAAGGATTTCTTTGTTGTTGGCTTTAGTACTCTTGTGAATGGCACGTGAAGTAGAGGCAATATGAAATGAGGAGGAGAGGACCCAGTTTTAGTTATGTTTTTTTACAAAATAGCTAATCTTTTTTGTAGGGAATTTTAAGAGCTATAATTTGGTTCTCCAAAGTTTTTTTTTGTAAAGTTTACCATTACCGTGATAATAATTAAAAACTGTTTTTAGTTCGATATTTTGGCTCTATGAGGACTTTCGACAGATTGCTGGAGAGCGACAATATATTCAGCTTTGCAAAGTGCAATGCCTATTTTCCCTGGACTCTTCTTTGTCACACCTCCTGTATTGTTCGAAGCACCAAAGTGACTTTGTTTTGCCTGTACAACCAGGGCGTGAATAAAGTTAAAAAACAACTCAAGTCGACCAAATTTATTAATTTTCATTTCCTTGCCTTTACCCTGGTCTACACCTTTTCCCTAAGCCCTGTTTTGTTGCATTTTCTTCCACTTTTACCTCCAGAGCATAAACAACAAAAGTTACATTTTACTGCACAACATTTACTAGAAAAGCAAAAAAAAGTTCCTCTTGCCATAGTTCCCGTTGGAGAAAAGTCATTAGCTCCAAGGGAAAAAATAGAAAAGGACTTTAAAGAAGCCTCGTATATAGTATGCTCCACTGCAATAGAATTTGTATATGAAAGCTCGTTGACTGTTGGCAGAATCCGTGTTTGGTCTGAGTGTCGTTAAGGGTGATAAAGTGTTTTGGTACATTTTTGTACCAGCTCTCTACCGGAATCGGTCCTTTTGTTGTCTGCATATGTGTAGTAGGTACATAAAGAAATATTCAGAGTCATAACTGCACCACTTTTCTGTATATTCTCTTCAGCCTTCATTTCTGAACACCCAGTCAGGACGGGTTTTATATTTTTATGGAAACCTTAGCCCTGGTTAAGATATTTAGGTATGTCCTTTTGTTGGAAATGGTTTTTCTCCTGAATAGTAAAAGTTGTACAGATACATACACGGATCTTTTAAGAATAATGAATAAGAGGGGTAAAATGTTTTATTCTACAACGGTTCTGATCAAGCCATTCATAAAGCTTATTTCGTGGTACGAAATTTCGCCAAAAATTTGCAGACAGGCTGAAATACTTTAAGCAATATTGTCGACAAAAATGTAGCCTCAGCCCAGCATATCAAATAATCCTTCCTATAAATCTTCTCCGAAATGCTTCCTCTTGAAAATTCATAAAATAATTAACAAATATTCAGAGCCCGGTCATGCGATTGAAATTGAGAAGACTTAAGGAGTCTAATCCAGTTTGTAATACGTCCACAAGTCCAATGCAGTTGGTGTACTACTTAGATCCCGACATGTTTAAACAATTGCGATATTAGCTCTTCAGCACAAACACAACTCAAGTCGAAGTGTGAACAATTTAATCCGATATGTGGTTCCTTCGTATACGATAGTGTGCACAAGATATCACTCCAGGATAAACACATTTCGTTAGCCAATATGTCCTAAAGGCCGCCTAGGCGTAAACACATCCCACTTGATCCGCATTAGAGCCGCACTTGTCGCATAGGTGAAATCGGCAGGTGACACACGACATCTAACACTCACGAGCAAAAATTAAATTAGGTCAGGACATAATGCCTATATGCGTGAATACAATCATTAGACGTGACATTGGCAAGAACCAGACCATGATTTTAGTGACGCGCTACTGATGGTACTGGATATGCCGACGGCAGCTACATATGCTGATAACAGCATCGTGATGATTACTCCCTTACACTTGAAGGCTGCTCCATCAAAATGTGCCTGCATCTGGAGACGATATAATGGATGCATATATCCTTGAGAGCAATGTAATTTATGTGTTTGTCAGCTTTTTTTCCTCCCTGTTCAGTAGGTATACTCCCCAACTGAATCCCCCTCGTGTTGAAAATAATTACTTTTCTGCCTGCAGGCGACCGATTCACACTATTCTGCATTGAGCCACCCAACTCCAACACATGCGAACAGAAACACTACGAGAACTGCCTACCGGTTGGGACTGTCTATGTAGCCTACTCATATATAGGCAAGGACCTTCCGAAGTGTTATCTTTGATTTCGACAGCTTGAAATGTACTACGCTGCATTTTGGTTAAAACCATACAATAACCATGCTGTAGGGCTTCTGAATTCGGCATCTTAGAAGATGTATTTAGGCAGCCCGGTAGTTATCCTGTATCCGTAAACAGTGTGCGTATTATTCGTGCGGATTATTGATCAATTGGTAAACATTTACAGGATGGTGTTGTTTTGCTGCAGCTATAAGGAGTGAGCGGGCTGTGAAACTGGGTTGTGACAAAGCGGCCTTATTGTTCTAGCCTTTATGGGCAGGTACTTAGGTATCTGGATATAAATTATGGAGTTTATGAACACAAAAGTGGGTGATCGCTTAAAGCCGCGTTGTCACAAGCAACGTAAAACAGGAACAGAAACAGAATCCCATACATTAGCAACTGAAACCTAAATTCGCTGAATGCTTTTTGCGTTGCTAATGTATGAAATTCTATTTCTGTTCCTGTTTCTGTTCCTTGCGACAAAGCGGCTTAAGTGGAGCTTACAGTGGGATTCAAAGTGGGAATGCAAAATTTAAAGAGTGATTATTTTCCAATAATTAATGTTTACAAAATACAAATTCATATAATATAAATAATAACTGCAACAGGTTTTATATTATTCTTAGTTTGAATGCGATGGATTTTCGCAGAATAATATGGTTTCGATACCTACACCGAACATTTTTGAATGACAAAAGAGCTCAGACTTTTTTTTTCGATTTTTGGCGTATTTTTTTAAGACCTTTTTAAAAGCTCTTGCTTAAAAGATTACAATAAATTGTTGAGGTTAGACAATTTTCTGGGACCACCAATTCATTTTGAGGGTTAAGCATTCAAAATTGACTGATTGATTAATTGACCGAAAAAAACTTTAAAAGCGACTCGACTTATCGTAAGCTAAGGTATGGCTAGAAGGTCTATAAGCTAACGGCATAACGAACTTTTCTTGATGAAAGTATTAATGTATAGCGAGACCCATAAGAAAATTCACAACTGTATGAGTGCGAAAATGAATTTGATCCGTCCAAGAAGGGTAGAGCCACCAACAGTGAGACAGTTCTACAGTAGGTATCCGTTTCAAAAAATGGCACTCACTCATAGATGATGCAGAAGATATAATTAATGCAATGTATTTATCGGAAGCAGAATAACCCAAACCAAGTAGGTGGGTTAGAACCCACAAAGGCGAATCGTTGTATACCCCACACCAATTGACTCCTGTCAAGATCAAAATTGGTCAGTCAAACTGGTCAGTTTTTTCCGCTCACTGAGAGATTCTTACCCCCACTCATTCAAAAAGGAAATCTCACCAAAATGGTACAGAAAGTAAGGGAACACACCTAATGACAATACTCCTTAGTTAGAAAAGTGACGTTGCATCAACCCCATTTCAGTAACTTTGTAGCTTTTGTTCAATATATTGACCAGATGAGGTTTGCAGGTATTAAGTGCATTTTTATATCAAAAATTAGGTTTTTATTTAAGTATGCCCGCAAAAGTGGGCGTGGAAAAAATTTTTCCAATAAATCGATTGCATACAGAAATATGTTAAAACATAATGTGAGAATTTCCTAACATTAGAACACCTACACAAATTTGAGCGTCCAACGAAAATTTTGATTTTTATACTAATAAATAAAGTAGGCGTGTCATTTTTTAGGATTGCAAAATCTTAAGTAGGTCTTAAATTTATTATTACATCATTTAATTGTAATCGACCTCCACTGTAGGTATTATATGCTACCTCAGTCTTTAGGTAGTCCATTATGCTTATAACAAAGCTGCTCAAATGCAGGCCCGCGGGCCAAAATGCGGCTGGAGAGCGTATTCAAGATAGTTTCATTATTCGGCATTAAATTTCATTATTTCTTATTTTAATATACAACCATTTTCACTTCACAATCATTTTAAGTTTATAAAGAAGTGAGTATGTGCGAAATTCGTCTACAACGACCCTATTAACCCAACAAAAGTTTTCTGCCCTGAACACATTTATGGGAAGTCAATTATGCGCCACGCCTTCAAAAAATGGGTATAGACTTAAAAAAAAGTCTTTAAAAAAATTTTCATTGTGTGTTCTGTACTGAATCAAAAACTGAGTTTTGGGCAAAAAGTATTCGAAAACTCTCTAACCTCGTGTCCTTTCACAGCAAGTGTACCAACGCTCTGGAGAGTCAATTTGAAGTTGACTGTATTTACACAGACTTTTCAAAAGCTTTAGATCTAACTTCACATGAAATTATTGTTTTTAAAATTACATCCCTAGGTTTCCCACCTAATTTCATATCTTGGATTATATCTTATCTTCACTTGAGTACTTATCAAGTAAATTTCAGAGGGACTAAATCAAATATTTTTTTTCGCGGTATCAGGTGTTCCCCAAGGGAGCCATCTTGGTCCTCTTCTCTTTAAACTCTCAATTAATGATTTCCCGTCAAGTGTGAAACATAGTGATATTCTTGCATATGCCGATGATATGAAAATATCAAAAACAATAAAGTCAGTGTGGGACCATATTTTTTTGCAGTCAGACATCGACAGTTTCACCATCTGGTGTGATAAAAATGGACTCACACTTAACCCAAATAAGTGTCAGGTTATGACGTTCTCAAAAAAACGTACGCCGACGGAGTTCTCATATACAATAAACAACCACATCCTTGGTCGTGTTTTTCGATTTAGTGATCTTGGTGTTTTCTTTACTCCGATCTTACTTTTTCCGAACACATTAATCATGTCGTTAATAAGTCTAACTGTATGCTGGGGTTTATTAAAAGATGGGCCACAACTATGGGCCAACTATTTCGCTGTACAATAGTTTCGTTAGGCCACACCTCGAATATGCTTCACAGGTTTGGACACCATCCCAAATTTGTTATGCTGACAGGATTGAGGCTATTCAGAGGAGATTTATCCGCTTTGCTCCAAGAGGCCTTCCTTGGGAAGATCCATTTCACCTTCCACCTTATTCCCAGAGGCTAAAATTACTTAATCTGCAGTCTGTCTCAAAGACGTATTAACACCGATCTCGTTTTTATTCAGCAAATATTGTTAGGTCACATTGACGCACCTGACCTCTTGTCCTCATTCAAATTTAAATTTCGTGGTGGCTCTTATAACCTACGTAATATCAATCTGTTAAACGTTCCGAATCATAGATCGAATTACGGCATGCATGAGCCTATTACACGCATGAGTACCCTGTACAATTTATATTGTAGTGTTCTAGATTTCAATATTGACAAAGCGACACTGAAAAAGCTGCTTAAGCAATTGTAATTTTCTTTCTTTATGTGTATCTATTTTATTAATTTTTTCCTATTTTCTTAATTGTTGTGTATGTGTTAAGTGATCGTTACATTAACCACTAACACCTGCACTAGTTGATGAGCCTGTGTAAGCAATATTTTGCTTGGCAATTTTCTGCTTGTAGTTGCTGCTTGCTTTAAGCACCCTACATCACAGATCTAATAGTGCAATAAAAAAAAAAAAAGCCATTCCCCCTTTCTAAACGCCGACTAAAATTTGTTTTCGTTTTTTCACTAGTTGTCAAATTTCAGTCCTTATTTATTTTCAAAGGTGCTTTAAAAGTTCCATAAAAGACGGAAAAATATCCAGAACTTTCACTGACCTCAAAGCTACAAGCAAATTTCTGATCGGACATTTGGTTTCGTAGATACTTTTACATCCAAAGTTGAGACAAAAGTGACATTCTGTTCAAATTTAATTTAAATTTCTCAAGGCAATTTGATATTTGCGACTTTCACAGTGATTTTGAACGAAAACTTCTTAAAAACTGGGGTTTCGGAAACAGAAAATTTACAAAAATTTATGGGAAGACTAATGTTTTTGAAGAAGTTTTCGCGTGTTTTCAGGTAAACATAGTTTTGGGTTCGGTGTGTAGAGGGCATAAGAATCGTGAGGAAATCTGTAACAAGACAAAATTCAAGCAAAACAAGTGGGAAACTGCAATAGTGCGTATGAAAAAGTTTCAGTCCTTCTACGACGGATTGCAAGATACCCGACCATACCAAAAAGAAAGTTGCCACGCCCTCGAAAAGTGGGCGGGATATAAAAATATAACTGTTGAATACATTTCAGTCTAAAGCTCCGCGTTTTTAACTAAAAAAATCACTTTTTTTAACGCCACACACAAAAGTGGGCAGAAGCACATAGAACATATAAATCAAAGTAAGAAAATTCTAATATCTGGGAAACACTAAAATTGGAAAAAAGTATTTTTTTTAAATTAGAGACGTTCGCACATACAGGCCTGTAGCGGGCGTTTCTGTCGGCGGACTCAGCTTATTTTCAAACATGATCTGAACGTCGGTCCAGTTAACCGACCAAATTTCAGCTTTCTACCTTAAAATTGAACGCCTTAAAGTTGCTTACGAACGGACGGACATGGCTTAACCGATTCTCCTGTCTGTCGCATTCATATCTCTAAAATGTATTAGGGGTGTACGGTGATTATTTCACTGCGTTACAACAATACATCAAACTTAATATACCCTGGGTCGGATATAAAAACAAACTCTTTTCCTGAAAGCTCTTCTCAAAAGTGGAGCTTTTGAAGACTAAGAAAAAAACTAAGAGAATGCTACTTTATTTTATATTTTTCATAGATTTTTTATCGATATATAGTTAAGTTTTAGAAGATGTTTTCAAGATCAATTCCTAACAAGATTTAGCTATGCTCAAAATCCTTTTGTCCATTAAAAATTCATCATTTTGTTTGTAAGAATTCTTATTTTGTATTTGTTTTTCTTTTCACTTTAATTTATTTATTTATTCTATTTTTTTTTATTTATTAATTTATTTATGTATTTATTTATTTAGTTATTTAGTTTATTTTATAGTTTTTGATTTTGTTAATTATTATTTCTATTCGATGCACATTCGTGTAATTTTCACTATTATATATTTATTGTTTTTTTTGCAAAATATTTTTTTTTTCTACTTAGCTATGAATTTTTCTTTTATGTTATTGTTTTTTTAATTTTTGTATTGGGGGATTTCTTATTTTTTTAGCCTTAAAGCTAAATTATTTTGTTGCATGCTTATCTTATGAATTTAAACAGTTTATTCCAATAGACAGATGATAAAAGCCAGTAGCAACTTATTGTATTAAAAAATATGAGGTCGCTACAACATTTGTAAAAATACTGATACAAAATCAAGTATCTATCTATATATCGATCGAGTTTCTTAAGATACAACACTGTAAATGTGGGCGTGGTCGATGGTTTCGGCAGCTCAATTTCTGTCGTATTAAAGGTTCTTAGCCGCATTTCCATACACCAAATTTTGAACTAATTTGCCTTGTTTAGGTTGGTTAAAGTGCTTTTTGAAAGAAAATTTGAAACAGAGGTAGTGGGCGTGGCCGTTGGTGGATTTAAGCAATTTTCCATTCGTCTGTGCATCAGAAGAGTTTTTACGCAACAGAAAAATCACGCCGTGCACCAAGTTTCAGCTAGCTTGCTTAATCTTTTCTGCCTTGTTTAAACTTTTTTCGGTTTTTCGTAGGAGCATCTTACGCCATACGTGGGGTGCCGTGGCGTAGTGGTTAGTGTGTGTGCTTACTACGCCGGAGGTCTGGGTTCGAGTCCTGCCATCGTCACCTGAAAAAAAAGACTTGTTCTTTTTCACGGTCCCCACCTCCGTGAGGGTTTGACAAGCCCTCCGAGAGTAGTAAATGTCTTGAAAAACTTCTCAAAGTGCCGTTCGGATTCGGCAAAAAATTGTAGGTCCCCTTGTATGTAAAGAAATTAACACACCAGCATACATTGTTGAGAAGTTGGCCCTGGTTCACCTCGAGCTGTTGCGCCACTCTATTTATTTATTTTTATCTTACGCCATCATCTTACGCCTCAGATCTTAAGTCATACCAAGTTTTCAAATTCGATTGAAAACACTGCTGTTAAAAATAAAATATCTCATCGCTGGGAAACTTTAGTTGGCCATTATGTCAGGGTCAGCGGAGTCGGTTATTGGAAAATAGCGGAAAAAGGAGCATAAGTGAGTGCATAAGCATATAGGACCAGACAAAATGTCTGGCTAACATAACAGAAGACGTTTCCAGACGTCTTTTGTAAGTTTACAGTAACTTTTAGTAAGTTTTCAAGTCCTTGGTCTGTCTTGAAATCGAAACTTTCACGAACATTTTTTGATAGTTGTTGTTAAATAAACAAGAAAGCTCTTTGTGTCTAAGTCTAAGATTAACCTAAGTTTACACCAGTTCTGAGATGTCGCCTAATGATCAAAAGGAGCTTTAACTCTAATTTGGCCGCGAATTTGGTGCAAAAGCGAATTTGGTGCAAAGCGATGGGCTACCGAAGGGACTTCTAATGAAAACATGCTCTATAAACACGTGCGATGTAATGAAAATTAGTGAGTGTCTTAACTTAATCCGGCCTTGAGGGAAATAATTTAAATGTTTTATTATTTTTTAAGTGTATTTATTTTGTTCTCTTACAACGTACATAATTTAATAAACAAATTTTCCTTTACTCTTCCTCCGAATAGTCATCATCGTTAATCGGTTTAACTTTAAGGTAAGATGACCTCAATCGATTTAGGTATTGGTCGGCTGATGCAGCCTGAACGGACCGAACTACACTCCCAAAATCCGAGTTGGCGAGGATACCCTCCGAATTGAGGGCTGCAGAAGAGCTGCTAAAGTCCATTTTACGATCATTATGGCCACCCCATGGCGAGCCTGAGTAAGGAGGTGAATGTGGGTTACTGGGCCAACCAGGGTAGCTAGGATATGCTGGAATTGGGAATGGTATAATCGGGTAAGGATAAACGGGATAATTCGATCCATGTGGATTATATGGATGGTGTGGATAATGTGGTTTCGGAGTTGTTGTTGTAGTCGTTGTAGTCGTTGTATAACCGGGATAATGTGGGTTCGATGGATAGCTTGGATAGCTAGGATAGGTTGGATAGGTTGGATAAGTTGGATAACTTGTTGTGGAATTTCTTTTTGGTGGCTTCAGAACAACAACGCAGTTGACGATTGGTGCTGAACTATCGGAATCATCGCTGTTAGTCGACTGTGAGTAACTTGGTCGCGATGGACGATGCGGCCGGCGTGAGGGTCTTGTTGGATGGTAGCTATAGTAGGTGTCATCGTCAGTATTATCTTCATCAGTGTTCGTGTTACTGGTTTGGCCTGGTTTGCCGAAAGTTATCGAGAATCCTTGAGAGTTTCCATTATTCGAGCCATAGCTTCGCGCAGAACGACGAGAATACTTGTTCGTTCGGATAACACATAATGGATAGCCTTCAAGCTTATTCGCCGAATGGCCAAAAATAGAACTGTAAAACGACTCAAGGCCAGTCATATTGAGAGCAGAAATCGCACCATTCTTAATATTGCTGGCAATGCTGGATATTGCCGATAATCCACTGCCAATAAGTCTGGCTTCTGAAATGGTTGACTTTCCCTGGCTCAAGTTCAAAATCGTCTCGTATTCCTCTGGTGAAATTGCTTGTATGGGTGCAAAGTGCTGCTTCCTCCCTGAAAGTAAAGAGGTCCTCAATTTTAAAATCTGTAATCTTAATATCCCATCGAAAAGAATTACCATCTGTAAGTCCACAAACAGTGACGAAAACAAGCGCCGCTGTCACCAACACTCTCTGCTTGAACATGGCTATGAAATCCTTTTCCAGATGTTGCTTCCAATGTCCTTTATCCTTGTTTTGACTTTCCTGCAACAGTCACTACGATAGAACCTTCTACTTCCAATGGTTCGATGTCGATTGCTTTCATAGCCACAGGTCGTGGTCATTTTATATGAATTGCCCCGAGGCTCTTCGACCTAGATTGTTTATTGCCATTTGCCCCCGAATGTCTGGGCGAAAAGCAGGAATCCACAATAGACTCGCCTATTTTTTTTTTTTTTTAAGTTGAAAAACCAACATCTTCGGTTGGTCTTCTATATCTATCATAGACCGTTTGAATTAAATATTTATGAAGTTATCATCGCGCGGTTACATTAATAAATTTTACAACATAAAACATGCAAATAATTATTTTTACACGTAGGTTTGTCAAAGCGGCTTTTTTTTGGTGGATTCATACTTTGGCACACCTGAAACGTGCGTATTTGTAATAATTTATGCGAACAAAGTGATGAACTTCCACGCAGAAAAGTGAAACGAATCCAGTCGGAAGTTCATTAAAGAAAAGATTAGAATTCTGCAGTTCTGGGAAAAAACAACGCCCATGAGCAACACATTTGAATTTTTTTTTCGTTTAATTGAAGTCGTGTTTTTTCATATGTGAAACATCAGTATAAACTGTTGCAGTTTCGCAATTTAAACGAGAGTGAAAACTTTTCATTGGAGAAATGCATCCAACAAGCCTTAAGTTGGACAAAAAGAGTTAAGAGCTTAAATAGTGGATGACATAAACGAAAAAGGATAACTGCAGGACAGGTGATTTTTGAAATAGCGAGAGGCCTAAGCGGAGGTTTTAAAAGATTCTAATTTTTCTTGAAAAAATAGCGGAAGAAGTTAAAAAACTTGGGTCGGATCCAGCAGAAATATAAATAACTCGCACTTCGCACTTGCATACCAGAAAAACCATCGCCGGACGTCTCAGAATCATGTTTGCGCTATGCGTTACAGGAGAAAACCAACAGCTTTTTACAGATTCTGAATTAAGAAGTGGCTCCTGCCAACTGATATTCTCAGAGTGTTTGTCAGATCCTCGAGGAGGTGGGACCCTGCCCCAGTCACTATTTGAAGCCGTGCGACAAATAATTAAGTTTTTGTAACATAGTTCCTTTCGCCGTTTTGCGGAAGTCGCGGTGTAGTGGTTAGTGTGTCGCATTACTGTTCACCAGGTTCGGGTTCGAATAGCGACTGGGGCAATTAACGTTTTTTTTTAGTCCCAACACCGTGAGGATCTGACAAACCCTCTGGGAAAATAATTTATAAGAAAATTGCTGGAGCTTAAAATTCAGAGGAGCCTGCCCGACCCCTGACAAACCTGCAGGCTGCAAACTCTTGGATAGTTCGCCAGGCCCTCTTGGAGTTTCACTCTTGCATGGACTCTTATATTTGTGGGACTCGAACCCGGAAACGCGCACTAGCTGCCCGGATACGCCAACGACAGCGCCACTCACTGTGACCACTTAAAATGTCAATTTTCTAAATTTATAAAATTACATAATTTATTTTCTTTTTCTACTTTTTCTTAAGTCAAATACAATTTCTAATATGATTTCTTAATGCCTATTCTACTCCGCAACTTGTACTTCTTCTTCGGAATCTTCACCGACCTGAATGACGGGCAAAACCTTGTGATGATTTTTCCTAAGGCGCCGAATCTGCTTTTTGTAATGTGTGCTTTCTACCGCCCCAATAACGTCACCGAGCGCTGGATCGACTTCAAGGTCATCGTCGATCTCGGGAGCATCATAGGTTGCGGCATTGAATAGAGATGACTTAGCGCCGCCTCCAAGCAAGTGGTGTCTGGCACGATCTGGACCGTGTTCACCGCCATGTTCTCCTCCGTGATAAGGAGGTGATGGCCATGACGGTGTGCCTGGGTGGCTTGGCGTCCATGGTGATGGTGGCCATGATGGAGTTCCTGGACCGACTGGTGGTCTTGGGTGGCCAGGCCAAGATGGAGATCCTGGGAATCCGGGATATGGGAATGGAATTGGAATGAGTGGATACGGGAAAATGGGATAGTGGGGATTATCTGGCCTCGGAGGTCTGGGTGGGTTTGCTGGTCCGCCAGGATGACTGGGACTGGATGGCGGGCTGGAAGGATGGCTTGGATGACTGGGTGGAGTGCTTGGGTTACTGGGTGGGTAGTTCGGGTGGCTTGGAGGATAGTTTGGATGGCTGGGTGGAGTGCTTGGGTGACTGGGTGGATAGTTTGGATTGCTTGGTGGATAATTTGGATGGCTGGGCGGAGTGCTTGGGTGACTTGGTGGATAGTTTGGATAGCTTGGAGGATAGTTTGGGTGGCTGGGAGGATTGCTTGGGTGACTGGGTGGATAGCTTGGGTAGTTTGGTGGATGGCTTGGGTAATTTGGAGGGTGACTTGGATAGCTTGGAGGATGACTTGGATAGCTTGGATAGTGTGGCTTGGAAGGGCGGCGAGATGGGCGAGTTGAGCTTGAAGACGGTGGACGCTTAAGAACAACAACACAATTAACCACAGGAGCTGAATCATCGTTATTGTTATTTCCGTTGTTGTGGCCATTATGTGGCCGAGAGGGCCGACGGCTAGGATGGCTCGAAGGACGGTGGGGCCTAGATGGTTGATGTGGATAGTAGTCATCTTCATCATCGTCCTCATCGTTGCCATGACCATAGCCATTGCCATTACCATAGCCATTGCCATGGCCATAATTGTTGTCGTTATTTCCGTTGCCATTTCCATGACCATAGCCGTGACCTCCGTAATTATCGTCATCGTCGTCATCGTTGTCATCATGGTTATGATGATGATTGTTGTTGTTGCCGTTATTATTGTTGTTGTTTCCATTGTTCCCATGCGAGAAATTGATCGAGAACGATTCTGAATTGCCATTTGTATCAAATAAACTATCAAGACTTCGCCGTCCCTTGCTCCCCGAAGAAAGCTTGTTGGTTCGGATCACGCAAAGTGGATATCCCTCAACATTGGATCCGGTGATCGGCCTCAATAAGGAATTAGTAGTCAAGTTCAGAGCAGAGATGGCGCCATTCTTAATGTTGCTTGCAAGGCTTGAAATTGCCGTCAATCCACTGGTTATAAGCCTGGCTTCGGAAATCAAGGGACTTCCATTACTCAAGCCCAAAATCGTGTCGTATTCCTCAGACGTGATCGGTTGAAAGGGCAGAACTCGTCCTTGCAGGAAGTTTTTCTTCCCTACAAAAAAAAAAAAATTAGACACTATTTATGCCTTGTCTAATAAGTTTGGATTTTACAATGGTAACTTACCACTCGTCAAAGCACAAGTTGTGGCCAAAAGAATGGTCACTACCGCCGTTACTCTATTAAGTCCCATGTCTACAGAGAACTTCCTTACGTTGTGGGTCCTCTCTGTAGGTTGTGTTAACTCGATTTATATGTTTCACCACAAGACCATTCGTTTCCGATGCTGCGATGTCGTTTGCTTTCAATTCCTTAGTTCTTGGTCATTTTATACAGAAACAAGCCTGAGGCAAAGTGACCCACATTATGGGTTTTATGAGCCTGTTCTCGAAACGCCAAAAGATTCCGGCGAAATTAGCGTCACATCAGATCTGGATCCACTTGTCATCGATAGCTGGGACAAACCGTTGTATCTTTTTAATATTTATGGATTTGCTGCATGATTGCACGAATTAATTTTGCATCATAAAGGTGCAAATTAAAGAACACATCATATCGTTGTTAGATTGTTTTTTTTGGCTATCTTTTATGACACACCACCTTTGATCAGATTACGTCGTTTTTGTAACGCAAATTGCTAGCTGGATGTTACTAGCTGGATGAATGAATTGCCAGATTATGCAAAAAGTATTCTCTTACAATCGTGGCGATCTAAATGCGGAGAAATGAAGATGCCAAAAATTAGAATAAGGCATAAATTTATTCGGCGGAGATGGTCATCTGGCATGGATTTGATTCAACCAAATTATGGGCTGGAATTCGAGGTGATTTACATATAACGGTGTTGGATAGTGAAAGAAAAATTTATTGCCAACAAAACCCCGTAGAAGATGTGGATGACGAATTTGTCGAAGGCCTATGTTGTGGGTGTAAATTATGGCGGCTGGTCACATCAAGATTTTTCAATGTCAAAGTTCCATGTGAAGTTGGAACACTTTTTATTTGAACCGACTCTTTTTCGCTGTTATTTTTTTGTAATAATTTTGTTCCCAAATCTCAGCTTAATTTGCAAATATTTGAAAAGATAAGCTTTAACGAACAGGCCATTATGTTAATTTGATTGAGACCTATTTGCATAGAATATCGATTTAATGAGAGCAGACGTAGAGTGAGGTTTCGAGAACAGTGCTTTAACTATTTTTCCCTGAGAGCTCAGTTCAGTTGGCAAAAAGATTTGTCTGGGTCAGCTGCGCATGACGTCCGGGACACTTGAATCCAGGTCCAAGAGCCACAGCTTAACAATGAGTTTGATAATTTTGACAATACTCTTTTGCACTTTATTCAACTTGGTTAAGTGTGTGGGGCTCATCGAAGATTTTCAGCACCTTGTAAGGTGCTCAAATGAGCACCTTACAAAAAAGCTAAAGTTTTCCGAAACTCATTTCGAGAAATTTTTCAGAAGAAATTTGCTGATGGGAATAAATAGGAGAAGGAAAGATAGACCTTCAAAACCTTTCGAGTAAGAGCATAGCTCCTTGGGGTTCCTCAAAACCCGGAAACACAAAATGAGCCTCGAACTGCTACATTATAGTATAATTGTTCTATATTTTCAAAATTCAATACAATTTCAACAAATAATTTCTTAAAATTCTTACTCTATTCTTCTGACTGTTGCTCTCCGGCCTCTCCGTCAATTTGAATGACGGGCAACAGCTTCAGATGATCTTTTTTCAATCGTCGAAATTTGTTTCTTAGTTTTTCAGCATCGGCAGCACCAATGGCATCACTAAGCTCGGAATCAATTTCTAAATTTTCATCGATTTCAGCGACATCAATATTTGCGCCTGGCTTCAGTAAGGAAGACTTTACACCATCTCCGACCAAATGGCTCTTAAGCTTGCGGTACTCGTCTTCGTATTTTGAAGGCCACGAAGGAGTTCCTGATTGGGGTGGCCAAGATGGACCGCCACCGGGAGTAGATGGCCATGACGGAGTGCCTGGATGGCTTGAACCTCCTGGCCCACTGGGGTTCGATGGCCATGATGGTGTGCCTGGATGGCTTGGGTTGCTGGGGCCACTAGGAGATGGTGGCCAGTTTGGAGTGCCCGGATGGCTAGGGCTTCCTGGACCTCCTGGAGACGGTGGCCAGGTTGGAGTGCTTGGACCACTTGGTGGTTTTGGCTGTCCTGGCCAGCCAGGGTAATTTGGCGATGCTGGAAATCCGGGATAGGGAAATGGAAACGGTATGATGGGATATGGAAAGATCGGATAGTTGGGAGCGTATGGGTTATAGGGCTTCTTTGAGTGTGATGGTGGCGTATTTGGTGGGTAGTTGGGGTTGGTTGGCGGATAGCTAGGTGGATTGCTTGGGGGATTCGGGTGACTGGGTGGATTGTTTGGAGAATTTCCTCCATGGCTCGGTGGGTTACTCGGGTAACTGGGTGGGTTGTTCGGTTGACTTGGTGGATAGTTCGGGTGGCTGGGTGGATTGCTTGGTGGATAATTTGGATGACTTGGTGGATTGTTTGGCTGGCTCGGAGGGTAATTTGGCTGGCTCGGTGGATAATTTGGATGGCTGGGTGGATTGCTTGGAGGATAGTTCGGGTGACTGGGTGGGTTGTTTGGCTTACTTGGTGGATAGTTCGGATGGCTGGGTGGATTGCTTGGGGGGTAGTTCGGATGACTGGGTGGATTATTTGGAGGATAGCTCGGGTGACTGGGTGGGTAGTTCGGCTGGCTGGGTGGATAGTCTGGTGGATAATTTGGATGGCTGGATGGATTGTTTGGTGGATAATTTGGATGGCTGGGTGGATTGTTTGGTGGATAATTTGGATGGCTCGGTGGGTAATTTGGTGGATACTGTGGTGGATAGTGTGGTGGATACTTTGGAGGATAATTTGGTGGATAATTTGGTGAATGGCTGGGCGGATAGTTCGGTTGATGACTAGGTGGATAGTCAGGATAATTTGGTGGATAGTTTGGGTAGTTAGGCTTGCTTGGATGGCTTGGTGGATAGTTTGGCTGGCTGGGTGGATGACTGGGATAGGTAGGTGGTCTGTTCGGATAATGAGGTCGATAGCTTGGGTAGCTAGGACGGTGTGGTGGACGAGGTGGTCGAGACGAGCCTGATGATGATGGGCGCTTTAGAACGACAACGCAGTTCACCACTGGCCGTGATCCATCTTGATTGTTGTTGTTATTGTTATTGTTATTATTATTATTATTATCTGGGCGATCTGGACGATGTGGATTACTTGGTCGACTTGGACGACTTGGCCGACTCGGCCGGTGTGGGTTATAGGGACGCTGTGGTGGACGATAAGAATCATGTGGCCTTTGTGGATAATACTCGTCTTCATCTTCATCTTCATCCTCGTCACGATTTTCCTCGCTATAACCATGTTCGTAGCTGCCGTTACTATGCTCATCTTCGTCATCATTATTATTCTCATCGTCGTCGTCGTCGTCATGATTATTTCCTCGGACAAAACTTATCGAATACGTTTCAGGGTTTTCGTTTGGTACTAAAACCGCTTCAAGGCTTCGGCCTCTGGTGTTGGATGAAAGTCTATCCGTGCGAATCACGCAAAGTGGGTATCCTTCAACATTTGCACCGTTTCCGCCGATTCCGGCGAGACCTCCGAGACCATTTATACCACCTAGACCATTTATACCACCTAATCCATTTACACCACCTAATCCATTTACGCCCCCAATGCCATTAGCGCTTCCGGTTGGCTTATGACCTGCAAGGTTAGCCAATTCATCGAGTCCAGCTACGTATGATTGAGGATTGAGCAACGTATTTGTGGTCATGTTCAACGCGGATATAG
Organism: Neoascia interrupta; assembly: GCA_947623515.1. Classification (NCBI taxonomy): domain Eukaryota; kingdom Metazoa; phylum Arthropoda; class Insecta; order Diptera; family Syrphidae; genus Neoascia; species Neoascia interrupta. The sequence goes on along the minus strand of OX392462.1, from coordinate 31,276,692 downwards.
CTCCATTTTTCAAATTATTGGCCAAACTGGAAATTGCAGTTAAGCCGCTGGTAATCAACCTGGCCTCCGAAATCGTCGGACTGCCATTGCTTAAGCTCAAAATTGTTTCGAATTCCTTAGCCGAAATAGGAAGAAAAGGCACCTTCTGTCCTTGGAAAACATTTTTCCTTCCTGTTAAATAAAAATAAAAAAAAAATATAAAACAGCTCCTTTGGGTTAGTCCTTTTTTGCAATCTTACCATTGGTCAATGCACACGTTGTGACCAAAAGAATGGTCACTACCGCCGTGACTCTGTGTATTCCCATCGTATTAGAACTCCCAATCCTGGTGCCTGGTTAGTTCACTTATGAGCGAAAAATTATCCAAAAAAAAACTGCTCAAGACTTCTCGAAGTTGCGTTATGGTATGTTTCAAATTTTCTAGCTCTTGGCCGTTTTATACCAAACTTGCCCCGCGGCAAAATGATCCAAATTGTTAAGTGATTCTATTCTCAAAACGCAAAAATAATCGCAAATAAATTCGCAAATTCGCAAATTCAGCCAATTTGGCATGTCACTGATCGCCACGCAAGCCATTTAATTTAAATATTTATGAAGACAGCGAATTTCTGCACGAATGCAGGAATTAATTTTGCATCATTTAGCCGTAGATAGAGCAAATTACCTCTTAAGATGTTCTTAATGTATCCATGGCGGCACAACCACCTGGGATTGGGATTGGGATTCTGATGATTCGATTGATACTCTATTCCTAATTGATACACAGACAGGAGTATCAACTTTGTTTGTAAAGCACTTTAAAACACATAGAATCAATTTGTCTAAAGGTGGGACGAATCCAAAGATTGAATATTTCAACACCATGGATCTGCGAAAATTATTTAAATATGATAATACCGTTCAATCTAGTTTCTAAATTATGTTGAGAAGAATCTATTACTCTCGTTTTTTCAGAATACCTTTTTAGTCTCTCGAAGAAAGATTTTTAAGTTTTTTTCCGGATCTATGTTTTCTTAATTCGGAATTTTTGAAGTGAAATTATGTGTCTGATAGCACCGCTCTCGACCTTAAGTATTCCACAAAAAAAAACCTTATATCCGCTTCTTCTAAAATATACAAAATTTAAATAAGATGGGTTAAATTTGCTTGGCGCTTTGTAGAACATTTATTTTTTTTTACTTTTAACTTTTGTCCATTCTATCTAAGCAATCAAATATTAAATTTTCAGCCACGCCCATCGAGGTGAGTTGGTTGAAATTATTTTGATCTTAGGCGTCTTATTTTTCCTATTCTGAATTTCATTCTCCTAGGTCTGTTTTGAAGTTGAAAGTAGAGTGTGTCAATACGATGACAAAACAAGTGAGTAAGTGCAAGTCTGTGACAAACTTCTATATACCCGACCCTATAAAGCGTGTAACACCAAATCTTAAAGCTTTTGGGTCCCAATTCGTATATTATTTGTATAGGTTACGCTCCCAAAAGTGGGTCTGGGTCTAAGACCGAAAATTATTTCGGAAACAAACAATTTTTTCCTAAAGCCGCCCCCTAAAAGTGGGCGGAGCTCAAAACCTTGTATTCACCAAACTTAGCAAATAGTAATATCTTTAATTATCATTAATACTTGTCATATAATTTTTTTGCTGATATGAAGTGAACTTTCCGAGAAATCGGGGTTTTAAAGATCTAATATGTTAAAAGTGGGCGTGGTATTTATTGCGGGCGGTCCAATTTTAGCCTTGTTAGAAGTCTTGGGCCAGTATTTCTCAATATCAAAATTTTAGTTCCTGTTCCTTGTCTACCTTGACCAAAAGGCATTTTGAAAGAAAATGTGAAATAGATGTTATCTTACATTGAAGCCAGTAGTGGGCGTGGCCGTCGGCGGATCTAACCAATTTTCACACTTTGTCTGTACAAAATATGAGCCAAGATACATTGTAAGTTTGAGGATCCTAGCTCAATTTTAAAGACCTAAGAACTTCACACATACGGACCGACGGACAGACAGACGGACGGACATAACTTCATCGATTCCCCCGTATGTCGGTCTCAATCATATCTCTAAAAGGTCTTAGGGGTATACGGTGATTATTTCACTGTGTTACAAACTCTGCATTAAAATTAATATACCCTGGGTCGGGTATAAAGACCATTATTTTTGGGCTACGATCACAACCCTTGAGGGCACTAGTTAAGGTACTAAAAATATCAGATATGCTACTGCCATTTCCCATAGCTGCAGATGCATTTAAAAAAAACATTTTTGTAAGTTTGTAGGAGGTTTTCTGACAGGCCAAGCATGGAAGGTTTTTGTGTCATTTTTGTGTCTTAAAGTCAACAAAAACAGCATAGGCTTTAGTTTTTTTCGCTAAAGAAGTCAGGCCATAAATTTCGTCAATTGATAAAAGCCCGCATGAGAGAAGCCAAGAATATTCTTATTCTCTTCCTTTCTTCAAAACCGAGTAATCTACATTTAATGATTTTCATCCTTGTATAAACTTTTCATAGCCCACATAGAATTGAGATTCTTTTTTAGTTGTTGGGGAGATCAAGATTTCCTGTTCTCAAAATCACAACTTACTCACTTTCTTACTTCTTCTTCAATCTTCAATCTTCTGAGATCTTGGACAGACTACTTCCTTCCAGTTCTGTTTTCCTGGTTCCTTCCTTGTTCTGTTTTCCGACCTATTGATGTTTTACGTTTATGTGTCGTGAAAGACCTTTATTTAAGACTGCTTCCTATTGTCTAGATTTTCGGTTCTTAAACTGTGAAACCCCGGGATTCCGTAAAAAGTTTTCAGGGGCAACTCAACTTTCTCGAAAAACATTGCGAAAAGTTTATAGGTAAGCTAAGATGAAATTAGTTATTGCAAAAAGAATATAGTTATAGGAAGTCAGTACGAATCATGTCTTCCGAACACGGTAACAAGCTGACTTTCCAGAGAAAAAGATAATTATTTAGGTCTTTTCAACTTCGTGATGAGTTGAGGTGGAAATTTTTGTACTGGCCAAAAATATGTCTTCATTTGCAAACATTTTTGATGTACCTAGCTATACATATTGTAATGTGGCGACAAGAAATATAACGACATGCAGGAATCGCTGAATGGCCCATCGATTCACTTAACGAACACACCCAACTGTCATTTCAGTCGGATGACATTAAACTGATATTCGAAGTTCGAATTAGTGTATCTAAAATTTCCCCTTTATGGAATGAAGCGGAGGTGTACCAATGGAAAATTACCAAAGGGGAAATATGGAACGTACTAGAAGGTGCTTAATTTTGTATAAATACACGGGCGACATGCTCGTACGTTTATATTTTGAACTGGTAAACTAAATGATGGTAAACTAAAAGTGATTGAACTGAAATAAAGTGTTCAAAGAACTGAAATAAAGAGTTAAAGTGTTCAAATTCAAAGAAGCGAAGTTGAATTAAGTGTGATTTGGACTTAAATAAATTTGTTTGAGAAATAAAATCTTTCGTTGTGTAATTAAAAAAGTGAAATTGAGTTTAATTCAACGAACCTCAGGCCAAAATATTACAATATTCTATGATGAGCACTGGATAACAAAATTAGCTTATCCTTCAGACTTATTTGAAAAATTTAATAAAACTGCAACTGCTTTGGGAATATCCATTACGTTATTTTTTCCGACTAACAAACAGGCAGCTTTGAAAAGAAAAAATTAATTCTAACCTGTGTAGGCAGACAGTTTTTAGCGATTCTTGTAAGAAAACAAGCTTACAGAGTTAATGATGGCAGTTAAAAGACCTTAAGAAGATCACTTTCCAGATTATGATAGCTGACATCGAGTGGGTAGCAAACCAATTTCTAATAAGGACCCAACCTTAACGACATTAAGTATTCCGGAAAACGATAGCCCGAACTTGCCATACAGGCTACATTAAATTTGCTTCTATTCGACACAACGTATCGCTGTGAAGCAGGCTTTTCAAGAACTCAATCCAGATCGAAATTGGACGCTGCTCCAGATATGCGAAAAGAGATTTCAGAGATAAGAGATAATAAAAAAATCAAACAATGAAACACTTTAACTCTCCACACTAACATTAAAAAAAAAAAACAAATATCACTAAAAAAAATTATTTTAAAATTTATAGTTTTTAATTAATTTTTTTTTTTTCGTTAAGTTTTGGGGTGGTTTCCGAACAATATTTCAGTCTTGTGTAATAGGGCTCCGCAGCTTTATAAGGCTCGGTCTTCCTGGTCGTCTCGAACCTGGGCGCTTGAACTCGAAGACCATATTGGTTGGCGCGCTCTTATCCATTCGCTCGATGTGACCAAACCAACGAAGTCCAATTGAAGTCCATCCAATAATAATTATAATAAAAATAATAATGTGTTCAATTTTTCAAGAATTTTGTTCCATTATTCACAATTTACAATTAAGCGTTGGCTTAAGCCGTCAGCCTTCAAAGAGAGATTGCTTAATAGACTTTAAATTAATGGACTAAAAACTCTTAGTTTTCAAC